>CM050163.1:485680278-486425278 GCA_027410445.1 Discoglossus pictus
GCGTGAGCAACGGCCCGTACGCTCACAACTATATATGTGATTTCATGCAAGTTCCATTATATGTATTAACACATTGATTGCCAGGATCGATATAACACAGAAATTAAACATGAAATCAAGTATTTTGTTGGGCCGATTTGCGAGCTTGAGAATGTTGTGCTATTAATTCTAAGACCTAACATCACTTTCACTTTTAATAAAAGTACAGTATTTATTTTTTATTTGCTTTTAAGGTGCTTCAGACATGTCATTAAGCCCTTTGTGAGACCTCCTTAGTACCAGTAACTTGTGGTTCAACTTTTGCAATTTGCTGGCTTGACGGAGTGGTTAGCGAGAGGCAATCGGAGCAATTGAATAGCGATTTGCGATTTCAGTGTTCTCAACTCTTGAGGCCGTGAAAGATCAAAGGCTTGGAGGGGCATTAACTTGCCATTTGAACCATTGCATTGAATAAGAGATCGTAGCCCGTAACTCGACCCGAGCCTGCAAAAAGATGCCAATTGAATAGCAAAATAACTTGCTGTCTACATTTCCGAAGCCCGGATCTCCCAAAAGCTCAATTGAATGAGGCTCTATGTTTTCATGTAGACTAATGAACTTTGCAATCACTAGTAGAAGTTACTGCAGCATTCCTATTGAGCAGTTAGAATTCCTCCTATATGCTTCAGGACATAGATCACTGTAAACTAAAATGATAGTTTCCTCCACAGCACATTTTGATAAAAAAGTAGTACATTAGAGGCTGTATTATTACTTTCGTTAAAGTCTAAAAGCATGTTACTTATTTTCAAGCTAAGTTCTTCATAAGAGCAAATAATTTATATATATATTTTCCAACAATTTTTTTGTTTTTGAAAATTAACTAAAAAAGATTACAGAGAAATCTCACAAAACAAAGCATTGGTGGTCATCTGCGTTTTAGCTCTTTGGTTGTTGTTTTCTTGAAATTTCATAAAGGTTAGTCTTCGAAAAAGACACTACAACTAAAGTCATTAATGTCATCTATTGAAGATATGTTTGTTTTAATTCTGTGTAAGCCTGCTTATTAAAGAACAACATCATCAAGTAATTTGCTGACACTGTGACATGACTAATAGCCTATTGTCATGAAAGATGACATCTATTCCACACTTTACTTTGCATAGTAGTGATTATCACCAAAGGGCAATTTAAAAAAGCTCCCAGCATAATACTGTACATTGAGTGAAATTAAAGCACAAAAACAAGTCATGTGTTAAATATACAAAATTCCTGTTTGTGTTTTAGTATAAGAATCAAAATTTGATTCAGTTGTGCTATAAAAGTAATGTTCCGGCAATTAATGTAGCAGAGTCTCTCTATTTTGTCAAAATAGCTGTAATAAGAATGATGCTTGCCAAGAATAAATATGTTGTTTAACCAACAGTGAAGATGTTGACAGACCCCTAAACCTAAAAAAATATGTAATATATATTTCATATCAAAATATTTAGTCTGACTAAACCTAATTAGTCAGGGAAAAGGTCATACACCTAGTTTTGTTATTTTAAAAATATTTTGGTGACTCTGATACTTATGACGTCAGTTGTTGTCGTCCCATAGAGGTTCTTAAAGGGGCAGAACAGGGGTCAGGGGTCCTCTAAATGCACACATAATGCTACAGCCCCTGAGGGGTTCTCACCCCTTCCTCTTGTTTCCTGTAACACCTGCCTCCCATGCACACTTTTCTCCAAGAAAAGGCCATCGCAGGGGTTAAGGGGCATATGGCAGGCTCTTCATCTGGAAGTAGAAGACCAGGAGCGACTAAACTGAGGATGAAGAGGCAAGAGGTTCTGTAAGTCATAGAGAATGATGACAGCCATCTGACTGAGGAGTTATCTGATGCTGACATGCAGCTGCCAAGAAGGATAATACCAAAGCATACCAGGAAAGTCGCAAGCAGGTACAGTCCACTCCCCTTCACCGATGTACCCTTGTCATGGTCCAAAGCTGGCACAAACTCTTCTCCTGTGCTACATTACATATTTACATAGTAATTAAGGTTGATAAAAGACTTTAGTCCATCAAGTTCAACCTTTTTAGATCTCCTATGATCTGCAATATGCGGATTAGCTGTTAATTGATCCAGAGGAGAGCAAACTGAAACTATTGCAGTTCATATTAGCACTTTTGGGGAAGTGACCAGAGGGGTAGTTGGTAGCACAGCTAGTGATCCACCTATGGTGGTGGCCGGCAATACTGGCTCTTACACAGACCGTCCCAGCAATAGGTTGGAGTCCACCCTTGCAGCTACCCTTCTAATAGATGACTGATCTCTGACAGCGATTTTTACCATGGGATCAGGCACAAGGGAAGAACATGAAGCACCGATAGCAAGAGGTAACAACCTATGCATAACATCAAACGGTTAGTCTAGGATGTGAAGAGGGACATGTAGGCTATGATCATTTCTTGGTCTGACAATAATTTCATCAGAAATAATAACAAAGCAGATGGAAGGAGGCTAGAGACCCTCTTAAGCTTAGTGGGGTCAGGCAGAAAGTGAACAAACTTATGACAGTTTTATTATAAAGTTGGGTTGGATATCAGTAAGGCATAATGCGTTTGAAGCAGGGGACACAGATTCAGGCTCATCCTACTGAAGTTGACCTAGAGCTTATAAAGTTGGCATTTAAAGATAATTTATGGCGGGCCATGGTGTTGGAGAATGGGACCACATGAATGTTTTCATGCTGTCATGCTATGGCGGGCGTAGCGGCAGCGAGTCACCCCCGGGCATTAAGAGAAAGGCATTTGCTAATGTGTATAAATCTCAGCACTCTCTAACAAAAAACATATCGGGCTTATTAAATTGCCAATCGAAAGTGGCTCTCTATAAGCACATAGCATATTTTTTTTACAGAAGTTTTTAGTTAGTGAACTTCTATCCAAAAGCAAGGTCTTCACTAACTAAAAACTTCTGTAACAAAATATGCTCTGTGCTTATATAGAGCCCTATTCAATTGGCCAAATCACAATTTAATAAGGCTGTATATATCTGTATATGTTCTGACACTTGCACTTGCATATTACTATACTTATTGGAAGAGATCAACCTATAAAAGCATGCATTGCCCTAAAAGGCCAGTTTATATGAGTTTTATTATAAGGTTGAGAAATTTTGTTTTTATTAGCTTTTTTGAACAAACATGCTTTTTTTAACAATGAAAACCTATTCTGCTATGCATATTATAACTATCTTCTTTGAACTAAAAATGTTAAATATTATTCAATCACTAAAGGCTATTTAAGTCTACCATAAAACCTTTAGACAAACTCAGCTAACATTAAAAACATTGCAGCTAAATTAATGCCATTGAAAATCCATTCTGACTGCAACTGAATGACACATTTATGCAAATCTTTTCTACAAAAACTTTCAAAGGTCAGTATACAGTAGCTGAAAATGTATAAAGTGTATATGGAATACATAAAAAAATGTAGTATTTTAATACCAAATATTTTTTAGCAACTCTAGTATTATAGTAATTTTGGAGGTTGTTTTAAGTAGTTCAAATTTCTATATGCACTTTAAGAGTAGTGCTCCATAATTGTCCAACCTATATTCAAATATCAAAGATTTGCCTTTTAACTTTGTACGACAAAATGCTCAAAAATAAGTAAATTTTTACTCACAGTTCAGAATTATACATGATGTTAAATACTACCTAAAGTTTGTTGTACAAACAAAAATAGATATTAAGATTACTACAGGAAATGTCATATAATGTTGAACATTTAAATAAATTGTCTGCTTTGCTACAAATGTGTACAACAATCAATTGCTTGAAAATATAACAGAGTAAGGATCCTACGTTGGAGCATTTGTATAGGTCCACATGCATTTCACTTGGCATAAATTGAATTATTATTTATGAGAACTAAACATTTAGAATAATTGACAGTAGTAAACTACCTGTTCATGAAGTATACATCTATTATTAGACACCTCTCCCAATACATCGGGATTTTAAGCCCTGCATTGCAGCAAAAATATTTTCATACAGTCACATTCAATTGAGCGAACTTGAGATCCGGAAGCTTGCAAGTGAGCTTGCAAGCTATTTTGCTATTCAATTGGCATCTTTTTGCCAGCTCGGAACGGCTTACGAGCTTGCAAATGTATTCACACCCGTAAATGGCAAATAAAGAAGAAATTCCTACATGTCCTAGAGAGGACCCGCAAGGGGGTTAAACACATATTCGTAGCACTGTAAATGCAAATAAAAAATCACTACTGCACTGTAAATAACGGGGAAAGCGATGATAGACATTCAAATTAACCACACAACAGTCTCAAGCCTGTGTAATTTCGGGGTAAATTCGATCACGGGTATCAATGAGTTAATACATATCAGGCCACCCATATAGACTAGAAGAGTATTGGCATTAATTTTCATAGTTCTTTATTTTGAGGATTTGCGGGTCTGATTGCAGATCGGACCCCCAAACCTAATTGAATGACACGTAACCTCCATGTTTTACTGCTGTAATAATGATAGTCTCATGTTCTATTGGCTGATTTGAAATGGGCAGTTACGGGCTTGCTTAATTGATCTGAGCCAATGCATGGTTTACGGTTTTGGCTTGGGGCCCGTAACTCGCTCCCTTCAGCAATTAAATAGCATTGCAATCAGAGACGAACGGGAACCTGCAACTCACTCGCAGACATTCGGCTGTCTGCGATCGAGTTACGGGCTTCAAATAGTACTTCCATTCTCAAGAGTTAGTCTAATATATTTCCCAGATGCTACTTAGCAATTATACCTTACAGCAGAGAGTATGAAATCCAATACCTTGCCCCTAAAACACTGGGTAGAATACTATTGTAAAATGGGCAGGGATCATGATAGGTAAAAGATTAAGGTAGAAAAATTGATTGTTTTGAATTTTAAAAGTTATGATTTGTTTTCTAAATTAATCACTACTCTCACCTCCAATATTTTTTTTTTATGTTGTCCTTTCCCTGTGGAATTCTCTATCCTTTTTCACACTCTCCCCTACTCCCCCTCTCTGAAAACCCATCTATCCAGAGAAGCCTACAACCATTTTCCTAACATTAGCTATGCTAACTGGACAGTTAATGGCACCTGCACTTTCATGCTGCTTCCTCACTGGTCCACCAACAAACAATTCCTCCCCTTTTGTCTGTAATGTCCTTAACATGATTAGAATCTAATCTCTTACAAGGTCAAGGTCCTCAATATCTTCTGGACTAGTAGTTTATGTATCCAGTGTACTTAGTACTAGGGGATATGTTACCACTGTATATAAATAATGACAATAATAATAATAGCAATCAGTGCTGTGAATCATAATATAATGATGTCAGTATCAGTGTGTATATAATTATTATTATTGTTTATTTGTAAAGCGCCAACATATTCTGTAGCGCTATACATGAGTTAAAGTCAAAGGCATAAGTTAGCTTAGAATCCAGTGCCCATAGTGCTTTCCCCAAAGCACCTTGCAAGATTGAAAACTCTCAAACTTACAATCTAAAGTGTATATGTGATATGTTTTCTATTAAACACAGGACATGTCTTGGTTCATTTTGTGCTGTTTGCTGAATTGGGACAGCCTTTGAGATCCGGATAATTTTTAACAAGGTGATATTACATGTAACAATAATATATGGCTAATGGTAATAGTGTGTTTAAAATGTTAGTCTCTCTTTAGGGAATTTACTATTTTTTAAAGAAACCAAGAAATATACTATTAGATTTTCTAATTCCCATCAGTCATATTTTCTGTTTAGTTTTTAGAAAGCTCACAAATTTTATGGAAATTACCAAGTGTCATATTGTTCACAATTTTTTATTGTTTCTGCACAAATAACATGTTAATTAAAGCAAACTCTATTAAATATATGCTATTTCTATGATTAATGTTTGGATAGATACAAATGCAAAGTATAGTTTCACGGATAGAGTTTCATTCATTACAAAAGACCATAGCAAGGTATATTTTGTCTTAATTGGTTAGACTTTCAGACTAAAAGAATAGAGTTTTGAAAAAGTAAACAATGATTACAATGTACCGCTAATAAACTTACAATTACTCAATACTGTGCAGTATACTTTCCTTTATAAAAAGTGCACTTTTAATTTGTGTTCTGAAATTATTTGTAATAGACCCTAATTATTATCTTACACCTCAGGTTGAGGCACCTCCTGCTTAATTATGTTATGAGTCATAACATGCTCTGCTGGAAAAGACTGAAGAGTCGAAATGGTATTATTACTGTAGTAAATGTGAAAGCAATTAATTATATTAGGTGAGAATGAAATAAATATGTAAACAAACACCCAGAAAACAGAAGATTATATATCATAGTTTAGAAACTGCACAAAAAACTCTATCTGCAACCATTATATCATGATGGTGATATATTTCAATTGCTGTTTTCCTAATTCACATCTTACACCGCACATTTCATAAAGATGGTTATAACCTGCAAATGAATCCACTAAATCATAATTGTCCATTCTATCCTGCTCATGAAATCCTTTTTGAACCCAAAAATTAATGTTGGAATGCGTGTATCCCAAAATGTACAAGTGGACCCAGACAAGTCGCCATGAAACAAAATGGACCCACTGAGTATCAAAACACCTTCCCAGGATCCAAAATCGATCAGCAACCTTAAAATCAATAGCAATGATCTCATAACGTTTTTCACAACCCCACAAAGCATTCCACAAACAGAAATCGGTTGGGGTAATTTTCTCCTTGTGATAAAATGCAATCATAGGTTTCAATGTTTTATACATTAAAAGTGATAGTTTTGTGTTTTTTTTTTTGCATTAAAAGGAATTAAATAAAAAATAATACATTAAAGGGGCACAGAAAAGCGGCTATCGAAAATTCTTGCTCTTGCCTTCTTAATGCTTTCTGTGGGTTATGTATATGCTGAAAGAACTGTTTCCAAAATGTTATTAAAGATCAATTATATTAACAGTTTTCATTAAGGGTATAAAACATATTATAGCATCCAAACCTTTCAAATATCACATATATAGTTGTGAGCATGCAAGATGTTCCCAACGCTGTGGGCTCGCGCAGCAAGCCTGCGGCCCTCGCAAAGCGGGCCAAAGGAGCTACTTGCCAGCAACTGCGGACCTCGCAAAATTTACGGAGTTACGAAAGCAAAATACGAGACACGTTACGACCCATTACGACCTCGCCAAAACCGTCCGAAACCCGCACACATGAAAACATGAAAAACACAATAAATACACACAACAAATAAATAAAAAGCTTACCTACAGCAACGGGGGCACCCAGGACCTCTACAACACCTAAATTTAACTCCAAAGAAAAGAGTTTAGACACCTAAAAATCCCCTAAGCAAGAGAAAAAATGGCCGCCGAAAAAAAAAAAAAACGAGGCTACAGCAGTCTAAAGACGCAAAACACCACCAAACACCTACGGATTTCCCGAAAAAGACGTACGAGATCCGAAAACAAGGATGCAACCCGCTCGACCCCAAAAACATTAGAAACACAATAAATGCACACAACAAACACATAAAAAGCTTACCCACAGCAAGGGGGCACCCAGTACCTCTGCAAGTGAAGTTACACCTCGATTTAAGTCCAAATTAAATAAAAGAGTTTAAACACCCGAACAAAATGAAAACGAGGCTAAAGGACCCTAAACACGCAAAACACCACCAAACACCTACGGATTTTCCGAAAAAATAGGACGACATCCGAAAACAAGGACGCAAAATCAGCCCCAGCAGCATACCACACATTAGGCGCCATTTTACAACAATAACTTATACAATCCGGAAGTACACAGCTACCCTAACAGATTTGCCTTGTGCACGCACACTATTACACTGCACACATTCATGACGCTTACACAGCAGCTCCACAGCACTGATGATGCAGCAACATGAAAACAGATTGCCAGCTCTTTAACACAATGCTTCCTGCATATATTACTTCACAATAGGTAAAGTATATTAACTTCCTATTTTATTAATTATTCATTGCCATACCAAAAACACCAACGCTGCTCATAGCACACAAACAACAAAGAAGGCGCTCAACGCGAGGTTCGCAATGAGCGCCGAAGGATCTTAAAACACCAATAAAAATTAATTTTGCACGAAAACAACATTACCAGCCTTACAATCTTATTGCTGTCATTTTTTGATAGGCATGTCGCTAGTATTATTATAATAATGATGTATTAATGCATATGATGAACCCCATAATCACTACACTTACAACTGATTAAACTACTAGTAAATGTGGTCCAATATGGGCCATATTAAATTAGAAAACATCTTAGTGCTGTTTGCGAGGACCGATTCCTCAATATGTTCATCACAGCAGCCATTGCAAGATGACACCCCAAAACGGCCAAAAATAGGCTCCAAAGGAGCAATGTAGTAACACGCACCCATAAATCTATGGGGTGAAGCTCGGACCTCAGAAGAATCCCTACGGGCACAAAAAAGTGACCGCAAGTGCTAGCAAAGCCTATACATGCTGCATCGCAGCAGCCCTACTCTGGCATCTGATGCCCCCAGCTCCCTAAACACATCCCATGCTGCAGAGGTCCCTATCAGGGTACCAGTAGCCTCCCCATATTAACCCTTGTAGCGGGGGTCCCCGATTGGCACCTAACCTTAACCCCCCTTTATGCTGGAGGTCTCCATCGGGACAGTGACAACAGGCAATCAGAAGGTGCAGATGCCTTCAGCCAATCACAATGGGATATATCCCGTGGAGTATATCCCATTCTGATTTGCTAAAGCTAATAGTGCCCTCTGATTGGTTTAAAAAAGATTGACAGGTCCATCAACCAATCCAAATGGGATATAGGGGTTTATCCCATTCTGATTGGCTCACACCTTGACGCCTTCTGATTGGCTGAAATTTGATTGACAGCCTTTTCAGCCAATCAGAAGGCGCCAATGCCAATTTTCTACCGAAAGAGGCGCTAGAAGCCTCATTAGCATCGGGGAGCTCCTCCAGTAAGGAGCTCTGTTATTTTTGATTTTTTTTTTAGAGCGGAGGTTTTTGTCAAGGGTTATAGCTGGAGAAAACAAGAAGAAGGACGGGGACATCTTGTGTTTAATTTCGTACTCATTTTATGTTTCTTTTATCCTAGGGGTGGCTGATCTGCTGAAGGGATATCTGGCAAGGTAAGTGGGCTTTATTATTATATTTTAGGTTAGATTTAGGGTTTTTGTAATGTATTTTGTTAGGGGTTAAATTGATTATAGTTAGGGGGTTAATTGATTGTAGATACGGTTAATGTATTGTATATAGTGTTAATGTATTATAGATAGGGTTAATTGATTGAAGATAGGGTTAATGTATTGTAGATAGGGTTAATTGATTGTAGATAGGGTTAATGCATTGTAGTTAGGGGTTAATGTATTCTAGTTAGGGGGTTAATAATACTGGTATATTTGAACTGTATTGTATTTATTGATGTATTGTAACTGTTTTTATTGTATTGATGTAATGTTATGTGTTATTTATACATGTATTTTCTTTTCAGGTGCGTAGTTCTTTTTTTAAAATTTTGTGTAACAGCTTTTTTTAATCTTGGTAACTTAGTTTTTTTTATTTATGTCCTTTTTTCCCCTGTAATTCTATGTTTTATTATTTCCTGTAATTAGTTGTTTTTTTTTTGTAATTAGTGGGGTAAAGGGGATTTTATTAGGGTGGTAGGTAGGTAGTGTAGGGT
Source organism: Discoglossus pictus (assembly GCA_027410445.1). Taxonomy (NCBI): domain Eukaryota; kingdom Metazoa; phylum Chordata; class Amphibia; order Anura; family Alytidae; genus Discoglossus; species Discoglossus pictus. The sequence continues at coordinate 485,690,011 of CM050163.1, forward strand.
TTAATAGGGTAGAGGGGGGTTAATAGTGTAGGGTAGGATAGGGTTTACTGGGTACATTTGGGTTTAAATAGGCCCAGTTAAGGTTAAATAGAACTAGATAGGCTTACATAGGACTAGACAGTGTTAAACAGGTCCAGATGGGGTTAAATAGGCCCAGCTAGGGTTAGATAGCCCCGGTTACTTGAATCATTGTGAATGCAAATATATATTCAATCCAGCACTGTAGAGCACTGTAAATGATGGGAACACAATGGGGGACATTAGGATAAATAGCAAAACATTCTCAAGCTTGCACATCGCCAAATCTTTGATTTTAGGTTTAGTTTCCGTCCAAAGTCCCACAGGATTCAATGACCTCCAAGCCCGTAGCTCGTTATTCAAGCCCTTACGGGCTTGGAGGGTGATTGACCTCCAAGCCTGTGGGACTTGCATTATAGATAGAACACGAGGATTGAACATGAAATAACATTTCTTTATTTGCAAATTTGAGAGAACGGGAAAGTTGAGCTATAAATGCTAAGATCAAACATCACTTTCACTTTTAATAAAAGTACAGGATGGCTTTTCTATTTGCTTAATTAGTGCTATGATTTGTAAGTAAGCCCTTTGCGACACCTCCGTGGCCCAAGTAGCCTGTTATTTTACCCATTTATGGACTTGACAGAGGCTAATCCCGCAGCTGTTGCTGGTCTAATGTGCTCCAAGACGGTGGGACTCAGCATTGCAGAATTGCAGATTTGAGTGTAGGGGAATGTTGTGCTATGAATTCTAACACCTACAATCACTTTCACATCTCATCAAAGTACAGGATGGCTTTTTTATGTGCTTAATTGGTGCTACGATTTGTAAGTAAGAGCCTTCCGGAACCTTTTTGGTGTAAGTAAGCTGTGGGTCAGTTTTAGCGAATTATGGCCTTGACGAAAGGGTTCGCGTAGCATTTGAATAGCGACCTGAGCTTTCTTGCGGCCGCGTAAGATCAAAGGCTTTCCCTGAGGCGGGAATGGCCGCAAGGGATGACAGGGCACCGGCTGCAAAAGCAGCCAAGCCCTCGGACGCAAGGGAATAGCATAGGGAAGTAGCTTGCGGCCATCCCTTGCGACCACGCATCTCCTACAGCCCTTAATAGAATGAAGCCCAATGTCCTTTATAATAAAAACAGAGGAAGTGGCCAACTTACATGGTTAATTGGTTACAAATGTATCAATATACCTTGAAAAACCTTCTAAGTTGAATAATGCTTAAATACAATTTATTAGCATATTCCCAAAGAGAACATATATAATAACATATAATAACATACATAATGGTAACTTACTGCATTTATAGTACTATTCAATTACATAGATTGATTGCATTGGATATTACTGTCTGCTTCATAAAAGTATTTGTATTGTGTACCTGAATGAATCTGTGTAATTATTAAATCATGTACTCATATACAAATATGTATACCATAGTCCCTATTCAATTGAGCAGTTGTTGTTTATGGGAGCCCGTATTGGAGCCCGTAAACTAATTTGCTATTCAATTGGTGTCTTTGAGTGAGTTGCAAACAATATACGGGTTACAGGCTGAAAATCCCTGCAGTTGTCAAAATCGTAACTTACAGCCCATCGAAGCCTTTAATCTTTCAAGCCAGCAAGAGTTACAGTCGCAAAAATCGCAAATCGCTATTCAATTACTAAAATTCCTCAAGCCGCAAATGTTTTCACACACGCAAATGGCAAATGTAGAAGAAAATACTACGGGAACAAGATAGGACTTGCAAGAGGGTTTAACCCCTGTTTGTAGCACAGTAATTGCAAAATAAATTCAATACTGCACTTTTAAAGACGAAATAAGCAATGTAAGACATTAGAATGAATTGCAAAACAGCAAAACAGTCTCAAGCTCGCAAGTCTGCAATAAAAAAAAATGTTTTTATGTTTTATTTGGGTGTCATGTCAATCTCAAGAATCAAATAGTTAATACATATCAGGCCACCCACATGGACTAAAACAGTATTGCAAATCATTTCTAATATTTTGTACACTACCCAATTGCGAGTCAGATTGCATATAGGACCCCTAAGTGCTAATTGATTGACATGTGTGGAGGGGGGGGGGAGTTAGGTGCTGGCCCAGGCATGGAAGGAGGTAGCGGCCACAGTAACAGCAGTGGGCACAGTAGAAAAGTATGTGAGCACAGCTTTGATGATATCTGGGCCAGGGTGAGGAGGATGATGGCCAAGGAGGCCAGCCAAGATGCAGCACCAAGTGGTGGCCCCAAAGTGACAGTCCGTTACAACGAATGGGAGAGGGTCGCCAAGGAAAAATTTAGCCAGTTGCCCACCGCTGGAGCTTCAGGCCTGGTGTAACAGCAGGATCAAGTCTCCATGTCAGGTGAATATCATATAAACTAACATGATATGTCAGCTCTATGGAATTAACAAGGGATGGATCAGTCATGCGTCATTAAATCCATGAAGCTGACAAGTCACTGTCATTCATGGGCAACAGTAATCAACCAATAGAGAGTCCATGTATAGGTGTGCTCACTGCAGCGTATGCAGTTACAGACTGCAGCAGGAATCAAGATAGCGTTAGGAACCAAGAATAATCAAGATCAAGAACCAATGAATATATTACATCTAGCAAATTATTTCTACTCATAGTTGCAATTAAGAGAATCATCCAGGTCCAAGGCTAGATGTCATATAGTTAGGAATGAACACAAAACAATGTATTATACATCATACTTAACACATATACCTTTCTTTTCTCTTTTTCAGCTTTCATGAGGTCTGGGTCCAGTGGTGAGTCTGAGGCGGGGACGTCAGCTCCATCAGAGCAGGAAGTCGGCATCTGAGCCTCACCCAGTCCCTGGTTCCAAGGAGGAGGAGGACGTCATCTGGGCAGTGAGGTCACCAGCAGGACCACCAGCCGCACCGGTGTCATTTGACCCCACTGCCCCACTCCTTCACTGAGACTGAGCTTATCACCAGGGCCCTCCTACTGGAGGGATGAGTGGGGCTTGACCCCACCTCCCCCTCCCCGAACAGTGCGTTGAACTGGCCACCACCATCACCAGGCACAGCACCACCATCATGGAGCGAGGCTCCAGCCGGTCCATATCCCCTCCCCACTGGGCCACTACCACTACCTTCTCACCCAGCAAAGCTCTGCCCCCCCCCTCCCCCATGGACCTCCATCCCCATCACTACCAAGCCAAGCTGCTTAGGCGGAGATGCTGAACGTCATGCATCAGTAACTGGAGTGGCTGAGGGGGATAAAGGCCAGCATCTTGGGCAATCACACGGAGGTCATGCGCAGCCTGGCCAGGTGCAATAGGGAGGAGAGGAGGCATCAATCAAACCGCTGCTGTTTTCACTGCATCCTGGGGCGCTGCCTCATCCAGCCCCCCACCAGGTAGACGGTGGCCAGCCACAGGGATTGGTGTAAGGTGGACTGATGTAAGGCAGAGGAGGATGTATGGGCTGCACAACAACACTCCTTCTCAACAACACTCCTCAGTGACCATCTATTGGTTCAAATGTTAACGTAAACTAGCCTGGATACAGAGTATAGGATCATGGTCTATGTGATGGTGATATTTTGTACGCAGATGGCTACCTCCCATCACATGGCCCATTAATCTCTTTTCTATGGATACGTAGGGTTCTGTAAAACATTTTTCAAATTGATGGTGACTGAGGAAAGCTGTTGAGAAGAGATGCTACAGTCCCTATCTTTTTTACGGCTTTATTTTGCAGGTTTTGCTTTTTTTTGGGGGGGGGGGGGGGCACAATTCAGGTCCATGAAGGCATCTTCTGCATCTGAAAGCATTGTCAAAGAAATTAAGTAATTGTAAATTATTCCCAGTGCCTCTCTGGTAGACATTCCTTCAATGACAGCCGCACTTAACATGTAGCTCCCACAATATTAAAGCTATCGTATATCCAGATAGCTAAGACATGATTGTTGTTAGCTTTAATGTAGACTAATACCGCTATGGCGGTGGACATGCAAAGTCTCACAATGGCATGTTAATGAAAGACAGCATTAATACATTTACTAGTGAAACATGTGATCCTCTCCTCAATATCAATATGAGAACAGAACCTTGTGTCTGATATAAGTAACACTGAATCTGGCTGCTGGCCTTTGTGTCCTCTCCGTATTATTGGGTATTTTCCTGTTATGCAAGTATCCTTTAACATGTGCTAATACCTGTATATCTAATGGGTTTGATTTCAATGTTGATTAACAATATCAGATGGAGAAGGTGATAGTACACCTGGACCTGAAGCATTTATTGATATAGATGACACATCATTATAAGTGGTCATGGCTAGTGAGTTATCCTAAGAACTAGCTAATGGTTAGTAATGCTTGCAGATGAAAATCAGGCGAATTGTTATATTGTTACATTAATTAGCACTGTATTGTACATGCATGTTTTTTGGTGTTTTCTTTTATCCTCCTCCACCTTTTTGTTTTGTCCACTTTTTTCATTTTTGTTTTATAGATACACGCTGTATGTGTGAAACTGGTTTGGATGAGATAGTCCAGATGTTTATGCGTCTGTTTTTTTGTTCACTGGGTCGGATATTGCCATTAGGCTTTCAAATTAGAAAAATGTGACAATGGGAGTCCACTTGAGTGTCTGGAGTATAGGTACCCCCCAAGTATTTTTCATAAAAAAGGAGTACGAAGTATGGTTTTATGGTTGTAAATTGTTGGGATATTGGATATATATACATATACTGATATGGGTTTTTGGTGTTGTTTTTGAAAGGATATTGTATGAGGTCTAGATCACTAACGAACTTGAGGAGACGAGGTTTTATTACATTTGGCAGTTTGAAATCTGGAGTTAATCTAAGACAAAAATGTGAAATATGACTCTTAAAATCGTAAGCCAAAATGTCCAAGGGTTGAATATTGCATCCAAGTGGCATATGATCATGAGAAATTGTTATGGAAAGAAGGCTGGCAGACAAATAAAAATCCAAATTATAACGATGAGTTTTATAATACCCGATAAACAGTGCCTTGCCAAAGTATTCACCCCCCTTGGCATTTTTCGTGTTTTGTTGCCTCACAACCGGGAATTAACATGGATTGTTTGAGGACTTGCATCATTTAATTTAAAGAACATGCCCACAAATTTAAAGATTTTTTTTTTTTTTAATGTGAAACAAACAACAAATAGGACAAAATAACAGAAAAATTAATTGTGCATAACTATTCAACCCCCTAAAGTCAATACTTTGTAGAGCCATCTTTTGTGGCAATCACAGCTCCAAGTTGCTTTGGATAAGTCTCTATGAACTTGCCACATCTTACCACTGGGATTTTTGCCCATTCCTCCTTGCAAACCTGCTCCAGCTCCTTCAAGTTGGATGGTTGGCACTTGTGAACAGCAATCTTTAAGTCTGACCACAGATTTTCTATTGTATTGAGGTCTGGGCTTTGACTAGGTCATTCCAACAGATTTACATGTTTCCCCTTAAACCACTCAATTGTTGCTTTAACAGTGTGTTTGGGGTCATTGTCCTGCTGGAAGGGGAACCTCCATCCTAGCCTCAAATCACGCACAGAGTGGCACAGGTTTTGCTCAAGAATATCCCTGTATTTATTTCCCTCAACTGTGACCAGTTTCCCAGTCCCGGCTGCTGAAAAAGATCCCCACAGCATGATGCTGCCACCACCATGTTTCACTGTTTGGATGGTGTTCTTTGGGTGATGTGATGTGATGTGTTGGCTTTGTGCCAGACACATAACTTTTCACAAACTCAAAACGTTTTTTTTTTTTTGCTGAAAGTAATGTCTTTCTTCTGGCCACTCTGCCATAAAGCCCAACTTTATGGAGCGCACAGCTTATTGTCGTCCTCCAGTCTGTGGAACTCTGCAGCTCCTCTAGGGTTACCTTAGGTCTCTGTGCTGCCTCTCTGATTAATGCCCTCCTTGCCCGGTCCAAGAGTTTTGGTGGGCGGCTGTCTCTTGGCAGCTTTGCTGTTGTGCAATTTTCTTTCCATTTGGTTATGATATATTTGATGGTGCTCCTGGGGATCATCAAAGATTTGGATATTTTTTATAACCTAACCCTGACTTGTACTTCTCAACAACATTGTCCCTTACTTGTTTGGAGAGTTCCTTGGTCTTCATGGCAGTGTTTGGTTAGTGGTGCCTCTTGCTTAAGTGTTGCAGCCTCTGGGGCCTTTCAAAAAATGTGTGTATATGTAATGACAGATCATGTGACACTTAGATTGCACACAGATGGACATAATTTCACTAATTATGTGACTTTTGAAGGTAATTGTTTGCACCAGAGCTTTTTATGGGCTTCATAACAAAAGGGGGTGAATACATACGCACATGCCAATTTTCGGTTTTCTTTTTCAAAAAAATAGTTTTATGTATATATTTTCCTAACTTTACTTCCCCAACTTAGACTATTGTGTTCTGATCCATCACATAAGATTCAGTTTAACAAAACATTGTACTTAAGGCTGTAATGTAATAAAATAGATAAAAAGTCAAGGGGGTGAATCCTTTTGCAAGGCACTATAACTCTACTTATAAGAAAAAACCTGTGGAGTTTCTATTCTTTTTAAAAAAGACTTAAAAGTTTCATAAAATTTTGTTGAACAAGAAGGTAGATTCTTGATTTGGATAGGATCAATAGATAATCACGTTTACTCAATTATGAATTTATATTCCCCAAATAAAGGTCAAGTTAGATTTGAAACAAAAAATTAAGAATTTTATGAAATTTGTCCATGGTTACATCATTATCTGTGTAGATCTAAACATGATACTAGACCAAGAGCTGGAAAGGAAATCTAAGACTAACACATCATTAGATGCGCAAACTTTTAAGTCAATAAGGCAACTGAATGATAACTTAGCTAAGCACAATTTATATGATGTCTAGAGGGTATTTCACCCTAAAGAGAAAGATTATTCTTTTTTCTCCCACAGACACCAACTCTTCACAAGGATTGATTATTTTTTTGTAGATTTGAATGATATAAATGATACTCTTAATACTGAAACTGAATTTATTATTCTTTCGGATCATGCAGTGATTACTTTAACATTCAAATCTAAGCAGGAACCTTCAGTGTCTACTAAAGTACTTGTGTGGAATACCCACAAGGCGTACATTAGAGGAATTCTCATCATAAAAAGTCAGAGTCAGAAAAATAGAGGTCTTGCCTTGAGGAATCTATACATTAAATTGAGTCTTCTGCATAGGGCAAACAAGAACAATCTGAATAAATCTAATTTGGAACAAAAGAAAGAGATACAAAATCAAATTAAAAAGATTATCCAAAAAAAGGATTGATTCATCCATATGGACATTACAATTAAAACTGTACCATTTTGGTAGTAAAACCAGTAGAATGTTAGCTAACAAACTAAACAGAAAAACAACAAGTAATAGTATTGATCTCATTAAAAATGGAGATGCTAATTATTTTAAACCAGAAGACATTGCCAGAGCATTATCAGAAGTTATACAACCTGAAAGACAATAAAGATTTTGTATAACCTGATATAGAAGATATTCAGAGATTCCTGGACAAGAATTATTTACATAAGATCTCAGATTTAGAGCTATCTGTGATGAACAAAAATATATCAAAACCAGAGATTGTTTCAGCCATAGCTAACCTAAAGCTCTTTACCTCACCAGGGCCCGATGGCTACTCTAATCATTACTATAAAAACTGTCAAGAGGTCTTACTGAACCCATTAAACAAACTGTTTCATGAAATTAAATATGAATCTCGAGCTCCAGCTGAAATGTTAGTGGCAAACATTGTTACCATACCAAAGCAAGATCAGGACCCTACAAATTGTAGAAAATGACAGACCTATAGCGCTTTTAAACGTCGATATTAAGATCCATCTATTTATTACCGGAAGACAGGGCTCTGACAACATGCGGAGATCTGATCTCCTATTTGAAAATTACAAATACATCAGCTGTCTTTCTCTCTCTGGATGCAGAAAAAAAGCTTTTGATTGGGTTTGCTGGGATATGTGGATCTTGTTTTTGAAAAATACAGGTTTGGTGACCTTGGTGCACAAGCAATCAAAGCCTTATACTCTTCCCCATCGACTTCAAAAACTGGCACAGGATTTAAATCAGCATATTTTCCTATATGTAATGGAACGAGACAGGGGTGCCCTCTCTCTCCATTGGTATTTGCCTTGTTAATGGAACCCTTGGCGAAAATGATTTGGCAATCTTCTGGACTTAAAGGAATAGAAATTGGAGGAACAATCCACCAAGCCACTCTTTATGCTGATTATTATACCTTTAAATCATCTTGGGAAGCTTCCAAATTGTATATCCTAAATATAAGCGATTTAACACCCTTTGAAACATTTGTTATGAAGGCTAACAACATACATACAATATCGAAATGTTATAAGATTTTAAATAACGCTCTAGATGACAACAAATCAAGTAGAATGATCAGCTGAAAGATCAGCTTAGGAAACAGACCAAAATAAGACACTAAAGAAGAGTGGTTCCAAGCATTAAATATTACAGAAAGGTTTGTAAAAAATGCCTCATATAGAGAGATACAATTCAAAATATTAAATAAATGGTACTGTGTTCCACTGAAAATCTATCAAATATCAACACAATACAAAAATTTTGTTGGAGGAAATGTGGCTCAGTGGGCTCACACTTTCATATTTGGTATGACTGCCCTGTAATAATACAATTTTGAAAGCAGTGCCTCCAGAATTGATCCTTTTTCATGTACTTCCTGACAATCTTCCTTTGGACATTAAAGGTTGCCTCTTACAAATTCTTAAGGCAGCCAAAATGTAAAATGAAAAATATGGGACGATCTTGGAACGGAATAAGATTTATTTCAAAGACCTATAAATAAGTAATGTACATGTGTGATTATGTTTGATCTTTTATGTTGGTTCGTTTTAGGATTTTTTTTTTAATGTTTTTGTATAAAAAATGCGAATAAAGGTAATATTTTATTGTGAGTAAGAATTCTGCAGTCTGTTTGCAAAATACAAATGAATAGAAAACTTAACATGCTGAAAGTCTGAACATAAAATATATAATGCCTGTCATTACCAGTTATTAATTTTAAGATAGTGCAGGTACATGTATACATACAGCACCATACATTTACACAGGCACAGACTATCCCTTTAATTTCTTTTATGCTTGAAAAATGCAGCTACATTTGAAATCAGAAGTTGGAGGGAGTAAAAAAAATCACATGCTAGACAAAACATTTCCAGCTGAAACCATGGCAATATTCTTTATTAAGAAAATAAATGAGATTTTCCTTTGATGTACCAGACACATTGCAAAAGAAAAAAACTGTAATTAAGAAATAGTGGAGGTTAACTACATGATTGTCGAAAAAAAAATAGCATGTCATCCTTTTACTCTGAATAGAAGTTTTTTTTTTGACCTGGTAATGTCATTCTGTGTTAAAAAATACAAATGCAGTATTTGCTGGCTTATAAGATGCTGACTTATATAGGCATCATATGGTGCAGTATTGGCAGCATCTTAAATGCTGTATGTATACCATACTTGCAGTTACTTGCAGCTTCCCAAGACTATTTCATTGCTGTAGAGAAAAATTGCAAACCTGTGGCTCTAGTCTTTCTGTCACACTCTTAGCCTAACCAGTCAGCAACAATGTAAGTTCAGGTCTGTAATTCCTCAGCCGTCTTCTCTAGTTTCAAATTCCCCACTGTAGATTGCTGACCAATCCCTGTAGCTCATCAACAGCGACGTTATGACTGATTGCTGCAGCCATCTTTCCACCAGTCAACCTGGGGATGTCAACCTCTAGAATTTGAAATCAACCAATGGGAATGGGACCGAAAGTGAATGAAAAAATGTTGAGTTTTTAGGCTAGTTCCTTCCAGTGTCCCCAGACAGTAGTAAATAGTGCCTTCTTATACCATTGTAAATGCAGCTGCACCCTGTAATGGAGTCCTTTATCCTCATGTGTTATATCTGTACTGACGTGAGTAATAATGTTGTGTTTCTGATTTCTGGTGAGCTATATAAGCTGCATCCCCACCCAGTCTGGTGAATACAGCTGGGATGCGATTTGTGCCTGGTACATGCCATTTTGCAGACTGCTGATTGTTTAGTATAATTGTGGCTTTGTGTGATTAAGCTGAATATGAGTTTATATATATATATATATATATATATATATATATATATATGTATAAATATCACATGTAATAGTTGTCATGCAGTTTGGTCCGCAAATGTGGAAGGTGGAGGCTCTAACATCGGCTGCAATGAGCCGAAGGCTCATTGCAGGCCGCAAATGCAGACCCTCACGAAGTGAGGGGCCGCATTTGGGGAGGTGGAAGCTCTACGGCGCCTTAAACGCAGTTACAAACACCCACACTAGCGGCATTTACCAACAATACGAACCGCAGGAAATTTACGGACTTAGCAGACAAAAATACGAGAGGCAGGACTTAAAAAAAAAAACATTACAACCTCGTAAAAATACGACCTTAAAGGCCGAACCGCACGCACTGTCAAAACACAATAAATAGACACAAAAAGGACATAAAAACCATACCCACAGCAAGGGGGGTGGGCACCCAGGACCTCTGCAAGGGAAGTTACACCTCAATTTAAGTCCAAATTCACGAGTTTAGACACACAAAAGTCCCCTAAGCAAGATAAATAATGGCCGCGGAAAAAAATGAAAATGAGGCTACAGGAGCCTAAACACTCAAAACAGCACCAAGCACATACAGCTTTTCCAAAAAGCCGTACGAGGTAAAGATACGCTTTTACTAAGGACGGAAAATCATACACACCAGTGTAACACAAACACATTCTCGCCATTTCACAATGCAGAAGTACACAGCTACACTAATGGCTTTACCTCGCGCACGCACCACATTTACACTACACACTGCACACATTGCTGACACTTACACCTCAGCTCCAGAACCGTACACAACTACAGTGGATGCTGCAGGAACATAGAAACAGATTGTCAGCTCTTCAGCACAATGCTTCCTGCATATATTACTTAGGAATAGGTAAAGTATAATATTTTATTAATTTATTTATTATTTCATTGCCATACAACAATACATATACACAAAAAAAGCCCCTCTCATAACAAACTAAAAAAAAACAGCTGCGTAATGAGCGCCGAAGGCGCTCCTTGCAAGGCATGCGATGAGCGCCGAAGGCTCTCAGCACAAGCCTCGCAATGAGCGCCGAAGGTCCTCACTCTAAAAAATTGATAAAACAACATTACCTGCCTTACGATCTGACTTAGCACATTTAGTTAGCTATGTTTAGATTCTCTGATATACCATAAAGTTATAACATTTGCTGGCCTTAGGTAGAGTACCAATCACTTATTAATATAATTATAATTCTTCCAATTTGTTCTAAGTTCTACTCCCTTAAATGCAAGTCTTATGTAGAAGGGCAGTTGAGTGTACTTTGAAATAGAAGATCTTATCTGAGATGTATGATGTATTGGAGGTTCCAGTGAGAAGAGATGTAGTACCATGGTCATGTTGGACTAATAAAGAAGACATGTGCTTTGTCTAAATCCTGTTTGTTAATCAGGTGGAAAAAAATACACAATAAGCCTGGGTTCCCTGTGATGGAAAAGCGTCTTTTGCATAGCTTTCTGGTTTCTACCATTTTGTGACAAAGTATTGGACCTGCTGTTTACTTGGATGCCATGAGGTCCATGTAAGGAGTCTGCTTTTCTTAATCTCTTTAGAAGCCTAAATAGTTTAATTTCCATTCTCCTGGATTATAGAAAGCTTGTTGAGGACTTTTTCCCAGGTTCTTTTGGTTTGAGAGAGACACACACCCAAGGACAGAACATACATCATTTAATAGTATGTCTGCTTAGGGTGCAGTCTCATTAATGCATTTTTTTCCATTACAGAGCAGAAATCCCCTAAAATCCCCATTTTTGCATCTTATTTACTCAGACAAGTAAAGTGTGTTTATTTTCTGTGTTCAGTGATTTGGTACATGTGAGAGGGAAGTGTTTTTGCCTGGGTTAAACTTGCATATAAGTTTGGGCCTTGTGTGTGTTTGCAGGAGTGAGCTCAAAGAAAAGGGTCAAATTGTAGTATTTTATTCCCCACTGATTTTTTTGTCATTTGTAATTATGAGTCAGTTAAGTGGCAACCTCACTCAGTGTACATCCTGCCACATGTATGAACTACTGGAAGAACTGATCCAGGGTCCATACCTCTGTGACATGTGTGAGCATGTTGCCTCCTCTGGAAGCTCAAATTGGAGAACTGGAGAGGAGCATTGCAGCACTTGATATTGAATTGAATTGATATTGCTCCATTGGAAAGGGAGCTTGTGCTCACTGAGCACAGTTTGGATAGGTCTAGCATAAAGGGTGGAGCTGGAGCTAGTGAGGATGTCCAAGGAGGTAGCTGGGTTACAGTTACAAGGGAAAGCAGGGGATTCAGGAGGAGGCAGGCCAGTGCTGAGTTGGCAAGCACCAACAGATTTGCCAGATTGAGTGAAACTGCTGGGGATGTCCATTCAGTAATGGCATTGCCAGATAGAGCTGATCCCTCTAACAGCCGGGAGAGCAGTTCTACTGGAGGAGTGTGAGGGCAGAATATGCAGAGAAACAGACAGGCTTTGGTGGTAGGGGACTCTATTATTAGGAAGGTAGGAAGGGTGATTTGTCACCCAGATCCCAGCAATCGAACAGTTTGTTATCTCCGGGTGCTCAGGTTCCGCATGTTGAGGATCGGGTAGATTAATTATTGGGAGGGGCTGGAAATGAACCAGCGGTCTTGGTACATATTTGTATCAATGACAAGTTAGTGGAAGATGGAGTGTCCTAGAGAATGATTTTAGAAAACTAGGGAATAAGCTTAAGGGATGGACCTCTAAGGTAGTATATTCTGAGATACTACCAGTGCCACGTGCTAGCCAAGGGATACTGATGAAGCTTAGGGAGGTTAATGCATGGCTAAAAAAGTGGTGCACTAAGGAGGGGTATGGGTTTTTAGAGCACTGGGCTGACTTCTCACTTGGGTACAATCTCTATAGCAGGGATGGATTGCACCTTAATGAGAAGAACGGCTGGGGGAGTTTTTAAACTAGTAGGAGGGGGGACTACATCGACGTAATGGGGTAGTAAGTGTAGAGGGGGTAAGGAATTAATTAACTATTTATGTGGGAGGAGATGGAGCGAGGGTTAGTATAGTCAATAGAGAGGTACTGCTAATTAACTCAAGTATAGTGGCAGGCACTTCAGAACTACAGATTTATAATATAAGGTGTATGCTTGCTAATGCCAGAAGCTTGTCAGGAAAAATGGAAGAGTTAGAATTATTAGCAATTAATGAGAAATGGGATTTAATAGGCATTACTGAAACATGGTGGGGTGACTCCCATGACTGGACTGTTAATCTGGATAGTTATAACCTATTTAGGAAAGATAGGGGCAATGGTAAAAAGGGAGGAGGGATTTGTCTGTATGTTAAGCATGAATTTAAGCCTATAGTCAGCGAAGATATTTATGCTGGAACTAGTCATAATATTAAATGTTTATGGGTAGAGTTAAAGAGCGGGGCAGCACATTCCAAAATAATATTGGTAGGAGTATGCTATAAACCCCCAAATATAATTGAAAGTGAGGAAATGCAAATATTATTACAGATTGGAAATGCAGCTAAGCATGGACAAGTTCTAATAATGGGAGATTTTAACTATCCTGAAATAAATGGATGAGTGAAACCAGCAGAACGGGTAAAAGGAGCAGGTGCTTGAGTACACTCAGGGATCATTATCTGGCCCAGGTTATACAAGAGCCTACTAGAAATGAAGCTATCTTGGATTTAGTCCTCACAAATAATATTGATTTGGTATCAAATATTGAAATAGGGCAACCTTTAGGAAACAGTAATCAAAACAAAGTCTCATTTGAGATTGAATTTAAAAAACTGTAAGGGGCCATCAAATCTCTTAATTTTAAAAGGGCAGATGTTAATGGTCTAAAGGCAGCAATAAAATATATAGACTGTGACAAAGAACTGGCAGGTAAATATAATGAACATAAAGGGACAAAATTTAAATCCTTACTAAGTATACATACACATCGGCATATACCATGTGGAAATAAAGGTAAAAGGAGTAAATTATATCCTTGGTAGCTATACAAGAAAAGGTCAATTCGAACAGGATTATAAGTAGGAGTAAACATAGATTTATGATGGATTGGTCATGTAAAACAAATCTAATTAGTTTCTATGAGGATGCTAGTAGGAACCTGGATCAAGGCAACTCAGTGGGTGTAGTCTTTTTAGATTTTGCAAAGGCTTTTGATACAGTGCCACATGGGAGACTCCTGTGCAAACTAAGGGATACAGGAATTGCAGTAAATATAAGCACATGGATTGAGAGCTGGCTAAAAGACAGGAAACAAAGGGTTGTTGTAAATGGAACATACTCAGATTGGACTAATGTGGTAAGTGGGGTTCCTCAGGGTTCAGTATTAGGTCCTCTGCTTTTTAACATATTTATTAACGACTTACAAGTAGAACTTGAAAGCATTTTCTCCATTTTTGCTGATGACAAGTTGTGCAAGGTTATTAAAGCAAAAAATAATGTACTTTCCCTCCAAAGAGATTTGCATAAATTAGAGAAACAGGCAATTAAATGACATATGAGATTTAATTCAAATAAATGTAAGGTTATGCAACTGGGAAGGAAAAATAGCTATGCAATGTATAAACTTAATGAAGCAAATCTAGGGGTATCAGATATTGAAAGAGATTTGGGAGTGCTTGTGGCCAACCACCTAGGTAACAGAGCTCATTGCCAAGCAGCATCTGCAAAGTCAAATACAATATTATCATGTATTAAGAAGGGTATAGAAGCAAGGGAAGCAAATATAATTCTGCCACTATACAAATCCCTAGTACGCCCTCATTTGGAATATGGAGTACAGTTTTGGGTACCACTTCATAAAAAAGAAATTTTAGAACTGGAAAAAGTACAGAGAAGGACAACAAAAATAATATGGGGAATGGTTAATTATGAAGAAAGACTAACCAAATTAAATGCATTTTCTCTGGAAAAAAGGCATCCAAGAGGGGATGTGATTACCCTGTATAAATACATCCAGGGTCAATATAAAGATTTGTCAAGGGAGCTTTTTTGTGCCAAGAGATTTTCAACTGACAAAAGGACATCCTTTGAGGTTAGAAGTAAAAACGATTCCACCTTAAAGAAAGAAAAAGGTTCTTCACAGTAAGGGTGTTTAATCTGTGGATTTCTTTACCAAGGGAGGTGGTGACAGCTGATTCAATAGATAACTTTAAAAAGGGATTGGATATATTTTTTAAATAAAAGGGGCATTCAGGGTTGTCCTGGTTAATTAGAAAGTAAGTATTGCTCCAGGGAGGAATCCGATTGCCAGTATCTGTGGTCAGAAAGGAATTTATTTGTTTTCCCTTTTGAGACAATTGCTTTTTTTTCTGTTTTGCTTCTTCTGGATCAATTAATAATTACTCCTCATATTGCAGAGGAGATCTTAAAATGGTTGAACTTGATGGGCTAAACCTAATTTTTCAACCTCAATTACTATGTAACTATGAATATCAGACTGCACCTTCCTGGAGTAAATGATTATGAATATCTTCTAACGCCAGTCTTGTCCACAATGGCTGAATCGCTAGAAAAAGGCATAATCAATAGGTCTGAAATGCTATTTTCCCATTAAATAATTATGAAAAAAGAGGACACGATTACCATAGAACCATGAATGTTCGCACTGTTAAGAATTTTGTTTTTCTCTTTCAGAATTGTTCTCTTGGAAGTGATATCTTTGTCTCTATGGAGCTGAAGTCAGCTCCGAGGACATGAAGTTCTGGAATGATGAAGAGGCTCAACTGATGATACAGCTGTGCTTTAAAAGGTAATACACTATTCTTCTTTTATGAATCAACAAATATTCTCAATGCTGATATAGTATAAATATATTTTCCAAATAATGGCATGTTTTAATTATTTACTTCCTTAGTTCTGCCATTAGAGATACAAGTATCTATGTACAAACTCTGGCAGTCACCTAATCAAATGTAAGGCACGTGATTATTTATAGACAAAGGTATGAGATGATATGCATACTTCAGTTGGATGGTAATGACCCAGTTCCTCAGAAGGACATACAGTATCATTTTATTGACACAATTTCAGCATGAATTTTCTGAGTTTTTTTCTGGATCTTTTCTTTGCTTACCATTTGAATTATATGTCAAGTACAAGTCTGAACACATTCTTTATTATTATTATTATTATTATTATTATTATCTTTTATTTGTAGCACGCTAACATATTCCGTAACTCTATTCAGGGGATGAGAACAAGGAAAAATACAATATTTGAAAATAAAGGGCCCTTTTTTGAGCTTAAAATCTTTGTAGAAAGTGCTTTTTCCCAAAAGCACCCTACAAGATTGGAAACTCGCTACTTACAATCTAAAGTGAATGGAAGAGGCAGAAACCTGGGGAAGAGCAGATAAGGATCAGCAAGGAAGGTCAGTAAGGAAGTGGAAGTTTTCACAGCTAGCCTTACATTGGATGGTGTGTTGCATACTGCTTCCTTATAAAATTAAGAAGGCAACCCTATTTGAACATTTTGGAAGACTTCATCCAAGTTGTAAAAACAATCAAAGAAAGACCCGTAATGTTACAGCTTGGGTAGCCAAAGTAATTGGCACCTTTTTCTATATCTTTAAAAGATGTGATTCTCATTTATCTTTAATTTATTTTGGACCACCTTTGTACTAAGACAAGGAAAATACCTTCTTTATAATTATGCACTGCATGAAGAGAATGCTCTCTGGATTAGTTAAGTATTACATGACAAATATATTTTATGGTTTGATGAAGATTCCCACCAAAAGCATTTCACCCTCTTGTGGAAGAACCCAAACTCCAGTTTTTGAAATCTCTCTTATTGAGAAATAAAGCTCATGACTACTTACCTGAACCTCATTTATTTCTTGTAAAGCACCTACTCAGTGTTAGAAATCTATATTTTTAGGTTTAACAAACTACATGAGCATTCCTGCTGGTCTGATTACAGTTCTAACACATTTTTATATTTAAATCCTTGCTTCAATACATGGAATTACAGTGGTACATCGGTTCTCGTCTGCCTCAGTTCTCATTTTGTTTAAACTTGATGCATCCTCCAGAGGAAAAATTTGCTCGGAACTCGCTGCTTGCTTGGAAGTCGATGTGCTGGCAACACCCCGCATCCTGTCTTTCAGGAAGTGGAATAAAGTTATGTAATGTGGAGTAGCATTGTTAGTACCTTCAAGAGCCCAGGAGCAGTCTGTGCAAGAGCCCAAGAGCAGTATGTGCCTATAAATGCCAAAGTGCAGCCAGTGACTATAAGAACCAAAGTGTAGACTATGTCTACAAGTATTAAAGTGTAAACTAAGCCTATAGGAACCAAAGTGTGCCTATAAGATCTGTTGTGCAAGTAAGTGTCTGATGTTTTATTGGAAGAGGACTCCCCTGCCAAGCAATAATGTATTTCTTCCTTCTCTTCCTCTGCATTGCCAACATCAAGTCTTTTCAGTATAGATAAAGTGAAGTTGAATTCTCTGTTATTTGATGTAATTGTTGTTTTTTAGTTATGCCTGTTCAGTTTTAAAGTTTTGTATCCAAAAACAAGACCATTATTTAAAAATAAAATGTGAAAAATCTGGGGTCTGGAATGGATTATTTCAATTTACATTGATTCCTATGAGAATGCTTGTTTGGAACTCAACATGTTTGGAACTGATTAAGGTCTAGAACTGAAGTACCACTGTACATAGAGTTGAGTAAAGGAAGATTAACTTTCCCAGTCACCTTAGCTATGGAAGAATCTAATTTAGGGGCATAGCACAAGCATTTGAATACTGTTCTGATAAATTATAATCGAGATAATTTTCTGTGAATTGTATTTCCTTTCCACAGTCTACTTCATTCATGAAGCAGCGGTGACATGCTAATATTAGTAGCTAATATTAATAGTTAAAGAGAATGACACATCTTTTTTTCAGTTATGCCCTGTATCATGATTTTCAGAACCTTTCTCATTGGCAAGATAAGGGTTGTATCAGGTCATATGAAAACCTGCAGGATTCACTTTTGCTTCAAAAGCTATCCCTATAGGATATGCATAACTTACGGTCTCCCATAGAATTAGATGGGTGTGGGTATCTAACATTTTTTGTGCTTGGGAGCCTCTGCCAATTACCATTTGGCTTCTATAGCCATCAAGTCAGAAACATAATTGGGAGAAATGTATTATTTCGTATTAAGCATGTTAAAGCATTACAAGCATCAATTTGCCTTTAACAGAGGATATCACATCTCCTTTTGTTCTCAGTCTTAGGGACCGAAAAATCATATGTTTTGTCAGTACTCACAAATTTCTTTTTTTGTTTATGGCTATAAAGAAAGTCATAAAATAAAAATGTGTCTCAATGTGAAAGAAAAATCTCACCTCAGTACCATAGTGTGATGACCCAGGATCCAGGGGCACCCCCAAAACCTTTACAGCTTACAGGAACACCCCTGAATTGTCAGGATTCTGGCAATCTCAGCGCCCAGCTGCTCCTGCAGGTCAGGAAACCAGGAACACAGGAGGTGGAACAGGTGTAGTTCCCTTTAAGCATAGGGTCTAGCAGGATACCAGCACCAGGATACAGCAGGATCAGGAACAGCAAGAGTATGTGTCAGTTACTTTAAGGTAGAACATAAAAAATGGTAGCAAAGTACCAAAACATTATTTCAAATCCCATAACCCAGCTGAAGCTCTAGTTTGAATTTTTCACAGACTCCAAAGGAGAGCCTATCAGCCCAGGAAATTTGAAGAGGCAAATCAGCAACAGGTCTTCCGTCCACCCAAACTAACATGGGGAAATCCTCCCCATGGGCTTTAATTATAACAGTCCCGGTTAATACAGTCCAACGTAATTTAGAGAAGGTCAAATTAAAATGGCTTTTGGTAGTTCAGGGCATTTAAAAATGGGCACAACAAGGTCCAGTCGCAACATTTTATGCTGGATCATGTCCCACGTCTGAGTCTTTAGGTTCATGAAATCATTACCAAAGTCTTAATAATCTTATAGTCTTTGTGTCAGAAAGCAAAAATGTAGTGATATATATACTGTATATATATGCATATTTGTTTTAGAGAAAGACAGTGGTTCCATTTAAAATAATATCAGTAATTAAATATATATATATACACATACATATATACAAATACAGTATGTACGGTATCCATACTATTTCCATTTAAACCTCAAAAAAGTTTGGTTCATGAAGAATCTAATGCTAGACAATAGCACCACCAAATAATACATGACTGTCATTCTTTTAAAAGATTCCAAAAGAAAAATGCTTACCCATTACAATGATAGCCTCTGCAAATCAAAAATGTCTAACCTTGTTCTGAAAGGATGTACAGCCCTATTAAATTGTGAATCGGCAAATTTAAAAGGGCTCTATTTAAGCACATAGCATATTTTTTTACAGAAGTTTTTAGTTAGTGAAGACCTTGCTTTTGGATAGAAGTTTACTAACTAAAAACGTCTGTATAAAAATATGCTATGTGCTTAAATTGAGCCCTTTTCAATTTGCCGAATCTTAATTTAATAAGGCTGATAATGTTTTCACATAACAAAGATGGCTGCTGCCAGAAATCCAGAAAGGCCAATGCTATAGGAAAAGTTTGAATGGTCCCATGACAATGTTTAAGGACTTCCTGAAGGCAATGTTTTGTGGCTTGAAATATACACATACCAACTTTGAATATATAGGTCATTTTTAGAACAGCATCAGGGTAACCAAACACCCTTCTAGTTGTCAACAAAAGGTAAGATACATGCATGGATTAAAATTAATATATCCACATATCCTCATGAAAGCTTGAGCTTGATGATGGAAGTTTTAGGAGGTCATCTGGTAATCCACTTATATACACATACAACTCTCCTTGGGAGCACCCTATATAAAAAAAAAGGGCCCACAGAAACAAATAAATACCTTAAATCACATGGTGAGTGACCCAGAGATGAAGGGGTGGGCTATATATTGGGAGAAAAAGTCTGATCCTGCCCTGCATAGGAGGGAGGAGCAAATATGCAATCATGGAATGTCCATGAAATATATATATATATATATATACATACATATACAAATTAACATATGTTAGAATTAAAATAAATAGGGTAAATTAAGAATAAAGTAGATACATTGTTTAAGCAATGTCATATGAAACAAAAACTATATATTCTTTTATATGATTTCTTTCTTGGAGACAGTAACCTTTTTATCTTCAGAAGTCTACAGCAGGCTATGCGAACATATTCTTAGGTGAAATCTTTCAAAAACAACCTGTATCGTTTGAAGAACAGGTAGGCCTTCTCTTTAGGGACAGATCTTTGTCTCACCAGGATATCTCTGATTGTAGATACACGATCCTTAACAGCAGGATAGTAAGGAATTATATATTAGCTGTTTTTTTTTTTTTTGGTTGTCAGTCAAATGGAAAAGTACATTAATATATATCTGTTCAACAGGATTAAAAGACTAAAGGTCATGTAACAATTGCAAATCTGTTTAGTAGAATAAGTGAAAAATACGTTAACATTTTATAATAAAAAAAATTAAAAACATTTATAAAATAAATATTTAAAAAACTTATTTGAAATCAATAAATGTGACATTTCTTTAAATAGATACATATATCTTTAATTGTGCTGGGTGCTCAAACTATACCAAAATATCTTAGGTCTTGCATTAAAGCATGTGCAAAGGTCTCCAATGTCACTTGTGTTTCCTTCTACAATTTGGTTGTAGAAGTGAACAAATTATATACAATTTTTAAGGTTTGCAGACAATCATGCCATTTTGTTGCAGCACAAAAAAATGCATACTTTAAGATTGCAAATAATGAATTTTTTTTTTTTTTTTGTAAAAGATACAAATATGAGCCTTCATCTAGAAAGTCACGCCATAGTACCTTTTAGTCAAATAATTATCTAAGCCCATAAAAAAAATATTGTCACAAGAGTATTTTACGACCACTGTAGCGTGGGAGAAGCAATGTTTGTGAAGCATGTAACAAACTAACATGATTAGCAAGTATTTAAGTCACAATTATTCAAACATTTTAGATAAAATGGAAATGTAGGAGACTTTGCTTGTCTAATTGGCATTTCCATTTTTGACGGTTAGTCTGCCTGTAGACTAAGGGGTGGGTTATGCTCCAGGTTGTTATCTCTGTTATCAAGTGTCAATTTAAAGTGTCAGTCTTCCAATACAACTGAATAGAGATTATATCTAATACACTGTTCTTCCCATTCCTCGTAGGACTCTCATCCTGTTAGGGACAAAGTCAAAATTTCTGCTGCATTAAAGTACAATTGAATACAACATTTAAAAATTAAAGGCTGTATCTATTTTAAACTTATGACACTTCAGTTGTCTTTTAATATTTAATCCTTCACAATATTCAAAATAATCCAAAGACCTATTTGGTTACCATATGAAAAAAATAGCCAATTTAAAGTCTTTTTCTGAGTTGATAGGCAAGGAGTAGATGGTTCTGAGACTGAAGCAGGGAGACCTCATTCACCACAAAGCATACCTCCAAACATTTGAAAGTGGCCAAAAAGGGAAAGATATGTACTTTTAATCAATAATTGCAACATTAGCTTAGAGGAAACTGACAAAGAGTCTCAGAGTCAATTTAATGTGTACAGTATATATAGTTCAAAATACATACATCTGGATTCTAAGGAAAAACAAAAGGAACCAAATATCCGTAGGTCTTTTGTGGTGTTTTGTGAGTTTTCTGTGGTGTTTTGCGTGTTTAGAGTGCTGTAGCCTCGTTTTCGTTTTGTTCTGCGCCCATTTTTTCTCTCGCTTAGAGAATTTTTTAGTGTCTAAACTCTTTTATTTTGAGTTAAATGAAGGTGTAAGTTGCTTTTTTGAGGTCCTGGGTGCTCTCTCTTGCTGTAGGTAAGCTTTTTATGTATGTGCTGTGTGTATTTATTGTGTTTCGATTTTTTTCATGTTCCCAATTTTTTTCATGTTCGCGAGCAACTGCGACCCTTGCAAACTTTACGTTGTAACGCAAACAACACGACACCCCAACTGCGACCCTCGCAAAGTTTACCTCGCAACGCAAACAGCATATGAGACCTCGCAAAAATCGCCTGCAGCACGCGAACATGAAACAAATCAAAACACAATAAATACACACAGTACATACATAAAAAGCCTACCTACAGCAAGAGGGAGCATCCAGGACCTCAAAAAAGCAACTTACACCTTCATTTAACTCAAAATAAAAGAGTTTAGACACAAAAAAATTATTTAAGCCAGAGAAAAAATGGGCGCCGAACAAAACGAAAACGAGGCTACAGGACTCTAAACACGCAAAACACCACAAGAAACTCGCAAAACACCACAAAAGACCTACGGATATTCCGCTAAGACGCATACCACACATTACCCGCCATTTTACGACAATGCGGAAGTACACGACTACGCTAATGCTGCAGTAACATCAAAACAGATTGCAGCTTTTCAACACAATGCTTCAAAATACGTAAAGTATATTAATTTATTAATGTATAATAGATTTCATTATTATACACCAAACAGCATTAGCTACCTTACAATTTCATTGCCATCATTTTTTGACGGGCAATTCTCTAGTTCATTTATAACATGCAACTTTTAATGCCTAAACCATAACTCATATGTTTAAACCAAAATGCTTCACAATTAAGTAACTACCTTGATACACACAGTACGTTATTTTTACCTGATAGTGATGGCTACGTTTGCAAATACATAATTTCCTCATAACAATTCAGTTGACACATAAAATTATGCTTTATAGTGTGCTTGTCAAAACGTTGAATTATAAAAGAAAACTGCTGCCCTGTGTCTGCATAAAGTTCAGTGTCATAAAACCTTTTTCTTAGCACTAAGAACAAATCTTCATCAGAAGTCTTGTTTTAAAGTAATTTAAATTGTAAGGTTGCCTCATTTAATTTCCCTGCATTCTGTGATTCAACCACCACAATAATTCCATATCTTAGTCATGAGAGATTAGTGCCAGCATAGCTAATTAATCAAGTTGATATGCTGACAGCCTATGATTCATATATGTCAATGACAGATAATATTGTCTTACTGTACTTTTGGTAGCTATTCATTTTCAAAATCATTACATCTGTAAGAAATAGGAAATATGAAGAAATTTATGATTTTAGTGCCTGAAGACTTTTCCATTATTTCATTATTTGCTAATGCTAAAGAATGTTTTTAGCACTTGCTTAATCACAACATAATGGAAATGTCCTTTGTGTATAGTATTTATTTATTATCTGGTGTATGCATAATTGTATAATCTTCTTTGTCATTAATTTAGAGTGTTAAATAAAATATATGTTTTTAGGTTTAAAAATGTATAGCATATTGTTTTGCTGCAGTTGAGTGTATTTGTCAGCGTTTACTTTTATTAATTATGTCTTATTATGTCTAATTGAATGCTCATCATTTTACAAGGACACAACCTATTGAAAATGAAGGTGAACCAATTACTTATAAAATAGACAATAAAAAACTGTTGAAATTATATAAAAATCACATTTATAAGACATCAGGGAATATATAAACATAGATAACATACAACACTGACCAGATGAAGCTCCTGGACACCTAGGCCCTCATTCAATTGCAATTTGGCCAATTGAATAGGGCTCTAAATAAGCACATAACATAT
Source organism: Discoglossus pictus (assembly GCA_027410445.1). Taxonomy (NCBI): domain Eukaryota; kingdom Metazoa; phylum Chordata; class Amphibia; order Anura; family Alytidae; genus Discoglossus; species Discoglossus pictus. The sequence goes on from CM050163.1 coordinate 485,713,855, forward strand.
TTTTTTTAAAGAGGTTTTTAGTTAGTAAACATCTATCCAAAAGCAAGGTCTTCACTAACTAAAAACTTCTGTCAAAAAAATATGTTATGTGCTGATATAGGGCCTCATTCAATTGCGATTTGGCCAATTGAATAGGGGTCTAAATAAGCACATAACATATTTTTTTAAATACGTTTTTAGTTAGTGAAAACCTTGCTTTTGGATACATTTTTACTAACTAAAAACTTCTTTAAAAAAAATATGTTATGTGCTTATTTAGACCCCTATTCAATTGGCCAAATTGCAATTGAATGAGGGCCTTAGAGCCCTATTCAATTGGAAAAATTGCAATTGAATGAGGGCCCTAACATCTAAAAAATGTATCCTCATCCACTTGATGTATGAATTGTATTTATTTTCAATATGGGTTTATTTTAAAACTGTAATACAATACTTTTTTTGCTTCCTGTCTCTTAACATCTCTTTTGTTACCATGTTTCAGCAAACATTTCAGTATCTCAGTATAAGAATTTAATGTTCTTTGCAGTAAGGGCAGTAGGACTGTGGGACTCTCTGCCAAAGATGATTGTGACAGCCGAGTCAATAGATATATTTAACCAGGAGCTGATATATTTTTGAATAAAAAATGCATACAAGGTTATGTTGGATGACACAAGGGGTGTTGATCCTGGGAGCAATCCGACTGCCAGGAAGGAATATTTTCCCCTTATGAGACAGTTGTCAATGTTGCAATGGGATCGTTGAGACTAATCCACAATCTCTAGAACAATCCACAGTTAATTCAAATATTTCAAGGAATAGAGGAGTTCTAAAAAGGTTGAATTTTTACATAGTTTCATAGTAATTAAGGTTGAAAAAAGACTTTCAGTCCATCAAGTTCAACCTTTTAAGATCTCCTCTGATCTGCAACATGCAGATTAGTTATTAATTAATTTGTTGTTAATTAATTATTAATCAACTAGTTTTTATTTTATTTTATTATTAATTAATTAATCCAGAGGAAGGCAAACAGAAAAAAAAAAAAAAACATGTGAAACTTAGCCAATTGTCTCAAAGGGAAAACATTTTTAAATTCCTTCCTGATCCCAGATACTGGTGATCGGATTTCTCCCTGGATCAATACTCTCTCTCTAATTATCCAGGATAACCCTGAATTCCCTTTTTAATTAGAAATAAATCCAGTCCCCTTTTAAAGTTATCTATCGAATCTGCTGTCACCACCTCCTCTGGTAGAGAATTCCACAGATTTACCACCCTTGGCACAAAAAGCTCCTTTGACAAATCTTTATACTGACCCTGGATGTATTTATATAAGGTAATCATATCTCCTCTTAGATGCCTTTTATTTTCTAGAGAAAATAAGTTTAATTCGGTTAGTCTTTCTTCATAACTTAGCCCCTCCATTCCCCTTATTAGTTTTGTTGCCCTCCTCTGTACCTGTGAGGAATTGACTCTGCTGGGTTTTGAACCCTGGTCCCCAGGCTGCTATACCTCTTCCCTACCACTGCGCCAGCCTGCCTTTTGTGAATTCCCTTGAGACCTTATAAGCTTGACTCTGCTAGCAATTTTATCAGTACCTAAGTCTCTTCAGCTGTGTCTGGTCAGGTGTCTGGTCCTTGGCCTATATAAGGCACTTCCTGTCAAATGTACCTTGCCAGATTATTGTTGGTTCCTTATCCCTTCAATAAAAGCTTGTTCCTGTTTAACCTACAAGTTGCTGAACCGGATTATTGCTGACCTTGGCTACTGGTCTCCACAACTTTGTGATTCCTATATCATTACAGAATAATCTGGCCCTTTCATGGAGACCGCCGGGACAGATTCTGCATTGGCCCAGCAGGTTGCTTTTACTGCAAGAACTGTGCAGACCCAGGCACAGACCATCCAAGTGCTGCAGGACCAGGTAGCTGAACTGCAAAATAAATTTCAATCAATGCACAGTGAGTACACCAGCTACAGGGCACGTGATGTTTCAGCTGCTACTGTTACACCTGCACAAGATGCCCGCTTGCCCCTGCCAGAAAAGTTTGGAGGAGATCGCAAAAAATTTAGGGGTTTCCTAAATCAATGCCGTTTGCACTTCATGATGTTACCTCACCAATTTCCATCTGAAAGAGAGAAGGTGGGATTTATTTTTTCACTATTCAAAGATGAAGCCCTGGCTTGGGGCTCCCCTCTTCTGGAACAGGACAGTCCAGTCTTGGGTAATCTAAATGACTTTCTTGAGGCCATGTGCCTAGTTTTTGATGACCCCAATCGATGTGCTACAGCAGAAGCCACTCTACTTCATTTGCATCAAGGGAGGCGCTCCGTGGCTGAATATGCTGCTGAATTCAGACAGTGGGTTGCTGATACTACCTGGAACCAATCAGCTCAGAGGTTCCACTTCAGAAAAGGTCTCTCAGAAGCTATAAAAGATGAGCTAGCTCGTGTTGATCTTCCTGCTGACTTTGAGGCATTCGTGCGTTTGGCTATCCGTATCGATCGGAGACTTTCTGAAAGAAGACTGGAAAGACAGGGCTCTTTTAGACCAAGTACTACTCCTATTTCCTATTCAAGAATTTCTACTCCAACCCCACAAACACCTTCAGACTCTGAGCCGGACGCTATGCAGGTAAATCTAATAAGAGGGCCATTATCCAATGAAGAAAAACAGTGGCGACGCACTCACAATTTATGCCTGTATTGTGGTAGTGCAGGGCACTATGCCATCAATTGCCCTAGCAAATACAAAAGAACAATAGCTATGGCTGCTGAGGGCGCACAGATTCGACACCAATCCCAGATTGCAGATCAACTGGATTCTGTCACACAACCCTTGTTTTCTCTGGCTCATGGTGAAGAGGGTATGTTGACTCAACATCCTCATTTTGTGGTGCCTATCACGCTGCAATGTGGTGATCATAAAATTTCAACTACAGCTATGATAGATTCTGGAGCAGGCGGAAACTTTATGGACATTAAATTTGCAGCAGGAAATGGAATTCAGTCTATCCCTAATTCTTCACCTGTGTTAATGGAGACAGTGGACGGTTCTCCACTTACGTCGGGCCCGGTTACACATGAGACTGTGCCCTTAAAGTTGACTCTGGAAGTGAATCACCATGAGACTATATCTTTCTACCTAATTTCTTCAACACAGTTTCCAGTGATTTTGGGGGTACCTTGGCTTGCTCTGCATAACCCACAGATTGATTGGAAGATCAGAACTTTGTCCTTTCCTTCAGAACACTGCTTAATGAATTGTCAACCCACTAAGGTAACACCTGTTGCCACAACAATTAATGAAATGGTTGCTACAAACTTGACAAAGCTTCCTCTACAATATCGGGATTTTGCAGATGTCTGTGATAAGAAGAATGCTGATCAGCTTCCACCCCACAGGCCTTATGATTGCCCAATAGAGCTGTTGCCTGGGGCTACTATCCCATTTGGCCATATATATTCCCTTTCTGAGCCTGAATTGAAAGCTCTTCGTGAATACATACAAGAAAATCTTGCCAAAGGTTTTATTCTACCATCTACTTCCCCAGCAGGAGCTCCTATATTCTTTGTAGAGAAGAAAGATAGCAGCCTACGGCCATGCGTTGATTACAGGGACATTAATAACATCACTGTTAAAAACCGCTACCCCTTGCCTCTCATTCCTGAACTTTTGGAGAGACTTCGCTCAGCTAAAATATTTACAAAGCTTGATCTTCGGGGGGCATATAATCTGGTTCGCATAAGACCAAATGATGAATGGGGAAACAGCTTTCAGAACCAGGTACGGGCATTACGAATATCTAGTAATGCCATTTGGGCTTTGTAATGCCCCTGCAACTTTCCAGCATCTTATCAATGATGTACTACGAGATCTCCTGGATCAGTTTGTTGTGGCATATTTGGATGATATCCTAATATTCTCTGATAGTCTTGAAAACCACAGAAAACAGGTCCGTATAGTTCTGGAGCGCCTTCGTACCCACCACCTATACATTAAACTAGAAAAATGTGAGTTTGAACAAACAGAAATTAAATTCCTGGGGTATGTCATAACTCCTAAAGGTTTAACTATGGACGCAAGTAAAATGAAAGCTGTGCTGGACTGGCCCATCCCCAAGAATGAAAAAGATGTCCAGAGATTTGTGGGGTTTTCCAATTTTTACAGGCGTTTCATTAAGAATTTCTCTGCCGTTATTACACCGATCACTGAACTCACACGTAAGGGGACTCCTTTTCAGTGGTCCGATAAGGCTGATACCGCATTTTCCCAATTAAAGACTCTGTTTACATCTGCCCCCATCCTGGTACATCCTCAGCCAGAATTACCATTTATTGTGGAAGTTGATGCTTCTGATTCAGCTGTTGGAGCTATACTGTCTCAAAGGACTGGACCTAAGATGCTGTTACATCCGTGTGACTTCTATTCCCGCCAGATGGTGCCAGCAGAAAGAAATTATGACATAGGGAATAAAGAACTATTGGCTATAAAAGCTGCCTTCACCGAATGGAGACATCTCTTGGAGGGAGCTACCCATCCAATTACTGTCCTCACAGATCACAAAAATCTGGAATGTATTCGATCAGCTAGGAGACTGTCAGCCAGACAAGCACGCTGGTCCCTATTCTTCTCAGGGTTTAATTTTTTGGTTACATACCGTCCTGGCTCCAAGAATGGTAAGGCGGATGTCTTGTCTAGAATAGCTGACCCCCTCCATGCTACCGTAACCAAGACCACCATCTTGCCGGAGGATATATTTATAGGAGTTGCTTTTCCTTCTGATCTGATGTTTCGCATTAAAAAGGGCTACGCTGAAGACCCAGTTCTTCGTGATCCTCCTCGTGATCTCCATATGACGATGCTTAATGGGTTTTGGATTTTTCAACGACGTCTGTTTGCTCCGGAGTCAGTGCGACTGGACCTTTTACGTCTCTACCATGACTCAAAACCAGCAGGTCATCCAGGAATCCAAAAGACGCAAGACCTACTTGCCCGATCCTTTTGGTGGCCGAAGTATCATGAGGATGTTAAGAAGTATGTGTCCTCTTGTGATGTGTGTGCCAGACATAAGACTCCTCGCTCATCCCCTGTTGGCTTGCTTCAGCCTCTTCCGATTCCTCATCGTCTCTGGGGATCTATATCCATGGACTTTATTGTGGAACTACCTCCCTCTAAGGAACACACTACCATTCTTGTTGTTGTGGACAGGTTAACTAAGATGGGTCATTTCATACCAGCTCGTGGTCTCCCTTCAGCTAAACAGACGGCTGACCTGGTTATCCGGGAAATTTTTCGCTTGCATGGAGTGCCTGATGAAGTAGTTTCTGACAGGGGAGTGCAGTTTACGTCTCCTTTTTGGAAACATTTTTGTTCTAATCTAGGTTTTAATGTAAATCTGTCGTCAGCTTTTCATCCGCAGAGTAATGGACAGACTGAGCGAACCAACCAGACTTTGGAGCAATATTTGCGGTGCTATATTAGTTACCTGCAGGATGACTGGCTGGATTTTCTACCCACGACGGAGTTTGCCTATAACAATGCCCAACACTGCTCCACTTCTTTGAGCCCATTTTTTGCCAACTATGGTTACCATCCGACCTTTCTCGTCAGTCTCCCAATTACTACTTCCATTCCTGCTGTCACTGACCGGCTAACCGCCTTACGTGATTCCCAAGCACTGTTGAAAGAGACTCTTTTGGAGGCTCAGGAATGTTACAAAAGAGCTGCTGATAGGCATAGAAAGGAGGCCCCAGTCTATCGCGTTGGTGACAAGGTGTGGCTGTCAACAAAGAATCTTAAGCTTCGGATTCCTTCTCATAAATTGGGTCAAAGGTTCATGGGACCTTTTGAGATCATTGCTTAGATCAATGCTGTCACCTTCCGTTTGCAACTCCCGAATTTCATGAAAATACATCCAGTGTTTCACGTTGCACTGCTTAAACCTGTTCATGAAAATACTTTCCCTGGCCGAGCCCTGCCTGCCCCACCTCCAGTCCTCGTGGATGGTGAGGATGAGTACGAAGTGGACAAAATTCTTGACTCCCGGATCTTCCGTAACAAACTTCAGTATCTGGTTCGCTGGAAAGGCTATGGTGAGGAGGAGAGTTCGTGGGAACCAGTGGACAATATTCACGCTCCTGATCTACTTTGGTCTTTTCATGTGCAGTACCCTGCTAAACCAGGTAATAGGGCATCCAGAGGCTGCATCTATAGAGGCGGGGGTAATGTGAGGAATTGACTCTGCTGGGTTTTGAACCCTGGTCCCCAGGCTGCTATACCTCTTCCCTACCACTGCGCCAGCCTGCTTTTGTGAATTCCATTGAGACCTTATAAGCTTGACTCTGCTAGCAATTTTATCGGTACCTAAGTCTCTTCAGCTGTGTCTGGTCAGGTGTCTGGTCCTTGGCCTATATAAGGCACTTCCTGTCAAATGTACCTTGCCAGATTATTGTTGGTTCCTGATCCCTTCAATAAAAGCTTGTTCCTTTTTAACCTACAAGTTGCTGAACCGGATTATTGCTGACCTTGGCTACTGGTCTCCACAACTTTGTGATTCCTATATCATTACAGTACCTTTTCTAGTTCTGAAATGTCCTTTTTATGAAGTGGTGCCCAAAATGTTACTCCATATTCCAAATGAGGGCGTACTAGAGATTTGTATAGTAGCAGAATTATATTTGCTTCCCTTGCTTCTCTACCCTTCTTAATACTTGCTAATCTTTTATTTGCCTTTGCAGCTGCTGCTTGGCTTTGAGCACTGTTACCTAGGTGGTTGACCACAATCACTCCCAAATCCCTTTCAATATCTGATATCCCTAGATTTGCTCCATTAAGATTATAAATTGCATGGCTATTTTTCCTTCACCGATACATAACTTTACATTTATTCATATTAAATCTCATCTGCCATTTAGATGCCCATTCCTCAATTTTATGTAAATCCCTTTGGAGGGAAAGCACATCATTCTCTGCCATTAATAAGTATGTTACTATGGAGAGGACCTAATACTGAACCCTGAGGAATGCCACTTACCACATTAGTCCAATCGCAGTATGTTTACAACAACCCTTTGCTTCCTGTCTTTTAGACAACTCTTAATCCATGAGCAGATATTTACTGCAATCCTGTATTTGATGGGCTAATAGTTTTTCTTTCCACCTCAATTACTGTTATCGCAATAAAACCATGTTTTGAGGAGACACTGATACTGAACATTAGTAACTGAGAAGCATGAATATGATGGACACTTAGATATGAGAGCAACATTGTAATATTTGATGTTCAAATTAAATAGATATATCATATCACATGAGGATTTATTTTTTCTTTGAGGAGCATACTGTGTTTGAAGAAAAGTTGCTGATAAAAAAGAGATTCCAGGTGCCTGGTCGACATAAATAAATCAGAGAAGTTAACATTTTATCTCTGTGCATTGTTTTCACTTTTTTCATGTTACAAATTATAAAACAGTGGCACCTTAGAAATAAAACAGTTGCATGGTAGAGATTTTTCACATACTGTATATGAGTTGAGCGGGTCCAACTCTGGGGGGAACCTTAGACACTTTCCTTTTTGGGGAAAGTAGTTCATTTCATCACCCACTATTCTTTAAAAACACTTTTGAATTCTACTGTATTTTTTTCTTAAAATGGATAATCATAATTTTATTGTTCATTTTCTATTTTTAAAGAAAAATCATAGAATGTGCAATTGATAACTTTCATTTTCAACACTTTATATGGTAGGAATATACAGAAAGTCTATTAGCAGTATAATAGAGCTATTTATATACAGAGAGCGTTATAGCTTTTGCATACTCAAAAAAAAATACCTATAAATGGACCAAAAAATCAATTATGAGAACAAGAGATAAATATTCTATTTTGGCATTAATTGTAATTGCTAAAAATGTGTTCCTCTCAATAAGGTCACTGAATTAATCCAACTTTCATGACTTTTTTTTTCAAGTTATAGAGATATAGTATTAACAACCCAAATCTACGTTATTCTTCCCTATTGCATTATAGTACCAGTAACATTTACTATTTCACCATTTTATTGATCTACATAAATTGTAATAAATATTGTTGCTCATATATGTTCAAAATCTTTATTAAAAAACAAAATAGCCTGACTTGGGCAAACATTAGTCATATCACAAATAAATACCTTTGTTTGCTATTCTTCGTCTCTAAACATTTTAAGATCTTCTTATATTTTGTGAAATCCTGAAATATGCCAGAACAGGAAAATGCAAGTGTGTAAAATAAATGTGATGCTCTGATGAGAAATTAATGGTAATATATGTGATTAATTAGAATAATGTGATTTCCTGTGATATGATCACTTCTGTCTATTTAATTGATGGATGCTCAATGACAGATGAAACAGAAGGAGATATTCAATACAGCAACCTTCTAATTTCTTTCATATTTTTTATATAAGAATTATCATATCTACACATATGTGACATCATTGTGTTAAATGACAGGGTCACATACCAGAAAGAAAAAGACAAAGGACTTTAATATACCGTAATAACATACAGAATGACAAGATATAACATACTTTAGGAACACTGGTTAAATCACTAACTATAATATAGTCTATTTACTGACTATGGTCTGGACATATTATACTTTAGCTGTGAGAAACGTTTCTGTGAGCAAACATAAATGCACGCCTGCACCGCAACAGGAAGTTGATTTAATTTTAAAGAGCATTAAAAACTGGCTATTAATTGTGCAAGCAGATTTTCTGTACAGTAAATCATTTCTGAAATATTTAGAATTGATTATACTGCTCTTGCAGCCACAGTATGGTAGTGTGTGGCTCAGAGCAGTTGATAAGGGTGGGAAAGGGTTTAACTGTCCAATAACACTGCAGGTCTTTATTTTGGCCAATACAGTAACAGACAAGCAGACTGTAATTGTAATTAGCACATCAAAGCACATCAAATTAGTATGCATTAACAGGTTATTTGCATAGAAATACAGCAACAACAACATGGCATTTCCCAGGATTAATTCACTTTAGAAAGAAATGGATAAAAAAGTGTAAAGCCAGTTTTTAAAGCTGTTTAAAAATAACCTATGGTTACCCTTACACCTTTTGACCGGACTTTCTTCATCTTTTCGAAATCTTATTTAGCTCACTTTCGACCCAAAGCTTCTCAGAAAAGAGGCAGCTGTAGATACTTCTGCACTTCACTCTCTGCAACAGTTTGAAAAAGGTGGAAGGAGCTTCAACTTTAGTACAGTGGGAAAACCAGCCCTTATCATTGTTAATCCTTTATATCAAAATATAACAGCAAAGACAAAAATATTTCCCTGCTGGGCAAAATATTCCCAACATTACATTTTTTTCATGTTTACTGTGTAGAATTGGAAAAGTTATATTTTATATGACCCTGGGATTCACATAACATGACATCTATATTAGCAGTGTATGAATGAAGTCTGCGAGACTTATGCCACTAGCCAGATTATCGAAAGGACATTTTCGAATCTGTTCAGATCATAACAGGAGCCAGGAAATACTGATGACGATGTTCAAAATCCCTGCCACAGTTACAATTGCAAAATGAATCCCTTTGAACAACCTATAAAGTAGGTCTGCATCATAAACACCCAACATCTGTAGGCATATCTGTCTCTCATTTTTAGCGTATTAACATCAGTGTTATCCATGACTGGACTGAAAGGCTCCTCTGTGATACAAATGTTAAGCTTCTTATGTTATATGCTTTTTATAGTACAGTAAGAGGTAAGAGAAAGCAGAAACAAGTATTTCAACTTGGAAAGGTATGGGTGTGTAGTTTGCATTGGAGTGTGAACTGTAAATTTTAGATTTCAATATACTGAGGTAAGATTACCTTGATTGTCTCACTTCTACAATCTGATTCCTCATTGAACAGGAGCTGTACAACATTGGAATTTGAAACATGGAGCAGTGCCTATTCCAATATAATTAATTTATTATTCCTATTATAATTCTCAGTGGTCCAAATGCCAACAGGACAAGCCACAATATTGTCCATCATCAGATTACATGTGCATTTAAATACTTTTAGATCTGCTAAGTTGTCATGGTGAAGAGGCTTGTGTACCTCAATGAAGCTGAGAGCTGTACCATATAGTGTCATCCATGATGGGAAGGTTATAACAGAGAAGCCAGACAAATCACATTTCACTGCAGAAGGAACTGGCAACCCACTTCAGTATCTTTGCCAAGAAAACCTTATGAATTAGCACAACCACAGAAATAATTACATGGCACATGAAGATTAACCCCTCAGGTCAGAAAGTGCCTACCACATTAATGGTTTAGAGCAGTGGGTGAGTACTAGTAGAATTAGACCTAATGAATCTATTTGGCCGAAGTCAAAGGACGCCCAGCTGCGGATGTTTCTGTAGTGGACAGGAAAGTCAACTGCTACAAAGAACAAGTCAGCATAGGAACATGGAATGTTAGAACTATGAACATGAGATGACAAGATTAAACATTGATATTCTTGGAATTAGTGAATGCAAATGGACTGGAATGGGATAATTCCACCAGATATTTTACCATGGTCAAGAATCCTGCAAAATATATGGAATAGTCAATCAAAAAGCAAAAGCAGTGCTCTCTTACAAACCAAAAGTGTCAGATTTAGCTAAAACCTGGAAGTCGGCAATACCTGTTATATATAATATATTGCAATCTTGAAAACATTAAATTTATAAATTCTATGAGCATTATCTCAGCTGACCTAGATAATTCCCACAGAAAGTGGGCCTCATACATGGACACTTTGCATTGGGTGGTAACACAGCGGGAAAGGACAATAGAAAATATATAACCTCCATTGAACCCACGACAATATAGTTCACCCTTTCCCCCTTCTCTCACCTTCCTTTTTATCTAGTCTTTCTGCTTCCTTCTTCATTCTATCGCTTATTACAACAGCATTTATGACATGCATTAGGGCAGAAAAAAAGAGTTAAATGGAAATAAGTGTATTTGTCCATTTTTCAAATGTTATATACACATCTGTAATGGTAATGTAACACTGTTTTAACCCTATCTCCTTCTATTATTTTTTTTAAATTTAAACTAAAATTTAAGGCAAGCTATTTAACATTACAGTGATCCAAATCTACTCTTCATACATGGATGCTGAAGCAGAATTTGTCTGATTCTATGAGGATATTCAGCACTTCCTAAATATAAGACCAAGAAAAAATGTTACTCTCATTATAGGTGCTTGGAAGACTAAAGTAGGGAACCAAAAGAGACCTTTAATAACTGGAAGGTTTGAACTTGGCCTTTGAGTACTAAATGACGCAGGTCAGTGATTAGTAGAATTCTGTCAAGATAATTATCTACTCTCTTCCAGTATGGAAATCAGGCTGAATAAATAATTTGTTGCCAAAGATGGAGGAGCTCCATTCAGTTGGTAAAAACAAGACCTGGCCTGGAGCTGACTGCCACTCAGACCATGAGCTTCTTATTGCAAATATCAGAATTAAACTAAATAGAAAAATAGGGAAAATCATCAGACCAAGCAGGTACCAAATAAATAATATCCCTGGTGAATATGCAGTGTAGGAAAAAGAATAGAGACATGGTAGATAGAATGCCTGAAGAACTTTGAACGGAAAACAGCAACAAAGAATATCCTGAAAAAAATAAATAAAGAAGGCAAACTGGCTGTCTAATGAGACTTTGAAAGTAGTCCAGAAAAGCAAAAGGTGGTCTAGACAAGAAAATATTTTTTCAACTGAATGCATAATTCCAGAGGATAGCAAGAAGAGACAACGAGAAATTATATAATGAGCGGTGTAAAGAGATAGAAGAAGATCAAGAGATCTCTTAATGAAAATTGGACGAAAAGTTCAGATAAAGAAAATTTATACAGGAAGGACCTTAAAAACATTCAGAACCTCAATAGTTTGCCCAATGAGCAGGAGTCGGACATCTTAGAGAGTGAAGTGAGACTAGGCTGCTTAGTTGATGGAATCCCAGCAATGCCAGCAAGGTAATGCTTAAGATCCTGCAAGGTCTGCTCCAACAATGTATGGACCAATAACTACCAGACATGCAAGCAGGATTTTGCAGAGAAAGAGGCACAAGAGGATCAAATTACCAATGGCTGCTGTATAATAGAATTTGCTAGAAAATCCAGGAAATATATTTACCTCTGCTTCATAGAATATTCTAAAGCTCTTTACTGTATGGATCACAACAATATGTGTCAAGTTCTTGAAGCAATGGGGTACCACACAATCTCATCCATGTCTTGAGGATTTGTTTGTGGACCAAAAATGCACAGTCTGATCTAGACATGGAACAGCCAAATGGTTCACAATCATGAAAGGAGTGCGACAAGGTTGTATACTGTCACCTTATTTATTCAAGTTATACAAGAAATACATCATGTGTAAGGCCGGGATGGACAAATTCAAAGCCAGAGTAAATATTGCTGGGAGAAATATCAACAATCTCGGATACAAGTATGACACTGCTCTGATGGCAGAAAGTGAGGAGAGTCTGTTGATGAGGGTGAAAAAATAGAGTGGAAAAGCTAGTCTGCTGCTTAGTTTTTTAAAAAGTCATAGATAATTGCAAACAGACAATCTCAGTTCCTGACAAATAGATGTGGAAGAAGTGGAGGTAGTAACAGATTTTATTTTCCTGGCAATCAAGATCTCTGCAGATGTTGTCATTAGTCATAAAATTAAAAGATGTTTGCACCTGGGGAGGGAAACTATGGCAGGTCTGGACAAGCTATTAAAAAGTAAGGATTCTACACAACATAAGTCTGTATACTTAGAACTACAGTATTAGCAGTAGTAACATACGGATGTGAGAGTTGGGCCATAAGACAGGCTGACCACCATAGAATTGGCACCTTTGAATTATGGTCCAATCAATTAATACTACAGGAATTCAATTCAAACTGTTCACTCAAGGGTTAGATCATAAGGCTAAAATAAAAAAAAATGGCCAAATCATGAGAAGACAGGATTCCTTATAGAAGATGCTGGGAAATATTGAAGGCACACAAATAATGGGACAGCAGAGGCAGACATAGATATATGAGGTAATTAAAGCAATGAATATGAGCTCAAGGGAGCTCAGAGGGGCAGTGGCTGACAGGGTTACAGAGAATCCTACATTACTAAATGATTGAACAACAGATCTGCAGTAGATGATTGCTGTAAGTTATGAATACAATTTTATTGCAATAATATATTTACTTTTGATTGCATGATTCCTATTTTAATTGAAGCTGCAAGGTAAAAAAATTTATACCTAGGCAGCTATACTTGAGGTGGGAATGTCAAGTATAATACAGCAATAAACATACATTACTCTTTATGCATCACAGTGAATACACAATTCTATACAATAAATACAACGTCTAAAGGTTTGTGTCTTCTCATTAACAAATCCTGTTCACAACAACACAGTAATAAAGTTATGAAGATTTAGGGCTTGAATATATGTAAGGCTGCAGGAGTTCTTAGAGAGAGCATTTATGAAGCTATTACATGACTTCTGCAAGCTATATCTTGTAAGAACTTACCTATAAATAGCCACAGGATTGAAAAGTAAGGTAAATAGTTTGCGAGTATTTGCAATAGTTATTACGAGTACACATTGTTGTTTACTTGTTAAGTCGTGTCCAACACTCTGTGTTCTTGTGAACTGCTGCACACCAGGCAAATCTGTCAGCTACTGTCACTATGAGCTCCATCAATTTCATGTTCATTGCTTTGTTGATAGTGTAATAGCTATACTTTTTACTAGCTTATCCAAGCTTGCTATAGCTTTCCTGCCCAGAAGCAAAATCTTTTAATTTCCTGGCTACAGCCACCAAGTGAAGGTGGCTTGGATCCCAGACTTCTTCCCCATTTATTTGCCAGATACTGAGATAGCAGTTTGCCTTGATCTTCATCATCACATATATAGTTGTGAGCATGCGAGCAGTTGCTAATGCTTGCGGGCGCTTCTTGCCAGCAACTGCGCCCCTCGCAAAATTTACGTTGTTACGCAAGGAAAATACAAGACACCTTACGACCCATTACGACCTCGCAAAAATCGGACGCAACATGCGCACATGAAAACATGAAAAATACAACAAATACACACAACAAATACATAAAAAGCTTACTTACTGGAAGAGGGGGCATCCAGGACTTTGAAAACTAAAGTTACACCTCAATTTAACTCAAATTAAAAGTTTAGACACTGAAAAATTCTCTAAGCGAGAGAAAAAATGGCCGCCCAAAAAAACGAAAACTAGGCTACAGCAGTCTAAAGACGCAAAAAAACACCAAACACCTACGTATTTGCCGAAAAACACCTACGAGATTAAAAAACAAGGACGCAACCCGCGCGACCCCAAAAACATTACAAACATAATAAATACAAACAACTAACGCAAAAAAAAGCTTACTCGCAGCAAGGGGGGCAGCCAGGACCTCTGCACGTCAAGTTACACCTCGATTTAAGCACAAATTTCGGAGTTTAGAGACCCGAAAACACCTAAGCGAGAGAAAAAATGGCCGCCGAACAAAACGAAAACAAGTCTAAAGGTCCCTAAACACGCAAAACACCACCATAAACACGCAAAACACCACCAAACAGCTACGGATATTCCGAAAAAGTCGCACGACATAGAAAACGAAGGATGCTAAATCAGCCACAGACGCATACCACACATTAGCCACCATTTTAGGACAATAGCTTATACAATGCGGAAGTACACAGCTACGCTAACTGATTTGCCTCGCGCACGCACACTATTACACTGCACACATTCATCAAGCTTACACAGCAGCTCCACAGCACTAATGCTGCAGCAACATCAAAACAGATTGCCAGCTCTTCAACAGAATGCTTCCTGCATATATTACTTCAAAATAGGTAAAGTATATTAATTTATGAATCTATTATTTATTTTATTATTATACACCAAACAGCATTAGCTCACTTACAAAAACTTTAACAGCATAATCTTGTAGGATTTTTAATTGTTCAGCTGGGATTCCATCAACTCCTGCAGCCTTGTAATCCACAAGACATCCTAGAGCCCATTTCACTTCATTCTCCTAGATGTCTGGCTTCAACTCCTTGGACAAATTATTGAGGTCATTACTGCTGTTAAGATCCTTTCTATATAGATCTTTGGTGTATTCCTGCCACCTCTTCTTTGTCTGATCTGCTATTATTAAGTCCCAGCAATTTTGTCTTTTATCACAACTCTTTGGCATGAAAAGTTCCTACGGGATCCCCAATTTTCTTGAAGATATCTCTTGACTTTCCCATTCTGTTATCTTCTTCTAACTCTTCTTCGTCTCTGAAGCTGTTGGAAGAGAGTGTTTGCTATGACCAGAGAATTATCTTCACATAATTATACTAATGTCTGACCTGCTTCATTTTGTACTCTAAGGCCAAACTTGGCAGTTATTCCCGGTATATTTTGGTTTCCTACTTCAGCATTCCAATCTCCTATGATGAGAGTAACATCTTTTCTTGGTGTTGTTTCTATGATGTGTTGAATATCTTCATAGAACTGGAAAACTTCAGCCTCTTCAGCATCCATGGTTGGAGCATAGATTTGGATCACTATGATGTTAGATGGCTTGCCTTAAACATGAATTTAAATAATTCTGTCATTTATTGGATTGTAACCGAGCACCGCTTTGGCCACCCTTTGTTTGACTATGAGAGCCACCAATTATTCTGCAAAATTCTTGACCACAGTAGAATATCTGGTGGTTGTTGGATGTGAAATATCCCATTCAAGTCCATTTGAGTTCACTAATTCCTGGGATATCAATGCTTAACATTGACATCTCATCTTTGACCACATCCCGTTTGCCTTGGTTCATAGCTCTAACATTCCAGGTTCCTGTGATAAATTGTTCTCTGCAGCAGCAGACTTTCCTTTCCCTCTTGAATACAAATAAAAAGCTGCAAATATGAAGTTGAGCCATAGGTAAGAAACTCCAGTAGCAAAACCAATAAAGTTAAAGAATATCAGTAAATATTTAAACATTGACAATTGATTGCGGTTTACTATTATTGCACATGAACATTGCAGTTTGTCCACTTCAAATTATATATTATTTTCACACTTGCTTCATGGTATTATGTCAGATAATACACATTGAATGCTAATACAGAATTATTATTGAGGGGGATCATAAATGTATTTGTAAGGCAAGTAACTCCTCTGTATTAATGAGGTATAATTAGGGTGCATAGGCTTCAACTGTATTGAGAGACCTAAAAAAAGTTGTATGAGAACACTTAGGATTTTCAGTAAGCCCTTATGGGAGCCATATAATTCCACTTTAGATAAAATCTTCTGTATAGCAGTAGCTGTCATTCACAAGGGTTTGCTGCAGGAGGAATATTGTAGCTATGTAGCTCCATACGTGGAATGTTCACTGGCAAGATATCCGACTGGAGCCATGTAATCAAGTGGGAGTGTAGCAGAATTCATTTTAATCAATGAATCATTGTGAAATCAATGAAGGGGGCATCTCAAAACCCTGGAACAGATTGGGACTCATCAGGGACATTTTTAGTTAACCCATCCGAATATTAACAAATAAGACATTTTCTATTTTGGAAATCTGGAATAGTGTTAATCTGCTAAACGGATTTTTCATTTTTTATTTTAAAACAATGTAGTTGAAGGGCCATTTATCTCACTGTAAGTGATCTTCATGATGTGAAAGAACACAAGAGTATACGTTAAAAAGATCCTTTCTTTTCAATTACACCATAACAGATACAAAATCTTAAGTTTTATGTCTATATTTACAAAATAAGTGTATCCTGCCTACTGTCTGTTGCATGTATAATAAAAGATAGCCCACATCGGTGCATGCTGTTGGGAAGCCAGTGACTGATAGCTGGAATCCGTTTACACTGCACTGACCAGTTAACCCATAACTAACCTATGGGTCTGTTTCAGTGATTCCAACATAACATGCACAGATAAATTTAATAGTTTATGGGTTAATATTTTTTTCTTTTGATCTCTATATGGACAGCTGTGGACAGCAGAAACAGGGTGCAGAGCTGCTGCTCTGCATTGTTCAAATTCCAGAAAGGCACCAGATCAGAAACCTGAATTCCATAATATCTGTTCCCTTCAACTGGAAATGTAAACCGACTTGCTTACCATTGACTTGAATGGAACACACACCCTTGCAACCTATCTGGCTGTAGTAATGCCACAGCATATGGGTAGACTTGCACCCACATAAACATATATTTAATTTGATTTCTCAGTGAAAAATGCACATATTTCAAAAATTCAAAAAGTTTTTTTAACATGCTTTTAGTAGATCTTTCCAGTGATGTGGTCCTAATTGTGCTGAATTAAGTGGCCCTTTAAAGCATCACTGTGTATACATTTTTCTATATGCTCTTATAAATAACCTGATTATGAGTAAAATGTTTTCAGTAAGCAAAAATGAAAAAGAAAACTAATCACATACTTTTAATTATTTCACTTTTGTATACAATTTTCTTTTTAGTGCAGAATTTTCTTTCCTTTATTCGGGTGCTTCACTTAGCTGCTCTTTCAGTAAATTGTCCTTATAAATTAATATGCTTTCAATTAGTCCTAAAGAAATCACACAGAGTTTTTGCTGGAACTTTGCCATTAGGTATATAGAAGCTTCCTCCACCATTCCCCCAGTGGCCTGACAAAAACCAAAATGGTAGATTTCACTGCAGCATACTTGCATATAAATAGCATTAAATCATTTTTTTATTACTATCAAAAATTCAGAATGTAGTAAATTACTCTACTTGTAAATAACTATCAATTTAGGAATGTAGAGTATGTTTAAAAATTATGACTACAGTGTTGTTTTTTTAAAAAAAAGGTAAAAATGTTTAGAGGAGAAGGAAGGTAAGTGCTGGAAGGGGCATAAATGAGCAAGAAAAGACATATAGGTTAAATAAATAGAAAAAAAGACAAAACACATCATATCGCAAACAGGTTTAATAAATAAAAACATTATTCCTGTAAATCACATTTAAAGATACATACATATTATTAACTCCTAACATGCAATAAACAAGGAAACAACTATTAATCTGCTAATCTTTTCACCTTTTTTATTTAAGCATATCTGAAGTAATATGCCATTCATAAAGAAAATCTCAGAACAAGTAAATTATAATTTATGGAAATGTATTTCATGCAATAATTACTTAGTCTATCAAAAGCTTGCTAATGGTTATATTCATTAATTTGACACATTTGGTTCATTAATTTTATGTTGTTGACAAAAATGAAGCTCTATACTCCATGCTTCTAGCTAGGAGATTGTAAGAAATGTGATATTAATGTACTCTTTTCGCTGTTTACAAACAAATGGAAAAGCAAGTTCTTAAGTATAAAAGCGTAAAATTCAGAATATCCTCCGTTGAACACAATCTAAAGCATAACATGCTATGTGAGAGTCATGAAGATTACATTTTCTTTAAAGTACATCAAGACAGTGTTACAATGGATTAGACATATCATTAGCCAAAAGGAATTTTTCAGAGGGCAAGGACACACAGCTGCTGGATGGTTTTGTCATTACCGCTTCCTTACTCCCCTCCTTTCAATACAGCATCTGTCTAAGCAGAAAACAGATTTCTTCTCCCAAAGACTATGACAGAAATAGGCTGCATTTATAAGGCTGTGTCCAATCAGTAGCAATATGCATAGTAATATGTGACACAGCTCAAGTAATGAAGTTCCCAGCATGCTACCTGGAAGTGTATCCTCTAGTGTAGCATGATTTATTTCTTCTGTTGAGAGGCAGGACAGAGAGGGCTTATCCTTCCTCATAATACCTATGAACTCACTCTGTTAACCTAGAAAAATTGTAGGGTTTAATATTACTAAGAACCTATTTTGAAAAAAATAATGCCATATTTCAAATTGTTTAGGGACTTTCATCTATTGGGAAAACTGAATTTCCCTACAGGAAAAAAAATGCCACAAATGTAATATCTAAGGCACAAAGAAAAGGAATCTCCAGAATTTTGATATATGACATTGTTGTTGTGATCACCTTTTTTGATAATGTGCATTAGCATTAATGTTGTTTCTTCATAATAAAACAAGTATAATAATGGAATTAGTTACTAATAAAAGACAAAGGTAAATTAAGGGGGGAAAAATGACTGCAACATATGTTTTGCAATGGCAGTTGTTCGTTGGAAATAGATTTGTATACATTTAACATTATATATGACAGTATATGGACAGTAACTGGATATTCCTGCTTGAACACTACTGGGTATGTAAGTGACCCATGAAGCATAATTGAAATACAGCCTTTTATAATAAACTAAGGAAATTGGCTGTCAAAAATGACGGGAGTAAAATTGTAAGGCTAGCAATGCTGTTTGCCACGTAATGCGAGGCTATGGGCCTTTGGCGCTCATTGCAAGCCTCTCCTCCTGTGTAGTTTATAGGCCTTGCGCTTGAGTGTTACTATGTTGGGTTGTGTTACTGCTTTGGGTTAAGTGTTAGTTGCTTGGGTTGTGTGTTACTGCCTTGTGTTAAATGTTAGTGGCTTGGATTAAGTGTTACTGGCTTTCATTAAGTGTTACTGCTTACGTTTTTCGGGCTAGTTTTATGTTTTTGGGCCACATTTTCATCGCTTTGCGTTTTTTCGCCAGCCAATTTTTTTTTTGCTTAGGCGGTTTTCAATTGTGAAAAAAAGCCAATTATGCATCAAGTTAACTTACAACCTGACTCATATTTGTTGTTTTTTTCATGTCTTTTCAGTTCCGTGGTTCGGCCGTTAAGATCGTAATTTTGCGAGGCGCACAGTGCATCTACGGGCTTCGGGCCTAAGTCGTATGGGTCATAAGTCCTGCGTGCCTCACCTCATCTCCTCGCTTTGCGAGGCTCGCATTGCAATGAGCGCCTTTGGCTATGTAGGATTAATTTATGAGACTGTACATGAAGTGTTGAAGTCATTAAAAAGTAAACTAACATATAAGACTAAACTCGACATCATCGTAAGGTAGAGCAAGCATAACAGAAATGTACTCCTGAACTGACTGTACCCCACTTGTGAGCAGCTGTATCAAGCTATGTGCAGGAGTGGCATTACATCACTGAAATGATTTTGGAAGTTTGCTCCAACTCCAGGTCACCAGTGTACTTTTATAATTGTTTGTAGAACCCTGAGCTCCAATACTCATTGTAAATACTCATAAACGCTTAGACTATCAAATACTGATAATTAACAGTGCAGTACATTATATGGAATGTGTTTATATGATTAATAAAATATGCATTACCATTGGTTTCATTGAAGGGAACTGCCTGAAAAAACTACTAACTTACAGTATGGTTAGAGCTGATGCTGCGGAATAATTAGAAATTAGCGTGCCCATGTTGTCTTGCCTCAATGTCTCCAGTGGAGCTTGTGAATAGTATATTCACTACAATATGATATATAATGAAGTTATTTTATTTCCTTATAAGCAGGACCCTTAATTAAGGACAAAGTGCAATGCCTAAAATATTCTGCTTTTTGGCTATGAGCTTCATGTTGCAAAATGGAGATAAATGACTGACAAAGGTTGTTGGTTGAGCCTGTTCTTTCCTGGTGGGAAGTTGTAGGAGATCAACAGTGCCAGCAATAATCTCAGTCATCATCTTACTACCTATTATTACTCTTTACAGGGAGTACCATTGATGCAGTTGGTGCAATGCACCAGGGTCCTCCTCTGGCCAGTTTGGCTTTCATCCTTAACCCCCTCCTCAACCTCCATCCTCAACCTCAACCCCCCCATCCTCAACCCCCCATCCTCATCCTCAACCCCCCATCCTCAACCCCTCCTCAACCCCGCTCCTCAACCGAAACCCCCTCCTCATCCTCAGCCACCTCCTCATTCTAAACCCCCACCTCAAACTCCCTCCTCAACTACAACCCCCCCCCATCCTCAACCCCCCATCCTCATTCTCAACCCCCCATCCTCAACCCCCTCTTCAACCCCCCTCCTCAACCTCAACCCCCTCCTCATCCTCAACTCCCCTCCTCGTCCTCAACCCCCTCCTCAAACTCCCTCCTTAACCTCAACCCCCCATCCTCAACCCCCCTCCTCAACCTCAACCCCCTCCTCATCCTCAACCCCCCTCCTCATTCTCAACCCCCTCCTCAACTGATCTCCTTAGCCCCCCTCCTCAACCTCAACCCCCCTCCTCAGCCCCCCATCCTCAACCCCCATCCCCATCCTCATCCCCCCATCCTAATCCTCAACCCCCATCCTAAACCCCCCCATCCTCATCCTAAACCCCCCATCCTCATCCTAAACCCCCCCGCCATCCTCATCCTGATCCTAAAACCCCCTCATCACTTTACCCCTCCTCATCCTAAACCCCCTCCTCACTTTACCCCTCTAAATACCTCCCCCTCTCCCTTTCCCCTCACTTACCTCCATCTGCAGCTTCTCCTCTGGCCTCCATGCTCCCTCCTGCGAATTGACCCGGTCAATGCTAATGATGTGGCGCGCATGTGACGTCACGTCATTTGCATATACCGGGTGCCGACGCAGGAAGGAGCGGAGGCCGGAGGAAAAGCTGCAGATGGAGGTAAGTGAGGGGAAAGGGAGAGGGGGAGGTATTTAGAGGGGTAAGGTGAGGAGGGGGGTTTAGAATGAGGAGGGGGTTGAGGATGAGGAGGGGGAGGAAAAGAGACACAGGGGGGTTAGAGAAACACGGGGGGTTAGAGAGACACGGGGGGTTAGAGAGACACAGGGGGGTTAGAGAGACAAGGGGGGGTTAGAGAGACACGGGGGGAGAGTGACTCGAGTATAAGCCGAGGGGGCCCTTTTTAGCCTTAAAAAAAGGGCTGTAAACATCGGCTTATACTCGAGTATATACGGTATATTGGAACAAATTATATTGGAACAAACCTAGGGGAGTGAAAGGGATTAGGGAGTTCTTGTGGAAAACCACCTAAGTAACAGTGCTCAATGCTAAGCAGCAGCTGCAAAAGCAAATATTAGTATGTATTGTGAAGGGTAAAGAAGCAAGGGATGCAGACATAATTTTGCCAATATACAAATCGCTAGTACGTCCTCATTTGGAATATGGAGTACAATTTTGAGTGCCACTTCATAAAAAGGACCAACTAACCAAATTAAACTTATTTTCTATAGAAAAAAGAGGGAATATGATTACCTTATATAAATATCTCCAAGGTCAATATAAGGCTTTGTCAGGTGAACTTTTTGTGACAAGTGGTTTTCAGCTGACAAGAGGACATCCCTTGAGGTTAGAAGTAGAAAAATTCCACCTTAAAGAAAGAAAATGGTTCCTCACAGTGGACTTGATAGATTACTTTAAAAGGGGATTGGATATATTTTGAAATAAAAGGGCATACAGGATTATCCTGGTTAATTAGAGAGTGAGTGTTGATCCAGGGAGGAATCTGGGGTCAGGAAGGAATTATTATTTTTTTGTTTTGAGACAATTGGCAAAGTTTCACGTTTTCCTGTTTGCCTTCCTCTGGATCAATTAACAATTAATCTGCATACTGCAGATCAGAGGAGATCTTAAAACATTGAATTTGATGGACTAAAAGTCTATTTTTTCAACCTCAATTACCATGTAACTGTAACATCAGGGGGTCATATTCATGCACATCCTCCAATGTGTTTTAAATAATACAATGTTCTGTATGTGAAAGGTGCTATTACATTGGGGAAACCAGCTAAAAACTACATTTAAGGATGAATCTTTACAGACTTTCCATCAAAAGCATGATGCAAACAGTCCTTGTACCCCAGTTGGACAATATTTTACCCAGATTAATTACTCCAACCAAAAATTGAAAATCAAAATACTCAGAGGAAACTTTAAAACCATCCATTAAAGAAAAAAAATGGAATTGACAGGGATAAAATTCTTCAATACTCAGTATACAGGACTTAATATGGATATATTTATATTTGTAGTGAAGTGTAGGGGTTACATCAATCTCGGGAATCAATGAGTTAATACATATCAGGCCACCCACATGGACTAGAACAGTATCGTCATTCATTTTTATTATTTAGTACATTGCCATATTGCGAATCTGATCGCATATCGGACCTCTAAACGCTAATTGATTGACGTTTAACCTCCATGTTTTACTGATGTAATGATGACGGTCTCATTTACTCTTGGCTGTTTCTAAATTGGTAGTTACGGCCTTGATTAATTGATCATGATCACGCTCTGAAATACTACTTATGATTGAATGGTTTACGGTTTCTGCTTTCGGCCTCTAAGTTGCGAGCTTGTTCTATTGAATCGCTCTGTAAATGTAGCAAATCTCAAGCCTGCAGATATACGGCCTGTATAACATAATATAAACCTCTTCAGTGTAGAGGACATAACCTTCATTTAGCAGTCAGATGATTGAGGTAAGAGTAGTAATCATCCAATGGATCACAAGTAACTGTGGTGAGTGGTTTGATCTTATTCATCACTCATACACAGTAAATTAGTACTTATAGTATGGGGCTATAAGTAAAACATGTGAATACTCTTTTAAATGTAGATACTGTATTGTAAGTAGTGTATGTAGGTACTGTAATGTAGGTACTGTTCACACTTTAACATCTAAAATAAGTAAAAAAAAAGTCCTGCTCAGAAATACAGTTATTGCATTGCACTGTGGGAAACTGAGCTGGGTGCCGGCAATGAGCCCACAATGGACATGCAATAAGCCCATAATGTGTTCATACTTAAATCCAATACGACTTTATGCATAGCTTCAGTATTTAAGTTACTTAGACAGGCATGCTCTAGTGTAAAAGAAACAGGATATACAGAAAAAAAGAATGCAGTATAGTAATGGATAAAGTTGGTGAAAAAAAAAAGCTGGCTATATAATTAATTATGCAATTATTGTAAGTAAAATTGTAATTATTGTCATTGAGGTTGTTGTATATGATGCATGAGATATACTTCTCCATCATACATAGACATATATATTTCAATTATGTATATGCATCTTATTAAAACATATCTTAATAGCTGTTTTTGCTTTTAATGCTAACCTTGAATGTTTTGTAGAAAGGACAGTGAGGTGTATTACTGTGTTATAATGAGCATTTGGTGCTAAAACAGGTGGGGAAAGCTTTTGGGATATGGGCAAATTAGAAGGAGATGGGAACTCTAGCAGATGTTGAAACAGGATGATATATTGCTACTCACTCTGGGATTCAAAAAAATGCCCGTGTAAAGGTGGAGGAGAAAATAATAAGAATCCTTTTGGGTAGATTGAGAAGACTAAAGAAATATCAATTATTTCCCTTTTCTTATACCTCTAATACACATCAAGCTTTGCACTGTGAACATTCTAACTTGTGTTACCGGACAGTATTTCTTGAATTCATTGCTTTCTTTTTGCATTGTTTTTTTTTTTTTATCAAATAATGGCATTTAGTAGTTTCCCTCTAGCATCTAAGGTAATGGAGCATTGAAATTTGTAAATTGCCTTAACCTTTAGACTGCAGGTTAATAACATTCATCAACTACAGTAAATAAATTTAATTATTTAACCAATTATTTTCTAGTGTATCCTAAATGCATTGCTATCTCTGAATGAATTGACTATTTTGATTTTGAAATTAGTTTAAAATAGATATTTATATTTTTTCATGGAAATAGGGTGACGAGGGCTAGTATAGATAAGCAGACAGGGGCATAGGCTAGTATAGATAAGCAGACTGTAAACTCTACTTTTTTTCCTTGGCACCTGCTCCAGACACGTATTGAAGAGGAATTATTATAGGCATGTCAACATATATGGAGTATTGGGCTCTGCTAAATATTTTTTCTAAAAATGCTTTATGCTTCTGGTTTACATAGCTGCTAATGGTGTCAGTTTGTCACATATGCTACAACCATGTGAAGTTTACCTAAACTACAGTGCAGGTCCTTTAAGGATCCATTACTTCAATAAAGGAAAATGTCTCATGGTCATTTTCTGTGGTCTGAAGATATATTATATATGTACTCCTTAAAAATAAGTGCTTAAACTTTGCAAAAACATTTTTAGTTTCTAAAATCGTTTGCTAAATGAAAAGCGATCAAATTTATGTTACCAATAAAATTAATTTCACTGTCCATATTCATTGCATGATAGTAACTTTATTTTTGTATTTTTATAACAAAATGGGAATGAGATAAGTAGTAAAAACAGACGTGTTTCGCCACTCTGTGTTCCTTTCTCACTGATGCCAGATGGACTTGTGATTTGCTGAACAAACTTATTTTCGTACTAGGGGTGCACTGTTTTACATTGTACATCACAGGCCATTACTTTTACTAACATTACTGTCACTGTTATGATTGCCATCTAGTTTCCATAATTGTGAAAATGCTTATAGATTGGTGTGTATATCTGTATTATACCTCATGTATTAATGTCTTTATGTGTCATTTAACATTTATTTTAAGTGTTATACTACCATTAGTGCTGCAGTATCCATAACGATCTGAAGATCTTAGCAACCCCATTTTTATTAATTCTAAAGACTGCTGAAAACTATTAAATTTTGACAGATAATCCTTCCTGTTCTACATATGAAGACTTGTAAAAACTAAACTAATCCATCTATCTATCTATCTATCTATTATTATTATTATTATTGTTAACTTTTATTTATATTGCGCCAACATATTCCGTAGCGATGTACAGGGGATAAGAACAAAGAAAATACAATATTAACACATTCAGAAAATGAAAGGCCCTGTTTTCAGCTTCGAATCTTTGTCGAAAGTGCTTTTTCCAAAGCACCCTACAAGACTGGAAACTCACTAGAGACCTGGGGAAGAGAAGTATCTAAAGATCTTAGCAACCCCATTTTTATTGATTCTAAAGACTGTTGAAAAACTATGAAATTATGACAGATAATTCTTCTTGTTCTACATATGAAGACTTGCAAAGACTAAACTAATGTATATGATTTATCTATCTATCTATCTATTTATCATCTATCTATTATAGATCACCCACCACCAAGACAAAATTAAAATATGTCAAAGGGTTAACTTACAGTGACAATGAATGATGATGGCAGTAAGTTTGATATTTAAGAGGGTGATGTTTGTGTAATATTTTGCCTTGACAAAAGAACGAGACATTGAATACAGAATTATTTCACAAGTCTGACCTTATTATTGTGAAAGTGAACACTTCACACCTATGTTGGCAAGAATTTATTGTGTCACACATCAATTTATAAACAGGGAAATACCCTCCGGGTGCATTCTGTGAAACAGAGGCCATCAATCAGAGGGAAAGTCCTCAATTGTCTCTTGGAGAATTGGCCTACTTCAGGACCGGAAGTGCATATCCCTTTTAGGTAACCTTCTACCAACCAATCTCTTGTCTCAATATATAGGAGGCTTCCATAAGTCTACTCGGAGTGGATGCTGAGCAACCCTGAGGGAGGGTTGCAGAGCTTTCCCATGGTCATTGTCTTGAAGTGTGTAATATAATACAATATACTACATTGATTAATAAAGGCAATCACATATAATAGTTGTCAAACTACGAAAGCGAGGGATGCAGTTTGGTCCGCATTTGCGGAAGGTGGAGGCTCCAATGTCGGCTGCAATGAGGCTCCAACGTCGGCTGCTTCGCGAGGGTCCGCATTTGCTGAGGTGGAGGCTCAAAGGCGTCTCACACGCGGTTACAAATACCAACAAGCACGACTTAGAAAAAAAACATTACGACCTCGGAACCGACTTTAACGGCACAAACACCCAGATGCACGACTTCGAAAAAAAATGTTACGACTTCGGAAAAATACGACCTTAACGGCCGAACTGGGCGCAACGGAAAACAGTCAAAACACAATAAATACACACAAAAAACACATAAAAAACTTACCCACAGCAAGGGGGGGGGGCATCCAGGACCTCTGCAAGTGAAGTTACACCTCCATTTAAGTCCAAATTCACGAGTTTAGACACACAAAAATCCCCTAAGCCAGAGAAAAAATGGCCATCGAAAAAAAAGAAAACGAGGCTACAGGACACTAAACATGCAAAAGGGAGCTCAACACATAGCACTTTCACCAGGTAGTACAACAGAAAGTTACTAAAGATGCAAAATCGCAAAATCATTCCGATGCGCGTAACACATACATAAAATATAGCCGCCATTTTAAGACAATCTACCCAATAACGTATTTGAAATTGCGGATTACCCGCCTAAACTAACGGTTTTTGCCTCGCGCACGAAGCCTATATATAGGGCACAATTGCCACACTGCTTACACTTTCTCCTCAGGTGATGACAGTCTAACTGGACATTTTCTGCTGCCGGAAAATCCAAAGAGATTGTTAGCTCTTCAGAATATTGATTGCTAGATATTTCTTAGTGATAGGTAAAGTATATTAATTAATTTATTATTTATTAATAAAAAAAAAAGAAAAACAATGGAAAAAAAATACATTACTGCATTTTGCAATACCTGTACTTTAGCACGGTATTAATCATTAACCATTTCAAATATGTTTATTAATTGATTAATTCATTTTTAAGTATATTAATTTATTATTTATTAATTAAAAAAAAAATAAAAAAAAAATACATTACTGCATTTTGCAATACCTGTACTTTAGCACGGTATTAATCATTAACCATTTCAAATATGTTTATTCATTGATTAATTAATTTTAATGGCCATTCATTTTATTAATTACTCATTTCTATTAAAAAAAATCGTCATTAACTTCACTTTATGATTACATTATTGATTAACTCTTTATAGAACATTTACTAATTCATTAATTAGTTATGTACATTAATTAAATAAGAATTAATTAATAGTGATAACAAAAAGAAAGAATGTCACTAGACTTCGATTTTGACCTTGATGGTCAACTATTATTGTTCATTTATTATTTTATTCATCATTACGATTATTAATAATGTTAATTAATTATTAATTTGTCATAATAACACATTTAGTAAAAGAAAAAAAAAACGTATAGTGGTTTTACCTTTTGTGCTTGCTACTCAACTATTATTGTTCATTGAACATTCATAGAAGAAATTTAAAGTAAAAAATGCATAAAAACATATCTCCCTTTTGCACTGAATTTAGATATTATTGTTGTTGATTCTTTAAGCTCATTGTATTAAAGGTATAGAATCCTCAAACCGTTTACATATTTATATCACTTACTTACATTTTACAGTGCATTTACTTCTATTTTACAGCTATGCTAATTAAAACCTAGCAAACATTAACAAGCCCTTTTTTCAATTTATTTTCTGACAGTTTGATCATCTGCCCACCTGACTACACAAAGGGCTGTTTGCAGCATTTTATCTGCAATCACATCATCTTCACAGGTATATCATTTAAAATATTTATATTTACTTTACTGCATGCATGTATGAAAAGGACAACAAGTACTTTAAGTATTATCAATGATTCATGCATTTATGAAAAAAAAAATAACATATGATTTTTACTTCTTTTCACAGATTTGTGACATCACCACCTGCCTCAATACAGGAGTCTCCTCTGCAAGAATTAACATTACAGAATATTAAATTGACAGGTAAATGATTTTGTGATGACATTTGTTAGCATAATATAATATGAACTATTGATTTGCGTTGAGTAATGGTATTTCATACATTCATTCAATAAAAAAAATAATTATGATTTTTACATCTTTTTACAGATTTCTCACATCTACACCTGCCTCAAAACAGGAGCATTTTCAATTATAGAACAGCTTATTTACAGGTATATCAGAAGGGAAAAAAAAATTATAATAAAGATTTTATGTGTATTCCTGTATTCATTCATTCATCATTATGTTACTGCTCATTGACAGGGATAGCACCTTAGAAGCAGTTAAATATTTTATTTCATGTATTATATTAGGTCAATTGCTCTTTTGTGTAGCTCTTCCTTAGGAACATGATAACTGTTTCTGTTTTTCCATTCATGATATAGACACACCTACAGAGAGACAGACACACATACAGACAGTCAGAGAGAGACACAGCCAGACACCCAGAGACACCCACACAGCCAGACACCCAGAGACACAAACACCCAGAGACACAGACACCCAGACAAACACCCAGAGAGACACACACCCACAGACATCCAGGGAGAAACCCAGAGAGACACACACCCACAAATATCCAAACACACACCCAGTGAGACACACACCCACAGACACGCAGAGAGACAGACACCTGCAGACACGCAGAGAGACAGACACATGCAGACACGCAGAGAGACAGACACCTGCAGACAACCAGAGAGATAGAATCCTATATACACCAAGACAGACAGACACAGAAATACAGAGGCCCAGACAGACACAGACACCCAGATAGACACATAAACACAGACACCCAGATAGACACACACACACAGACACCCAGAGAGACACACAGACATCCAGAGAGATACACAGACCCAGAGAAACACACAGACACACAGACAGCCAGACACACGGACAGCCAGAGACACAGACAGCCAGAGACACAGACCCACAGACATACAAACACACACCCAGAGAGACACAGACCCACAGACCTCCAGACACACACCCAGAGAGACACACACCCACAGACATCCAGGGAGAAACCCAGAGAGACACACACCTACAGATATCCAGACACACACCCAGAGAGACACCCACCCACAGACACACAGAGAGACAGACACCAGCAGACAACCAGAGAGATAGAATCATACACACACCAAGACAGACAGACACAGAAATACAGAGGCCCAGACAGACACAGACACCCAGATAGACACACAAACACAGACACCCAGATAGACACACACACACAGCCAGAGACACAGACACACACCCACAAACACCCAGGGACAAACCAAGAGAGACACATACCCACAGATATCCAGACACACACCCAGATACAGACATGTAGAGAGACAGACACCTGAGATAGAAACCTATACACACCAAGACAGACAGACACAGAAATACAGACATCCAGATAGACACACAAACACATACACCCAGATAGACATACAAACACAGACACCCAGATAGACACACAGACACACAGACACCCATAGACACCCATAGACACACAGACACACAGACAACCAGAGACACACACAGACAGGGAGACACACACAGACAGGGAGACACACACAGACGGGGAGACGCACACAGACAGGGAGACGCACACAGACAGGGAGACGCACACAGACAGGGAGACGCAGACAGCCAGAGATGCAGACAGCCAGAGAGAAGCAGACAGCCAGCGAGGCGCAGACAGCCAGAGAGACAGATAGAGACAGATTACTATTGCATTTTTAGAAATATATGACAGGGTAAAAAATATGTGTAATAAAATTAATGTCATTCTTAACACTCTATTTCCAATTACAGATTACAATGGCGGACAATGCAGAAGATAAGAAAGAATATAAAAGAAGAATGGCAAGCGAAAGGAAGCAAAGATGGAGAGATGCACAGACCCCTGAGACTTCACAACATTTAAGAGAAGAAGATCGACAGAGACTTCTAAATAAAAGAAAAATGGCTAAAAAACAACAAAATGAGTCTGCTGGAGTTTCAAAGAAAAGAAAAAGTAAACAAAAAAATGTCTGTAAAACTGTCTCAAATTAACATATTTTGCCTCCTGACACCAATGTTGATAGAGATGACACCAATGTAGATGTACAAAGTTCAAATGAGATTTATATTGACGAAGGTCATGATAGTCCTTTCTTTAGAGCACTTACAGTAGACACTCATTATTGTGGATTAATGAATGTGCTTTGTCAGTTTTGTGGGGCCTATCATTTTCAGAATGAACGACCAACTGATGGAGAGTTTATTAGTTGCTGTCAGAAAGGAAAGGTAAGACTTCCAGAAAGACACACATTCCCAGAATATTTAAAAAGTATCATGAGTGATCCTACATTTCTCAATTACACCAATTTTAAGAAAAATATTCGCTCTTATAACAGTGCAATTTCATTTACTTCAATGGGTGCAACATTAACAAGGACAAATATACTACCGGACTTCACATTTACACCCAGAAACAGGAGAACAAAGGAAATTTGCACAGTTATATGTACTTGATACAATGGAAGCTGTGGAACAACGAATAATGCTTCCTGAAAATAGACAATGCTTACCTATAGTCTTTAAACAGCTTGGTAACATTATGGCGAGCAACCCTTATAGTAAAGCATACAAAAAATTAGCGGAGTTTGAAAAAGGACAACTGGCACATGCGCAAAGACATCAATTGCCAATGCCAAGAGTAAATATGGTTCTCAAAAGGGATCGCCATACTGATGAAAGACGCTAAAATTTACCAACAGCAAATGAGGTTGCCATGGTATTTAAAAATGATGATGGGGAACCACCATTTGAGCGGGATTTTAGAATATATCCACGCAATCAAGAACAACCTTTTAAAAACATCAATATTTGAAGCAGTAATTAGGATCCTATGACATATCCCATTTTCTTTCCAAATGGGAAGCCAGGATGGCAACCAAAATTGCAGTTGCAAAGTTATCCCAATAGTAAAGTTCGTATTAGAAACAATATTTCAATGCTGGAATATAGTGGCACAAATTGCTGTCCGGGGTCATTATAATCCTATTGTATGTGAGGGTAAACTCACACAACAATGGATTATTGATTCTTATCTACAAGTCAAAGCAAATAATAAAAATTTTGTCAAATTTCAACAAAACAAGCTTCGAGTTGAACAATATTGTGGATTGATGGATTATGTCGCTAAATTGGCTGCAAACAGAGACATTCCTGCTGGACGAGCAATGATTTTGCCATCCTCTTTCCAAGGATATCCTCACAATATGCGAGAAAGATACAATGGTGCCATGGCTGTTGTCACTAAATTTGGCAAACCAGATTTATTTATTACATTTACATGTAGTCCACAATGGCCAGAGATCAAAGAAAATGTTATGCTTGGACAAACTACTTTTGACCGACCAGATTTGGTCGCAAGAATATTCAAAATCAAACTTAATTCCTTAATTTATGATATCACTAAAGCCGACTTATGTGGAAAATGTGTGGCTTTTGTTTATTCCATTGAATTTCAAAAAAGAGGCCTGCCACATGCACATATACTTTTAATCTTGCAAGAAAAAGAGAAATTAAATACAGCAGATAGAGTGGATTCAGTGATTAGTGCTGAACTGCCACATCCAGAAAAGCATTCAAGACTTTATGAGATTGTAACTCATAGAATGATACATGGCCCATGTGGAGAGAGCAATCCAAAGTCACCATGTATGGAAAATAAGAAATGCATAAAAGAGTTTCCAAAACAATTTCAAATGCAGACTTATGTTAATTGTGATGGATACCCTTTGTATAAAAGAAGAGAAGGACAAACAGCTATTATCCGTGGCCAAAAGGTCGATAATGGATATGTGGTTCCATACAATCCACATCTGCTGATGAAGTACAATGCCCATATTAATGTGGAAGCTTGCACTTCCATCAAATCCATAAAAAATGTGTATAAATATATATATAAAGGATATGATGCAGCAACTGTTGTTGTGCAAGGTGCAGACAATGAAAAAGACAACCCCATTTTACATGACAAACATTCTTCTTATTGAGATGCTCGCTTTGTAAGTGCTCCTGAAGCAATGTGACGTCTTCTCAAATTTGTGATGCATGATCGGTCACATGCAATGTATCGATTAGCTGTCCATTTGCCACAAAGTCAATTTGTTTGCTTCACGGCCGGCAATGAAACAAATTCTTTAGCACAAAGTGAACATAGAGCAACAACGCTTACTGCTTGGTTTCAATTAAATTGTCACGACACTCAGGCAAGAGAAATTTTATACATTGACATTCCAAATCACTATGTATTATTAAATGGTGAATGGAGACAACGAAAGAAACATAATTATAAAATTATACCAAGAATATATACCGTCAGTCCACGAGACATTGAACGTTTCAGTTTAAGATTACTGCTTTTACATGTTCCCGGTGCACAAAGTTATGAACATTTACGCACAGTCAATGACATAGTTTATGAAACTTTCCAGTTAGCTGCAAGACATCAACACTTTCTAGCAGATGATACAGAATGGGAGAGATTTCTTGAGGAAGCAGCACTATGTCAAATGCCAAAGCAAATTAGAGAACAATTTGCTTTTATTTGTATATTTTGCAATGTACCAGATGCCTTAACTTTGTGGGAAAAATTTTAATTACATATGTGTAAAGATTTCTTGCAACGTTATAATGAGAACATTGCACAATTTAAAGCATTAATCGAAATATAGGAAATCTTACTTTGTCATGGATTAAATTGTGCCAACTTTAATCTGCTTGATCCAGGATTTATAGATGAAATTAACTTTGATGAGTATGACACTGACATTGAATACCAAAAAAACACAAGAAAAAATTGGAAGTTTAAATGTATTGCAATTGGAAACATTTAATGCCATCACAAATGCAATAGAAGATGATATGCTCAAAGAGCGTTATTTCTATCCTGATGGTCCGGGTGGATCAGGAAAAACTTACCTATATAATTTTTTGATGAGTTGCATTCAAGCACAGGGTCAAATAGCACTGCCATTTGCAACCACTGGAATTGCCGCACTTTTGTTAGAAGGTGGTAGAACTGTGCATAGTGGATTTAAACTGCCAGTTCCCATTCTGGAAACATCAGTGTCGGATATTCGAATTAATTCATTACAATCCAAAAAACTGCACAAGAGTAAATTCATTATAATAGATGAGGCAACTATGATGTCATGTCATGCCCTCCAATGTATTGATCGATTATTAAAAGAAGTTATGGCTAATGATTTGCCATTTGATGGAAAGGTGATGTTGTTAGGAGGAGATTTCAGGCAAACAATACCTGTGGTGCCACATGGCAATCGGACTGACATAGTCGAAATGTGTATAAAAAGAAGTAAGCTGTGGAAAACATTTACACACCTGAAATTAGAAGTAAATATGAGATCTGAAGGGCGAAATCAATTCAATAATTGGCTCATTAACATTGGAGAAGGAAAACAGCCAAAAATAAATAATTTACCTGATGATGCAGTGCAAATTCCACCAGAAATGATTTCAACAGAACCACTAATTTCAACAATCTTCCTCAATACCATCAATAATGAGGATTACTCAGACATTGCAAGCAAAGTCATGTTGACATCAAAAAATTACGATGCCTTAAATTTAAACAACGAAATATTAAAATGAATCAATGCTCCCCAAAAAAACTATTACAGTGCAGATTCTGTTCTAGCCGACGACAAAGAGAGTGAAGCAAACTTTAGTATGGAATTTATTAATTCTTTAACTCCCTCTGGAATGCCACCACATGTTTTAGGGGCAATTATCATGCTATTGAGAAATATGAATCCAAAAAAAGGACTTTGCAATGTCACCAGATTAATCGTGAAGGAATTAACAGATCATTTTATACATGCAGAAATTATGAGTGGTACTTATAAAGGCGAACCAGTTCCTATACCGAGAATTGATTTGGCTCCAAGTGAGAGTGGTTTGCTTTTTGTCCTTCAAAAGGGAGACAATTTCCCATTATCATAGCATTTGCCATGACCATCAATAAATCCCAAGGACACACTTTTAAGTCTGTTGTTATTTTTTTGAAGGAACCTGTGTTTGCACATGGACAACTAGATGTTGCATTTTCAAGATGCAATAATCCAGAGGAAATTAAAGTACATGTTGTAGAAAACACAAGCCAGGGTGATTTATTGGAAGATGGATGTGTTTTTACAAAAAACATTGTATACTATGAGGTGCTGTAAATATACAGGACAGTGCTTTGATTTTGACGATTTTTTTTTATGTTACTCCAACTGATTTTAACGTACCAATATTTCAAGAAGAAACTCAATACAATGGCAAAAAACTGTGGTTTTACTTCCAGGACAAAATTAGAGGTCTCTGGGACTCTTTAAAAAGGGGACCGCTATTTCCAATAGGAAACTCGATGTGCCATTTCAACAAAGTACATCAAGAAGAAACAAAAAAGTATCAAAAAGAAAAACAACATGAAACAGTGGTTACACAGATTGGAAGGTCTTACAAGTTACCTTTTCACATAATTGGCCCCACAAAACAATTAGGTGCCATTTACTTTAATTGTAAGCTTACATTTAAATGTTTTAAAGTAGTATTTAACATGTTAACATTGTCTTTTGAATAAATATTCTTTTATTAGAAGGTATGCAAAATCCATACATAAATAAAACATTCTTAACAGTCATAAATGTCAGTTTTATCAAGTCCTCTAAACATAAAATTATCATTTTGCAGCATTTAACTGACTAAACCTTCTTGTTTTTTTTTAATTTTTAGTGAGAAAATGTTCTAATGTCTAGGCTGGTTTTTCCAACCATATAAAAAATACAAGGCAAAATGAGCCAATTAACTTCTAGAGTACACAATCGATAGGAGTATACAATATAAAATGTATTACCTATCTATATTAACTAAACTATCATATACCATACCCCAGAAAAGAGAGAGAGAGAAAAAAAAAAAAAAAAATATATATATATATAAACTAAATAAAAGAATCATTGGCCCCTCATGGCGGCCACAAAGCAGTCCCGGCTTATTTCTCCCTCTTACCTCAGATCCGTCCCGCCATCCAGCACCTCCGAAAGGTCTCCAAAGCTCCCCCACTCCAGTCCACTCCTCAGAATCGCTTCAAGCAAATACAGGCATTATACTAGGGAAACGCTAAAGGAGGATGTTATCCAAGGGTCCCAAACTATCTGAAATTGGGGCATCCTATCTAAAACAATATGAGTTAGCCTCTCATTAATAAGCAAATAGTTGATCTTCTTAATTACCTCTTGAAAGTTTAGATTCATGTCCTTCCATCTACTAGCTATGTGAATCTTTGAAGCTAATGCCATTATTTGAAACAACTTGTTCTGGGATTGCGACAAGTTTTTAATATGGACCCCCAGTAAACAGGATTCAATTGAAGGAGCTACTTCTTTATGAAAAAGTGTGGAGGCTAAACGGGTCAATCGTTCCCAGAGATTCTGGGCGCGTGGACAGGCCCACCAGACATGAATATGATCCCCCACATCCTGGCATCCCCTAAAGCATTTGTTACTCTCCTGTGGCCTAAACTTCTGCATTTTATCGGGAGTACAGTAGGCCCTGTGTAAAACTTTGATTGATGTTTCTAATAAAGCCGAATTAAGTGATCCTTTTGAAAGATTGGAGCAAGATTCAGTCCATTTGTCCCAGTCCCACTCCACCCCCAGATCCTTTTCCCAATGCAGCATAAACTTGGGTTTCTGGCCCCCCGAAGTGCCCAGAAAGGTGTTATACAAAGAACTCAGATTACCCTTGGCAAGTGGGACATTTTTACAGATAACTGATAGCCAGGAGGCTCTGGGGGGCCCGGAATCCTTAACCATCTTGGTAACCCAACTTCTAATTTTTAAGTAATTGTAGAGTTCTGTAGTTGGCAAGTCGTGAGTCGTGCAAAATTGGTCATAGGTCAGTAGTTTGTCATTGGCGAACCAGTTCCCTATGCGATCTAGGCGTCTGGAGGTCCACCAAAATCTAGACATAGAGCTTGAATCTGCTAGAATTTGTGGGAAAGACATAACTGATAGAAGGGGTGATAATTCCGTGCTAAGTCGATGCCTAGATCTAGCCCATCTCCAGGCCTGGAGCGTTAAGGAGATCATGGGGTTTTGATGAGTTATGAAAGGGGCAGAGTCCTCAGGCATCCAAACCAACTTATCCCAACTATGTGGGGACATTTGATAATTTTCCATAAAGACCCAAGATGGATGGTGTTTCGTAGAGTGGGCTCTAGGCAAAGGAGCCAGGTGTGCAGCTTTAAGATAAAGTCTTAAATTCGGAGTCGCGAGGCCACCTCTATTCTTGGAGCGAAACATCACCTGCCTGGGAATGCGAGGGCGTTTATCGTCCCAAATGAACCGGGAAATGCTATTCTGGAATTTGTCTAGGTCTTTAAGGGAGAGAGGGATAGGAAGGGATCTAAATAAGTATAGTAATTTAGGTAAGATATTCATTTTCACAGCCGCAATGCGGCCTGTCCATGAAATCTTAAAGCTCCTCCATTTCTGCATATCCAATGTCAGAGATCTATACAAGGGAGGAAAATTTGCCCCGTACATATCCCCAAACTTGGAGGTAAGTCTAACACCTAAGTATTTTATAGACTGTGCGGGCCAAATAAACTGGTGATTAGCTTTGAGGATGTCAATCTCCCCCTGCGGCAATCTGATCCCCATCGCCTCAGTCTTCTCAACATTCAGCTTGAGACCCGAGATTTTGCCAAAGTCCTGGACAGTGGACATGAGTGCAGGTATGGATGAAAGGGGATTGGTCAGGGTGCAAAGCATGTCATCCGCAAATAAAGAGCATTTGAAATGCTGGAGGCCTACCTGTACCCCCTGGATGACTGGGTTGGCTCTAATTGCTTGCGCAAGGGGTTCTATGGCAAGAGCGAATAACAGTGGGGAGAGCGGACACCCTTGCCTGGTCCCTCTTTGAATGTGGATGTCGACTTTGCGCTCCCCTGGGAGTTTTAGATTGGCTGCTGGGGAGTCATAATATCTCTTAAGCAAATTAATAAAGCGTCCCTTGAATCCAAATTTGTCCAGAATCTTATATAAATATGGCCATTCTACTGTGTCAAAAGCTTTCTCTATATCTAAAGCTAAGAGACAGACTGGTATATTAGACTTCTGAGCCATGAACTGTGCGTTCATGACCCTCCTAACATTGTCCCCGGCCTCTCTAAAGGGAACAAACCCAGTCTGGTCCTTATGGATCAAATCGGGTAGAAATTTAGAGATGCGGGTGGCCATAATTTTCGCCAAGATTTTTACATCCCCATTGATTAGGGATATAGGGCGATAATTTTTCACCTCTAAAGGGTCCCTGCCATCTTTTGGGAAAATCACCAAATCAGCCCGGTTTAGCTCCGGGGGCATAGACTCTCCGTTTAATATGGCATTAAAAAGAGATGTCAAGTGGGGGGTAAGAAGAGGTTCAAATTTTTTATAATACAAGTTAGTAAAGCCATCCGGTCCTGGGGATTTGCCCAACTTAAGATTCTGGATGGTAAATTTAACCTCCTCCTGTGTTATTTCTAAATTCAAATCATCCAGTTGATAATCCGGTATTTTAGGGAGGTCGCATGAATTTAGAAAGGAGTCTATATCTGATACACTACAGTGGGGTTGCGAGGAGTATACTTTTTGGTAATAATTTTGAAACGTTTTTTGGATATCATTGGGGCTGTAGGAGACTTGACCGCCAGGTATCCTAATTTGGGTGGTTCTGGGTTGGGAGAATTTATTGTTTAGTCTTTTAGCCAAAAGGGAGTCAGGTTTGTTTGCCTTCCAGTAATAGAGGTGCTTCATTTTTCTCATAGCCCGTTCAGTTTGATGGGACAAAATAGCGTCCAGCTCAAGCCTAGTCTGGTCAATTAATTTACGCCCCTGAAGAGAGGGACACTGTTGGTTTTTCTCCTCTAACCTCTTTAATGAGGTAGAAAGCTCTGTCTCCTTCTGCCTAAGAAGTTTCTTATGTATAGAGGACAGCTTAATGCAAGTTCCTCTAACAAAAGCCTTATGGGCGGCCCAAAGCCATCCAGCCCCAGTTTCGGGGGTGTCATTAGTCTCAAAAAACAGCTGTATGTCCTTGGATATGGAATCCACACTACTCGGATTAGACAGAAGGAATTCGTTCAGAACCCATTTATAGGGAAGTCGAGGATTAGGACCCAGATCCAGCTCAACTAGTACCAGAGCATGATCTGACCAGGGGCAAGGGACTATCTCAGAGTTTATGGTAGAGTCGTACAATGAGGAAGTGATAAGTAGAGCGTCAATCCTAGAGTATGTCAGGTGAGTCTGGGAGTAGAAAGTGTACTCTCTCTTGTCCGGGTGCTTACCCCGCCAGGCATCAACTAACCCCAAACCGTTTAGTAAGGACTTAATCTGATTAGTCTTGTTGGGAAATCTGTTGGTTGGTTTTCCAGATCTGTCAAGTGTCGGGTCTAAGGTCAGGTTAAGGTCCCCCCCAATAATCAATTTCCCCAAATCCTGAGCCTCTAGTTTTTTCAACAGGTCTATGAGAACAGAGTAGGGGGAGTTCGTAGGAGAATACAGAGATAGCAGCGTCATTCTTTCCCCTCTTATAGTCCCAGTTGCCATAACGTAATTGCCATCCACGTCTACCCAAGTGGATTCTACCTGAAAGGGGAAGGTCCTATGCAGCAAAATTGCACAGCCAGCTCTCTTAGTGGGGAGAGAGGCTAGATAATAGGTAGGGTAATCCTTATGTAGGAATTTAGGTTTGTTGCCAAGGGAAAAATGGGTCTCCTGCATGAAAATGACCGAGGGAGTATATTTTTTGTAGAATGCAAAGGCCTTCCTCCTTTTAAAGGGGGAATTGAAGCCCTTCACATTGTGGGTCACTATGGTGTATTTAGAAGTAGCCATTAAAAAATCGGGAGTGTAGGTGTATGCAACCTTACCTAATAGCTGAGCAAGTGAATGGCGAGGAGTGGAGGAGCCCGGAGAGCAGACAGAAGTCCCAGCGGGTATGCTGTTGGCGGCGGAGAAATCTCTCTTTTATCAAGAGGGCTGAGAGCAATGGAAAGGGAGAAAGGCAGGTTAATATCGGAGAGGCAGATAAATCCGGGATAAAGCAAACAAGCCAATTATAGAGCAGAAACAAGAAACACAAAAATAAGGAAAAGAAAATAAATAAATAAATAAATAAAAAAAACAGAGCAGGAAAACAACAAGTTTACAGTACAACTAAACTTCAAGCTGTAATTTCAAGAATATAGCAGGATAAGTATAAAACATTCGACTACACAAACCCTTCTATCTCTATTTATAGTAAATAAAGTAAAAGACAAATCCACGTAATGTGGGAAACTAGTCTGGCAAACTATATTAATTCTAAATGGCAATAGTGCGAACTATGCTATTAACATTCTATCTGGATTATAAACAAAGAAAAGTGAACATCAAATACTCAGCAAAATATTATCAAAGTCCAGCTAGGTAGGAGGCCTCTCAGGTCGCGGGCCCAACTTTGAAGAGGCCGAGAGTCCAGAGTCCGCTGAGGATACCAAGCGCTTGTCTTGCAGGTCGCCTATATAGTCCCGAAAGCCACTGGGCCCCTCCAAGGTAGGGACTTGTTTGCCATGAACTTGTGATGGCTTTGAGGTCTGCTGCCTCTTAGGGATAGGCGAAACAAGGTGCTCTTGATTTGCAGCTGTCGTGGGCTCCGGGCATAGCTGCAATCTCTGCAATACATCTAGGCAGTCTTCCAGAAAGCGGGTGGTATAAGTCTTGCCATGATAGGTGAAAGTCAGAGCAAACGGAAAGTTCCACCGGTACTGGATCCTGTGCTGAATAAGAATGGTAACAGCCGGTTTCATAAGTCTCCGCTTATGCAGGGTATCCGGGCAGAGGTCCGCATAAAACTGCAGGATTGAGTCATCCGGCCCCTTGATGGTATGCAGCTTTCTGGTGGCCGATAGCAAAAGATCTCTGGTCTGCTGCCTTAAAAATCTAACAATAACATCCTTGGGGGCCTCCAAGCTCCTCATGCCACCCAAGGCTCTATGGGCCCGCTCAATCTCCCACACACTTTCGGGCTGATTAGGGAGGATTATGGGGATTGTATCCCTCAGGTAGCCAGACAGGTCCTGTATCGCTCTCGGTATACCACGGATGCGTACATTGTGCCGGCGGGACCGGTTCTCCAGGTCCTCTATCTTATCCGTGAGGTCAGAGATATGAATGGAGTTTTGAGCAATAGAGGATCGGTCTCTTTCTTGCGCCTCGGCCATCCGACCTGATGCGTCTTCCAGGGTTTGAGTGCGGTGCCCCAGGACCTTCAAGTCTTGTCTTAGAGGGTCAATAGCTTTTGCCAGGAGCCGCTCAATAGTAGCCACTGACCTGGCAGAGAGGTCCATATATTGGCTAGGAACGTCAGGAGTACCTTCCCTGTCCGAGCCATCCGAGTGTTCTGAGGCGGACTCCGCAGGGAGGGAGCATCTGGCAGATTTAGGTGTAAAGTGCTCCCTAATGCCCTTCGCTGAAGCAGTTCTTTTGGGTTTCGGCATTTTGGAATACAGGCCGTAGGGGTCAGCAAAAGGTCCGTTATGGAATCAGCCAGGTATAGAATAGGGGGAAGCTATGCCCCAAGTGGTCTGAGTGAAAGTCCGCTGGCCCCAGTAGTAGAGTTTGTCCAGATTATAAGGTTGAGTTGAGGTAGTTGATAGCTGTGCTGCCAGGCCAATTTCCCATTCGTCTCCCTACTCCATAATTAGAGAGTAGTCTCCAGCCAGGGCACTGGAGAGGACCTTGAAAATCCGGCCAAACAGAGAATAGTCCTTTGGTAGACGGGTGGCACAAAAAGTTGTACCCTCTTCAGGTGGTCTGTCTGCTTTTGTTGACGGGAGCCTGTTAAGTAGAACTCAGCGTTAGAATAGATTAGTACAGACAGTAAGCAGCAATGAATGGCCGGGAGACTTCCACTCTCGCATTATTCGTATAAGGCCAATGGTGATCTGCAGTATTGTAAACGTCCACACGGTGGCAGCACATGCGCTGGTGTTGTAAGAAATTAACACAGTCTATGCAACTGGCAGTGAAAGCACAGGTCTCAGATATAGGTAGACACAATATTTTGTTTGATGCACAAATGTTCCATAAAAAGTGCCTAAAGATAGCGTCAGTTTCTGAGACCAGGTACACCCACAGTGCTCCCAAATATTATGCAATTCAGTCTCTGGCAATGCTACAAGATAAGTCTCTATGTCAAGAGCTCAGTCCTGAGAAGGTAGCTTAAAGAGTTGATTCACACAGCCTTAACCCCAGATCTCAGAGTTGTGTGGGGAAGTGACAGTAAATAGAGCATTGAGTGCCTTGCAAGCTGGGGAAAATTCAAGCAGCTTCCTCTTCCTACCCCACCAAGACTCTTTTATGGCAGTCACAGTGTCTAATACGTGGGGAGAGTGCTAAGTAGCCACTAATTGTGTTGGGTGCACTGCTCCCTCATTTGGGGATGTCTGGCTCTCTCCTGGGGCCCCTCTGGGGAGTCGCTGCCCTCTGGGGAAGATCCCCCCTACCTGCAGCCGTCGGGTGAGTGCTCAAAATGGCGGCCCCGCAAGATGGCGGCCGCGTTTCGCGGGCTTTCTGCCCCGTTGTTCTGGGACCACACTCTGGCCAGAGGGGTCACCCTGGGATCCCGGCCGGATCCAGCCGCCACCGGGATCAGCTCCAGCACCCTCTCTTGAGCTGGGGAATAGAGCCCCGAAGTCCTCTGGGGCCTCAGGCGTCGTCCCGTGACCGGGGGTCTCCCGTGCTGCTGGGCCGCCTAATAGGCTCCCCGTTGCTCCCCGGGGGATAGGGGCAACCTTCAGTAGTGTCCCAAAGTGCAGGCAGTGCACAAGCAACCGCTCCAGGGCAGAATAAAAAGCCCTATTCGGAGCTCAATACGGAGCTCAGACAAACACGTCTGACGTCCTCAGACGCCAGCTCCGCCCCCTTAACATTGTCTTTTAAAAGTTATGAAACGTTATTTAAAGCTATATTGTATAACATTGTCTTTTAAAAGTTGTGGAAAGTTACTTCAAGCTATATTGAATATAGTCAAACATTAATATTATGACAAGTTTAACCATTTGTTAATACATTCAACTGTATAATTTTAAGATGGAGTATTGATTCAGGGAGCAATCCGATCACCAGTTAATGGGGTCAGGAAGGAATTCATTTTTTTCCCTCTTTGATACAATTGGCTGAGTTTCAATGGGGGGTTTTATTGTTTGCCTTCCTCTGGATTCAATGCCAATTTAATTTAACATGAGTTAAAAAAAAAAGAAGAAGGTTGCAAAGCATGTTAGTGTAGAAAATACTTAGTTTTGGAAACTTTACATAGTCGTCTGCTATTTATAGATACATATCAATTCAAACTGTTATTATTGTTTAAAATACAAGTTGCATGTTGCAAACTTTGATGTTATGGTTTACAATATTTATTAATGAAAAATTAAAACATTGTTATATTGTTATTATATATATGACAATTAAAACAGTTCATATTTACAAAATATATATATATATACCTGCTGGTGAAATACAAGTTGAAAGTTAAAAAAAATAAAAAGTTAAATTCAAAATTTTCTATTTATTGGTATTTAATAAAACAAAAGGTTAAGAATGTCAGAGACCAATATTGTGTGGCAAACAGTTTTCCCAGAATTAAAAATTCTATTGACCATCATTTTTTGACGGGCAAGTCGCTAGTATTATATAACATATATTAAATTATGCAATAATTGAAATTATATATATACAGTATATGTGTTTATTCCAACCTTGGCTTTGCATTAAAGCTGTATAATACAGCATGCATAAGCTTAAAGGAAGCCATGTTTGATGATGGCTACGGAATGAAGAGCGAGGCATTTGTGGGCATATTTGTGTGTCCCAGCTCAACTTCCCAGCATGCAGTGTAATAACTGTTTTTCTCGGAACTCTGAGCTGGAAGCAGGTTTTTTTTAACTTGCTTTAGACATTCAAGTGTGAACACAGATGTACTTTTTATTTACTGTACGGTGGAGGGCTTCTATCGCTCTTTTGCCCCCCATATTATAAATGATTGTTGTGGTGAACTACCTACTCATAATTTCCACAACACAGGCTGAGATCCTGCTCCATGCTGATGATAGCCAGTAAGCTTGAAACAGCTGTACATGGATTGGATACTCAGCCTGTGTTTATTCCAACCTTGGCTTTGCATTACAGCTGTATAATACAGCATGCATAAGCTTAAAGGAAGCCATGTTTGA
This sequence comes from Discoglossus pictus, assembly GCA_027410445.1. Classification (NCBI taxonomy): domain Eukaryota; kingdom Metazoa; phylum Chordata; class Amphibia; order Anura; family Alytidae; genus Discoglossus; species Discoglossus pictus. The sequence continues at coordinate 485,757,788 of CM050163.1, forward strand.
TGATGGCTACGGAAGGAAGAGCGAGGCATTTGTGGGCATATTTGTGTGTCCCAGCTCAACTTCCCAGCATGCAGTGTAATAACTGTTTTTCTCGGAACTCTGAGCTGGAAGCAGGTTTTTTTAACTTGCTTTAGACATTCAAGTGTGAACACAGTTGTACTTTTTATTTACTATATATATATATATATATATATATCTACACTCAGATAATATGTTTTCGCTTTCCCTCTCTTCCATGATTAGATTATGTGATATAAAAAATTACAATAATAGATATGATAATTAATACACTTATATCTAAATAAAATGTCTTTTATATAATGTATACAGTGCCTTGCAAAGGTATTTACACCCCTTGGCATTTTTTGTGTTTTGTTGCATCACAACCTGGAATTAACATGGATTGTTTGAGAATTTGCATCATTTAATTTACAGAACATGCCCACAATTTTGAAGATGTTTTTTAACAACCAATAGGATAAAATAACAGAAAAAGTAAATGTGCATAACTATTCACCCCCCTAAAGTCAATACTTTGTGGAGCCACCTTTTGCGGCAATCACAGCTCCAAGTCGCTTTGGATAAGTCTCTATGAGCTTGCCACATCTTGCCACTGGGATTTTTGCCCATTCCTCCTTGCAAAGCTGCTCCAGCTACTTCAAGTTGGATGGTTTGCTCTTGTGAACACCAATCTTTAAGACTGACCACAGATTTTCTATTGGATTGAGGTCTGGGCTTTGACTAGGCCATTCCAGCACATTTACATGTTTTCCCTTAAACCACTCAAGAGTTGCTTTGGCAGTGTGTTTGGGGTCATTGTCCTTCTGGAAGGTGAACCTCCGTCCTAGCCGCAATCAAGAACAGAGTGGTACAGGCTTTGCTCAAGAATATCCCTGTATTTAGCACCATCCATCTTTCCTTCAACTCTAAGCAGTTTCCCAGTATCGGCTGTTGAAAAACATCCCCACAGCAAGATGCTGCCACCACCATGTTTCGCTGTGGGGATGGTGTTCTTTGGGTGATGTGATATGTTATAGCATTTTCTTTGATGGACAAAAAGTTAAATTTCAGTCTCATAAGCCCAGAGCACCTTCCCCCATACATTTTGGGAGTCTCCCACATGCCTTTTCGAAACTCAAAACGTGCCCTTTTGTTTTCTGCGGAAATTAATGGCTTTCTTCTGGCCACTCTGCATTAAGCCCAACTCTATGGAGCGTACGGCTTATTGTCGTCCTATGTACAGATACTTCAGTCTCTTCTGTGGAGCTCTGCACCTCCTCCAGGGTTATCTTAGGTCTCTGTGCTGCCTCTTTGATTAATGGACTCCTTGCCCGTTCCGTGAGTTTTGGTGGGTGGCTGCCTCTTGGTAGGTTGGCTGTTGTGCCATGTTCTTTCAATTTGGTTATGATAGATTTGATGGTGCTCCTGGGGATCATCAAAGATTTGGATGGTTTTTTTTATAACCTAACCCTGACTTGTAACTTATAACATTGTCCCTTACTTGTTTGGAGAGTTCCTTGGTCTTCATGACAGTGTTTGGTTAGTGGTGCCTCTTGCTTATGTGTTGCTGCCTCTGGGGCATTTCAAAAAATGTGTGTATATGTAATGACAGATCATGTGACACTTAGATTGCACACAGGTGGGCATCATTTCGCTAATTATGTGACTTCAGAAGGTAATTGGTTGCACCAGAGCTTCATAACAAAGGGGGTGAATACATATGCACATGCCAACTTTCTATTTTCTATTTCTAAAAAAATAGTTTTATGGATAGATTTTTCTCATTTCACTTCACCAACTTAGACTATTGTGTTCTGATCCATCACGTAAAATTCAGATTAACAAAACATTAAATTTAAGGCTGTAATGTAACAAAATAGGTAAAAGTCAAGGGGGTGGATAGTTTTTACTGTATATATTTACATATATATAGTACATAGAATCATATAATACATTGCTTTATTATATTTGCATCAGTTAAGCAAATAACTTTGCAGCATCCTGCATATGTTGTGAACATTTTTTTGATAAGTATTCAGCAAAAGTTGTTAACATTTTTTAGGGTTTATTTGTGGCTAGTAGATAAAAGAAAAAGCAATGCTGTGTAAAACAATTTTGTGTTATAGAAAATAACATATATAAGGATGCAAAGCAGAATTTGAGGAATAAAAAGAAGGCCAGCAAGCAACTATCACACTTTGGCTTTGTTTCTGACTTTTGTTTTTATATTGAATGAAGACAGGTGAACAGCACCCAGACACACACATAGATTAAAGAGGGAGGATTTAATGATCTTCTGTCTTTTCATTTTTTTCTGACATTCACTGTTGTTAAAACTGTTTATGAGGGCTTGGTGCATAAGAACAGTGAAAATTAGGATCTAACAATGCTAAAGTCAGAGTTTTAGCTGCTTTCTTTGTTATGGAAATTAGTTTATTTATATATTGAAACTAGAAGGATGAGAGGGAACTATTCGACAATGTGTTCTGAGTCCTGTGGGAGCATGTCAAAAGGAAAAAAGAATATGATTTAAAAAATATAAAAAAATATGCACAAGTCAGATTTTGGTGAAAAATCCTCCAATCCTTAGACATTAATGTGAATGCATGAATCTATGACCTTTTTTAAAAGTATTGCTACATCATATACATCTTGAGCCTGTCTCAAGCCTTAACTGGTGTTATTTGGTTGAATCCTTAATATTACAGGAATACTATTTTAGAGTTGTCTGACATATATAAAGAGAGTATAGACTGAGACAAACAACTATAAATACTGAATATAAATGGACAACATTTAAATCCTTACTAAATAAACATACTTATCACCATATACCATGTGGAAATAAAAGAATAAGGAGTAAATCACATCCCATGTGGCTTAACAATGATTTAAAGATCAAGATACAGAGTAAAAAGGCATTTAAATTATGAAGAAAAAAAAAGAGGGAACAGAAACTGCTTTACGTAAGTACAAGAAAATCAACAAGGCTTGCAACAGAGTTATTAGACTGACTAAAATAGAAAATGAAAAGGAGAGTAAGACTAACCCTAAAATATTTTTGAATATATTATTGGGAAGAAGGTGAGGAAGGAAGCTATAGGAACATTACAATGTGACACAGGCCATCTAATAATGAGTAGACCAGGAAAAAGCAGATGAGCCTAATAGGTTCTTTTCTTTGGTATAAACAAGGGAGTTACCAGCGGTAACAGCAACATAATGGGACTACATTACCTTCACCAAATAATTGGTTAACTCAGCAAGAAAACCAAAAGAGGTTTTAAAAATGTTTTTAATAAAGCTCCAGGTCCTGATGGAATACATCCAAGGGTACTAAGAGAACTACATTCTGTAATAGCCACACCATTATATCTAATTTTATAAGATTCACTCAACACAGGTTCTCTACCAGATGACTGGAGAAAAGCAGATGTGATACCTATATTTAGGAAGGGGACAAGAACAAATCCAGGACATTATAGACCTATAAGCCTCACTTCTGTTGTGGGAAAGCCTTTAGAAGAGTTAATAAGGGATATTATACATGGATATATGAGGGATAGGTCATTTCATGCAAACCTTATTAGTTTCTATGAGGAGGTTAGGAAGGACTTGGATCTAGGCACCTCAGTGTATATAGTCTTTTTTTTTTGATTTTGCAAAGTCTTTTGATACAGTGTCACATGGAAGACCATTGTGCAAACTAAGGGATATAGTAATTGCAGTAAATTTCTGCTCATGAATGAGAGCTGGATAAAAGACAGGAAGCAAAGGTTTGTTGTAAATGGAACATACTTAGTTTGGACTAATGTGGTAAGTGGGGTTCCTCAGGGTTCAGTTTTAGGTCCTCTCCTTTTTAGCATATTTATTAATGACTTAGAACTAGGATTGGAAAGTATTGTCTCCATTTCTGCTGATGACACCAACAGACCTATTAAATTTCCCTAACGTGTAAAACCATAGCCTGTAATGTAGCCCATAAGACTTACGGCTATTAAATTGGACCCGTAAAGCAAGCCTCTGACGATCTGCCAGTTATGTGCGAAAAAAGCCTATGGGAAGTGGAACGTGGAACTTCGCGGCCGCAAATCCTTTGTTCTGCCAAGCCCGTAACTGCTACGTTTCCAATTTAGCTATTAAATTGCAACAAATGAATTGGCGTTCAACCCCGTAACCCGCTAATGGAGCCAAGAAGCCAAACGGGTACCAGAAGACCCGCAAGATGGGGAAAAGACCAATCCGTAGCACTTTAAGTGCAAATATACACACACTACTGTACATATAATAACAGAGAAAGTTATATTGGGTATTAGAATTAATAGCACAACATTCTCAAGCTCACAAATTAGCAATATAAAATACTTTATTTCAGGTTTAATTTCTGTGTTATAACAATCCCGGCAATCAATGTGTTAATACATATAATGGAACTCGCATGAATAGAATATCATATTTACGGCTTTATAAATATTGCATTATTTCTGGAATGTGGGTCCGATCGTAACTCATAATTGAAACCGTAAGGCTTTGAAATCCCACCTCCATTTTTCAGCGACGTAATTATGACGATTTCATTTGGCATTGGCTCCATCTAAACCTATAAATACCAGTTTGACTAATTGATCACTCGCATCCAACGTTCAACAAATGGTTTACGGGTTTGCATCTCAAGCCCGTAACTCGCAGCATGTTCTATTTTAATAGCTCTATTACTCGGCCAAAATTCAAGCCCGCAGCCATTGCGGGTCTCAAGTTGCACTTACGGGTTTCCAATTTAATGTGGCTGCAAGTTGTACAATGTTTCTGCATAAATTAGAGAAAGGGGCGACTGAATGGCAGATGAGATTGAATACGGATAAATGTAAAGTTATGCATCTGGGAAGGAAAAATAGAAATATATATATATATATATATTGGAACAAATTACATTGGAACAAACCTAGGGGAATGAAAGGGATTTGGGAGTGCTTGTGGACAACCACCTAGGTAACAGTGCTCAATGCCAAGCAGCATTTGCAAAGGCAAGTAAAATATTATCATGTATTAAGGTATAGAAGCCAGAGAAGCAAATATAATTCTGCCACTAAACAAATCTTTGGTACAATTGGAATATGGAGTACAATTGTGGGTCCCACATCAGAAAAAGGACCTTTTAGAGCTGGAAAAAGTACAGAGATGGGCAATAAAACTAATAAGGGGAATGGAGGGGCTATCCAAATTAAACATATTTTCTCTAAAAATAAATCTTCTAAGAGAGGATATGATTACCTTATATAAATATATCCAGGGTCACATAAGGCTTTGTCAAAAGATCTTTTTGTGCCAAGAGGTTTTCAACTGACAAGAGGACATCCTTTGAGGTTAGAAGTAAAAAAGATTCCACATGAAATAAAGAAAAGGTTTTTTTACAGTAAGGGTGGTTAATCTGTGGAATTCTCTACCAAAGGAGGTGCTGACAGATTTGAAACTTAACTTTAAAAAGGGGTTGGATAGATTCTTGAGTAAAAGGGCATTCATGGTTATCCTGGATAATTAGAGGAGTCCGATGGCCAGTAACTGGGGTCAGGAAGACATCCCCCCCCCCCTTTTGAGACAATTGGCAGTTTCAATGTTTTTGTTTGTTTGTTTGCCTTCTTCTGGATCAATTAACAACTAATCTGCATATTGCAGATTAGAGGAGATCTAAGAAGGAGTAGTAGTAATACAATTGTAATAACCAAGGCAGGGAGCTCAGTCTGAGCTTGGCAAGGAGATCATGAGACAGCTGTGTGTGTGGACACAGAGAGAGGCAGGCAGTAAGAGAGACTGCCTGGAACATACAGACAGTAACTTTTTGAGACACTGAGAAGAGTGTTCAGTGTGACCTAAGAAGAAGTTCAGTCCGTACTGAGAGTCAAGAGTGACAGTACATCTACACCCTGAAGCAGGCCCCAGAGACTGTTGGAGCAGACAAGCATTCAGGACTTTATTTTGTATTTGTTTTGTCAGTGAGGGAACTGCAGCTACTGTTTAGTCAGTGCTTCAAAGAAGCTAGGTTTTTGTTTTGCGTTTATTTCTGTTGCATGCTGACAAGTTATCCAGTAATATATATATAGTAAATAAATAGTTCATTTGTGTTCCCATTTGAATGTAAAAAAATAAATAAAAAAAAAACAATTCTTTTTCAGATTTCTCAGAAATACATTACACTGCGTTCCGGGAAATTAGCAGGCAAATGAGCACTCAAATGCTTCACTCTTATAATACAATACACTTTTAAACATGGCTCCCTTTTAGCATATGACTGCTGTATTAAACAGCTTTAATCAAAGCCCAAGATGGGTTATGCACAAGCCAGGAAATCTACCCACAGACACCTGTTTCAGGATTAAATGGCTCTCATCAGTGAGACATGTACAGTAAATAAATAGTACATTTATATATTTAATTGGACAGAGTCTCTTTTATAAACAGTTCCTTTCCTGCAAGGGGGAGAAATTATGTGGGAAAAACAGGTCCCTTGCCCTGCTTGAGGTCTGTGAGTATAGTCAAAATTATCTTTTTTTTTATACAGGAGAAGATTTTTCAATCACATTTCTACCTAACATAACATATTTCATGACTATTAGGGTGATGGATTGCACTAACAGCTGACTATGTAAAGGTTTCCCTTGTTATGTTGCAAGGCGCGCCTGCTGTGTACATGGCTATACCCCAAAGTGATGTTATGTCTGCATATATTGTTGCAAGTAGAAGCTAAAAAAGGATGGAGATATTAATGAGGAAGAACATGAGAGGTAAAATGTCAGCCCTATGCTGATCAATATGAGAAGCAAACTAAGTACTGTATATACTCGAGTATAAGCTCAGTTTTTCAGCCCTTTTTTTAAGGCAAAAAAGGGCCCCCTCGGCTTATACGAGAGTCACTCTCCCCCCTGTGTCTCTCTAACCTCCCCGTGTGTCTCTAACCCCCCCGTGTGTCTCTAACCCCCCCATGTATCTCTAACCCCCCCGTGTGTCTCTAACCCCCCCGTGTGTCTCTGTGTCTCTACCTCCCCTTGTCTCTTTCCCTCCTTCCTCCTCAGCATAAACCCCCCTCAACCCCCCTCCTGCACCTAGACCCCCCTAAATACCTCCCCCCTCTCCCCTCACTTACCTGCTTGTGCTCCGGCCTCCGCTCCTTGACCCAGCACCGGCGAGCATGTGACGTCACATGCGTGCTGCGTCATTAGCATATAACGGGTGCCGCACCTGGCTTGCAACCTTGTGCTATCAAAGCTCTTGAGATCAAATTCACCAGATATCTATAGCTGGCTAGTGAAAAAAACTTTATGTTAAACTCAAGTGTTTGCTTAGGACTACTTGAAGTACATACATCTGTCTTGACCCAAGGTCTGTATGTGTGAGTGTGAAATAATCTTCAGCTAACTTCTATGCAGAGCATTTTTACCAATTCCACATTTGTTCTATGTAACATTTTCCCTCTTATAATACATTATAAGTAGGATACATAATAGCTATGTACAGGCAACATATAACCACACAATAACACATAATCCCAATTATTATTATTAATATTATCGTTTATTTGTAATGCGCCAACATATTCCGTAGCGCTATACATAAGTTAAGTTACAGGCAATGACAAGTTAAAGATTCACACATTGCAAAGAGTGGATGGCCCTGTCTTTGAGCTTGGAATCCAGTGTCCATAGCGCTTTCCCTAAAGCACCTTGCAGGATTGAAACTCGCAGACCAATGCAACATGTCATGCTCCCTTGGCCATATTCATAAATTACTGGCAATATGAGTCCTTAAACAATTAAATCATGACAGAAACCATCCGAAATAAACTCTCCTCCCAGTATGGCCCTAACTCATCTTCCTCTCAACAAACTGACAACACCCAGCCTCTCCCTTCCCCGATGCCTCCTCCACTATGGGCTCATTTGACTCTGTAACAGAGGATGAAGTATCTACTATGAGCCTCTCACCTTACAACTTGTCCCCATGATCCTATTCCATCACAGCTAATCCCTCTCCTCTCTACCACATTGATCCTAGCTCTCATACATCTTTTCAACCTCTCCCTAAACACTGGCAAGTTTCCATTTTCTCTAAAACACGCAATAATTACACTAATTCTGAAGCCCTCATCTGATCCAGCTTCTGCCTCCATCTATCGCCCTATCTCTCTACTTCCCCTGACTTCAAAACTGCATGAGTGGCTTGTCTACAATATCCTCACTCAATTTATCCGATACAAGTACAGCTGTTTAAAGCTTACTGGCCATCATCAGCATGGAGCGGGATCTCAGCTGTGTTGTGGCCTTAATGAGTAGGTAGTTCACCACAACAATCATTTATAATATGGTGGGCAAAAGAGCGATAGAAGCCCTCCACCGTACAGTAGTACAGAAAATAAACAGTACATCTGTGTTCACATTTGAATGTCTAAAACAAGTTAAAAAACCTTCTTCCAGCTCAGAATTCTGAGGTAAAACAGTTATTACACTGCATTCTGGGAAGCTGAGCTGGGACATGCAAATATATATATATATATATATATATATATATATATATATATATATATATATATAGATATATATAGATATAGATATATAAATATACATATATATATATATATATACGTATATATATATATATATATATATATATATATATATATATATATATATACACATATACCATATAAACATATATTATCTCTACATTGCCAGTCCCTTCAGCAGCCATCTTCACATAGCACCCAGTCCCTCTCAACATCCACCCACACACAATGCCTACCCCTCTTAGCATCCATTCCAAAATATAATCCATTCCTTGCCATCATCCACCCCATCTCAGCATCTATCGCCACAGAGCAACCAACCCCTCTTAGCACCCACCACACATAACACCCATCGCTATCTTCTTTGCAACCCCTCATAGAAACTATCCCCCCTCTCACCTCATCTCACACTAAATCTAATAAAGTACTTGGGCAAAAGTTAAGAGGACATCGAGCTGTGGATGTGTCTGGAGGGGAAAGTTCCCTTCTGCAAAGAACAACTCAGCATAGGAACCTGGAACTTTAGAACTATGAACTAGGGCAAACTGGATGTGGTAAAAAATTAGATGCCAAGACTAAACATTGATATCCTGGGAACTAGTAAACTCAAATGGACTTGAATAGTATATCTTATATAAGACAATCACCAGATATTCTGCTGTCATCAAGAATCAAGCAGAAGAAATGGAGAAGCTGTCATAATCAGTCAAAGGGTGGACTGCACTCCAACTGTGGATGCTGAAGAGGCTGCAGTTGTGCAATTCTATGAGGATATTCAACACCTTCTGGATATAACCCCAAGAAAATATGTTACTTTTATTTTAGGAGATTGGAAAGATCGAGAACCAAAAAGAAAAACTTAAATAACTGGTAATTTTGGCCAAAAAAATGAAGCAGGTCAGAGACTAGTAGAATTTTGTCAATATAATTCTCTGGTTTTAGAAAACACGCTCGCCTGACAGCCTCAGAGACTAATTTCGAAAATGTCCATCACCAGAATGACTATCTACTTTGTAGCCAGATATGGTGGAGCTCCACACAATCAGCAAAAACAATATGTGAACCTGACTGTGGCTCAGATCCTGAGCTTCTTATTGCAAAATTCAAAATTAAAATAAAGAAAAGAGGGAAACCATCAAATCAAGCAGATATGAAATAAATAATAACCCATGTGAATATGCAGTGGCGGTAAAGAAAAGATTTAAGGCACTAGGATGGAAGAAATAATGCCTGAAGAACTTTGGACAGAAGTTTGTGACATTATCTAGAAACTTTAACAAAGAATGTCATAGAAAGAAAGACAGGCAGATTGGACAGAGCAGGTCCCCACCAATTGCATAGTCAGTCTAATAAAGGTCCCTTCATAGTATCACGTAAAAATCCCAAAGTCCCAATATTTCCACATTAATGCTAACTGTCTGTAGCTTTACAATGTTTGCACCCACTCCAACAGCTCCAACACAAACTCCGTTAGCATACACTACGTTTCCTTCCACTGGCGGCTTGCCTGATGACGTGTTCTCTAGAGGAGGCTATTCAGGTCGCTAAAGACTAAGGTACTGTTTGATAAATATGAATCCTTTTCAGGAGTGATACTAAGGACACTTTGATCTTTGCCTGATACTATAAAGGGTCCTTAATTGGACTTGCTATGATTTTGCCTTATTAAAATAATCCCATTTTAACAAGTGAAGGAGTGTTTACTATGTTTTATTTGACTATTGTGTTTTAGTGTTTCTAAAGTAATGTTAGTAAAGTGGTTCTTTTTTTTACATCCATGAATAATAATTGTATTACTTAAACATTATATGCATATATATGAATAATAAACATTATCATACCGTTTATTTATCAATTTATTGAACAACATGCTTTGTGCATATAAATAAGGTCATTAGTATCTTCGTTTTATGTTCATCCAATATTTCTCACCCCCTGTACATGGATGGGATGACTATTTACTATTATAAAAGTGAAAATTGTGTTCAAAATATGGTTACGAATAAAATAAAGACTTGTGGGCATCTAGATATCTACAGTGTAAAATACACCAAGCTTAGCAAACTCATAAAATATATATTTTTATAACCTCAATGCCTTTCACATGTCCATCACTATATATTTACTCTCTAATAAATAGTTTCATTCTATCTAAAAGAAAACAAATCCATTTATATGAATTTCATGCTACAATGTGCTCAGCTTTAAATCATAATCAAAACTATTTATGGCGATTTTGTGTACAATACACACATTTTCATGCTGTCTCTGTTCATATATTTTGTCCACACAGATTTTAGCTTTTTTACTGAAAATTCAAAACATGCAGAACAGATTATTATCCACACCTTAGCAATTGAACACTCTGCTAAATGATTCATATAAACAACTGAAAGACAATTTCCCAAAGAAGCACAGAATGCTTTTATCTTATGCTTAGTATTGATTTATTTATATGCACTTACGCTTTAATCTATTGATTATTTATTTTCATTGCTTAGTAAACTGTAGTGTATTATCTTGGATTGTAAAGGTTTGTTTTCATTGAGTTTCATAAATTTTTCCTATACGTCTCAGAGAAGGTACATTTTTATATATTTTGCAAAATGCCAGAGCCTAATAGTGCTTTTGGTAAATTATAACACAATAAAGTAACATTTTTAGAATTAAAAGACAATTGTAATGCCATCTTTACAAAAGTATCTTTTAAAGAAAATAAACACAACATTTAATTTGTTATTATATGCAATTATGCTGCAGAGGGACCTGCCATTGTCTTGACTGAGATGTTTGCTATTGCAATTTTTTAAACTACTTGTTTTCCATTGGGCCTTTTGAAAGCACTAAGGATTGTCAGATTTACACCATAGCAGTTGAAAGCAACATGTCTACTGCTGTGTAATTGTATATAATAATGACAGTATTATTCATTTTTTTTTTGTATCAGCATTTGCAGTGAAGTTTTCCAGCAATATGGAATGTTTTGCTTTATGACATGGTACCAAGGAGGGTTTTTTGTGACTTATTGACATACTAAATAATAATGAGTACAACTTATAATTGATCACATCACCAAATAAGTAAGGACTCAGATTTTTTTAGAGACAACAATTAAAAGTGATGCAGAAAGTCACATTGTCAAAAACATCTTTAGGAAAAACACTTCTACAAATAATGCATTGCACATTTATCATCCACAGAAAGAGCATTATGCACTAGTGAATTATTGAGGATCTGGCAAAATTGCTCATATTTATATGCCCGGAGTATTAAGAAAGTATATCTGTGGACAATTTCTGAACAATACCTTGGCCCCTATTAAATTCCAAGCCTGCAGCGGCCTTGGTACAGCCGTATGCCTGCTGGCTTGAAATTCGACGGAATTACAGAACGATTAAATTGAACAAGGCCGCAACCAATGGGCCGGAGCTGCAAGCCATAAACCCTTTCCTCGGCCGCAAGTTGTCAGTGGGCTGTAATAGACTGTTATAACCCAATCCCATAATTATAGAGTGCGACACAGGCCTCAGAGCCAATGAAAAACAGGATCTCGGAAAATAATTGACAGGGGGAGATAATAAAGCTGCATTCCACACGCCCATGAGTTGACTGTGTTGTAGATTCTTTCAAAGTAGCACGCAGGTCCTGGAGTTGGAGGTTGGAGAGAGAGAGATAGAGAGAGAGTAGGTGATATTGGAGAGCAGGTTCTTTTCTGTTACCAGCAGAACTATTTTACACATTCATTTTGAATATACATATATACTGATTACACATAATAATAGGTCAACCTATACCCCACACCCTATACCCCAACAGTTAGCAGTTACACATAAAACATACATTTTTTTTACATCACAAATATATACACAAATACATATTTTCGGTTTTTCTTATTTTATTTTTAAGATTGAAATGGAGGGAGGAGGAGAGAGGAGGAGAGAGAAGAGAGAGAGAGGTGGCCATGGGGAGTGTTGGAGAGCAGGAGGCAGATGAGAGTGGAGGATGTGGAGGAGGTTGAGCAGGAGGTTGAGGAGGAGGAGGCGGTGGAGGAGGAGGAGGTTGAGGAGGTGGTGGAGAAGGAGGTGGATGAGAAGGTGCAGGAGGAGGTGAGTGGAGTAGGAGAGGAGAAGATGGAAAAAGTGTAGGCGGGGATGTAAGCGGGTAGGTGCCCATATTGATAGGCACATTGTCCTCAGGGTCAAAGGGGGGCTGATCCCAGGGGGGTGGTAGGGGTGATGAGGGACAGGCCCCAGGGCGAGTTGAGGGAGGATAGGATCCCCACCCACAAGCGTGAGGACAAGAGGCTGGAACAGGCATGGAATCTTCTGTTCTGTAGCACAATGAAGAGCACTGATAATAAGGTCAATGGCCCTGTAAGTGATTAATAATTCTTCAACATCATTAACATATAATCCTTTCTTTTCTCATTCCTCCTTCTCAGCTTCATGGAGGTCTGGGTCCACTGGTTAGCCAGAGGTGGGGGAGACAGCTGCATTGGAGCAGGAGGACATAGAGCAAGCCCCCGCCCACAAGCATCCAGTGCAGGGGGTGGGAGGACTAGCACAAGCCCATGTCCTGGTGAGGAGGAGGACTTCACCTGGGCAGTGGGGCAATTGGCAGGACCATATTCCACCCCTGTGGCCTTCGACCCCCAACTGCCCCCTCCTCCCGCAGCCATCGCCAGGGTACACATATTGGAGGGATGACAGAGGCATGCCCCCACCTTCTCCTCCCCCCTGCAGTTCGTTGGCCTTGCTCCCACTACCAGGTAAACCACCACACGATTGAAGCCAGGCACCGGCCAGGCAACAGCCCCTCCCCACCAGGCCAACACCACCTCCGCCCCCTCCTCCACAACCACCAATGGGCCCTTCAGACAGACCTCCACCACCACAAAGCCAGACTTCTCAGTCGAGACCGATCCTGGACTGTCTACAGGGGATCCAGGCCAGTATCTCGTCCAATCATGGGAGCTTATGAGCAGCCTGGCGAAGGTGCAATAGGGAGGAGTGGAGACACCATCTCATAACTGAGTCCTACCTTGCTGGGCTGCTCAGGATGGACGCGGGCCAAAACGCGCTCCAGCAGGCGATGACAGATGTAGGTTGCTGTGCTCTGGTCCCCAGCCCTGCCTCATCCACTCCGGAGGCATCCCCTGCCCACCAGCAGCGCGGCCCCTCCTCTCCTCCCCCCATGCCCCCGCCACCCCCCATGCCTCCTGCCCCCATGCCTCCGCGTGTGCCACTGCCTCACAGGAGGATGCCTCCTGTTACGATCTGCTTCTTCAGTCGGGCTTGATAAGGCTGTTATTGCTGAACACACCCAGCAGATCTTTCAGATTTACATAGTATTTAAGGTTGAAAAAAGACCTTCAGTCCATCAAGTTCAACCTTTCAAGATCTCCTCCGATCTGCAATATGCGGATTAACTATTAATTAATTAGTTGTATTAAAAAAAAAAATCCCTCCTGATCCCAGACACCGGTGACCGGACTTCTCCCTGGATCAATACTGCCTCTCTAATTATCCATGATAACCCTGAATTCCCTTTTTAATTAGAAATAAATCCAGTCCCCTTTTAAAGCTATCTATCGAATCCACTGTCACCACCTCCTCTGGTAGAGAATTCCACAGATTAACCACCCTTACTGTGAAGAACAGTTTTCTTTCTTTAAGGTGGAATCTTTTTACTTCTTAACTCAAGAGATGTCCTCTTGTCAGTTGAAAACCTCTTGGCACAAGAAGCTACCTTGACAAATCTTTATACTGAACCTGGATGTATTTATATAAGGTAATCATATCTCCTCTTAGACGCCTTTTTTCTTGAGAAAATACGTTTAATTTGGTTAGTCTTTCTTCATAATTTAGCCCCTCCATTCCACTTATTGGTTGTGTTGCCCTCCTCTGTACCTTTCCAGCTCTAAAATGTCCTTTTTATGAAGTGGTGCCCAAAATTGTACTCCATATTCCAAATGAGGGCGTACTAGAGATTTGTATAGTGGCAGAATTATATTTGCTTCCCTGGCTTCTATACCCTTCTTAATACATGCTAATATTTTATTTGCCTTTGCAGCTGCTGCTTGGTTTTGAGCACTGTTATCTAGGTGGTTGTCCACAAGCACTTCCAAATCCCTTTCAATATCTGATACACCTAGATTTGCTCCATTAAGATTATAAATTGCATGGCTATTTTTCCTTACCAGATGCATAACTTTACATTTATTCGTATTAAAACTCATTTGCCATTTAGATGCCCATTCCTCAATTTTATGTAAATCCCCTTGGAGGGAAAGCACATCATTATCTGATTTAATTACCTTGCACAACTTTGTGTCATCAGCGAAAATGGAGACACCACACTCCAATCCTACCTCTAAGTCATTAATAAATATGTTAAAAAGGACAGGACCTAATACTGAACTCTGAGGAACCCCACTTACCACATTAGTCCAATCGGAGTATGTTCCATTTACAACAACCCTTTGCTTCCTGTCTTTTAGCCAGCTCTCAATCCATGAGCAGATATTTACTGCAACTCCTGTATCTCTTAGTTTGCACAATAGTCTCCCATGTGGCACGGTATCAAAAGCCTTTGCAAAATCCACAAAGACTACATCCACTGAGTTGCCTTGATCCAGGTTCCTACTAACCTCCTCATAGAAACTAATTAGATTTGTTTGATATGACCTATCCCTCATAAATCCATGTTGACTCCTACTTATAATACTGTTCAAATAGACATATTCTTGTATATTATCCCTTATTAACCCTTCTAAAAGCTTTCCCACTACAGAAGTGAGGCTCACTGGTCTATAATTCCCCGGATTTGCTCTTGCTCCCTTTTTAAATATAGGTATCACATCAGCTTTTCTCCAGTCATCTGGTAGAGACCCTGTGTTGAGTGAATCTTGAAAAATTAAATATAATGGTTTGGCTATTACAGAACCCAGTTCCCTTAGTACCCTTGGATGTATTCCATCAGGACCCAGGGCTTTATTAACATTTATTTTTTCCAACCTCTTTTGGATTACTTCCTGTGTTAATCAATTAATTGGCAAAGGTAGTGTAGCCCCATTATGTTGCCGTGTCCCAACCACTGGTACCTCCCTTGTGTATACCGAAGAAAAGAACCTATTTAGCTCATCTGCCTTTTCTTGGTCACTAATTATCAGACGGCCTGTGTCACATTGCAATGTTCCTATAGCTTCCTTCCTCGCCTTCTTCCCATTAATATACTTAAAAAATATTTTAGGGTTAGTCTTACTCTCTTTTGCAATTAATTTTTAATTTTCGATTTTAGCCAGTCTAATCGCCCTTTTGCAAGCCTTGTTGATTTCCTTGTATTCCTGTAAGGCAGTCTCTGTCCCCTCTTGTTTGTATAATTTAAATGCCTGTTTTTTACTCTGTATCTTGATCTTTAAATTATTGTTAAGCTATATTGGATGGGATTTACTCCTTTTACTTTTATTCCCACATGGTATATGCCGATGTGTATGTATATTTATTAAGGATTTAAATGTTGTCCATTTATGTTCAGTATTTTTACCTGCCAGTTCTCTGTCCCAGTCTATACTTTGTGTTGCTGCCCTTAGACCGTTAAAATCTGCCCTTTTAAAATTAAGAGTTTTCGTTGGCCCCTTAAAATGTTGTTTTTTAATTAAATCTCAATCAAGACTGTGTTGTGATCACTGTTTCCCAAAGGTTGCCCTATTCCAACATTTGATACTATATCAATATTATTTGGGATGAGTAAATCTAAGATAGCTTCATTTCTAGTAGGCTCTTGTACAACCTGGGCCAAATAATGATCTCTGAGTGTACTCAAGAACCTGCTCCCCTTAGATAATCTGCTGGTCTCATTTATCCAGTTTATTTCAGGGTAATTAAAATCTCCCATTATTAGAACCTGATCATGCTTAGCTGCATTTTCAATCTGCAACAATAATTGTATTTCCACACTTTCAGCTATATTTGGGGGTTTATAGCATACTCCTACTAATATTCTTTTAAATTTGCTGCTGCGCTATTTAACTTTACCCACAAACATTCAGCTTTATCACTAGGTCCACCATAAATATCTTCTCTGACTATAGGCTTAAATTCAGGCTTAACATACAGACAACTCCCTCCTCCTCATTTACCATTGCCTCTATCTTTCCTAAATAGGTTATAACCATCCAGATTAACAGTCCAGTCATGAGATTCATCCCACCACGTTTCAGTAATGCCTATTAAATACTATTTTTCATTAATTGCTAATAATTCTAACTCTCCCATTTTTCCTGGCAAGCTTCTGGCATTAGCAAGCATACACTTTATGTTATGAGTCTGTAGTTCTGAAGTGCCTGCCACTGTACTTGAATTACTTGGTACTACCTCCCTATTGACTATACTACCCCTCCCACCATCTCCTCTCCTATGAGTTGTTAATTCATCCCTAAGACCCTCTACACTTTCTACCCAATTACTTATATCTAGTCCCTCCCCCCCCCCCCACCTACTAGTTTAAAAACTCCTCCAGCCTTTCTACCATCCTATCCCCTA
Organism: Discoglossus pictus; assembly: GCA_027410445.1. NCBI lineage: Eukaryota > Metazoa > Chordata > Amphibia > Anura > Alytidae > Discoglossus > Discoglossus pictus. Next base: position 485,774,885 of record CM050163.1, read on the forward strand.
GTACAAAAGATCCCTCATCATTAAGGTGCAATCCATCCCTACTGTAGAGATTGTACCGTACAATTGTGAGAAGTCAGCCCAGTGCTCTAAAAACCCAAACCCCTCCTTAGTGCACCACATCTTTAGCCACGCATTAACCTCACTAAGCTCCTTCTGCCTCCCTGGACTAGCACGTGGCACTGGTAGTATCTTAGAAAAGACTACCTTGGTCATCCTTGCCTTCAGCTTATTACCTAGTTCTCTTAAATCATTCTTTAGGACATTCCATCTTCCACTAACTTTGTCATTGGTACCAATATGTTCCAAGACCGCCGGTTCATTTCCATTCCCTCCCAATAATCTGTCTACCCGATCCACAACATGACGACCCCGAGCACCCGGGAGACAGCAAAGTGTTTGATTGCTGGGATCTGGGTGACAAATCACCCTGTCTACCTTCCTAATAATAGAGTCCCCTACAACCAAAACCTGTCTGTTGCTCTGCCTATTCTGCCCTCTCTCTCCTCCAGTAGAGCTGTTCTCCCGACTGTTAGAGGGAACAGCTCTATCTGGCATTGCCATTCCTGAATGGACATCTTCAACAGTTTCACTCAATCTGGCAAATCTGTTGGTGTTTGCTAACTCAGAACTGGCCTGCCTCCTCCTGTTCCCCCGGCTTCCCCTTGTAACTGTAACCCAGCTACCTCCTTGGACATCCTCACTAGCCCCAGCTCCGCCCTCCATGCTAGGCCCAGCTAAACTGTGCTCAGTGAGCACCAACCCCCTTTCCAGTGGAGCAATATCCCTAAGTGCTGTAATTCTCCGCTCCAGATCTTCAATTTGAGCTTCCAGAGAGGCAACATGCTCACACCTCTCACAGAGGTATGGATCCTGGATCATCTGTTCCAGTATTGCATACATATGACATGATGTACACTGAGTGAGGTTGCCACTGGACTGACTCATAATTATTATTATTGTCTACAAAATTTCAGTGGGAAAAATAAAGAATATAACATTATATTTGTATAAAGTTTTCCTCCTTTGCACAATAAATCTGGCCTCCCTTTTCTTTGAAGTCCCTACCCCTATTTAAACTCCTACACTTTCACTAGAACTGCACCTGATACCAAAAATGTTTGCAATCTCACAAGTTCGCCCCTTCTCCCGTTTATACTAACTTCTGCCTTCTCACTTGGGCACAATTAGTGCACTCTGCAATTTATCAGTCTTTACCTGTAAAGGAAAATCCACTTGTAAACAGGCCTCAAAACAGCTCACAAAAATGTTATATTAGTTTAGCAGTCAAGCCACACCCCTCTCACCTGGGCACAATTAGTGCACTCTGCAATTTATCAGTCTTTACCTGTAAAGGAAAATCCACTTGTAAACAGGCCCCAAAACAGCTCACAAACCTTTTATACTAGTTAAAGCATCAAGCCACACCCCTCTCACCTGGGCACAATTAGTGCACTCTGCAATTTATCAGTCTTTACCTGTAAAGGAAAATCCACTTGTTCAATAGATGTACATTTAAACTCGAGCTGACAACACTCTGCAACAATATGTATATCTTCTGGACCTTCTTAGAAACACTGTTGACAAGGTTTCATCTGCAAGGCATCACAACATCCAATTCAGTCATACAGTTATATTACCTCCCTTTTCTTTAGTAGTATATGTCTTCAAGATGTCATCTTCCCTTTCTTTGGGAACATAAACAGTGGGGAAAAAAGTATTTGATCCCCTGCTGATTTTGAACGTTTGTCCACTGACAAAGAAATGATCAGTCTATAATTTTACTGGTAGGTGTATTTTAACAGTGAGAGGCAGAGTAACAAAAAAACAAACAAGAAAAACACGTCAAAAAAATTATAAATTGATTTCCAGGTCAATGAGGTGTGATGGAGTGCCATTAGGGGTCACAAGAGAGCTCTATAAGACTTCTCCCCTGAGAATGGAAAGAGTTAAATCCAGACAGTTATCAGAGGCTAAATGGAAACCCAGCTGGATACTGCCTTTAAAAGCAGCAGAGAGATGGGTGGAGTTTCTCTCACTTAGGCTTGGGCCTAAGAGCCGTGGGCTGTGTGTATTGCAGGAGGAAGCCCTGAACAGCTCAGCTGCCTCTGGGATCCAGAGAGCTGGGATTTGTGCTGGAGCGAGACAGTCAGGAAGACTATTATACTCCAGAGTTTGTTCACAGAGAAGACGCCTGTGGTATCAGAGATACTCCACTGAGAGAGGATTATCTAAAGACCCCATCCCTGGGAAGCCGAACGCAACAAGGGATAAAAAGATTGGTGACAAATACACGTTTACACCATATGAGGAAAGGAAGTACAAAGGCCCCAGGGAAAAGAGTGCGTGCAGAGAAAGTAATAGTCCCTCATCCCAAGAGGGTGACAAGGGTCCCTGGGGTGAAGCAAGGGAGAGAAAGGGTGGGCCCTATGCTTCACCCACTATTGGCAGAAGCCGTGGAGGAAAAGACATTAAAAGACTGTTTTGTTTCCTAGCCACAAGCTGGCATTCTCACTCTCAAATAAGAGACTGTTTGTTCCCTGGCCACAAGGTGGCGATACAACTCAAATAAGAGACTTTTTGTTCCCTGGCCACAAGGTGGCACTCTCCGGAGCCAGAGAAGCTGGCCGGATATAGTCAGGGCGTTCCTGAGTATAGTAAGCACGTTTATGCAGGATTTATTTTATTTGCTGAAGATAAGCACTGTTTTTGTTCTGTTTTTGTGTTGACCAATAAATAGCAGTAAAACTCTGTCAAGCCTGCTGTGTCTTCCTCCCTGTATAAAAAAAGATAAGAAAGTGCAGGACGCAAACCCCGCCAGAAGGGGGCGCCCTGTTACAGAGGGTAATAAGTATTTGACCCCTTCAACTTAGTACTTGGTGGCAAAACCCGTGTTGGCAATCACAGAGGTCAGACGTTTCTTGTAGTTGGCCACCAGGTTTGCACATATCTCAGGAGGGATTTTGTCCCACTCCTCTTTGCAGATCCTCTCCAAGTGAATAAGGTTTTAAGGATGATGTTTGGCAACTCGAACCTTTAGCTCCCTCCACAGATTTTCTATGGAATCAAGGTTTTGATACTGGCTAGGCCACTCCAGGACCTTATTATTTTTATTATCTTTATTTATATCGCGCCAACAGATTCCGTAGCACTGTACAGGGGGTTAGTACATGGCAAAAAACAAACTTAACACCTTAAAGAATGGAGGGCCCTGTTTTTGAGCATATAATCAAATGTACATAGTGCTTGTTTTCAAGACACTGACACACAATTGAAAACTCACAAACTTACAATCTAAGGGGCCTTAATGTGCTTCTTCTTGAGCCACTCCTTTGTTGCCTTGGCTGTGTGTTTTGGTTCATTTTTATGCTTGAATACCCATCCACGACCCATTTTCAATGCGCTGGATGAGGGAAGGAGGTTCTCATCCAAGATTTGATGGTACATGGCCCATCCATCGTCCCTTTGATGTGGTGCAGTTGTCCTGTCCCCTTAGCAAAAACACCCACAAAGCATAATATTTCCACCTCCATGTTTGACGGTGTGGATGGTGTTCTTTGGTTTATAGGCAGCATTCCTCCTTCGCCAAAAATGTTGAGTTGAGTTGATGTCAAAGAGCTTGTTTTTGTCTCATCTGACCACAACACTTTTACCCAGTTCTCCTCTGAATCATTAAGATGTTTATTGGCAGGCTACAGATGGCCCTGTACATGTGCTTTGTTGAGCAGGGGGACATTGCAGGATTTCAGTCCTTCACGGCGTAGTGTGTTACCAATTATTTTCTTGGTGACTATGGTCCCAGCTGCCTTGAGATCATAAACAAGATCCTCCCGTGTAGTTCTGGGCTGATTCCTCACCATTCTCATGATCATTGAAACTCCACGAGGTGAGATCTTGCATGGAGCATCAGACCGAGGGAGACTGGCAGTTATTTTGTTTCTTCTATGCTCACCAAGCTGCTTGGTGATGGTCTTGTAGCCCATTCCAGCCTTGTGTAGATCTACAATCTTGTCCCTGACATCCTTGGACAGCTCTTTGGTCTTGGCCATGGTGGAGAGTTTGAAATCTGATTGATTGATTGCTTCTGTGGACAGGTGTCTTTTAAATAGGTAACAAGCTGAGTTTAGGAGCACTCCCTTTAAGAGAGTGCTCCTAATCTCAGATCGGTACCTGTATAAAAGACACCTGGGAGCCAGAAATCTTGCTGATTTAGAGGGGATCAAATACTTATTTCCCTCACTGACCTGCAAATCAATTCATAACCTTTTTTGACATGCGTTTTTCACATACCATTAAAATTATAGACTTATCATTTCTTTGTCAGTGGACAAACGTTCAAAATTCGCAGGGGATCAAATACCCACCCCCCCCCGGTGTATTTTCTTTAAGACATTCACCACAGTAGTATCTAAACTGCCCTGAAAAACACCATTACATCTCTCTCCATGTAACTGAAAGCTCAACTGACTCTCTCTCTGACATTTACAGCCTGACAACACAACATTCTAAACTATTTAACACTTCATGAACCAAACATGCAGCACACAGAATCAGACACCACAAGTCAATTACAAATAGGGAAGCAACACAACATACAGGAACCAACATACATAGGGTAATCAACTTAACATAAAACAATTAAAATTACAATAACAATTACTAAACCCAAATAATGTTCATGGGGATCATGACACCTCCCACTGCCCCCCCAGCACCTGTGAGACGGCGGCCACTCAAGGGGGATTGGGGCCCTGATGCTAGGCAGAGGAGAATGTAGGGGCTGCACATATTTTTGTTTGTCTCAACAGCACTCCTCAGTAACAATCTATTGGTCCCAATGTTAACCTAATCTAGCCTGGCTACAGAGTCTTGGATCTTGGCCTATGTGATGGTGATGTTTGGTAAGCAGATGGCTACCTTCCAACACACGGTCCATGATCCTCTTCTCTGTGGACACGTAGGGTTCTGTTGAACATGTTACCAATTGGTGGTCACTGAGGAATGCTGTTGAGAAGAGATTCTGCAGTCCCTATCTTTTTTAAGGCCTTATTTTGTAGGTGTTATGTTTTTGTTTTGTTTTTGTTTCAATTCAGGTCCATGGAGGCTTATTCTGCATCTGCAAGCATTGTGAAGGAAATGTATGAGGTTTAAGGTTTTCACAGTGCTTCTCAGGTAGACATTACTTGAATGACAGCCCCCTTAACATATAGCTCCCACAATTCTAAAGCAGTCATATAGCCAGATATCTAAGACATGATTGTTGATAGCTTAAATGTAGACTAATACTGCGATGGTGGTGGACTTGCAAAGTCTCACAATGGCATGTTAATGATAGCCAGCATTAATATATGCACTAGTGAAGCATGTGATCCTGAGTCTCAATATCAGTCTGAGAACAGATCCTTGCGTCTAATGTAAATAACACTGAATCTCACTGCTGACCTTTGTGTCCTCTCCGTATTAATGGGTATTTTCCCATATTGCTGATATCATGGTTATCCTTTAACATGTGCTAACAGCTGTATAGCTGATGGATGTGATATCAATGTTGATGAAAAATATTATATTGCAATGGTGATAGTACACCTTGCCCTCTGACGCTGCTCACAGCTAAGCATATTTTGTGAGATGACACTCATTATTAATGGTCATGGCCAGTGAGTTCTCCTGAGAATTAGCTAATGGTTTGTAATGATTGCAGATGGGAATCAGGGGAGTTGGTATATTGTTACAGTTACAGTATTTAGCACTGTACTGTACATGCATGTTTTTTAATTTTTTATCCTCCTCCACCTTTTTCTTTTTGACCACATTTTTTAAGTTTTTTGTTTTGTCAACACACTGTTTGTGAGAAACTGTATTGGATTGCACAGTCTAGAGGTTTAATCATTTGTTTCATTGAGCAGATATAGACAAGTTGTAAGTGCTATGCACATTAATGGTTTCTTCAATGATTTGTGATGATCCCTTTATTCATCAGATTCTGGTTGCAGTGATGTAGTGGCTATGAGATTACCCCCTGTCGGTATCCCTTTTTTCTGCAAGAGCCTCTTGCTTTCCCGGGATCTCCACACACCACACCCATGATATTATTGCATAGTCTTGTCCATTTCTTTTTTCTTTTTTTTAAGTTTTATTCAGTTTATTACAAAACATACATATATGTATAAGAAAAAAGCACACCCATTCTACACACAGTTCCGAGACTTGAGGTGGGGAGAGGGGGCAATTTTACCTGCTACTACGAATGAGTTACATATTTATCCAATATAGACCATTTATATTTTGGGACATTATATATCCCCTCATTTTTATAGTTTAGTTCTAAAGATCTATTTCTCTGCATAACAGTTTCAATTACAGATCCTGAGGGCAGTCTTTCCCCTTTCCAATTTAATACTTCAAGCCATTTGGCTGCCATTAGAGCCTGCAATAAAAAGCTCTTTACCTTCAATGAGATATTATCAGGAAACATATGAAAAAGAACTCATTCAGGGCCCATATGATTTTTTTTGCCTAATATACAAGACACCTACGCAAGAGCATTATTCCAATATATTTGTACTAGAGGGCAAGACCACCACATATGTATTTCTAACCAAATTTGTCCGCATCCTCTCCAGCTGTACTTCTGCGAGTTGTCTTTTTCGATTCTCCATAATTTAATTGGTACCAAATACCATCTATTCAATGTTTTAAAATAGATTTCCCTATAGGTAGCAAATTTGATGAGTTTATCCGTTATTGAAAATGCCCCATGCCAAGTTTCTATAGACCAACATCTTGAGTTTTTCCAAGTTAAGAAATCATTATATTTCAATTCATTAAAAAGCATTTGTTCTTGGAAGAGAGTTGAGTTTGTGTTACTTTCAGTGAGGGACTATCTGGGACCAATCATTACGTTCTTTCCTCTCTGTCGATCTTATTATATGGACTAATAAAGTGGCTTCTTGATATTTCTCAATATCTGGGTACGCTATTCCTCCTCTACAGAATTTATTAAACATACCAGGTCTTTTAATATGCATTTTTTTGTTCTGGTGAATGAATGATTGATAATATACATAGGACATTGAATTGATATACAGTGCATTATATAGGTAATCTTTGATAATATAGTCATCTTGATGGCCGTAATTCTCCCAAGACAGGAGATGTTTAAATTTTTCCACTTAGCTATGGTCTCCATTATATTTAAGAAAACTTTTTGATTTAAATGTAATCACTTTTTTGTCATCCGTGAATAGAGTAATACCTAAGTGAGTTATTGATTGCTGCCATTTGAATAGATATAATGCCTCCATTGATTCCAACTTATTTTTCACGATATTAAAGGTTGTAGCTTCAGATTTCTTTATATTTAATTTATAGTTGGATATCTCACTATAATTTGCATAATGTCTTGTAAAGCTTTCAAAGATTTTTGTGGCTTTTCCATACTTATTATTACATCATCAGCATATAAAGAGATTATGTGTTGTTTCTGATCTATCTCAATACCATGTACTTGCTCTGATTCACTCACAGCTATTGCTAAGGGCTCTATAAGCAATGCGACCTCCAGTGGGGATAGCGGGCATCCCTGTCTGCTGCCTTTTGAGATGACAAATTTATCAGAGCAAAATCCTTGGCCATTTACTCTTGCAGATGTACAAACATATAAAGCACTAATTGCTTTGGAGACAAATTCGCCTAAGCCATATTTTGACAACGTGATGTACATAAAGTCCCAATCCACCCTGTCAAATGCTTTCTCTGCAATGAGTGCCACAAAGATGGCTTCAGATTTTTTATGGTTCAAATTTAAAATTATATTCAGAAGTTTCCTTATATTGTCAGGTCCCAATCTGCCTTGTATAAAGTCTGTTTGATCCGGGGCAATCAACTTATGTATAGTATGATTCAATCTTTCCGCCAGAATCTTGGCGTATATCTTTATATCTGAGTTAAGTAAAGATATCGGATTTTGTTTATTCATTTTAGGTATAGTTATTACTTGTGCTTCTAGCATCTCTGGTGGAGCCCGACCATTATTCTTAATTTCATTTAAAGTTTCACACAAATGTTTGGAAAATTATTTTTGGTGCACTTATACAAGAATAATAAAAAAAAAAAAAAAAAGAAGGAATGGTTTGTATAAATAGGTAATACTATAAAATGTAGGGGGTATGAGTATATCCCTAGATGCATGTATGTCACTTTTTACAACATTAAACTGAAACACAATGTTTGGTTTTACTGTATAAGTGCAGAAAAAAGGCATCACATGTATACTATCAAATATATTATTAAATACAATATTCCCTATTTCTGACAGGTAACACAGATAGATCTGTCATATTATATTATATTTATTTATCATACAACATGTGTAAATATATTTTCCTGAAGAAAAGGAAATCACTTTCTGTATCTTGGAATAATAAAATTTTGTCTCTTTGTCTCGTTATAAAAATAAAAAATAAAAAAAGAAGCATTCAAGCGCAAATTGACATAAAGCGCAATAGTGTCATGCGCTTACATTGCGACATGTGATAAACGTGACGCACAAACCAATAGGAGATTTGTTTGTTTCTATAAAGTTTTTCCAATTTATACAAGCGTGAATAGGTGCAATGATGTCACACGCTAATGTCGCATCACGTGACCAAGGTGACGCGCGAACCAGGAAGAGATACCCGGAAGTGCCTAGGCCTTAACTAGGCCTCAATTTCAACTTTTCCGTAGCCCATGAGTAAGCCCATTTTTGAGCCTATACGGCCAGTCGGGAGAGAGAGAAGGATGGTGTATTTGATTGAGCCTATGTGAGGCTTTATATCAGAGACTTTACTCCAACAAAAGCGCAAGTACTTAGGCATATTTTATGCAAATAAGGGATATATGTGATGCCTTTTTTTGCACTTATACAATAAAACCAAACGTTTTGTTTTGGTTTAAAGTTGTAAAAAGCGACATACATGCATCTAGGGATATACACAACCCTCCCTACATTTTCTAGTATTGCCTATTTATACACACCATTCCTTCTCCTTTGTGTTTTTTGTTTTTAATTATTCTTGTATTAGTGCACTATTTTTATAAAGTGTATTTAATTCCTAAATATTTTTTGCATAGCTATGATTAGCAAATATTTTGCAAATGAGGCCTGCATAGATTGATCATGGATATTATTGTAATACTTATCACATGCCCTATTATTATAATATTAATCTAAATTTGCTACATCTGTCAAATTAGATTATCACTAATTATATCCCAGAATACTGGGACAGTGACACCTGTTGACATTGATTTATTTATGGATTGACACACATTTTTAATTCATATCACCGGCGATTTTTTTAAAAGAAGTTTTTAGTTAGTGAAGACTTCTGTAAAATAATATGCTATGTGCTTATATAGAGCCCTATTCAATTAGCCAAATTGCAATTGAATGAGGCCCATGGATAGATAAATAATCTATCTTCCAAAAAATTGTCCACACTGCCCTGACTCCCTTCATCCCAACTCTCGGAAAAGATTGACTAACAATACACACAAAATAAGAGTATAATAATTCAGTGTAACGGTACCCCCCACACATAGAAGGGGCACCAAGGCCGTTTTAGCCAATCCGCCCGTCCAGTGATATAGGGACAGCTACTGCAAGACACCCAATCCCCCAAGAACTGGATCCAAGGGGAAAATACTCCAAGCCTTGAACTGGAACCTCACGAATAGCCGCTAGCAGCTGAACAGGAAAAGCACCCCCCAAGATGCCCACACTCCTGGCAGTCAGTCTGTAACAGCATCCCATGAATTCCCCCAAGCATGAGACATAAGCTCTGTGGTTGAGGGTCAAGCAGTGAGCTCTCTCCTTTATTAAAACCAATACATATATAAAAAACCATTTCCACATACACCGTAGGGGCAGTGACTACCTTTGGTCAACCCCTAATTACCTATGGCCAATCAGACAGGGTCCCTACGTAGGAACTGTCACGATCTGCTTCTTCAAGGGGGCTTGATATGAACCTAGTTCAAACCTACCCCAGCAGAAGCATGTACTTCCTGATCTCTGTGGCACAAAAGATGGCTTCTGAAGATTGCAAGGCCCAACAGCTACAAACAGAGAATACTGGATCCAGGTTACTTAGTGGCCCATAGCAAGACCACTCCCCAAGTCAGGATACAACACACAGAAATAGTCTCACACCTTGTTTATGTGAAAACTATATTGCAACCTTGGGCTATCAAAGCTCTTGAGATCACATTCATTAGATAACCTTTATGTTAAACTCAAGTGTTTGCCCAGGACCACTTGAAGCACATGCATCTGTCTTGACCCAAGGTCTGCATGTTTGAGTGTGCAATGATCTGCAGCTAACTTCTATCCAGAGCATTTCTACCAATTCCACATATGTTCTATATAACATTTTCCCTCATAATATATTATACCTAGGATACATAATAACCATGTACAGGCAACATATAACCGCACAATAACACATAATCCCAATTTAACAATGTCATGCTCCCTTGGACATACTCACAAACCACTGACAATATGAGTCCTTAAACAATTAAATCATGACAACTTCTCCCCCTTCCTTTCTAGTATAGCATAGAGGATCATCCTAACGGATAATTCTCTAGCTATACTGCTTTTACTTGTCCTCCTGTCTGGAAAGTCCATCCATGTGATAGCCTCAGTGGCTCTCTGGGTACCCTGCCTCCCCCTGTCCACGGCGAATACTCGCTCCTTACCAGTGGCCTTGTGACTTTCCCAAGCCCATGGGGAGACTTATAAGACAACTGCCATGGAGGACCCTTCAAGGTAGTCCAGGGGAAACAGTACATCCCAGCTAGTAAGTCCAGCATAAATTTGGGAGGATCCTTACCCAGCAAAGCCCTTTCCTTCCAGGCTAGGGAGACCTCCTGTCCTGCCGATTCTGGATCAGCACTCCGTCCCATGGGTAAAATTGAAGAGTACAAGGTTCCCTTTGTCAGGCCTGAGCTTTCTCCTGAATAAACTGGGATACGGAAGTTGCAACATGGGCTAGTGACATTCACTGGTGGCATCCTTGTTATTTTGAGAATCATGAATATCAAAATTCTCCCCACAGTCCATACATTTATTTTCTGACCCCGCCTCAGCAATATTTAGCTGGGTCTCTGTAGTACCTGTTAGGTGGTTCTGTTCCATGCCTGACTGGCATGAGCCCTCCCAGCTGGCTGGCCAACAACCATCCAGGGATGCTTCATCCAGTAAGTCTATATAATCCACCTCCAGCTGTAGCTCCTGCTGGATCAAAGGCCAAAGTAAGTTAGCTGTATGAGAGCCTGTCTCCAGTCCCAGCATGTGACAGCGCTTGGCAAACAGACACAGCTTTCTTTTCTCTGTTCCCAAGCCACAGTCCGGATCCCCATGTACTATGTCCCAAAGTGCCTTTTCCAGCCCCAATGAAAAATGATGATGTATCCCAACAGGTCCAACCCAATAAGCATATTGATCTTCCAGGGCGACCTCCTCATATACCAATTCTTCCAGCCATTCCATTAGCCTGTGACCTGGCCATAGTCCCAGGAATGCCATCCATTTATTTAGAAGGCCCATTCCTCTACAGTCCTTTCCAGTCACCAGAACATTCTCTATCTCTACTGGGGATAAGCATTTCCCCTCCACAGGAGCTGAGACAGGGCCATTGCTTACCCTTCTCCTGTTCCCCTTTACCTCCTGTGTGATTTGTATCCGGAGTTCCCTCTGCTGATCCTTAGTAAAACCTGCAGGCATTACCGCCATCCATCTTTGATACCGTCTGGACACTTCCTCCTCCTCTGCTGCAGACATCTCTTCATAAACTGCCATCCTTCTGTGTTTTATACAGAGATCCCCACCGCTGCCAGCCAAATGTCACGATCTGCTTCTTCAAGGGGGCTTGATATGAACCTAGTTCAAACCTACCCCAGCAGAATCATGTACTTCCTGATCTCTGTGGCACAAAAGATGGCTTCTGAAGATTGCAAGGCCCAACAGCTACAAACAGAGAATACTGGATCCAGGTTACTTAGTGGCCCATAGCAAGACCACTCCCCAAGTCAGGATACAACACACAGAAATAGTCTCACACCTTGTTTATGTGAAAACTATATTGCAACCTTGGGCTATCAAAGCTCTTGAGATCACATTCATTAGATAACCTTTATGTTAAACTCAAGTGTTTGCCCAGGACCACTTGAAGCACATGCATCTGTCTTGACCCAAGGTCTGCATGTTTGAGTGTGCAATGATCTGCAGCTAACTTCTATCCAGAGCATTTCTACCAATTCCACATATGTTCTATATAACATTTTCCCTCATAATATATTATACCTAGGATACATAATAACCATGTACAGGCAACATATAACCGCACAATAACACATAATCCCAATTTAACAATGTCATGCTCCCTTGGACATACTCACAAACCACTGACAATATGAGTCCTTAAACAATTAAATCATGACAGGAACCATGAGGCTCCTCCCATGGGCCACCCCCAGGCGTGGCTACTATGCTCATTCTCACCCAGACTGTCCCCGTGGACACTTCCTGTTTCCTCCTGGACTATGCCCCTGGGGAAACCCATATACTGGCCCTTTGTTCAAGTCCTGGCGACACCCTGTGTTTACCTAATGGGGGATGGTCAGAATCTGTAACACATTTCTACACATTTTTTATAACTTTAAAAGTATGCATCACATTCACATAAAACATACATTTTCAGAATCAGCATACTCCAAATACAAACATGTGTCAAAATGATACAAATTGGTCCAGTGGTTCAAAAGTTAGATCACAGTCCTTTCTGACCAAATGAAGCATGGCTTCCATGTCTTTGTAGGGGGAAAGTCAACATGGGCTGTAGTCAAACGGCAGAATGTGGGCAACCAAGCTTCTCCAATTCGCAGTGACGAGACTGATCTCGTCACATCTCTCCCCCTTTCCAAACAGACTAACAGGGTATCTGACCTTCCGGTCAGATCCCTGGTTAGTCCAGAAGGCCACCCACAAAACACAATCAGCAGTACAGCCCACCCACAATAACTGGTTACTACACCTAGGTAGAGGACAAACTTGTCCATGTCCAGGTGCCTCACCACGGCTGTGCTGGGCACTGGTAAGCTGCCTTGGTGGGTTGCTGAGTGGGCAGAGACCAGCGGTGCTCTGCCCTGGTGCCAGCTCTACCACGGAAGTAGCCTGTTTGGGGCCTGGTTGTAGGTGGGGGAGACCGACGGTCTCCCCTTTGGCTAAACAGCCCTGTTGCTGGGGGACAGGACCGACCGTCTCTGCCCCTGGTAGCTCAGCCTGTTGCTGGAGAATGGAGTCTGAGCTCTCAATTCCCTGCAGCTCACCCTGACGCTGGGGAGGGAGGACGCTGCTCTCCTCTCCCTGCAAGGTACACTTCCGCTGGGGAGGGGAGACAATGCTCTCCACTCCCTGCACTTCACACTGGCACTGGGGATCTGGGCTAGCCACCCAGCATCCCTGTAGGGCCGGTGGAGAGACCTCGGTCCCATCTCCACCTGCCGCCTGGGGTTCCTCCCAATAAACCTTTACAATATCTTCCCAGCTGAAGGGGTCTGGATCTGGGTCTCTCACCTTGTTGTCCTGCTGAGCCTTCCCAATGGAGTGGAAGAGATCTTGGTAGTCCTGCTCCAGTTCCCACTCCAGGGTTGCTAGGTGAACAAGGTCTTGCTCTACCTCATGGGGGTCATCCCAGTCATGACTAGCCTCCCTCTCATAGAAAATATCCTGAAGTCTGGTCTGCGCAGGGCTCCCGAAGTCAGGATCTCCAAATGACTCCCATAACAAGCCAGGACCATCAAACTCCTCTCCCTCTGGCTTGTCATGCTCGGCTGTCCAGGGTATATACTGTGCCATATACCACCAGAGCGCCTGGTAGGCATCCTCCAGCCATAGCTCCTGCCATACGCGGAGCTTTAGTTCCTCCACCCATTCCTCAAGGGGCTGCTCTCCCAGGAAGGGCATGCGCAGGGCCACTTGCTTCTGCAACCGCTGCTCTTCACTGGGGAGACTCTCACCCCGCTGGTATTGTACATTATCCAGGGCCTGGTACCAGATGCCTTTCCTTAATGCATCCCGGCCATCCAGGTCCTCATCTTCGTATAGCACTGCTGGTTCCATTCTGCTGCTTTTAGGGTCGCTGTACTGGGACATGCGTTGCCCCCAACTTGTAAATCCACAGAATGGTGTCTCCTGTAGCTGTCCTTCTGGCTGTGGGAACAATTCCGCCGCTTGCCACCAGTGTAACGGTACCCCCCACACATAGAAGGGGGCGCCAAGGCCGTTTTAGCCGATCTGCCCGTCCAGTGATATAGGGACAGCTACTGCAAGACACCCAATCCCCCAAGAACTGGATCCAAGGGGAAAATACTCCAAGCCTTGAACTGGAACCTCACGAATAACCGCTAGCAGCTGAACAGGAAAAGCACCCCCCAAGATGCCCACACTCCTGACAGTCAGTCTGTAACAGCATCCCATGAATTCCCCCAAGCATGAGACATAAGCTCTGTGGTTGAGGGTCAAGCAGTGAGCTCTCTCCTTTATTAAAACCAAGACATATATAAAAAAACATTTCCACATACACCGTAGGGGCAGTGACTACCTTTGGTCAACCCCTAATTACCTATGGCCAATCAGACAGGGTCCCTACGTAGGAACCATGAGACTCCTCCCATGGGCCACCCCCAGGCGTGGCTACTATGCTCATTCTCACCCAGACTGTCCCCTTGGACACTTCCTGTTTCCTCCTGGACTATGCCCCTGGGGAAACCCATATACTGGCCCTTTGTTCAAGTCCTGGCGACACCCTGTGTTTACCTAATGGGGGATGGTCAGAATCTGTAACACATTTCTACACATTTTTCATAACTTTAAAAGTATGCATCACATTCACATAAAACATACATTTTCAGAATCAGCATACTCCAAATACAAACATGTGTCAAAATGATACAAATTGGTCCAGTGGTTCAAAAGTTAGATCACAGTCCTTTCTGACCAAATGAAGCATGGCTTCCATGTCTTTGTAGGGGGAAAGTCAACATGGGCCGTAGTCAAACAGCAGAATGTGGGCAACCAAGCTTCTCCAATTCGCAGTGACGAGACTGATCTCGTCACATAATTCTATTCATAAATACTGTGGTGAGTGTAAGCTCAAAAGCCATAGAAAATAAGTGTAAATTTATATTTTCTTGGTGAATTTATCTAGTTCTATCTGGAACTTATAAAGCGCATTGTCACTTCGGCTAGAGAACTATGTGGACTCAAAAACCTTGTAAAACCGGTGTCATTTTAATAATTTTCAGTGAAATTATCCAATCTTATAAAGTGCCTCATGACTTTTAGACTCTTTATCCGTTTGTATCTATAAATATGTGTTATCTGGAAAAAAATAGTATAATTCAACAATTTTCAATAGTTTTATCCAATCTTATCTATTATTTATGAAGTGCAACGTGACGCATAGGCTATTTGCCCGTTTGTATCTATAGTAAAATATTATCGTGCTAATTGTGGAGATAAATCATTTTTGTTTGCTAGTGTTAGGTATATAACAAATTTAAATATGTGAGTATCTACTTTTAACATAAAATCAAAATTATAAACTCATCCACTTGAATTCATCTACTTTTTTTTTTTATTAAATAGAAATTAAAGTTTTATAAATCTAGATATAAACCTATGTGCATATATCCCTTTATCTCCTTCATATTTCCTTTTCAATCAGTTTCTTTTGAAGAAAATTTCCTCCCTCAAATCTAAGATGTATTCCCTTCTTGGAGACAATCAATGACCCTTATGTTGAAACTATGTTTAATATTTAACTTAGTAGGGAAGCCCCATCTGTATGTGATATTATTGTCTCTTAGCATTTTTCTTTAGAGGTCTGAATTCTTTACGTTCCAAAATAGTCTCTGATGGTAGGTCTGGGAAATTCTTTAACTGCTCATATAGAGTCTAAAAGGTTTTAAGCTCAAATGATTTCTGCACAATTTATTATTTATCTGTGTAGAAGTATAATTTCATAATCGCATCATGAGGTAGATCATTTGATAATCTCAGAGACTACGGCAGTCTATGGATTTTATCTATCATTTGATCTTTAGCATGATGAAGTTCAATCAATGAGCCAAGGAAGTTAACAACATACTTAATTAAATCTAAGTGTCCCAGTGCCTCTGAGATTCCTCTTATTCAAATATTGTTTTGTCTGGAGAAATGTTTCAATCTATTATATTTTTGTTTCAGATTAGTAATCTCCTCTCTTAACCTCTGAGACTCCATCTGAGCTTCGTTTTGCTTTTTTATCAATGTCTCTTGCTGGAACCCCATTGATTCAAATTTTACTGACAGTGTATTGATATCCTTGGAGTTTTTTGCAATCTTTCCTCTTAACTCTCCAATAATTGAGGTCTTAAAATCTATCAATAGATCATTCATTACCATCTTCATAGTGGACATAGTTAACTGATCATCTGCTGGATCAGCTGTCTCAGTGACTTCTTCAATAATAGAGGATTCCCCTGAGGCCATTGGAGTGTCAGATTGATCTAAATGTTTTTGTATATTAAGGCCTAATTCAGAGTTATCCAATATTTTGGATTTATTTAGAGAGGAAAATACATTTCCTGATGATTTTGTATTTTCTCTCTTTTTTTCCTTAACTTTAGATTTAGTGGCTTGATTGTCTTTATTTCTCAATTTATCCCCTCTTTTATCTCCCATTAAGTCACTGAGATAACTGATCAAAGAGTTACAGCCAAACCCAATAATAGATCAAAGCCACAACTTTTTATGTCTATTGCTTAATGTTTAAACAACCAATAAACACATTCCACAAGATTTACCAAGCTATAACCAAATTTGTAAGATTACCTTAGTGATATTTAAGACAAAATAGAGTTTTAGTTGAAGCTATATTACAAAACCAATGTTGCTATCTTTGTAACATAGCGATGAGGGAGGGGAAGGGGGCATATTAGGACTGTAAAATTAAAGGTTTAACTTTGTACCATAGCACAACAACCTTCAATTCGCCAACATATATTCTTTAGGAAGTGAATATCACTTAATTTCCCTGTTATTCCAGATGTATCAAATAATGGGAGGCAGTTAGCTTTTTTTTTTACAAATTTACAATCACCTGTACCCTATCACTGTTTTTTTTTAAACACATTTCTCAGATAATCCACATATAGAGTCCATTAGTAAACAGATGTTAAATAGTACCCTCGATTGTTTAATATATATTAGGTATTGCCTAGAAAGACTCCACGTAGGAGTCGATTAGTGTCTTTACAGGATTTACCGGACACTGCTGAAATGTAATAGTAAAACCCTTTAACCAAATAGAGCAACAAAAATTTCTCCAGATTAGGTGAGCGATTGAGGTTTTTGTGGCTTTAGCTCCAATTTAGGCGGAGACAAGTTCACATTCAAAAACAAGCAACTTTTGGATGTACAGTCATTTCGTTTTAAAGTTAGTTGTCAATCTTGCACATTATTAATGTCCATACAGATGTCCATAAAAGGTGAGTTATATACCACAAAATGCGATTCTTCATGTAGGTTTAAAGTCTGAGAAATAAACAAAGTAATACTCTTTGCCAAGAGAATATCAAGTAGCTCCCCTGCTCCTTAGTTATACAAGGGATGGTTGCCAAGAGTCTCTGCCACAAAACAAACTGATATCTTCCAGAGAAGAACTGCTATGGATTGATTTTATGTGATCTAGATTGCCTTAGCTGAAGAAACCTCTTTCCCAAAGTTCTCAAAAGCTAATTAGGAAAGATCAAGGTTCATATCCTCCAATCACGTTCATACAGCTTTCTCTTTTTAGGGGTATAGTAGTAGCAACATTTCAGAGGAAGGTTATTAATATTATACCCCTTTGCATAAGTCTATCTCCCACTTTAGGCGTAACTTCCTATGTTCGAGGTGTAGTATTCCATGAATGTTACAGAGTTATAATTGTAGAGTACTATTAGGCAGCCCAGTACTTATCTAATTCGGCCCATGTGAGAGGTATCTAGATTTTCAGGTTAGTCTCCTCCACAGATTAAAGTTCAGACAATACCGATGTATTAGATTGTCACATATATCACCTTCTAGTTGGTAATAGTGATTTAATTATAAGCTACAATGTAGCTCCTAAGGAAGTATGTATGCGTCTGCCTTCTCCCTCTAGTATTTGGAAAGATCTCACCAGAGTGTTTCTGCACCAGGCTGCTTCAGGGCGCCTTCGGGAAAGCCTCTGAGGTACTCTGTTCCACTAGCCCAGGGGTCACCAATTTCGGTCCTGGAAGGCCGCACCCAGGCCTGGACTTAAGAATATCCTTGCTGCAAACAGGTGAGACTATTGCGTCTTCAGTCATCTTGATTGACTCACCTGTGCACAGAAAGGAAAACCTCAAATCCAGGCCTGGGTGCGGCCCTCCCGGACCTAATTTGGTGACCCCTGCATGAGCCGATCACTCGGGGGTTCACTGCTGTCAGCTGTGCAGATCTATGTGCTTCTTTCGTTGGGTGGATTCTTCATCCAGCGCTCTCCAGATGGCTGTCTCTCATGCAATGCACGAGTACTCACTGCTCCATGAAGTTCATTGAAGGGATCACTTGTAAGTTTGCTACTTAAGAATGTGGACTGGTAGTAGACATAATTATATATTAGCGGAAATAAGCAACAATAGTTGCTGCAAGAGCATTTGTTACAATATAGCAGCATGCTTTGGTGTCTGCTCTGAGCCTATCTGGAGCCAATAACCCTAACTGGGCTTAGCTAACCCTATCTGGGCCCATTTAACCCCATCTAGACCTATTTTAGCCAGTCTAGTCCTATGTATGCCTATCTAGTCCTATTTAACCTTAACTGGGCCTATCTAACCCTAACTGGGACTATTTAACCCCAAATGTACGCAGTAAACCTGATCCTACCCTACCTTATTAACCCTACACTACCTACCTACTACCTACCTATTACCCACTAATTACAGAAAGTAAAAAAAATATTTAATTTATTTAATATTTAATTACACAAAATAATAAAGCACATAACTGAAAATAATAAAAGCACATTACTGAAAATAATAAAAGGACATTATCTAAAATTAAAAAGCCTAATTTACCATAAAAAACTAAGTTACCATAAATAAAAGAAGCTAAGTTAAAAAAAAAAAAAGCATAGAAAACATACAATATATACAATAATTACAATAAAACATGCAATGCATACAATGATTACAGTAAAACATACAATACATTGAATTAACCCCCTAACTATGATTAATATACCCCTAAATACAATACACATTAACACCTAACTACAATCAGTTAACCCCTAAATACAATACACATCAACCCCTAACTTCAATTAATTAACCCCTAAATATAATACACATTAATCTCTAACTACAATCAGTTAACCCCTAACTACAATACAATAACCCCCTAACTAAATACATCACAAAAACACTAAAACTAACCTAAAATAGAATAAATAAATAAGACCACTTGCCATGCCCAGATGTCTCTTCAGCGACGACGGTGTTCCTGCCGCAGGTCGCACCCCTAAGAAAAAAATAAACATAATTCTAATTTAATTTAAATTAGTCCAAAATAAACACAACATAGAAAAAATAAACCTTCTATATATTGAACTTATCTTTCCGCCATGTCCCCGTCCTTCCTGTAGTCTTCTCCGGCTGAGCCCCTAGAATAAAAGAAACATAACATTAGTTCACGAATACACACATAACAAAATAATAAACATTCTTAATATAAAACTTACCTTTTCTCGATGCCCCCTTCCTTCTACTATATTTCCCCAGCTGGGCCCTTGAAAAAATCCGCCCCTCTGCAAAAAAAACAAAAAAACTAAAGGAGCTCCTCCCTGGAGGAGCTACCCGAAGCTAATGAGGTTTTTAGTGCTAGAAAAAACAAAATGGTGCCTTCTGATTGGCTGAAGTGGCTGTCAATCAAATTTCAGCCAATCAGAAGGCTCCAATGTGTGAGCCAATCAGAATGAGATACACCACTATATCCCATTTTGATTGGCTAATGGACCTGACATTTTTTTTAAACCAATCAAAAGGCACTATTACCTTTAGCCAATCAGAATGGGATACACCCCATGGGGTATATTCCATTGTGATTGTCTTAAGGCATCTGCGCCTTCTGATTGCTGCAATCTGATTGACAGTGACAACAACCAATCAGAAGGCGCAGAGGCCTTCATCCAATCACAATAGGCCCAGTTAGGGTTAGATAGGTTCAGTTAGGGTTAAATAGGCCTAGAAAGGGTTAAATAGGTACAGTTAGGGTTAGATAGGCCCAGGGTTGGGTTAATAGGGTATAGTTAGGGTTATTAGTGTAGTGCTTAGACTTTGTGTCATGAAGGTCCTGGAGGACCTTAATGGCACTTATAGTGTTATTATACAGGTTAATTAGTGTCCTATAGGGGTCTATATACACCCCTTCTAGACTGATGGGGTTAAATAGAGACTTAGAGGGGTCTGTATAGAGCCCCATGAGTGACAGGGTTAATTAAAGGCTCATACGGCTCTGTATAGAGCCCCATGAGTGACAGGGTTAATCAAGGGTTCATGGGGTTCTGTATATATCACCATGAGTGACAGGGTTAATTAAGGGCTTATGGGGCTTTGTATAGAGCCCCATGATTGATGGGGTTAATTATAGGTGCCTGGGGGTAATTATAGTAACCCCATGACAGGTGTTAATATTTTATTTAGCGCAGGTCCTTGCAGGACCCCGTGAGGTGGGAAATTTTATTTTTTTAAGTGCATCGTAGGTCCCGATCATTACCGATTGGGACCCCAGCTGGAAGGATTAATGTAGATACACTGCTGGGGTCCCGATGTGGTCCCCCAGCATAGAGGGGGGTTAATGTTAGGGGCCACAGGGGTACTTACAGATTGGCCAATAGTGTGCCGCGGGCTCTTTAAGGATCCGCGGCAGTAAATACAATTTTTTTAAATCCAGCGTGGGTCCGATCTGTGATGGTATGGGGATCCTGCGAGAACATCTCACAGGCTTTCACGTGCCATGATGGATGGCCGTGCTGCTTGTCTCACACGATGCTCGCAGCAGGTCTAATTTATTACCGTAGTAACTTTGTCAAATTTGAAGCACGTAGGGCTTAGGTTCAAACCTTGTATCTATGAGGCTGGAATTTAATGGGGCTAATAGAATGTACCCACTGCAAGCACAGATATGGGACAATACATAAGCACTTAGAAGGCAGCAAAGCATACTTATTATTGAAGGACTTTAAGATGATATAAAAAAAGTCGTAATAGATTTAAAACAAGAATTGCAGTTGACACATTATTATATCATTACTAGAAAATTGCCCATCAAAAATGACAGGAGTAAAATTGTAAGCCTGGCAATGCTGTATGCCACACAATGATTGTCTATTGCCCCTCTGAGCACCTTCAGCGCTCATCACGAGCCCTGCACTGTGCGCCTTCAGTGCTCATCACCTAGCTAGCAATGAGCGCCTTTGGGGCTCATTGCAGGCTTCTCCCCTTGTGTACTTTTTAGGCCTTGTGCTTAAACACCTTCGTGGCTCATCGCAAGGCCCCGGATGAGCGCCTTCTGTGCTCATTGCAAGCCTTTGCCCCCATGTAGTTTAGGAGCTTCGCGATGAGTGTTACTGCCTTGGGTTAAGTGTTACTGTCTTGGATTAAGTGTTACTGGCTTCAGGCTCTTTTTTACTGCCTTTGGCCTCGTTTTCATCATGCTTACTTTTTTTCGACTGCCATATTTTTTTCTCGCATAGGCGATTTTCGATGTTAAAAAACCCCGCAAATATGCCTCAAAGGATCTTGCAATATCACTCACAGGCTCCCTGGCTCTCCTCCTGTGTAGTGCAGCCTAAGTCCTGTGCCGCTGTCGATGAGCATCTGAGGCGCTCATCGTGAGGCCTGCAATAAGTGCATTCGGCACTCATTGCAGCCTAAGTCCCACGGGCCTCACGGTTGTGGCCCGCAATGGCTTGCCTCGATTTGCGAGGCTCGCAGTCGACTGGTCGCTTTGCGAGGCTCGCAATTTTTTTAACATGGCAACAGGACGAACAGTGACAACTATATATGATTATGATGATTACATTTCTTTATTATTGTCTTGTAATCGTAAATTTCCTGCAAATTTTAAGTTAATTTTATATTTAAATTATTTAAACAAGAGGGCATTACCTCCATTATCATGTAGGTTTACTAAAATAATACACATTATATATATAAATATATGTATATATATATCGCATATTATAATTGCCTAACTACGAGACGTTGTCACGCTTTGCGATGAGTGCCACAGGCGCTCATTGCTTGCCTCGCGAGACATTAACGCGTAGCCGCTGAGAGCCGAAGGTGCTCATATCAGCAAGTCTCACAAAGCGAGGTGAGCCATTAACGCTTAGCACTTAGCCAGCACTTAGCCGATGAGCACTACAACGTACCACAACTATCAGCACAAACACGCTGGACTTAGCCGAAAATCACTTCCTAAACGCGGGATCGCCTTGGCGTGCAAGCGGTTGACAAACGCGGTTCTTAGAAAAAAAAATCGTGACTTAGAAAAAAAAGATACGAGACGCAAAAAATTACGAGATTAACGGGCGAACGACGAAAGCAAAAAAATAATAAAAACACACTAAATACACCCCAAAAAATTACAAAAACATCACAGACAGCACAACAGCCAGGACGTCTGGGAGTGAGGTGGAACGCAAATTTAACTCCATTTAGACAATTTTCGGCACTTGAAAATCGCCTAAGCAAGAAAAAAATGGGCGCCGCAAAAAATGAAAACAAGGCTACACGACCACGGACCGCACAAAACACTGCCAAATGCGTAGCGCTTTACACATCTAACTACCACATACAAAATACACGATTACGAAAGCCGGGAAATGCTCACGAGCCGCGTAACACATTAATAACATTACGAATATACAATGCTGCTGTAGAGCTGATTTAGAATGCACACTTGGAACATTCATTACACTTTATAAGCAGGGCACCAACACTCAAAATGTATATTCTATGCAGATGGAAAATACAAACAGATTGGTAGCTCTTCGGCCTATTGCTCTCTGCATATATGAATTAGAAATAACTAAAGTATATTAATTTATTGAATAAATCATTAATTTTATTCAATAAATTAATATAAATGAATAAAATGATACAAGCTTTCTTTTGGGGTGACATTGTCTGTTTAAAACTTTGGACATATTTTCCAGTTTGTAGGTAAATTATAATTAATGGATTCCACACATTGTGTGATTTCTAAGGATTATATTAAATCAGCTGTGTGCATAACTATGTTTTAGATCACTATAATAAGTAAATAATATGAATTAGTGTATAAGTGATGAAGCTGTAGAATCATATTTAAATTTCTTTTTTGCACATATTAGAAGATTCTTTATATAATGAAATTAAATCCTGTACATAGTGGACTTCAGTCTTCTCCGGATACCTTTAGGAAAAGAAGCAATAAGTATTTATCAGTTAAATAATTACTTAATCGGGAAACTTACAGAGGGTATATAACCCGTTTACAATGCACCCAGTGAAGCATCAGGTGACCAACGTCCAGTAGAGGGTGAGTGATATTCGTGTTGTAGTAAATACTGTCAGACAGGCTCCAATACACTAAACTTAAATAGAAACCTTCTCTGTTTAGATAATAACTCATAAAAGAAAAAGTAAGAAGAGAAAGCAAAATAAAATGCATAAAATATCATTTTCAGATAAAAAGGATACATGAATAAGATGCAGTGCTCCTAAGAAGCGCTGAATAAATAAAAGGAGCAAAATACTTTTCAATAAAGTTTCAAATATAAAAGGAAAAGAAGCCTAAGGTTTAGTTCTTCATAAAATAAGGACCAAATAAGAAGGGCAGGAGAAAATTGTGATATTTCTGAGAACTTATTTGATTTTTTTTTATAGAAAAATGGCTAATTCAAAGCCGTTATAGAAGCGATTTATTTTTTCTGTTCCTCAAAGAAAAGTAATAAAAGGATACCAAGATAACCTAGAAAGGTTCATACAACTCTAACAAGTGAGTTAAGTATGGGGTAGTGGTTTGTAGTAATCTATTATACTTATCCTATTTGAAGACAGTATATTCCTAGGTTTTATTTTATTCATCCTAGATGTGACATTGGAAATATTCTGTATCTGAATTTAAAATTAGTTTTGATTTGTATTTTTTGACATATCTTATATATCTTCAACATATCAAATTTTTGTACAAATTGCCTTCTTTGTGGAAACCCAGAGGTTTGTTGTTTTATTTGAAAGTAACAATAATTTCAAATACATAATACAAATAAAATATATTTTGTATTAAGCTTATGTTCTCTTCCTGTAATTCTCCATTTGCTAGTAAATTTTATATTTGTGAGGATATTTGTCTGAAGTTCTATAAGATTGTGCCTTACTATATTTTATAGCCTTTTATTTTAAATTGCAGAATAGACTAAAGGAATTCATATTCCGAAGTTTTTTTATTCCAATAGTGGTATTGTAAGTATTACCTCAAATTTTACCATTTATGTTAGTACAATAAAGTTTATAATTTCAGAAGTTATGTATGTATGCAAAAAAATGACAAATTAAATGCACAAAAATGTCACCGTAAAATATGCTATGAATTAGAAAATCAAAAAATGAAACATGATTGAAATACTCAGCTTTTTATCCTTGGAGAGTGTAGGACAAATTGCAGTCTCATAAAGCTATTCAATTTTTTGCCTGATTACCCAACCATAAAGGTGATTTTGAAAGCTTTCGAACACCAATAATGTATCACTTGCACAAAGAAATAATATTACATTTATATTTTAGTATCATTTCAGGCTGAGTATGGAACTGAATACAACTTTATGTAACAAAGTCACTGTATTGATGATCTAACAATTAGCTATGTACAAATATGCTACATAACAAATATTTTTAGGAGGTTTTTGCATTAAATGTACATTGCAATCTTAAATTGTAATCATGTAAATTCTAATCACTCAACTTCCTGTCTTCCCAGAAACTTATACATTTCACCCCTCTGCCTGTAACACAAGTTACCTGCACTGCTTACCCCTCTGCCTGTAACACAAGATACCTGCACAGCTCACCCCTCTGCCTGTAACACAAGATACTTTGCAACTCACCTCTCTGCCTGTAACACAAGATACCTGCTCAGCCCACCCTTCTGCCTGTAACACAAGATACATGCACAGCCCACCCCTCTGCCTGTAACACAAGTTACCTGCACTGCTTACCCCTCTGCCTGTAACACAAGATACCTGCTCAGCCCACCCCTCTGCCTGTATGTAACACAAGATACCTGCTCAGCCCACCCCTCTGCCTGTAACACAAGATACCTGCTCAGCCCACCCCTCTGCCTGTAACACAAGATACCTGCTCAGCCCACCCCTCTGCCTGTAACACAAGATACATGCACAGCCCACCCCTCTGCCTGTTACACAAGATACCTGAACAGCCCACCCCTATGCCTGTAACACAAGTTACCTACACAGTTCACCTCACCTATCTGCCTGTAACACAACATACCTGCACAGCTCACCCCTCTGCCTGTAACACAAGAAACCTGCAAGACTCACCTCTCTGACTGTAGCACAATATACATGCACAGCTCACCTGTCTGTCAGTAACACAAGATAACTGCACAGCTCACCTCTCTGCCTGTAACAAAAGATACTTGCATATCTCACTTTACCTTTCTGCCTGTAACACAAGATACCTGCACAGCTTACCCCTCTGCCTGTAACATTAAAAAAAACTGTAAAGCTCACTTCTCTGCCTGTAACACAAGATACCTGCACAGCTCACTTTACCTTTCTGCCTGTAACACAAGATACCTGCACAGCTCACCTCACTTCTATGTCTGCAACACAAGACACCTGCAAGGCTCACCTCTTTGACAGTAGCACAATATACCTGCACAGCTCATCTCTCTGCATGTAACACAAGATACATGCACAGCTTACCCGTCGATCAGTAACACAAGATACCTGCACAGCTCACCTGTCTATCAGTAACACAAGTTACCTGCCCAGCTTACCCCTCTGCCAGTAGCACAAGATACTTGCACAGCTCACCCCTCTGTCTGTAACACAAGAAACCTGCAAGACTCACCTCTCTGACTCTAGTACAATATACCTGCACATCACACCTGTCTGTCAGTAACAATAGATACCTGCACAGCTCACCTCTGCCTGTAACACGATACCTGCACAGCTCACCCCTCTGCCTGTAACACGATACCTGCACAGCTCACCCCTCTGCCTGTAACACAAGATACCTGCACAGCTCACCTCATCTATATGCCTGTAGCACAAGATAGATACCTGCACAGCTCACCCCTCTGCTGATAACATAAAAAACCTGTTCAGCTCACCTCTCTGCCTGTTACATAAGAAACCTGCAAAGCTCACATTACCTTTTATGCCCGTAACACAAGACACCTGCAAGGCCCACCTCTTTGACAGTAGCACAATATACCTGCACAGCTCATCTCTCTGCATGTAACACAAGATACATGCACAGCTCACCTGTCTGTCAGTAACACAAGATTCCTGCACAGCTTACCCCTCTGCCTGAAGCACAAGATTCCTAAACAGCTCATCCATCTGCCTGTAACACAACATACCTGCACAGCTCACCTCACCACTCTGCCTGTAGCATAAGATACCTACACAGCTGACCCCTCTGTCTGTAACATAAGAAACCTGCAAAGCTCACATTACCTCTCACCTCATATATATGCCTGTAGCACAAGATACCTGAACAGCTGACACCTCTGCTGATAACATAAAAAACCTGTACAACTCACCTCTCTGCCTGTTACACAAATACCTGCACAACCCACCCTCTGTCTGTAACATAAGAAACCTGCAAAGCTCACATTACCTCTCTGCCTGTAACACAATTTCCCTGCATAGCTCACCACTCTGCCTGTAGCACAAGATACCTGCACAGCTGACCCCTCTGCTTGTAACATAAGAATCCTGCAAAGCTCACCTTACCTCTCTGCCTGTAAAACAATTTACCTGCACATCTCACCTCTCTGCCTGTTACACCAGATACCTGCACAGTTCACCTCTCTGCCTGTAACATAAGATACCTGCATATCTCACCTTACCTTTCTGCCTGTAACACAAGATACCTGCACAGCTCACCTCACCTTTCTGCCTGTAAAACAAGATACCTGCACAGCTCACCTCACCTTTCTGCCTGTAAAACAAGATACCTGCACAGCTCACCTCACCTTTCTGCCTGTAAAACAAGATACCTGCACAGCTCACCTCACCTTTCTGCCTGTAAAACAAGATACCTGCACAGCTCACCTCTCTGCCTATAACACAATTTACCTGCACAGTTCACCTCTCTGCCTGTAACACAAGATACCTGCACAGCTCACCTCACCACCTATAGCACAAGATACCTGCATAGCTGACCCCTCTGCCTGTAAAACAAGATACCTGCAAAGCTCACCCCCTTTGCCGGTAACATAAAAATCCTATACAGCTCACCTCTCTGCCTGTTATACCAGATACCTGCACAAACCACCCTCTGTCTGTAACTTAAGAAACAGGCAAAGCTCACATTACCTCTCTGCCTGTAACACAATTTACCTGCATAGCTCACCGCTCTGCCTGTAACATAAGATACCTTTACATCTTACCTTACCTTTCTGCCTGTTACACAAGATACCTGCACAGCTGACCCCTCTGCCTGTAACACAAGATACCTGCACATCTCACCTCTCTGCTTGTAACAGAAGAAACCTGCAAGACTCACCTCTCTGACTGTAGTACAATATACATGCACAGCTCACCTGTCTGTCAGTAACACAAGTTACCTGCACAGTTTACCTCTCTGCCTGTAATACAAGATACCTGCACAGCTCACCCCTCTGCCTGTAACATAAGATACCTTTACATCTTACCTTACCTTTCTGCCTGTTACACAAGATACCTGCACAGCTGACCCCTCTGCCTGTAACACAAGATACCTGCACATCTCACCTCTCTGCTTGTAACAGAAGAAACCTGCAAGACTCACCTCTCTGACTGTAGTACAATATACATGCACAGCTCACCTGTCTGTCAGTAACACAAGTTACCTGCACAGTTTACCTCTCTGCCTGTAATACAAGATACCTGCACAGCTCACCCCTCTGCCTGTAACATAAGATACATGCACAGGTCATCTCTCTGCTGTAACACAAGATACCTGCACAGCTCACCTCATCTATATGCCTGTAGCACAAGATACCTGCACAGCTCACCTCACTTCTATGCCTGTTACACAAGACACCTGCAAAGCTCACCTCTCTGACTGTATTACAATATACCTGCACAGCTCACCTGTCTGTCAGTAACACAAGATACCTGCACAGCTCACCTCTGCCTATAACAAGATACCTGCACAGCTTACCCCTCAGCCTGTAGCACAAGATACTTGCACAGCTCACCTCACCTCTCTGCCTGTAGCACAAGATACTTGCACAGCTCACCTCACCTATCTGCCTGTAGCACAAGATACCTGCACAGCTGACCTCACCTCTTTGCCTGTAGCATAATATACCTGCACAGCTCAGCTCACCTCTCTGCCTGTAACACAAGATACCTGCACAGCTCACCTCACCTCTCTGCATATAACATAAGATACCTGCTCAGCTCACCTCTCTGTCTGTATCACAAGATACCTGCACAGCTCACCTCACCTCTCTGCATATAACATAAGATACCTGCTCAGCCCACCTCTCTGTCTGTATCACAAGATACCTGCACAGCTCACCTCACCTCTCTGCATATAACATAAGATACCTGCTCAGCTCACCTCTCTGTCTGTATCACAAGATACCTGCACAGCTCACCTCACCTCTCTGCATATAACATAAGATACCTGCTCAGCT
The DNA here is from genome assembly GCA_027410445.1 of Discoglossus pictus. Classification (NCBI taxonomy): domain Eukaryota; kingdom Metazoa; phylum Chordata; class Amphibia; order Anura; family Alytidae; genus Discoglossus; species Discoglossus pictus. The sequence continues at coordinate 485,803,902 of CM050163.1, forward strand.
CAACTCTCTGTCTGTATCACAAGATACCTGCACAGCTCACCTCTCGCCTGTAATATAAGAAACCACTTCCCTCCCACTGTCAATTGTTGCAGCTTTTTAACAGTCAAAAATTAAGCCACACATGCAATTTACATCCTAATCTGTGGGTGTGAGAAACTATATGTAGGGAAACTAAAAGAAAGTTGAAAGTAAGAATTTTAGAACAGCGGTTCCAAACCTCTCTTCAAGACCCGCCAGTCAGTTTCAATCTAATTGTCTCATCTGAATTAAAGCAGTGTTAAACCAAAATCATGGCATGTCTGGTGAGTCTTGACAGGTTTGAGAACCACTGTTTTACAACAGTTAGGGGAAATAGCTATAGGTTTATAGGTACAGAAAGTGTGAAGGTTGATTATAAAGGTACAAATACGGAGATAAAGCTGTTACGAAGGGAATGCTGGTGGACATATACTGTGGATATTGTGAACCCAAACGGTTTTAATGTCGATTTTTGATCTGACAGTCTTTTGTTGTATGCTTAATTTTGTTTCATAATTCATAAAAAGGTGAGCATTATAATTTACTGTAAAACAAGCATAGAGTTCTATTTTTATTGATTTTTTTGTTAATTTTAATTTTAGTATTCATAGTAATTTTATGTCATATATATTTGATAATTGCATCTAACAAAGTAAAATTCTTAGATGTACTATATATATATATTTGTAGTTATTTCCCTAATATCATAAAGCTACTTTACATGATATTTTAAAAAGTTAGAGAGACATTTAAATATTTAAATACTAGCTTTACTTAAATAGACAGACAGCCCCATTAGACTTATGGCTACTAAATTGGCCTTGTAAAGCTAGCCACAAAAGATCTGCGGGTTACATGTGGAAAAACCCTTTGTGCTGTCAAAATCTGAACTCCATTGCCGCAAACACTTTGATCTGTAAAGCCCGTAAATGTTACATTCGCAAATCTCTATTAAATTGCTACAAATCCACTGGAGTTCAAACCCGTAACCCACAAATGGAGCCACATAGCCAACAGGTACTAGAGAGGATCCGCAAGGGGGTTTAAGGCCTATCCATAGCACTGTAAATGCAAATATCAACACACTACTGTATTTATAATGAAAGGGAAAGTGATGTTAGGTATTAAAATTAATAGCACAACATTCTCAAGCTCGCAAATCTGCAATATATATATTTTTTTTTTTATGTTTAATTTCCGTGTTATATTTATCCTGGCAATCAATGTGTTAATACATATAATGGAACTCACATGGACTAGAATATCTTTTACTGATTTATTATTATTGCATTATTTCTGGAATGCAAATCCGATCGTAACTCGTAATTGAAATCTAACGTCCATTTTTCTGTGACGTAGTGATAATGATCTCTTTTACTATTGGCTCCGTCTAAACCAGTAACTACAGGTTTGACTAATTGTTCATGTTCACGGCCGCACATGCAACGTTTGCAAGAATGGTTTACGGGTTTGTGTCTCTGGCTCGTTGGTCTCTGCATGATTGAATGTAATCGATCTGTAACTCCGGGGTCTTTGCAGGTGTACCGGTACCGCTTCGGGCTTCAAATTTAATATGGCCCATTGTTTTTAATTCAATTTATTTAATGTTATTATTACCCTAAATTCTATCAAGTGTTTTATGGTGCCAGTATTTATTATTTTAAATACCATAGAAATATAAATACCATGTATTTTTAACCAATATATATAGAATGCAATATAAATATAATTTGATAGAGTTACAATATGCAGATACAACACATATAAGGTAAATATTTATAGTACAATTAATATACATTAGGATTTTGTGTATTTAAACATTATGAATTTGTGGACTTGAATATAGACTGATGGGCAGTGGGGAGTTTGATCCAAAATGCAGATGTGGTATGTTTGGATTGACATTAACATGTAAGTTCACATGGGGCAGCTTATCTTAACAAATTCAAATAGTATATACCGTATTATTCTGAATTAACATATGGTAATTGCTTTTAATTTAATTTAATTTCTTTTTACTTTTTAAGCTTAAAGATATATGTTAGTGTTTTTAGTTTTGTTTGAGAAGTTGTCCTCTGTTTTGTTACATTTTGTGTTATATGCACTGGATAACATTTTTGAAGAAAATAATATACCCAATACTTGAAAATGTTAATTAGACATTATATGTCTTACTTATTTATTGAACTTTTAATATGATTTTTTTTTCTATATAATGACACATATTCACATTGATTACTGAGGTATAAGAATATTGCACTATTGCAGTCTATTTTGTTGTTTAATTGGCATAATAGAGCTACATTATTATTACTCTTATTATCACAGTCGATGCAAAAAATTGTTATCACTAATAGAGATTATAAGTAGCGCTTTTTCTTATTACTTATTACCTTAACACATAGTGCTAAATAGGTTTATAATTTGGCCTTACATCCTTCCTTTACCCTATACTGTTGTCTGTTGCATTTCAAGACCTCCGGCTTATAAACTGATGCCCGCTTCTGGTCTCTAGTTTTGGGGGCAGAACAAGATAATTCTGAAAGATCCATCCAATGGGGTGGGAATGCTAATGGGAATATTAAGACCTTGAAATAATTGTATTGTGCACTATCTGATGAATATTGATCTTGGCAGTGAATGAGTTTTTTAAACCTGCTCAAGTTAATATTTAGAATTGTTTTCTAAGCAGGAATGAAATCCCACCATTTGGAAACTTAAAATTTTTGTGTTGATTTTTTAAAAAAAATGTTTTAATGTTTTGTGGGTTGCTTGGGTTCACTTAAAGGACACTGAAGTTTTTCAAAAAGTTGCTATTTTTGTCCCAGCACTAAAAGCCATGTCTTAAAAAAGTAATGTTGTCTTATTTTTGGCAGTGTCAGGATAACTATATATGTTGTTGTTGGGTAGGGACATTAATAAGGTACACTGTATTGTTAAATTATGGTTGATGGATAAAGTTGCCTATTCAATTGAGCAATTGTTGTTTACTGGAGCCCGTAATGTAGCCCGTAAACTAATTTTCTGTTCAATTGGCATCTTTTAGCTACCCGCAAACAATCTGCGGGTTACAGGCTGAAAATCCCTGTCATTGTTAAAATTGTAACTCTGAACCAGTTAAGTCATTGATTTTTCAAATCCGCAAATGTTTTCAAACCCAAATGTAGAAGAAAATCCTACAGGTACCAGATAGGACTCACAAGGGGGTTAAACACATGTTCATAGCACTGCAGCTGCAAATAAGAAATCAATACTGCCCTTTAAAAGATGGATAAAGTGATGACAGACATTAGAATTAATTGCACAACAGTCTCAAGCTCAGAAATCTGCAATCAAAAATAATTTTATTGTATGTTTCATTTCTGTGTCATATCGATCTCGGGAATCAATGAGTTAATACATATCAGGCGACCCACATGGACTTAAACAGTATTGCTATTCGTTTTTCTTATTTTGTATATTGTCGGATGGCGAGTTTGATCGCATATCGTATCTCTAAAAGCGAATTAATTGACGTTAATGTTTTACTGTTGTAATGATGACAGTCTCATTTACTATTGGCTGTTTCTAAATGGGTAGTTACGGCCTTGCTTAATTGGTCATGATCACACTCTGAAATGCTACATACGACTGCATGGTTTCCAGTTTTGGCTTTAAACCCGTAACTGTCACTGACAGACATAGGGCCTGTATAATGTAAACTGCAATTAAATAGGGGCCAAAGCCCTTCTTTGCTGTTGCTTGCACAGGTGTTTTAATGTTAATTAAGGATTAACTAAAAACTAAATTTAATATGAAAAATGCTTACACTGCCCCTTTACGGATTTCTTTAACAATCCTTTATGCTCATGACTTACATATCTGTTGTTAGTTTGTTGCACTTTCCACAAATGTGTTTTTCATAAATACAGTTGTATTTTAAGTATTTTACCTTATAAGTAATTTGCTGTGGATAGTTAAAGGTATATGCAAGTGAGGTGGGTTTTGAATGCATCTGATAGAATAGCATTCTCTTTACGAAAGCAAAAATGTTTGCATTTAAAAAAAGCAAAATTTTTTGCAATAATGTTGACACTCTCTATTTGTGCATGCGCAAGCTGATTGGCTTTTCAGCTAATCAGCAAAGATCGGTGACATCAGCCGTGAAATCACCAATGCTTCCTATTAACTCTGAGCAGAGCTCGGAGGTCTCAGAAGTCATCACTGGAGGATAGGAGGGTGGGTGGCGGACCGTGCGCAAGTATGTATGTCTGTGTGACCAAATGTGTATGTCTGTGTGAGTGAGTGTGTATGCCTGTGTGAGTGAGTCTGTGTGAGTGAGTCTGTGTGAGTGAGTGTGTATGTTTGTGTGAGTGAGTCTGTGAGTGAGAGTTTACCTATGAGTGAGAGTGTGTCTATGTGAGTGTCTGTGTGTGATTGTCTGTGTGAGTATCTGTGTGAGTGTTTGCATTTGTGTGAGTGTCTGTGTGATAGTATGTTATTGGGCAATTCACTGGGGCTGGGGAAGGTAATGGGGCAATTCCCTCGGGCTGGGGGAGGTCATGGGACAATTTACTGGAGCTGGGGGAGGTCACTGGGCAATTCACTGGGGCTGGGGAGGTCACGGGGCAATTCACTGGGGCTGTAGGGCAGTTCACTGGGGCTGGGGCAGGTGATGGGGCAATTCACTGGGGCTGAGGGAGGTCACAGAGCAATTCACTGGGGCTGGAGGGCAATTCACTCTGGCTGTGGGAGGTCACGGGGCAATTTACTGGGGCTGGGGGAGGTCACAAGGCAATTCACTGGGGCTAGCTGAGGTTACCGGGCAAATCACTGGGGCTGGAGGGCAATTCACTGGGGCTGGGGCAGGTGATGGGGGCAATTCACTGGGGCTTAAGGAGGTGATGGGGCAATTCACTGTGGCTGGGGAAGGTCACGGGGCAATTCAATGGGGCTGCGGAAGGTGATGGTGGCAATTCACTGGGGCTGGGGGAGGTCACGGGGCAATTCACTGGGGCTGAGGGAGGTCACGGGGAAATTCACTGGGGCTGGGGGAAGTATCACCTGAGATGATATGTACATAAAACAATCAGTGAATGAAGGGACACAGCCCTTGTTCTGGGTATTACAGAAATCTAGAGGAAAGCTGCAGCTCAATTGACAGACCAAAAAGAAACAATTTATCATGTATGTTAATTTTCAGTGGGATTTTCAGGGGATGTCAACATTCATAGAAAATGGTTTGCAAATGCAAGTAATTCAGCAAACTTTAGGGTAACAATTTAAATGTTTATTTTGATATTTTTTCATGAAAACTATTTTTTCATACACTACTAATTCTTTTCTTTCAGATGCTTTAATAACCCAGCTCACTTGCCTATACCTTTAATACATTTTTTGATAAATGCTTTCCACCTTTAGAAGAGTTTGTATATGGAGTTTGATATGGTTTACTTAAATAATAATATTTGGTATTTATGCTCTTTAGATTTCAATGTTTCTACAAGTAAGCCTGAGTTAGCCAGCACTGGATGTTAATAGTTGGCAGTGGTTGCTAAGGTGCAAAAATGTAACATGACAATCCTTTCTTTAATAATGAAATATCAAGTACAGTACTTGTCCCTGTATGCATGTCCTCCAAGATGGCCAGCCATGTAAATAATAATTGCAGACTGATAACACTAATAGGTTATTTTAACAAGACACAAAATAAATGGCCATCAGTATTGATTGCACGGTTGCCCAATTTAATATAAATGAGTCCTATTCTATTAGAAGCCTGTGACTCTAACCCTTAATTTTTACTGCAGGTGTTTTTTTCCTCTAAATGTCTAGATGTATTCTATTGACTCAAGGCCACAATTTACGTCTTACATCCTTCACATGTAAACCATGCATTTTTAAGTAGGATATCAAGGGGCGTGATCATATAATCTGACAAAAGTCCATAATTTCCTTCTTGTAAATGACAACACACAGTACTGATCTACTTGGTTTTCATGACAGAGATACGGCCACAGCATGCAGCTCCTGGTATTTCCAGGTGGTCTCCCATTCAAGTACTGACCAGTGTGACCTCTTGCTTCTGTGGCTGGATTTGAACCCAGGATGCTGTGATGAAAGCACCTGCATCTTAATCACTGTGCCACCAGGAAGCCCAATTTACTTCTTAGAAAGAGCCAATAGTAAATGAGTCCATCATCATGACATCAGTAAAACATAGAAGTTACACATAATCTGCAATCAGAGGCTACAAACTAATGAAATCCATTAAGTAATATTTACTGATCGGGCTTGCAATCAAGCAATCTAGCAATCAAAAAATGCATTAGATCATCTGTTCTTGTCCCTGTGGGTTTCATGATATGTATTAACCCCTTGATTCTCGGGATAGATATTACTCAGAAATAACAGTTAAAAATAATATTTTATAATTGCGTATTTTGGGTTTCAGTCTCTTGTGCAATTTGTTCTAATGTGTTTTCATGTCTTCCAAAGCTTTAAAAGTACAGTATTGTGTGTTTACTTGCTGTTACAGCTCTAATAAGTGTTTGCAAGTCCTATTTAATACTCATAATATTTTTGACAGAAACTACATACTTTTTCAGTTGTTGGCCAGACTTAATTTGCGAGCTAGAGCTACGAGTCTACTAGAATAACCATTTTGTGTAACTTTAATTATTTAGCACTAGTAATGTTTGAGTTGTGCTAAAACCAATGGAGTTCTAAGTTCACATTTGCAGCTTTGGCTGGCCCGTAGTGATTGTGGGAGAGGTAACTAATAGAATGTGTGGTAATTTTAACAGCATTCTTCAGTGTGCATACATTTATGCATTGCCCAATAGACTGGGGCCCAATGTTTGTAGGGTATTTTATTTTATTTATTTATTATTTTATTTATTTATTTATTTTTCACCCAAAATAGTGCTACAAAAAATGTAACTACTTTACAACATATTATATTTAAACATTGATCTTTTCCCTTGATTAATAAATAAGTTTTATCAAGTGTCCAAAAAGGTACAATAAATATTACATATAATAATATAATCATACATATATATTCTTATACAAAGCTATTTGTTTAAATCAGTTCAAAACAAAACTTCCTACATGTATGCACAGGTGTTGTACATAAGCACACACGCTTCATCATACAGTTCAGAACACAGACTAATACTCATCAACACAATTTAACAGACATACAGCACTATTAAATTCCCTCAATATGTAAAACCGTAGCCCGTAACATGGCCCGCAAGACTTGTGGCTATTAAATTGGCCCCGTAAAGCAACCCGCTAAAGATCTGCGCGTTACAGGCGGAAAAACCCTACGGGAAATCTAAATTTGAAATCCTTGTTCTGTCAAGCCTGTAACTGTTACTTTCGAAAATCGCTATTAAATTGCTCAGAATCCACTGGCGTTCAAACCCGTAACCCGCAAATGGAGCCAAAAAGCCAACGGGTACTAGAGAGGACCCGCAAGAGGGTTAAAGTCCTATCCGTAGCACTGTAAATACATTTTCGATTAAAGGGAAAGTGATGTTAGGTATTAAAATTAATAGCACAACATCAAGCTTGCAATATAAAATACTTTAATTTCTGTTTAACTTCCGTTTTATATTGATCCCAGCAATCAATGTGTTAATACATATAAAGGAACTCCCATGAACGAGAATATCATATTTACTGATTTATTAATATTGCATTAATATTGCATTATTTCTGTAATGCGGATCTGATCGAAACTCGTAATTGAAACCCGTAAGGCTTTGAAATCTAACTTCCATTTTTCAGTGACGTAGTGATGACGATCTGCCATTGACTCCATCTAAACCTGGGTTTGACTAATTGATCCTGTTCACGGCCGCACATCCAACATTTGCAAGAATGGTTTACGGGTTTGCGTCTACGGCCTGTAACTCACCACATGGTTTAATTTAATAGCTCTGTAAAGTAGCCGATTTTCAAGCCTGCAGCCTTTGTGGGTGTGCCGATGCCGCTACGGGCTTCAAATTTAATGGGGCTGATAGACCAGTGCCAAAGAAACATACACAGTCATAAATAAAAACCGCACAAGATATTTATATAGTACATATATACACACACCTATTTCAAAACAGAAACTTGTCAGATACATTCTTATATAAATTAAATGAGTCACACAGATTCCTTTTATGCCAGTGAATAGTGCAGAAAAATGTGTCCCCAGACAATGTGACTGCTAGGTTTAACAAATCAGCCACCCTAGGCCAGCTTTAGAATAATCCTGAGAAGAGACTGCCAAAGCTGTTACATGGAAGAAGTAAATTAGAGGTGTTCATAGGACACAGGGAGGGTAGGATAGAAGAATGGAAGAAGAGGAGCTAAGAAAAAATTAGAAAAAAGCGAATAAGAGAGAGATAAACTGAAAAAAGGAAATGGAGGGTGAGGAACATGGGAAATAATACACAGAGAGGTGGCATGGAAGAAAGAAACAGGAAATGCGGATGCAATATGAAATGGGGCACTATCTTTCAAACTGCCTATTCATTTATTGTCACCCTAGGCCATAGCCTTGTTGACCTTTTATGAAAACCAGTCCAGGACGTAGTGACACATAGATAGAATGATAGAATATCAATTAAATTCCTTTTTAGGGAACATTTTGACATTTGGGAGGTTGTGGCAGAGTCTAAGGCACTTAGACATACAGCAAAAAAATAAAATTATGTGCACCTGATCTTACTGATTACTGAGCAAGCTTAAAAAATTTTTTAACTTAAAAATATTGGACTATATATAGCAGCATCACAAAGTGTCGGCATTGTTTGTAGTTTTGCTTGTGATTATTTTACCAAATTAATTTTAATATTTATCTGCACTTGTCAAACAACTGAAGCTTTCCAGCTTCCTGACAAACAATGCACCTAGCTAGTAATACATCTTACCCACAAGAACAAAGTCCAAAAGTGTTTCACACAACAAACTACACATTACACACAGCATCTGGCAAGCCATTAAGTCAAATACAACTCCTGGGGCCTCATTCTATTAGCGGCCGCAGCCGTTGCGGGGCCGCAAGGACCGGCCGCAAGCTATTCGGCTATTCTATTCCCTTACGGCCGGAGGCTCCGGCAGGCTTGCGGCCGGTGCCTTGCTATCTCTTGCGGCCGCTCGCGCCGGAGGAAAGCCTTTGATCTAAAACGGCCGCAAGAGTTTTGCAATTCAATTCCTCCCGGAAACCTCTCTGCAAGGCTAAAAGCGAGCCGCAGCTTACTTGCAGGAAAGAGGTCTCGCTAGCACCAATTAAGCACATAAAATAGCTTAAATAAAGCCATCCTGCACTTTGCGAAGACTATAAAGTGATTTTAGGTGTTAGAAAAAATAGCACATAATTATCCTGTACTCAAATCCGTAAAATATTTTATTTTTAATATCCGTAAAATATCCATGTAAAAAGTCCATAGGGCTTGGAGCACCTCAGACCCACCCACGCCGCAGCCGGAAAATAAACAGTTAATTTGAACTCGGGTTTGGGCAGATGTGCAATCTTGAGAGTGGGTTACTTTTAATCCTCATGTCCCCCAATATGATCCCTAGCATTTACAGAGCTGTACAGTGCAGGCTTGAATTTATTTTTGAGTTTTTATATTTCTGAGATTACGGCCGGTTCCAAGATATGCGGCCGGCCATAAAAGGAGATCCTTGCGGGGCCGTATAATAGAATCGCGAGTTAACTGAACCCCCGCAAGGAATCGCAGCCTTACGGCCGATTTACGCCCGCTAATAGAATGAGGCCCCTACACATTAACATAGTACCTACCTAAAACACGCAGGACACTAGACTTATGAACTCCCCCTACATGTATATGACCTCATAAGTCCCTGACAGACAGAGACCTTTTTTTTATTCTCAAGTAAGAAAAAATGTACATTTGTGTGTACAATTGCATGTCTAAAACAAAGTTTATAATGGTTATTTGATTAAGGAGAGAAACATATTTTGAACTCATTTTCATGTTCCCACCCAGTTTCCAATAGTGCAGTGCAAATACATTACTTCTTGAGACTCTGATAAGGAAAAAGTTTGTTTAATAAATAGCTGGGGCCTCATTCTATTATCGGCCGCAGCCGCTGCGGGGCCGCAAGGACCGGCCGCAAGCTATTCTGCTATTCTATTCCCTTACGGCCGTAGGCTCCGGCAGGCTTGCGGCCGGTGCCTTGCTATCTCTTGCGGCCGATCGCGCCGGAGGAAAGCCTTTGATCTAAAACGGCCGCAAGAGATTTGCAATTCAATTGCTCCGGGAAACCTCTCTGCAAGGCTAAAAACGAGCCGCAGTTACTTGCAGGAAAAAGGTCTCGCTAGCACCAATTAAGCACATAAAATAGCTCAAATAAAGCCATCCTGCACTTTGCGAAGACTATAAAGGGATTTTAGGTGTTAGAAAAAATAGCACATAATTATCCTGTACTCAAATCCGTAAAATATTTCATTTTTAATATCCGTAAAATATACATGTAAAAAGTCCAGAGTGCTTGGAGCACCTCAGACACGCCCACGCCGCAGCCGGCAAATAAACAGTTAATTTGAACTCGGGTTTGGGCAGATGTGCAAGCTTGAGAGTGGGTTCCTTTTATTCCTCATGTCCCCCAATATGATCCCTAGCATTTACAGAGCTGTACAGTGCAGGCTTGAATTTATTTTTGAGTTTTTATATTTCACAGTTTACGGCCGGTTCCAAGATATGCGGCCGGCCGTAAAAGGAGATCCTTGCGGGGCCGTATAATAGAATCGCGAGTTAACTGAACCCTCGCAAGGAATCGCAGCCTTACGGCCGATTTACGCCCGCTAATAGAATGAGGCCCCTACACATTAACATAGTACCTACCTAAAACACGCAGGACACTAGACTTATGAACTCCCCCTACATGTATATGACCTCATAAGTCCCTGACAGACAGAGACCTTTTTTTTATTCTCAAGTAAGAAAAAATGTACATTTGTGTGTACAATTGCATGTCTAAAACAAAGTTTATAATGGTTATTTGATTAAGGAGAGAAACATATTTTGAACTCATTTTCATGTTCCCACCCAGTTTCCAATAGTGCAGTGCAAATACATTACTTCTTGAGACTCTGATAAGGAAAAAGTTTGTTTAATAAATAGCTGGTAATTATGTGGTAATCATGTATGCCAGTTTCAATACATTTTCACTTTGAGGCTGAATTTTTCAGATTAGGTTGATGGACAACATAAGCCATTACGTTTCTTAAAGAAAAAGGCATGTTGTTCAGTTTGTAATAATGCTTTGTGCTTATATCTCATATATATATTAGCATGGAAGGTGATATAACTTTAAATAAGTTAGTTATATCACCTTTAGCTTTTATAATTAAAAAAAATATTAAAAATGTCAATAACTGTTCAAAAACTTTAATATTAAGTTTGATAATTTTATAATTTTACCAAAGATAAATAAATATTGTAATATCAAATTACCAAACGTTTAAACAATAAGATTTATTTTTTTATTGACTAGAAGACATGTAAGCTCTAAAGTCCAAGGAAGTGAAAGAGTTCCCATTGTAAAACAAATCCATTTTTCATTTTTTCTGAGCTGTGTCTAACCACTTTTTAGTACTTTCAGAAGCTTGCAGCAAATTCTATTTGTATTGAACCAGGGTTAAGAAAGGAGCAGTGCCCTGCCTAGTTTATCCTGAAATAGCTGCCAAAGGCACCATAACAATCCTACCATTCAACTAATAAAAAAAAAACTATTTTGTTTATGTTTTGCAGTAGTTCAGGTTTAGATTTTTTTTGTTTTTGTTTTTTATTTGAAACTGTACAGTAAAATGAAGCTAAGCAATAGTCACATGTTCAGCAATTCACACTTATTAGAGAAGTACATTCTTTGAACTTTTAACACCGTTGTTTTGTCACTTATTGTTCTGTGTTTTTTTTTTCTTCTGTTTTCAGCTTTCCTGGAGTTTTATGAAATTAAAACATCAGAAAAGATAAAATAAAAAGTGTAATAAAAATCCTTATTCATAGTAATGCTTTTATTATATTCATATGTAATGGCGCAAATCAATGACATTGTCCTACATAATTAAAGAAATATCTCATCTTTAATCATTTTTTTTTCATTCAGAAAGTGTGACTTTTGGGCTTGTATTTAATACAGAATTATTATTAATTATCATTAAATTGCTTACAGTTTTGCTTGACATTCATGGCAATGACTTGTTAATAACAAAAAATCTATGTTTTTCTATTGTCCACATTAAACACGTACAAGTAAACCCATTAACTGAAAGCTATGATACATCTGTGTGAAACTATTATAGCCACTACTTTGTGAGTGGTAGTTCTTTCCATCCATAATAAGAACAGCAAGTAAACAAAAGCCACATATGAATATATTAACATACCTAAAGAAAATACTCAGACTTGCTTAATACATATTGCTTAAAACATATTATAAAATATAAAACACTTATTTTATGTTGCTGACATTATTTTTTATGATTACATTTTCCTTTAATTACTTGAAGCATAATTTGAGCAAAATAGAATGTATATAATAAAAAAATGTCCCTTTCTGGATCGCTACCTTGTCATGTTGAAGGTACTTGTGTACCTCACTGAAGCTGTGAGGTATATCATGTAGAGTCACCCAAGATGGGTCATAGCAGAGAGGTCTTTGCCAAGAAAACCATATGGATGAGCACATCCAGACACAAATGTGTCTGTTGTTCTGCGTCCATATGGTAACTGAGAGTTAGACATGACTAAAGGACTGAACAACAACAATTTTTTTTAGCAATAATACAATATCATTTAATGTGCTCAAAATATTTCATGTATTTTTGGTTCTAGAATAAATATAACTATTATATATATATAGTAAATAAATAGTACATTTGTGTTCACATTTAAATGTCTAAAGTAAATTAAAAAACTTGTTTCATGAACAGAATTCCGAGAAATACAGTTATTACACTGCATTCTGGGAACCTTGGCAGGGACATGCAAATGTGCTCACAAAGGCTACGCTGTTGCAATCCATAATAATATGAAACATGGCTTCCCTTAAGCATATGCCCGCAGTATCAAACAGCTGTGAGCAAAGCTTGGGTTGGATTTTACACAAGCCAGGAATCCCAACCATGTGTAGAGCTATCTATGCTCAGTGGGCCACATATACTAAGGTGTGAGTCCAAGTTTCACATTTTAGCATATATGGCCAGAATGTGTATTTATTAAGTCAGTTGTCAGCATAGCCATGACTTCACAACTGCTCACTTGGAGAAAGCTTCTATCAAACTACTTGAAAGTAACATATTTATACTATAATTTTAGATGTTTATTCAATTATTTAGAATAATGTTCTCTATAGGTATAAATCAGACTGTTGTAATTATGTTCACTAACTAACCTATAATCTATAATCTTTATTTATATCATATGGTAGTGAGGTGATCTACCCCTATGAGTCTATGGGAACATGATTATAAGTAGGAGTCAACATGGATTTATGAGGGATAGTTCACGTCAAACAAATCAAATTAGTTTCTATGAGGAGGTTAGTAGGAATTTGGATCAAGGCAACTCAGTGGATGTAGTTTTTTGGGGATTTTGCAGAGGCTTTTGATACAGTGCCACATGGAAGACTATTGTGCAAATTAAGTGATGCAGGAATTGCAGTAAATATCTGCTTATGGATTGAGGGCTGGCTAAAAGACAGGAGGCAAAGGGTTGTTGTACATGGAATATGCTCAGATTGTCTCCATCTTTGCTAATGACACCAAGTTGTGCAAGGTAATTAAATCAGAAAGGGTTGTACTTTCGCTCCAAAGGGATTTGAATAAACTAGAGAAATGGGCGACTAAGCGGCAGATGAGATTTAATACGAATAAATGTAACGTTATGCATTTAGGATGGAAAAATAGCCATGTAATGTATAATCATAATGGAGTAAATCTCTGGGTATTGGATATTAAGAGGGATTTGGGAGTGCTTGTGGACAACACCTAGGTAATATAGCTCAATGCCAAGCAGCAGCTGCAAAGTCAAATAAAATATTAGCATGTATTAACAAGGGTATAGAAGCCAGGGAAGCAAATATAATTCTGCTACTATATAAATCCCTTATATGCCCTAATTTGGAATATGTAGTACAATTTTGGGCAGCACTTCATAAAAAAGACATGTTAGAGCTGGAAAAAGTACAGATAAGGGCAACAAAACTAATAAAGGGAAAAGAGGGGCTAAGTTATGAAGAAAGACTAACCAAACTAAACTTATTTTCCCTAGAAAAAAGGCATCTAAGAGGGGGTATGATTACCTTATATACAGTGTTTTGCAAAAGTTTGCTGAAAGTGATGGCTTTCTTCTGGCCACATTGCCATAAAGCCCAACTCTATGGAGCATACGGCTTAGTCTCTGCTGTGGAACTCTGCAGCTCCTCCAGCGTTTTGATGGTGCTCCTGGGGATCATCAAAGATTTGGATATTTTTTTATAACCTAACCCTGACTTGTACTTCTCAACAACATTGTCCCTTACTTGTTTGGAGAGTTCCTTGGTCTGCATGTCATTATTTGGTTAATGGTGCCTCTTGATTAGGTGTTGCAGCCTCTGGAGCCTTTCAAAAAAGGTGTGTAAATCTAATGACAGATCATGTGATACTTAGATTGCACACAGGTGTACATCATTTCACTAATTATGTGACTTCTGAAGGTAATTGGTTGCACAAGAGCTTTTTATGGGCTTCATAACAAAGGGGGTGAATATATACGCACATGCCAATTTTCTGTTTTCTTTTTCTAAAAAATAGTTTTATGTATATATTTTTCTCATTTCACTTCACCAACTTAGACTTTTGTGTTCTGATTCATCACATAAAATGCAGATTAACAAAACATTGAACTTAAGGCTGTAATGTAACAAAATAGGTAAAAAGTCAAGGGGGGTGAATACTTTTGCAAGATACTGTAAATATATCCAGGGTCAAGAGGTTTCTAACTGACCAAAGGACATCCTTTGAGGTTAGAAGTAAAAAGATTCCAAGTGTAAGAAGTAAAAAACGAAAAGTGTTCTTCAACCTAAGGGTGATTAATCTGTGGAATTCTCTACCAAAGGAGGTGGTAACAGCGGATTCGATAGATAACTTTAAAAATTGATTGGATATATTTCTAAATAAAAGGGGCATTCAGAATTATCCTATTTAATAAAAGAGTATTGATCCTGTGAGAAATCCAATTGCCCGTATCTGGTGTCAGGAAATAATTATTTTGTTTCCCTTTTTAGACAATTGCCAAAGTTTCACTTGGGGTTATTTTCTGTTTGCCTTCCTCTGGGTCAATTACTAATTAATAATCAGTTTGAATACTGCAGATCAGAAGAGATCTTGAAAGGTTGAACTTGATGGACTAAAAGTTTTTTTTTCTACCTCAATTACTATGTAACCATGTAACTATATGTGCACACAAAGTTGTTTTTGTGCCCTGAATGAGATCTGTGATAGAACACATCTATATGTTACTTAATATTGTCCTTTTTTTACTTTGGAATAATGTATTATGAAATCACTTACTGGACATTTTGTTTTATTTGCCATATATTTCATATTTAGAACATTTTCCTCACCCTGACTGGGAATGGACAACTTAGTGGTATGAAATTAAGTATGTAGCAGAAAGCATGTTATAGACATATTTTCCCTGCAAATGGTATTGAGGCATAATATAGGACAGGAAGTCAACATGCTTAAAAATAAATATCATGCACAATAAACATCATTAATAAACTAACGATGGGAGAGTAAACAGATATGAAAAGTTTCATGTTTCTAATCCGTGCTAAGTTCCATCAAAACATTGCAATAAATTGACCTACATATAATAGTAAACACCAGGTAAATTAGAACCTGGAAATAACATTAAAGTTATATCTTTCATTGTATTGGGTTACAAAAGAATATGAAAAAAACCTGAAGAACCTCTGATTACATAATTACAATATTGTTATGGTAAACTGATAGGTGAACTGAGATCATTTTCTTTGTGTCATTTTATGAATGTGTTGAGCGTCTTCACAAAATCAATATTTTGCTGAAATCATCAGTTTATAAGATTGGTAGACAATGTACTAGATATAGGGAATTTAAAAAATATGCAGTACAAATGTTTTTACATATTGATGTATTTACATTCATGTCTAAAGTTTGTCTACTACTGTAGAGACTGTCTGCTTGTAAAGTCTTATCTAGAGCACTGTCTTGATTTAAAGAACAATGCCCCATATGTGCTCTGCACCATTAGATAGAAAGTGGAAAATGCATGTAGAAAAATGTTTTAACTTTTAAAATTGCTGCTGATTTCATGGAGCTAGAATCAGAAGTAGTTAGACTATTCAAGTGTGTTGCCTCTGCCTGAATGAGTAATGAGCTCTGCACTGAGGGTAATATAATGAATATTAAAGGCCGCCATATGTGCTCTTCACCATCAGTTAAAGAGTGGAAAATCATGTAAAAAAATTGTTTCTATTTTTAAAATTGACCTAGAATTCTTTTTTTTTTTTTTTATAGTTCAAATAATGAAAGTAATTAAACTTTTATACATACTTTTTAAAACAGAGTGTATTGGTATAGTGGTTTCATAAAATCTTTTGTAGTAAGTCATTCGGTTCTAAATCAATGCCCAGTTGTTGCTTTTTTTTTACTTGCCTAATGTATTTATTAACACACATGTGATTATTATATATAAATAAGTACATTAGTTAAATAAAAAAACGTGGCAGGCAGGAGAATCGAACAGTGAAAAAATGGCAGTGAAAAAATCTTTAAGACAGTATGCTTACCGCTACACCGCCACTCTCTGCTTTTATATATGGTGTGCATGTATGCTAGAATGTGTAAAAGTTACAGATCCAGCATTATTATTAATGCAGATTTTAGAAGTAAATTCTTTATCAATTTTAAAAATGTAAACACTTTTTCCACATAATTTTCCCCCTTTTAACTGATGGTGCAGAGTACAAATAGTGACTTTTGTGGTCCTTTAAAGAAAAGCATGTTGTACTGGTGGTGGAAAAACATTATCATAATGCATGTTGTTGTCATTGTTCAGTCATGTCTGACTCTCTGTGACACTATGGATGGCAATACACCAGGCATATCTGTCATTATGTCTCTGGCTGTGCTTATCCAAACAGTTTTCTTAGCAAAGATACTGGAGTGGGTTACCAGTTTCTTCTCCAGTGGGCCACAATTTGTCTGACCTCTCGCCTATGACCTGCCCATCTAGGGTGACCCTACATGGTTTAGCTCACAACTTCTATGAAGTACACAAGTCCCTTCACCATGACAAGGTACCGATCCAGAAGGGGACCATAATGCATACTTGCTTTTAAAACATATGCTCAGTGTACAAGATGAAAAGCAAGCGCTATTTCCCTTGGCAAAGTCAGATCCACAGGTATAATCTTCGCAGTTAAAGTTTCACAGTATTAACTGTAATGCATTTAAAAGTAAACCTATATGTTTGTTGGCAGAGACTATTAAAAATGTATTTAGTTTAAAATAAATAAACATTAATATATTTATTAAATTGTCTGTTTTCCCACCAAGCAGAGCTGCTTTTCTCCTCCTCCCTGTACCTTTTAGAGGTCGTGACTTTCCTGGGAGCTGGAATATCATGGAGCTTGTAAGCAGGCTGGGCTATGATTCATCCCCATAGTCTACACAGTGGTATCAGCTGTATTGTAACCTTCTGTCACAGGAAAAATAGAAAATCTACTCAATCAACATAAGCTTCCTCTTTCATTATCAACCTCTCTACCAACTAATTAAAACATTAGTGCCATTCTGCTCCATGCTATCCCTTCACTGTCATTATCTCTTAAATGTAACTCTTCATTAGCAGATCTTCAGCTCCTCTTATTTTGGTTCATATACAGATATTGTCTTACATGCTCTCATTGTGTCATTCTTACGTCATTTTATAGAACTTGTTCATAGTACTGTGAATTAACATGTTAGAATAACATGTAAACTGGAGATGCTTCACTGGAGATAAAAGTCTCATCTTAATGATTGTTACCCAATAAGATATTACACAGGGATACACGAATCATTCTCTTATACTGCAATTAGGAATGACTAAACTTTCATTTATGTAATTTTAATTATACCTGTTACACACAAACAAGGCCATATAATTACACAGGTTATTTGCAAATTCTGCATAGGTTGTCGTGATCTCTCACAGATGATTTATTGCAAAAATAATTTTACTAATTTATATGATATAAAAGCAGGTAACCTGAATGCTAACACTGATATATAAAAATAGCTTCTTAGCTTCATCTTGCCTGAGGCTGAGGAGTAGATTTGTAGTTGTATACTGTGCAAATGCTTCTTTATCATGGAGAGTTCGCCGTAGAAGGAGCTACCATTAGTTTGAGTGTGACTGATATTATTTCATCTGTGGATTATCAACTGGAAGTTACCATTCCCTACAATTAAATGTCCTGCTTCAGGTTACCTGTGCTGATATAACACATCATATTGTTTGAGGATACTAAATGTGAGTTGGATACCTTACCTGATTGTTGATTATTGTGTCTGTTAAATAGTTTTTATTGATCTACATTACTGGAGTATCTGCACTTCTTTCCCCCATACACCCTTCAACCGTTAGTTTAGCTTAACTTTCCTTTTTAAATTCATAGAAAGTGTTGGCAAATTTGGATCTGGGCTATGAGCTTGAGGAGAGAACCTTAGACTTTAAACAAGATGTTGTGCTCTTGCAATGTCTTGAAATACAGGATACAAGAGCTTCAATCAAAACGACTCCAAGGTTTCAGTTGACTATGCTAAATCAAAAATGGAAAACTATTAAGTAACTATTAATTTTATTTATACAGGTTTAAATCATTTTTATTGTATTAAATTCTTTTTTTACATTATTTTTATTTATTTTGATATTTTATTGTATTCATTTTTTATTTTATTCTTTAATTTTTTTAAGTAGTTTTTAGCTCCAAATCCCTTCAAGGAGTAGGGCTTCTTAGGCAACTTGTTAAAGCTCATGCGTGGTGGGAGAAGGTTAGGGCTAATGTTTAGTGTGTCCATATTGCTTTACATAGTTCTGATATGCTGCTAGTGTGTTTTTTTTTTCATTTTGATTCACTAATTTGTGATTTTAGGCTTTTTAATTTTAAACATTAGGCAGGTAGCGAGTGTGCAATAGGATATCGCATTAGCAAGGGCCCCCAAACTCAATGCCTTAGATATTATTCCCTATATAAGTCACAAGTATAGAAAAGAGGGGTCACCTGCTTGGGTTGAAAACCTATCTAGTATTTAACAGTGGTAAAAATTCAAGATTAAGTATAATTGTAAAAAATCGAAATACATAGATCATATAATCATAAAATAGCAGAACTATGCTACTGTGTATATCAGTAACATAATGAAACGATGTAAGCTGTAAAATAAAGGTAAAATAGAGTACTTTCATTATGCTAAAATGTTTTCTTTTGTGCCTACTAAAACAAATAAATAAGAGTAACAACAATCTACAAAAAGAAAAGTAAAAATAGAACATATTCCAATGCAGGAGCATTTTGATACAAGACTAGGTATTCTATTCTGATCTGAGGCAAAAGTTCTTTGCAAAATATTAAGCCATTGAAAGCCATGGGCCATCCATAGAGATAGTAGTCGAAGTAGTAGTCCTGGAAAAATATGTAGCTGCTGGAAGTAAAACATTTCCACTTTGGCCTTCTCCCTAAATTAGATTATACAATTGTTGTATAAGGCATCAAAGGAATATTTTACATTTAAGAGGATATCTTCCCTATTTGCATTATTTAGTAGTAAATAATTAAAAAGCATATGTACTGTAAAATGAATGTTCTTATATAACTTGATTTTAAAATAATTTTACTTTTGTTACCAAGAGTTTTAGATCTTATACATTAGTAACTTTGTTTCATATTGTTTTTTATTATTTTAATCTGGGATTATTTCAGATTACCTTTCTGATTAGCCGGGTTGGGTGTCCACTCAAACACTATGTCACATGATCTGATCTTCACAGTTATTATAGGAGGAAATCTTGGTGAATGGTTAAAAAAAAAAAAAAAAAAATGAGCAAAATAACTGATGATTTTGAAATATTTTGTCACACATTTTTATTTTATACAGATCAAGGAAATCAATGAATGTTTAGTTCTTTCCACCCAGTAATGTGCAGAGGTTGCATAGTTGCAGTACATTTGCTTGCAGTGTAAAATGCTTGTAGTTCAAATCCAGATACTATCTTTTTTACAATGCTGTTATTGATTTACATTGTAAAATAAACAGTAATTAGATATAAATGGTAAAGTAAGGATAGCTAATCATTCCACTGCTTTTCACCATTTGCAAAATATTGCAGAACTGGCACAGGTTAAATGATGTTAACATATGATAATTCATGCAAAAGTATTTATGTTTTGCAGTTTTGAGAGAGCCTCCCTAAGTGAAACAATTCCTGGTTCAAATTCAAGCGCTTGGTCTATGTCTTTTCAGTTTTATTCAGTTCAAAGGATAAAATAAAGAGAAAATAAATATAAATTGTATAGTACAACTATATGTTATGCAGAGCATTGGCCATGGCTACTTATTGCCCTTCCAGTCAGTCTTTAGCCCCTTTTACAAAGCAATGAAGAAGAAAATGTCTCCCCCACGTGATAAATCCCACGCATTGTCTATATATCACACCCTGAATTTGAAGAGAGACATAGAGAAAGCTCTGATTGTTAAACTCTACAACACATTTCTTCTGGGGGCTGTCTTAAGAAATCTCCATTCACTCAATTAAATGTGAGGCAGAGCATTGGCAGTGTGGCTAAACCCACCATTCTAATTATCGATATAGTTAATTGTGGGAGCGCTTCAGTGACAATATAAGTAATAACTAAAATGCGTAGATATTAAACAATTTAATAAAATTCATTGTACCCACTATCTGGTGGTGCTTAGCAGTTGTGCCATGGTATTTTCCTAAATGTGTTTTACTTACTATTACTTTCTTCTACAATGGTTTACAAAATCCACAGTTAAATTCTTAGTCATTCTGCTTTTAAAAGAAAATGTGTCATATAAATGTACTATTTATACATGCATTCCAAATCTCAGACAACCCACTTATTGGCATTACAGTAGAATTACCTTGTAGCTTTGAGGATTATTTTAAGAATTCAGACACACAATCATCTCGCCATATTTAGCATGCTTCTTCATTGTATAATTGCTAATCCACATCTACCATGTACTTTCTTTTTAACGTCTTAATGATCTGGTTAAAGGATCATTTAAGTACCCTATACAACTATGTATTACCTGAAAGAGAATAAATCAATTTTTACATGAAAGTAAAAAAAAAAAAAGAAGCATATTTACCTTTTCAGCATCTGCTGTATGCTGCTTTACTCCCTCCTCAGCTCTCCTGCATTACTTGGTGAGGACGGTATGAGTGAGGTGAGACATATCAGCACTGTACCCAGGGCCATATCTACATATGGGCTAAATGGGCTGCAGCCCAGGGTGGCACTATTTTATGGCTGCAAAACTCAGCTTGCTCTCTGAGGGGCCCCTCGTCAGCATCAATCACCCCCTCAAAAACCCCAGGGCCCCTTGTCACACTATTCACCCCTCCGTCCCCGGCACTTCATTAACACCCCCCCCCTCCTCTTACTTGTGCCTTGCAGCCCCTGCCCTGGTTGCCATTGCTCAAAGGTTGGGTATCCTTCCTCTGCTGGAGCTTCAAACTGCAGGGGAAGGGAATTCCTAATGATGTCACGTGACCCTGCAGTATGAAGCTCCGCAGGGGATGGATACCCAACCTCTGAGCAATGGGATCGGGACAGGGACTGCCGTCCACAAATAAGAGGGGGGGCTGAATCAAGTGCAGGGGGATTGAGAGGGGTGAACAGTGGTGTTTTGAAGGGTTGAATGATGCTCCTGAGAGGGGCCTCTTTTTTCTTGGGGGTGAATGGTGCTGCTGAGGGGACAGTTAGGGTGAATATGGCTACTGAGGGGGCCCTGGGGGATGAATGGTGCGACAAGGGAGCCCTTTTTTTGGGGGGAGGGAGTGAATGATTCTGCTAAGTGGGCCCTGGGGTTTTTATTTGGGGGGGGGGGGTGAATGATGCTCCTGAGGGGGCCCTAGGGGGTTGGGAAGTGAATATTGCTGCTGAATGGGGCCCTGTTTATTTTTTATTTTTTGGGGGGGGGGGGGGTGAATGATGCTCCTGAGGGGCACTAGTGGGTTGGGGAGTGAATATTGCTGCTGGGGGGGTTGTGGGGTGAATATGGCATCTGAGGGGGTTGGGGTTTGAATGGTGCTGCTGAGGAGGGCCTAAGGGGATTGGGGGTAAATATGCCTGCTGAGGGGCTTAGGGGGGTGAATGGTGCAATAGGGGCCCTGTTTTGTGTTGGGGGGCGGGGTAAATGATGCTGCTGAGGAGGCACTGAGGGTTTTGGGGGTGAATGGTGCTCCTGAGGGGGCCTGGGGGGTTGGGTAGTAAATATTGCTGCTAAGGGTGCTCTGGGCGGTGAATATGGCTCCTGAGGGGGTTGGGGGGGGTGAAAAAAAGAAATACTTTTATAGTCTTCACATTAAAATTTCTACTTAGCATCTGTTCTTAGAGAAATTTTTAACTTAGGCATTGACATCTTTTGATACTATTATATTTTTAATAATCATGTTTTACTATTATATCAGCTAATAGATTAAGCCTACCTTTTAGCATAATAAAAGTTATGTTTTATGTTTTTTTTTCCCAAATCTTAGATTCAAGCGTAAAAAGGGATACTCTTTTTCAAAGTCTATATTGGTTTAGTTGATGTTGTATTTTCAAAAAAACTGCATATAAAGTAGTCCTGTAATTCCCAAGACTGGGGTGCAGCATATTTTCATTGGCATCAGACTGCAGCTTTAGACAAGATACGAAAGTTTTAGGGTTTCCTGATTAAATAAAATGGATAAATGATAATGAATATATATAAATGTATATATTTACTGCCAATATAACTTAAAATAGCAATAATTCTAGTATTTATTTTCAAAAACAAAAAGCAATCACACAAATCATATTAATTCCTCCTATGCTGATCCTGTCCTGGTTCCTGTAACCCTGAAAGATGTCGAGAGATATTCATCTGCTAAGGTGTAAAACACTAATGTTTAAACGTTTTACAACCTAAAATATTTTTTTAACATACTGATTTTTTTACTACAAATCTGTTATTAAATAAGTAAATGAAACTTTTTTGTGTGAGCAGTACTGAAATAGTAAGCACACATACAAATTATACAGGAATGCTGAAAGGTCTTTAGCAAGGATGTTAAGCTGTGAATATAACAGTAGTAGCCTATTATTACCATTCTTAAATCTAAATACTGTACCATATCTTACCAACTTACCTGCATTTGGTATCCTTATAAAAATCTCTAGAAAATATATGTGAAAATTACAGTCTTACCAAGGTAACTAGGTAACATGATATCCTTGAGGCTAGCTAATTACAGGCCGCGATAACCTCTCATAGAGCTAATATTATATTTTCCATTTATTTCAAATTATTATGGATCAGTGGAGAGGGTATTGATTTGATTCATTAACTGATTCCCAAGCTGTTTCAAGGTTAATGATTACATGTATCTCAATTACTTCTGTAATAGTGAGCCTGTATGATTTGTTTCAACTGCATTGTATGTAGGCTAACTGAAAGGCTTTTTAGTACTGCGTGATTTAATAGGGACACTCTCTTCATTACACCATGTGCATGCCTAGGAGAAACAAGAACAAGAGAGACAATTGGTACAAAATGAAATTTTCAAAGAACGAGTAGATTATATGCAGTAAGGGAAAACAGTGGAAATGTATCAGATGTTTTTTTACTGCAAGATAGAGGAAACAGGATATTATGTTGTAATTCATGAGAACATATAATAATTGTTAACTTTTGTGAAAATATTTTTTTCCATAATCAAATAGAAATATGTACAAATATATGTATATTGGCCATTTAATAAGCATTTTAACTTATGAAGTGAAATCTGCTTGTTTCTTGTTTTTTAATTACAGTACTTGTAATTCTTCTTGTAACTAAGTTTTAATAAAACTAATAAACAATGGAAAACTATTGCATCATATAACACAAGTTACATGCAAGTAAACACACTAATTACATTCATGGACTAGACTATAAAACAGTTAGAGCCTTACTGAACATCAGTAAAATATGCTAAATGAACGTTGTCTACTCAGCGCTACGGAATATGTTGGCGCGATATAAATAAAGATAATAATAATACTCTCTGTCTGTGCACAGGGTTCTTTTCTACAACTATCTGGTGACACCAGATCAGCATAATTCTGTTTGTGTCTCATTTCTTACTCCGACAACATTTTCATTATTTCCTCTGTGCACTCCTCTGGATCATACCCCAGAATTTCTCCCCATGTTGCCAGGAGTTCCTGCTTCTTGCTCCTTGGTTCAAAGATGGCAGATACCCACCTTTTCTAAAAAACGTTCTGCAGTCAAACCTGGTCCAGTCCTAGGTTCAGAAGGTTTAGATCCCACCACTGGCCCCAAGTTTGTGGCATAACTTTGTCAATTCTCTGCCAGTGCACAGGGTTCTTTTCTACACCTAACCAGCTGGAGTAGACAGCAGAGTTTTGGTAGCCTTTCAGTGGATCAAACATCATGAATAAAGCATGGAATTCCAACATCAAGGAAAAGAATATAGTTCTTCCCAGTGGCTTAGCTAGGGGGGCATGAGGTGCTCTACGCTCTGAGCAGCAGTTGTCTGGGGGCAGCAAAAATGTCCCTACCTTACACCTACTTCCCATAGCCCTCCTGCCCCCCTCCCTCAGGCCACCTTGCCGGCTCCCTGCTCTCCCCTTTGTCTCTCCACCACTTCTGTCCTTGTATGGGCTCCCTGCTCAATCCTCTGCCTGCAGGGGAGAGGAGGAGCCAGCTGAAGGAGGAGCCACTACACCGGGGACATGAGGAGCAGCATGGAGGTAGGTGACAGGGCAGAGAGAGGGGGAAAGACAAGGGGGAATTGAGAGGGAGAGAGAGAAGGAGGGAGAGAGAGAGAGAGTGAAGGATGGGGAGAGTGAACGAGAGGGAGAGTGAAGGAGGTGGAGTGAAAAAGAGAGAGAGGGGAGGAGAGAGTGAAGATGACAAGGAGAGAGAAAGTGAAGGAGAGAGGAGAGAGATAAGGAGAAAAAGAGAGAAGGTGAGAGAGAGAAGGAGAGAGAGAGAAGGAGAGAGAGAATGAGGGAGAGAGAGAAAGCGATTGAGAATGAGAGAGAGAGAGAGACTGAAAGAGAAGGAGAGAATGACAGAAGGAGAGAGAAGGAGAGAGAGGAGAGAGAGAGAGAAAGAAGGAAAGAGTGGAGAGAGAAAGAAGAAGGGAGATCAATACTGAGAGAGAGATAAGAGGGGGGAGAGAGGAGAGAGTGAAAGTGGGAGAGAGCGAAGGAGAGAGAGAGAGAGAAGGAGGGAGAGAGAGCGAGAGAAAGAAAAAGTGAAGTGGGAGAAAGAGAGGAAGAGAGAGGGGGGAGAGAGAGAGAAAGAGTATTAATCTTTATTTATCTGATCTTCTACTGTTAAGTCCCTACCATTTTTATCTTTTATCAAGCCCACTCTGGCATGAAAGGTGCCTTTGAGATAGCTAATATTCTTTAAGAGATCTCTTGATTTGTTACAAACTTCAATGTAAGGTTCTTCAGGCATTCTATCTTCCATGTCTATTCAATTATTTACTTCCTCTGCATATTCACAAGGGATATTATTTATTTCATATCTACTTGGTCTGATGATTTTCCCTCTTTTCTTCAGTTTAATTCTGAACCTTGCTATAAGAAGGTCTTGTTTTTGCTGACTGTATAGAGCTCCTCCATCTTTGGCTGCAAAGTATATAGTCAGTTTGATTTCTATGTTATCCATCTGGTGATGTGTAGAGTCGTCTCGGAGGCTGTTGTAAGAGGGTGTTTGCTACGCCCAGAAAATTATCTTGACAGAATTCTACTAATCTCTGACCTGCTTCATTTTGTTCCCCAAGGCCAAACTTGCCAGTCATTCCAGGTGTTTTTTGGTTCCCTACTTTAGCATTCCAATCTCTATGATGAAAGTAACATCTTCTCTTGGTGTTATATCTATGACGTGTTGAATATATTTGTAGAACTGGATAACTTCAGAATCCTTTAGCATCCATGGTTGGAGCATAGACTTGGATCACTGTGATGTTAAATGACTTGTCTTGAATTCAAATTGAAATCATTCTGTCATTTATTGATTGATTATAAGGGCTATTCCATTTCTTCTGCAGGATTCTTGACCTAAATAGAAGGTCTGGGGATTGTCTGATGTGGAATGTCCCATTCTAGTCCATTTAAGTTCACTAATTCTCAAGATATCACTGTGTAACCTTGAATTGTTATTTTCAGCAGCTGACTTTTCTTTCCCCTCCTGACACATTTGCAGCTGGGTGTCCTCTGCTCTTGCCAGTAATGACCTAAAGGGGCTCATCTTCTGGGGCCATATCATTATGTCTCTGATTGTGCCTGTGAATAAAATATTCTTAGCAACGTTGCTGGAGAGGGTTGCAGTTTCCTTCTCCAGTTGACTGCAATTTGTCTGACCTCTATGCCATGTCCTGCCCATCTTGGCTGACCCTACATGGTATCGAAGTATCAAAGTACGCAAGCCCCTTCACCACAAAAAGGTAGCGATCCAGAAGGATATATATATATATATATATATAAATATATATATATATATATATATATATATATATATCATTTACTTTATGGTGGGCGAAGGAGCGATAGAAGACCTCCACAGTACATCAGTACAGTAAATAAATAAATAGTACATTTGTGCCCACAAAGGCTTTGCTCTTTAATCCAAATACTATTTCAAACATGGCTCCTTTTAAGCATATGCCTGTCGGCCTCACACTGGTGAGAGGCAGTAACCTTGAAACTGTCTATGGGTAGGTTTCCTGGCTTGTATGTAATCCATCCTGGGCTTTGCTTAAAGTTGTGTGATACAGTAGACATATGCTTAAAAGGAGCCATGTTTGAAATGGTATTTGGATTAAAGAATGAAGCCTTTGTGGGCACATTTTCATGTCCCAACCCAGGTTCCCAGAATGCAGTGCAATAATTGTATTTCTAGGAATTCTGAACAGGAAACAAGATTTTTAAATTGTTTCAGACTTTTAAACGTGAACGCAAGTGAATTATTTATTTACTATATATATATATATATACTGTATATATATATATATATATATATATATATATATATATATATATATATAGTAAATAAAAAGTACATCTGTGTTCACAATTGAATGTCTAAAGCAAGTTAAAAAACCTGCTTCCAGCTCAGAGTTCTGAGAAAAACAGTTATTACACTGCATTCTGGGATGTTGAGCTGGGACACACAAATGTGCCCACAAATGCCTCGCTCTCATTATCAAAC
This sequence comes from Discoglossus pictus, assembly GCA_027410445.1. NCBI lineage: Eukaryota > Metazoa > Chordata > Amphibia > Anura > Alytidae > Discoglossus > Discoglossus pictus. The sequence continues at coordinate 485,831,440 of CM050163.1, forward strand.
ATGGCTTCCTTTAAGCTTATGCATGCTGTATTACACAGCTTTAATGCAAAGCCAAGGTTGGAATAAACACAGGCTGAGTATCCAATCCATGTTCAGCTGTTTCAAGCTTATCATCCGTATGGAGCGGGATCTCAGCCTGTGTTGTGGACCAGATGAGTAGGTAGTTCACCACAACGATCATTTATAATATGGTGGGGAAAAAAGCGATAGAAGCCCTCCACCGTACAGTACTACAGTAAATAAATAGTACATCTGTGTTCATTTAAGGCAAGTTAAAAAAAACCTGCTTCCAGCTCAGAGAAAAACAGTTATTACACTGCATTCTGGGATATATGTATATTTATATCAGATGTGTTTAACATGAATACAATCAATGTGACATGGTAGACCATAGCATAGCCTGCAAGACTTACGGCTATTAAATTGGCCTGTGAGGAATTGACTCTGCTGGGTTTTGAACCCTGGTCCCCAGGCTGCTATACCTCTTCCCTACCACTGCGCCAGCCTGCCTGTCTGGATAGAAGGAGGAAGAAAACAAAACAGAGAGGTATCAGATGGTGTCACCAGAACATGGCACAGAGCTGAAGTCTCCTCTAGCATTAAGATTGATTCTGGACTATTTAGGTAGATAGGAGAATGGACACTTCTCCTGAATTAAAGCCTTGTTTTGGTATATTCCTACAACTAGGCAGGTCAGGCCACTACCCGTCAGCTGGTATCCTGGGGCTGACCTGTGCCATAGTCCCTGGTACTAATGGTATTAACCATATTTACCAAAAACTGAGTCTTATCATATGGTGAAGCAATAACTTCTGTAGTAAAATGAATATACACAGAACCAAACATGATACCATCAGATGAGTGATTCCCTTAGCCTATAGGCCCAGTATAAAGGGAAATACTAAACACACCCCTGACTGGCCAAAGATGCTTTGTGGCAATATTTCTCTTTTGTGCTTGGCACAATTGAGCTTAAAGATACTCCACTCTGAGTGGATAAAACTCCCTTAGAGCATGCTACTGCACAATATTTAGCGTCATTCATTTTTATCAATCCTAACACAAACTTACGGTAATGGAGTTGAGCCATATTGATTACATTTAAATATTATGTGACTGAGGTATGTGTTGTACAAAATATAGTTTGCTGTTTTAAAGGTGGATGAAAACTTACCCTCAGTGCTTGGACTTACTAAATAAGTAATCAGAGTATCATAATCAGTGTTCACATTGCAGAAAACTACTAAAATGTGCAGAGTAAAATGTAACTAATCCATAGTTAATAATTAGAGTCATTATGTTTTAAAGTTCAAGGTTAAAAATTGCAACTAAATGGCAGAAAAGTAGTGCTTCAAATAAAAGCCTAACATTGCATGTTGGTGGTTCGAAAAAAACCTGTAGAAAAACTCAGCACTAGCAAAACCTTCCCTCACAAAGGCACATACAATATACAAGATACATATTATGGAATTGTGTTAGAAAAATAATGTTCATTTACTTACTTTTATATTTTTATTCTAAGTAGGTTTACATAACTACATATGTTCTGATTTTTTATGAAAATGTGTAAAAAAAATTCTGTGCAGCTATTTTTTGCTGTGAGATTTTAATTTATTTTACTGATTCTCGTGGCTACGTAGAAGGGATTAGGGTGTGAATTTATTTGCAAATTTCATGAAATTTATTTCAGCCCATTTTAGTTACATTTTGTTGAAAATTCAGCTGTTTTGATTTTCGGTCAGGTGATCATTTGTAACTAGCTTGCCAGTTTTAATGAATGTCCGCCGTAACTGACAGGCGCATTTTTTATAGTGTGGCTCATATGTTTTTTTTTTATTGTGGCAGACATATTGTATTTTTATGTTGAAAATCATGACCCTAACGTATAAAGCCCTCAGCAACAGTGCACTCTCCTATACAGTATCTATGCTCTGGTCTCAAAACACTCCTCCAAGCAGGGGCGGCTGCCCTCCCAAAATGAATGCACTGACATAATCCCCCATCACTTACTTAATTGTATAGTTTATGTAATAAAAAAAATTAAAAATAATGTTATCATGTTCAATATTCTATTTTTTTTAATAGCTGCTGCTGTCACTTTAAATTACAAAACCCTTTGTGCTGCAGTTCAACTCACTGACTTATCACATCTACAGTACCCCCCTGCTGATGATTTGTCTAGTACTACAGATCAGGGTAAATGTGAGAATAAAAAAATAAAAACAAAACAGTCAAAATGCTGTTGTTATCCTACTTGTGCTCTAACTTATAGGACTTTGAGGCCATTCTAACTTATAGAATGGCCGGGAGGGAAAATCCCGGATCCTGCAGGGGCATCTCCTCTCACAGCACCCACGGAAGTGAATACAATGGTGCAATCCTGCCAATCTCAATAAAGTTTATTAAAAGAAAAAAAAACTCCCAGCTCACAGCGCATGCTTCAGCTTTGTCAATGCTCTGATGGTCCTATTGATTCTGACTACCCTGCTCGACACACCAAGCTTGTGACCTGATTGTCACCATACCGGCCTATACCAGACAGAAGCAGCTGCAGAGCTCAGGTAAGTCCATATCCCTCTCTGTGTCTTGTCGTTGTTGTTCTGTCCTTCAGTCTTGTCTGACTCTCAGTGACCACATGAATGCAGCACACTAGGTACATCTGTCTGTGTTTTAGGTTGTGCTTATCCATATGGCTTTCATGGAAAAGATTCTGGAGTGGGTTGCCAGTTCCTACTCCAGTGGACTACATTTTGTCTGACTTCTCTGAAATGACCATCCCATCTTGGGTGACCCTTCATGATATAGCTCACACCTTCATTGAGGTAACAAGCCCCTTCACCACAACAAGGTAGCGATCCAGAAGGAGCCCTGTGTCTTAGTCTCTTTCTATGTCCATATGTATTTATAAGGAGAGGGTATACTTACTTTTGGGGGAGATCGCTTATTGTATTTGTAAGATATATATATAATGTGTGTGTCTATATATATATATATATATATATATATATATATATACAGTATATATATATATATATATATTGTGTGTGTGCATATAAATAAATATGTCTATATATATATATATATATATATATATATATATATATATATATATATATAAAATGTGTGTGTGTATATATATGTGTGTGAGTGTATATATATATATATGGTGTATATATATTTGTGTGGAGGAGCAGAATTAGACATATATGCTTAATTAACCACTCAAATATGTGTTTTTTGCAACTTAATATTAATTATGTACAGGCAGTCTATAAACTGAATAAATATTAAACAAAAACACATAGATTTATTCAAATGTATTTTTTTAAAGATAGTGTGTGGGAGGTGTCAGATGCTTCTCCCACATGCTATTTAAATTATGTTTAAAATGGAGGGAGAAACAAAACAGTACTGGGCCATGCAGAAACAACTTGGGGTGCAACTTTCTTGTTCTGGTCTGTTGGTGAATTATAACCCTGTCCTTCTGTAGGTGCAAGATGTTCCTCCCACATGCTGTTTAGTCTCTGTTTAATTAATCTATTTGCTCATTTAACAAATTATTTATTTATGCAGTTTTACTCTTTTTCAGTATATTTGCTGATATCATAGTATCTGCTTGTATCATTATTGGCTCAGTCGTAAAATTACAAAAAATACTGAAAATACCCCTCTCTCACTATCCCCCTCTCTCTATTACTCTCTCTCTCTATTCCTATCCCTGTCTCTCTCTGTAGGGTTTATACTGTTGGGTGGAGTTAATGTAAGGGTGGAGTCATAGTAAGGGGAGGGGCCAGGTCTCTATCTTCTGCTTCACCAACTTGAAAAGTCACCAGCCTCCACTGCCTCCAAGTACCCTGTTTTCTCTGCTAATGCATTCTTCTTTCATCTTTCCTCTTCTCTTATGACCTCCTCTTACTTCAGTAGTTTTCTCATGTTGCCCCTACTCTTTAGAACTCTTCACCAGACTATCTTAATGCCTCAAAACCTCACTAAAAATTCATGCTTATGACCTTCAGCCTTAATATGCACATTACACCTATGACCCTCCTGTATCACACCCAAACCCTTTAGATTGTAAGTTTGCAAGTTATCAGTCTTGTAAGGTGCTTTGGTGGAAAGCACTATGCACGTTAGATTCTAAGCTGAACGGGAGGACTCTGCATTATTTCGAATCATAATAATAATAATAGCAAGTCCTGTTGAGCCTATGTTAAAAAACAATACAGTATGCTTTGGAAACTAAAAAGGATCTCTAGCCCAGGTGAGCAAATTAGAAATAGTTTATTTTTCTATGGAAACTTTAATTTAAAAAAGTATACATTCTGGCATGCAAACATATTAAAAACGTATTTTACTTATACATTATGCTTTACTGGCAAGTGAGAAAAAAAGTGGAATTTCACAAAAAATTAAATTTGTTGTACCATAAAACTGAAATAACATATGCTGTATATACTCGAGTATAAGCCAAGTTTTTCAGTCCTTTTTTTAATGCTGAAAAAGCTTCCCTCGGCTTATACTCGAGACACCCTGCTCCCTGCTCCTGCTGCTCTCTCCCTCTTCTGTGTCTCTTCCCCCCTTTCCTGTGTCTCTAGCCCCCTCCCTCCCCTGTGTCTCTTTCACTCCCTCTCCCTTGTGTCTCTTTTCCTTCCACTCCCTTATCATCCTCCTCATCCTCCCTCGTCATCCTCCCTCCTCACCACTTCCCCCTCTCCAATTACCCCCCTCTCCCTTTCCCCTCTCTTACCTTCCATCAGCTGCTTCTCTGCGCGTCTTCCGGCTGTGTCGGGAAGCGGCATATGCTAATGACGTGACGGACCAGCCTGTATTGGAATTTTCTCGTTTCTGATACAAGTAAGTGACTAGCGAATATCAATAAGCATATGAAAACATAAAGTCATATTTCACTTTATATTACAATATAATTAATTATAATAATAACGTAAGCCAATATTAAAGTAACAGACACGTAACCAAAAATAGTTTTAAATATTCATACGTAAAAGGTTCCTATAAAACTATAGCATAATAAATGCTAGTATACGGTCAAAGTATATGTTGTAATAAGTATTTGATGTCTTTGATATTGTTCTATTTCGATCATTTGTATTGGTGAATAAATTATTTACTTTGTCTTGTCACTTTTTTTCTTTTGAGGGAAACTTGCAAAATATCAGTTTCTGCACTAGGAAGCTAAATTAAGACAGTCACATGAATCCGTTCAATCACACAATGAATTAAATAAACAATAGAGCTTGCAGCTGAGCTATTAAAGGATTTAGAACAATTTTTAATTCAGTAGCTTTTATTCTATTTCCACTTCTCGAAGTCTTTTAACAATGAAATGATGAGAAGATTGGAAAAAAGTGTATTTAAGATGCAGAATCTGTGGGTTAAACAACATTATTACATAGCATTTCATAAACTGCAGTTTCTTTTCTTCTACTAGAAATCATGTCCTTTGTCAACTTGTGGTCACATCAGCATTTCTGTTGATGTAATTTGCTTCAGCTGCAGAGCAGAGCTGGCCTACAAATCAAAAACGAGAATAGAGGATGTCAGGAATAATTCGATGTCTTCATTGCTTAGATAATGTGCAAATCAATTCACATCCTATTTTTTCAGCGAATATGGAGCATGAAGTATCTAGCGTAAGCAAAACAGAAAACACAACAGCTGGTGAAGAGCTGATTTATCTAGAAAGTCTATTTTAGCAGCACTGACTTGTAAGTGACATGGTCATATTAAACCCATGCACAGGTTATAGGTTACACGCAGCAAATAATGCAGTTTGGGCAGCACTTCATAATAAGGACATTTTAGAGCTGGGAAAAGTACAGAGAAGGGCTACAAAACTAATAAGGGGAATGGAGGGGCTACCTTATGAAGAAAGACTAACCAAATTAAACTTATTTACTCTAGAAAAAAGGCATCTAAGAGGGGATATGAGTATGATTACATTATATAAATATATCCATGGTCAATACAAGGCTTTGTCAAGTGAACTTTAGGTTTTCAACTAATAAAAAGACATCCTTTGAGGTTAGAAGTCAAAAGACTCCCCCTTAAATAAAGAAAATCGTTCTTCACAGTAAGGGTGGTTAGTCTGTGGAATTATCTACCGAAGGAGGTGGTGATAGTTAAAGTTAAAAAGGGCAGGCTTGCGGCCGGCGCCTTTGATCTAAAACGGCCGCAAGAGTTTCGGCCGTAAGAAAAGCCGGTTGCTATTCTATTGCTCCGGGAACCATCTCTGCAAGGCTAAAAGCGAGCCACAGCTTACTTGCAGGAAAAAGGTCCCGCTAGCACCAATTAAGCACATTATAAAGCCAAAATAAAGCCATCCTGCACTCTGAGGAGACTAAAAAGTGATTGTAGGTATTAGCAAAAATAGCACAACAGTCCCCTACACTCAAATCCGTAAAAAACATATTTTTTTATTTATGTCAAAAATCCATGTAAAAAGTCCAGAGTGCTTGGAGCACCTCAGACCCGCCCACGCTGCGGCCGGAAAATAAACAGTTAATGTAAACTCGGATTTGGGCTGATGTGCAAGCTTGAGAGTGGGTTACTATTAATCCTCATGTCCCCCAATATGATCCCTAGCATTTACAGAGCTTTACAGTGCTGCCTTGAATTTATTTTTGACTTTAAAGATTTCTGAGATTGCGGCCGGTTCCAAGATATGCGGCCGGCCGATAATAGAATGAGGCCCATAGTATTGATCTAGGGAGGAATCTGATCGCCAGTATCTGGGGTCAGGAAGGAATTTTTTTTTTCCCTTTTGAGACAATTGGCAAAGTTTCACTGTTTTTTTCGGTTTGCCTTCTTTTGGAACAAGTAACAATTAATTAGCATATTGCAGATGAGAGGGGATCTAAAAAGGTTGAACTTGAAGTCTTTTTTTCTACCTGAATTACTATGTAACTATGATAGGGTGATTCAAACCATCTAATGTAAGAAGGGAATTTTCTTGGAACAACTTTATTTAGCAAAACAATTTCAAATCAAATGTAATCACACTTAACCAGATATATTTAAAAAATGTATACACCCTACAATCTATAAATCCATTAAAAAAAGTGTTTGTTAAAGAGATTTGGCAAACTTCATAAAATGTACTTTTAACATTTTGTGGTAAAACATTTTGATGTATGGTTATTTTGAATATTTGAACTTAAATAGTTTTTAGAAAGAAAATAAAAAATAAACACAGTTTTTACATTTTTTTCATTTTATATGCAATTATTGTTTACTGCAGTCTTCCATTTTCTTTGCTACACTGCTTCTGGAAGCACCTGTTTCAAAGGGTTGTGTCCATGTACACTACTTAACTTTGCATTATTCATAATGAGAGCACTAACAGTTTTAGCTGCCACGTTTACACTGTGCCAATAGAGGCCAATCTTCCCTTCTGAGATAGCTGGAAACTAAAATGTTAGATTTCACTGCAGCATAATTGCATATAAATTAATAAATTAGAGACTGTTATTTTTATAAATTGTATAAATGTTGTCTTTTTTAAGTTTATTTCTTCACAATAGACTATGTTCCATTTATGACCACAATGGACCTTTAATGTATTTAAAATTGAACAAAATTAGAGACTCCACATGGATTGACTTGACAGAGGAGATAATCTGTCTATAATGTATACTTTTAACTTGGGGACATTTTTTAAGATAAAGTGTTATTATTTGATATAAGCATTTCTCTTGAAGCAATTATTACATTTTGGTTATACTCATATCATTACTATATTTCAATTATTCTTATAATTATTTATGAATATTATTATTAATAATAATAATAATGCATATTTAACCTGATGATATTCTTCAGTTGTAATATAACTGTAAATAATTATTGGTATGATTAGCAATGATAAGCAATAATGACACTATAAATCAAAGAGTTACAACAAAGGCTTTTAAAGGGTCACTATATTTCTATATGGAAAATATACTCTACATATATAATTATTTTATAATGTGCTTAAGTAATTTATTACAATAGAAATCACACCCATTTATATGATATCCACCTTCATTTTTATGCCGCTTCTTTCTCAGGAAGTTGTAAACTAATGAACTTAACATTAGCCCTAATGCAAGCACTACAGTTCAACATGCCACATTCCCATTGCGCAGATAAGCTTACTGTGCATTCAAAGTTTTGTCACCTTAAAAATTGATCAACAGAAACCAAAATGGCTGCATAATTGCATAAAAAATGTAATACATTAGAGGCTGCTAATTTGTTACACTGCAAAACATTTTTGCTATTTTCATATTATTGCAAATATGACTACAGTGCTCCTTTAAAAATCTGATTAAAAAAAATAATATTTGGTGGAGAGAAGTGGGTTTGTTGGAGGCTACAATGCTACTGTACAAATATAATATTTATTAGTTGCCCTCATTTTTTTATTAATTAATTATTCTGATAATTATTACATTAGCCTTTAGTACCCTGTTATAGTGTATAATAGTTACATAGCAAGACATTAAAGCTAACTAACAAGAACAATCTGGAAAGTGTGCTCTGACTGTGCAGTTTACTTTTCTTTCAAAAATATATAATTTGTCTGTGCTCTATGCAATTGTATTTTTTCTGGATTTCTGCATATACTGTACACTGATATATTTTTCCCCACAGTATACATTAATTGACCCAGAGTAAACCCTAGTAATATAAGCTAATGATAATGACACAGAGTAACCCATGTAATAAATGATAATTACTTGTATTTGTCTGCATTCACAATATTAGTATATTACAGAACATAAGTGCACTTGCAAATCAATATGCAGCTTAAGGCTGACTTAGTGAATGGGAATTAGTCTTCTATTCATAGCTGTCAGTATATCAACAATGCCTATAAGAAAATATGTTAAGCAGACAAGAGTACATCAATGCATATTAGTCAACACTTAAAGCATCTACCATTGACAATATGAATGAATTGCGCTATTTTAGTCCTGTCTATCATATATCATTATGGAAAAAATTAAAACACTGGATATGGGTTTTTACTGTGTTTTTTTTCCCTTTAAGCTTTTATTCATTTTGCATTTCTGTAACGGGTTATGTTGCTATTTACATTATTAATAACTAGCGACTTGCCAGTCAAAAATGACGGGGCAATAAAATTTCAAGGCATGGGAATGCTGTTTGACACATAATGTAAACCGTTTTGTACTGTGAGGACCTTCGGTGCTCATTGCGAGCCTCTCCTGTCGTGTACTTTGGTCCTCTGAGAGAGATATATATTTCTTCAGCAAGCAATAGGCTGAAGAGCTAACACTCTGTTTGTATTTTGCGTCTGCATAGAATATCCATTTTGAGTCTTGATGCCCTGCTTATAAAGTGTAATGAATGTTTCAAGTGTGCATTCTAAATCGTCTGCGTGCACGACGTAAAGCCTGTTTATTGTGTAAAGTAGCATTGTATAGTCGTCATTTTATTAATGTGGTACTCGTCTCCTGAGCATTTTCCGGCTTTTGTAATAGTGTATTTTGTAGGTCGCAGTGTGATGTGTAAAGTGCTACGTGTTTGGCAATGTTTTGCGCAGTCCGTTGTCTTGTAGCCTTGTTTTCATTTTTTTCGGTGGCCATATTTTTCCTTGGTTAGGCGATTTTCGAGTGGCGAAAATTGTCTAAATTGAGTTAAATTCACGTTCCACCTCACTCACAGACATCCTGGCTGTTGCCCCATGCTGTCTGTGATGTTTTTGTAATTTTTTTGGGTGTATTTAGTGTGTTTTTCTTGTTTTTTGCTTTTCGTCGTTAATCTCGTAATTCTTTGCATCTCATATTTTTTTTCTAATTCTTGTGGTTCTGAACCGCTTGCATGCCAATGCGATCCCGCGTTTATGAAGTGTTTTTCGGCTAAATCCCGTGCGTTGTATTGGGTTAACGGCTCGCCTCGCTACGCGAGGCTCGCAGGCGAAGCACGCCTTTGGCTCTCATCGGCTAAGTTCTACACGTTAACACCTTGCCTGCGGCGCTCATCACCTAACTCATACGCACCTCACACAGTGTGACGACGTCTCACAGATTGACAACTATTATATGTGATAGTGTTGAATGTACATTTTTAGATAACTGAGGTTATTTCACTGTTGCTCTTATATATTTTTAAAATTTCAGGAGCTGCCTATCACCTCCTACCTGTCTTTATCAAGGTGTGTGGTCAACTCTGACTATGGGCTGGACTATTATGGCGCTTGGAAGCAGGCTGGGCTGATGTCACTGGCCCTGGCTCATGACATCATTAGCTCCACACCATTGCTATATGGAGATAGCAGCTCTATTGTAACATGTTTACAGATGCCCTATAGGCCCTGGTGAGTGACAGCGGATGAGCCTCCATTGCCCCACCCTGCCCTAATTTACTGAGCATGCTCAATCTGCGGCAGAACCTAGTCAGGTCAGACTTTATTTTTAGCCCAGCACACAGGAAAAGCTAGTCATGCACCCTGTTATAAACAGGTAGGAGGATATATGTATCTCTGCTTGAGGAGAAAACCGACAATATAAAATTTAAGAAAAAGTGTTAACATTTATTTATTTTAAACTAAATACTTTTTTTAAAGCCAATGCCCAACAAGCAAACATGTGAGCTCTACTTAAATGCACTACCGTGGACCTTTAACAGGGACAGGTTATCATAAGTGGTTGTCACATGTATGACATAAGTTGGACATGAGACATGAGTTGGGCATGACTAGGCTACTTGCATATGCAGCTTTCAGACAGGATATTAAAGAGCAAGGAACGTACTGCCTTTTCTGCAAGATCCAATATACTAGTATGTGGCTACTATATACTAATCTGTTGCTAAAATTAGTTTATAGTAGAGTGTTAATCTGTTTCTGTATTGCTATGCAATTAAATCCTCTCCTCTCCATCAATCCCACTGTCCTATATAATAGAACATATTAGATACACGCAGTGTATATCTAAAAACAATGTTTAGTATAGAACATTTATTGTACAGTACATAGCCAGCTATTGATGCTCTTTAACAGAAATATTTTTATAATGTTTATTTCACATTCTGTCACATCTTTATCAGATACCTGGACATCTTCAGCAAAAACATATTTAATAAAAAATATCCCACTGAAGTATGACAACAAAATAGAGTATATACAGTGTTTCGGGTATATCAAGCATTGTACTGTAAATATTGTTAACATATAATTAAATCATTTTCAGTTTGCATATTTTATTACAGTTATGGCCCAGGTGTATTTATTGGGGAAATGTTAAGTTCATGAACTTGCTAAAAACATGCAAGTACATTATGGATAGTGTAGTAGAGTGTCCAAATGGGTAATTGCAAGGCCACTGTTTTTATATTCTTAAAGGACCAGTGTAATGTCTTAAGAAGAGGAGCTAGCTATTATACTTATGCAGTGATCATCAATAACATCCATATTTAATGATTTATAATAACAATCGTCGAAATTAAATTTACTTTCAAAGATTAGAGTCTCCACTAAGTATACAGTCAGGTCCATAAATATTGGGACGTCGACACAATTCTAAACTTTTTGGCTCTATACACCACCACAATGGATTTGAAATGAAACGAACAAGATGTGCTTTAACTGCAGACTTTCAGCTTTAATATGAGGGTATTTACATCCAAATCAGGTGAACGGTGTAGGAATTACAACAGTTTGTATATGTGCCTCCCACTTTGTAAGGGACCAAAAGTAATGGGACAGATTAACAGTCATAAAATAAACTTTCACTTTTTAATACTTGGTTGCAAATCCTTTGCAGTCAATTTAAGCCTGAAGTCTGGAACGCATAGACATCACCAGACGCTGGGTTTCATCCCTGGTGATGCTCTGCCAGACCTCTATTGCAACTGTCTTCAGTTCCTGCTTGTTCTTGGGGCATTTTGCCTTCAGTTTTGTCTTTAGCAAGTGAAATGCATGCTCAATCGGATTCAGATCAGGTGATTGACTTGGCCATTGCATAACATTCCACTTCTTTCCCTGGTTGCTTTTGCAGTATGCTTCGGGTCATTGTCCATCTGCACTGTGAAGCGCCGTCCAATGAGTTCTGAAGCATTTGGCTGAATATGAGCAGATAATATTGCCCGAAAGACTTCAGAATTCATCCTGCTGCTTTTGTCAGCAGTCCCATCATCAATAAATACAAGAAGTCTGAAGTCTAGCGGGCTCTGTAACGGGCTACAGGTTTTCACGTTGGGGAAATTTAATAGAGCTATATGAGTACAGCATGTTATAATTATAAACTGTTATAATATATATAATCAGAAAAAAAGAAACAACACAGGATTTATATCTTGGTTCTGTGCTATTACATTTGACTGACTGTTATTGAAATGATTGATTATTTTGTTCAACTGTCTCTTCTTGCAGATCTTGCATATTCTTAGACATATGATATTTGTCTTCATTATTTCATGGTATCATATGGAGTCATGTAGACTGTGGATGCAAATATTTGACCTGTCAAATTCCATGTGGTTATGCTCATCTTTAATAATGATTTCCTTCAACACAGCATTCTTATATTATGTTATCTAGATAAAACACATATAAAATATTAAAAGCAAACAACATGCTTCCTTAGTCTACCATTTTTCATTAATCAAAATATTCTAAATCTTCATGCTTAGACCCGGATATGTTGAGATGTTATTTTACAACAGACCTGTGAAGAATGCTAATATCTATCTGCTAAATTTTAAAATCACTGTTGGCTAAATTATTTTAGTTAAATGCTTCTTATCTCTCATTTGACTGTCCAACATGGTTTTTAATCTTCATTTTTTTTTTTTATTGTTAGACTAGTTTCCATAAAAGTCCTGGACTGATATATAGACAGGATGCAACTGGTGTAGAGAAGCTCTTGAGGAGCAAGAACAGGAAGCCTTGTTCCCAGGAGTACATGAGGTTCAGCTGCAGGCAGAAGCTGGAAACAAACACTGCAGAAAACAGGAGCTTACACAGGATACTAGAACTCCAAACAACAGACACAGAGGTACTGGATTTACTCCCTTCAACATTTCAGATGGAAGTCATAGAAATTGCACTCCCGCTGCTATTAGTGTGCTGAACCTTTAAAAGTCCTGCGCAGAAAGGTGCGCCCGTCTGGATACTGCAGCAGATGCTGAGAAGCTGGTAAGGGAAGAGGAGCCAAGCTGGGAGTCCCTGAAATAATTATCATTAGATCACTGGCAGTTATACCTGCTACATTCACATTGTGCAGACAAAAGTTTCCTATCTGTATTTGAAGTCTCCTCCCACCTGAGGAAATAGCTCACTGGAAAATAAGGGCTTGATTGCATGGCTCTATTAAGAAATCTTGAAAGTGAAAAGTTTACAGCAATTCTAAATACCAATCAAATGAATCATGATGTCAATTAAAAATACCTGCTAACACAATTAACCTCTGGCACCCAACTAATACAGAGCTTCAAGGGATAATGCCCACCGACCTACTACTCACCCATCTGTGTATCCCCAGCCATGTAATAAGTTAGAATTTAGCATCTAATATGATGTGTCTGAACTGCAATGTTATGTGCAAGAATAATAAACAACATCAATGTGTCAATGTTTGAGTGGGAAATATGCAGCTATATAGACACAATGTTGCAATGTTTACTGATTTCTTTAACTTAAAGGGTCATTTACCTTACTGTAAGTGCTCTTGGTGTGAAAGAGCACAAGAATGTTTATTAAAAGTATCTACTTTTTATGTTACACTTTGTTGGTGTTAGTTTGTTGCGTCCGACTTTCCATGACTTTATGGACGTCCGCAGGCCAATTGCATCTCTCAGTCACTGCCCCTCTAAGCTCCATCAAGTTCATTGCTTCAGTGACCTAATCTATCCATCTCCGCCTCTGTCGTCCCCTTCTTCTTGTGCCTTCAATCTTTCCCAGCAACATAGTCTTTTCTAGGGAATCCTGCCATCTCATGATATAGCCAAAATATTTGAGCTTCAGCCCCATTATCATACTTTCTAGTGAACAGTTTGTCGTGATTTCTTGAAGTATTGATTTATTGGATCTTCTTCCAGGCTAAGCAGTCTTCTCCAATACCACAATTCAAAGGGGTCAGTTCTATGGCGCTCAGACTTCTTTATGGTCCAGCTCTCACATCCATTTGTTACTATTGGGAATACCATAGTTCGAATTATGTGGACCATTGTTGATAGTTTAATATCTTTAGTGTTTACTAGCTTGTCCAAGTTTGCAATAGCTTTCCTCCCCAAAAGCAAACATATTTTCATTTCAGTTACCATCTAAAGGGATCAAAGGAAAATAAAATCATTGCCTCCACTTCTTCCCCATCTATTTGTCAGAAGTGCGATTGCCGTTTGCCATGATCTTCGTTTTTTTAACGTTGAGCAGCAGGCCAACTTTTACACTCTCTTCTTTTACCCTCATCAATAAGTCCTTTAGTTCCTCCTCATTTTCAGCCATCAGAGTAGTATCATCTGCGTATCTGAGGTTGTTGATATTCCTTCCAGCAATATTGATTCCGGCTTTGGCTTCTTCTTAAGCATGATGTACTCTGCATATAAGTTGAATAAATAAGGTAACAATATACAACCTTGTCGCACTCCTTTTCGATCTTGAACCACTCTGTTGTCCCATGTTCTGTTCTGACGTGTCTTCTTGGTTGACATACAGATTCTTTAGGAAGAGGAGAAGATTATCTGGTACTCCCATCTCTTTAAGGACATGCTACATTTTGTTGGGATGCACACAGTCAAAGGCTTTAGAATAGTTTATGAAGCAAAAAGTTTTCGAGAACTCTCTTGGTTACTCTATTATCCAGCGGATAATGGCAATTTGATTTCTTGTGCCTCTTCCTCTTTCGGAACCCGGCTTGCACATTTGGTAGTTCCTGGCCCATATATTGTTGGAGTCGAGCTTGTAGAATCTTAAGCATTACCTTACTGGCATGTGAAATGAGTGTAATTGTTCGATAATTGGAACACTCTTTGGCACTGACTTTTTTTGGGATTGGGATGTAGACTGACCTTTTACAGTCTATTGGCCATTGTTGAGTTTTCCAAATGTGTTGGCATAAGACAAGTAACACTTTCAAGCATCATCCTGCAGAATTTTGAATAGTTCAGCTGGGATTCCATCAACTCCTGCAGCGTTATTATCAGCAAGACACCCTAGGGCTCATCTCACTTCACTCTCCAAGATGTCTGGCTCCAACTCATTGGACAAATTATTGAGGTCATCACTGCTGTTAAGATCCTTCCTGTATATATCTTCAGTGTATTCCTGCCACCTCTTCTTTATCTGATCTTCTTCTGTTAAGTCCCTACCATTTTTGTCTTTGATCACGCCCACTTTGCAATGAAAGGTACCTTTTAGGATCCCAATGTTCTTGAAGAGATCTCTTGATTTACCCATTCGATTATCTTCTTCAATCTCTTTACATCACGTATTGTAGAATGCCTCCTTTTCTCTTCTTGCTATCGTCTAGAATTCTGCATTCAGTTGGACACATTTTTTCTTATCTCCACTACCTTTCACTTTCCTTCTTTCCTGGGCTATTTTCAAAGCCTCATCAGACAGACAGTTTGACTTCTTACTTTTCATTCTTTTAGGGATATTCTTTGTTGCTGTTTCCTGGATAATATTGCAAACTTCGGTCCAAAGTTCTTCAGGCATTCTATCTGTCTAGTCCTTTAAATCTATTCTTTACTTCCACTGTATATTCACAAGGGATATTATTTATTTTGTATCTACTTGGTCTGACTTAGTGATGTCGCGAACATCAAATTTTCGGTTCGCGAACATCGGACGCAAACTTCTATCAAATGTTCGCGAAAGGGCGAACCGGGCGAACAGCCATTGACTTCAATGGGCAGGCGAATTTCAAGATCCACAGGGACTCTTTCTGGCCACAATAGTGATGGGAAAGTTGTTTCAAGGGGACGAACACCTGGACTGTGGCATGCCGGAGGGGGATCCATGGCAAAACTCCCACGGAAAATTACATAGTTATGCAGAGTCTGGTTTTAAGCCATAAAGGGCATAAATCACCTAACATTCCTAAATTGTTTGGAATAACATGCTTTAAAACATCAGGTATGATTTTGTATCGATCAGGTAGTGTAAGGGTTACACCCCATTCAGAGTAACAGACCAATCTCCCCGTTTAATGCACCGCAAACAACCGCAAACAGTCCCTTTGCACAACCGCAAACTCCCCATTTGCACAAGGTTGGATACCAAGCTAGCCATGTCCCGTTCCTTGTTTTCACTGATGTCATTGAAGGTCTCTTCCTCCACCCAGCCACCAAGGGTTCCTGAAAGGTGACAACAAGCCCCCTGGGACGCCTGCTGTGTTTGGTCTTCCACCTCCTCAATGCCACCTCTGACTCCTCTTCTTCAGACTCCTCTCTCTGCGTTGCCTCTGTCTGCGTTATTATAAGGTGTGTACTGTTAAGTAGTACTATGTCTTTCGTTTTAATCCCTGTTACGTCCACTATTAGGGGACGTGTATATGGCATTGATTTTTGGAACAGGCAGATGGAAAAAGATGCTTGGTCGAACCTCCTACTTCGAATTTGGGGCACTGCACGTGCAATGTAATGTGCCACCAGATAGGAGTGGTGTATTAAGTTGTACTATTTATTCCTATCAGTTTGATACCTGTTACGTCACCTATCAGGGGACGTGTATATGGCATGGATTTTTGGAAGCGGGAGATGGAAAAAGATGCTTGGTCGTTCCTCCTACTTCAAATTTGGGGCACTGCGCGTGCAATCTAAGGTGCCACCAGATATGAGTGTCACTGTGCACTGGCAAAAGTTGGCAGAGTAGGCGCTGTAGGCCTCACACACACGCCTGTAGGCAGGCAACTGACATTCAATCAATTACAGTCAAAAAAGAGTTGTTTTATGTCACTGCACACTACGGTTGCACCAGATATGACGTATCACTGTGCACTGGCAAAAGTTGGCAGAGTAGATGCAATAGGCTTCACACACACGCCTGTAGGCAGGCAATTGCTATTCAATCTATTACAGTCAAAAAAAGTGTTGTTTTATTTCACTGTACACTACGGTTGCACCAGATATGACGTATTACTGTGCACTGGCAAAAGTTGGCAGAGTAGGTGCAATAGGCTTCACACACACGCCTCTAGGCAGGCAATTGCTATTCAATCTATTACAGTCAAAAATGTGTTGTTTTATTTCACTGTGCACTACGGTTGCACCAGATATGACGTATCACTGTGCACTGGCAAAAGTTGGCAGAGTAGATGCAATAGGCTTTTCACGCACGCCTGTAGGCAGGCAATTGCTATTCAATCTATTACAGTCAAAAAAGTGTTGTTTTATTTCACTGTACACTACGGTTGCACCAGATATGACGTATCACTGTGCACTGGCAAAAGTTGGCAGAGTAGATGCAATAGGCTTCACACACACGCCTGTAGGCAGGCAATTGCTATTCAATCTATTACAGTCAAAAAAGTGTTGTTTTATTTCACTGAGCACAATATAAGCTGTTAGGTGTTAGCCTGTCACACACACACGCTGGCAGGCAGGCATATGCAATTAGATTACGCAGAAAAAAATTATAAAATAAAATAAATGATGTTCTAGCCCTAAAAAGAGCTTTTTGGGTTGCTGTCCTTGCAGCAGATATCAGATGAGTCCTTCAGGTCTGTAGTGGAAGCTAAATACACAGCCTGGCTATCTATTTCCCTATTAAATCTCCAGCAGCTACACTATCTGTCCTCTCACAACGAATGGAGCTTCAGAATGATTCTAAAATGTATGCTGTCCTTCAGATGGAAGGCCCTGGAAGGGAGTGTATGCTGCTGATTGGCTGGAATGTGTCTGCTGACTGTGAGGTGCAGGGTCAAAGTTTCCTCAATGTTAAAGAATAGGGGGCGAACCCAAAAGCGCATATGTTCGCCGTCCGATGCGAACGCGAACATGCCAAAATCGCAGCGAATAGTCAGCGGGCGAGCTGTCCGCGACATCTCTAGTCTGACTGCTTTCCCTCTTTTCTTCAGTTTAATTCTCAACTTTGCAATAAGAAGCTCATGGTCTGAGTGGCAGTCAGCTCCAGGTCTTGTTTTTGCTGACTGTATAGAGCTGCTCCATCTTTGGCTGCAATTTCTATGTTGTCCATCTGGTGATATCCATGTATAGAGTCGTGTCGGAGGATATTGGAAGAGAGTGTTTGCTACGACCAGAGAATTATCTTGATAAAACTCCACTAATCTCTGACCTGCTGCATTTTGTACTCCAAGGCCAAATTTGCCAGTTATTCCAGGTGTCTTTTGGGTCACTACTTTAGCATTCCAATCTCTATGATGATAGTAACATCTTTTTTTGGTGTTATATCTATGACGTGTTGAATGTATTCGTAGAACTGGACAACTTCAGCCTCTTCAACATCCATGGCTGGAGCATAGACTTGGGTCACTGTTATATTAAATGGCTTGCTTTGAATTCTAATTGAAATCATTCTGTCATTTATTTTGTTTTAACCGATCACTGCTTTAGCCACTCTTCGATTGATTAGGACTCCTCCGTTTCTTCTGCATGATTCTTGACCACTGTAGAAGATCTGGTGGTTGTCTGATTTGAAATGTCCCATTCCAGTCCACTTAAGTTCACCAATTCCCAGGAAATCAATGTTTAACCTTGTCATTTCATTCTTGACCACGTCTAGATCTGGTGTTACTTGTACTTGCTCTCTGCACTTCCTCAGTAATGTGGTAGGCACTTTTTTACCTGAGGGGCTCATCTTCTGGTGCCATATCGTTATGTCTCTGGTTGTGCCTGTCCATAAAGTTTCTTAGCAAAGATACCAGAGTGGCTTGCCAGTTCCTTCTCCAGTGGATCGTGATTTGTCTGACTTCTCTGTCATGACCTGCCCATTGCAAACGCCAAATGGTGGCCCAAAGCTTACGGGTTCCAAATAAGACCCTCAAAGGGTTTACGGACAATTTTGTAACACTGCAAATCACAATATAAATACACCAATGCACTTTAAAACATGGGGAAAGCAATGGTAGGCATTGCAATTACATGCATAACAACTCCCAAATATCAAATATAGCAAAACATTTAATTACATTTTTCTCCTAGGTTGCAATTGTCATGCATATGCCATTATGAAAAGCCATGCTGCAACATGCTGACAGCTATTAAAGACATACTACCTCATTAAATTGCAACACCAATACATGCAAATGGCTGACATATTAACCCTTTCTCACTCACAGAGGCTCTAATGTGGACCCTAAAAATACAGAGATCATCTTATATACATTTTACTCATCACATCTACATTTAGACAACAAATATTGGCCAAATGACACCGCCACAAGGCATATATCAAGTAGCAGGGGAACATTTGACATATGGTTGTTCAGTTCCTCAGTTGTGGCTGACTCTCTGTGACTCTATGGACTGCAGCACACTTACTAATGTAAGGTTTGCATGCCAAAGATACTGGAGTGGGTTTACAGTTCCTTCTCTAGTGGACTGTGCATAGCATTTACAACTTGTCTAGATCTGCTCAATGAAACAGATTATTCAACCTCTGGACTGTGTAAACCAATCCAGTATCACACATACAGTGTGGTGGCAAAACAAAAATCTGAAAAAAAAGTGGTCAACAAAAAAAAGTTGGAGGAAAAACAAAAATCAACATGCATGTATAGTACAGTGCTAAATACTATAACTGTTACAATATACCAACTCACCTAATTCCCATCTGCAAGCTTTACTAACTATAAGCTAGGTCTCTTGATAACTCTTGATAACTCACTGGCCATTACCAATAATAATGATGTCATCTCACAATAAATGCTTATCTGTGAGCAGTGTCAGTGGTCAAGGTGTACTATCACTTTCGCAATATGATATTGTTCATCAACATTGATACCACATCCATCAGCTATACAACTGTTAGCACATGTTAAAGGATACTCATGATATCAGCAATAGGGGGAAATAGCCATTAATATAGAGAGGACACAAAGGTCAGCAGCCAGATTCAATGTTAAGGATCTGTTCTCAGACTGATTTTGGGGACAGGATCACATGCTTCACTATTGCATATACCAATGCTGGCTGTCATTAAAATGCCATTGTGAGATTCTGCAAGTCCACTGCCATTGCAGTATTAGTCTACATTTAAGCTAACAACAATCATGTCTTAGATATCTGTCTATGTGATATATATGGGGGGGGGCTGTCATTGAAGGAATGTCTACCTGAGAGGCACTGTGAAAACCTTACACCTCTTACATTGCTTTCACCATGCTTGCAGATGCAAGAGATACCTTCATGGACCTGAATTGTACCTAAAAAAATAAAAAAAGAACTACAAAATAAGGCCTTAAAAAAGTTTGGGACTGCAGCATCTCTTCTCAACAAAATTCCTCAGTGACCATCAATTGGTGAAATATTAAAAAGAACTTTACGTGTCCACGGAGAACAGGATCATGGACCATGTGATAGGGGGTAGCCATCTGCGTACAAAATATCACCATCACATAGGCCAAGATCCAAGAATCTGTAGCCAGGTTAGATTAGGTTAACAATGTGACCAATAGATTGTCACTGAGGAGTGCTGTTGAGAAGACACAAACATTTGCACAGCCCCTAGGTCCTCCTATGCCTAGACACAGGGCCTTAATCCCCTGTGGACGGCCTCCATCTCCCTGGTGGTTGTGGTGGTGGTAGTGGGGGGGGGGGGGTAGGAGGAGGCATCCTCCCCCGAGAGGCAGCGCCACCTTCAGTGGCAGTGGTGGAGGCATGGGGGTAGGAGAGGAGGAACCAGGGAACCAGGCTTCTGGTGCACGGGGGATGCCTCCGGGGGGGATGAGGCGGGGCTGGGGACAAGAGCGCAGTGGTTTACATCTGTCATTACCTGCTGTACTGTGCTTTGGCCCGCCTCCAACCTGAGCAGCCCAGCAAGGTAGTACTCAATCATGAGATGGTGCCTCCTCTCCTCCCCATTGCACCTCGCCAGGCTCTGCATTACCTCTGCATGATTGGCGGAGATGCTGGCCTAGATAACCCGGAGACACTCTGTCTGCTGCCGCATGAGGGCTAGCATCTCCACCTGCACAGCCTGGCTTGGTGTTGGGGATGCAGGTTCTAGTGGCATGGCCTGGTGACAAGGTGGTGGTGTCCGAGTGGGGAGGGTCTGTGTCCCGGCTGGAGCCTGATGCTGTAAGGGCGGTGGTGTTGGTGGGCTCAGTGGTGGTGGTGGTGGCGGCCAGTCCAACGCACTGCTGTGGGAGGGAGAAGGTGGTGGCTGGTGCAAATGTTCCATCCAGTGGAAGGCCCTGGTGATATGCTCAGTCTCTGGAGGAGGGGGATAGTAGTGTCAAACCCTGGTGGTGTGGCCGGTAGTCCTGATGGTGACCCCACTAGCTATATGACATCCTCCTCCTCCAAACCAGGGCCTTAGGGTCCTCTTCTAACCTCCTCCCCCTGCTGGGAGCCTCTGGACCCAGACCTCCTTGATGCTGAAAGAGAGAAAAGAAAGGCATATGTTATTAGAATGATGACTCATACATTGTATTGTGTTCATTCCTACTACCTGACATCTAGGCTTGAACCTGGGTGATTCTCCTCTTTTACTCAGATTAGCTATCAATTGCTAGATATGATCTATTCTTTGATTCCGGCTGCGGTCTCTAACTGAATAGGCTGCAGTGGGCACACCAATATATGGAGTCTATATTGGTTGATTACTCTTGTTGTGCCGATGAATTAAAGTGATTTGTCATCTTCATGAATTTAATGACGCATCCATCTATGCATTGTTAATTCCATGGAGCTGACATGTCAGTGTCCTTGTTGGTCATCATGTACATGTGTAGTGTGTGTGATGTACATGTGGTGGCATGTTGGTGTATGTGATATTCACCTTACATGGGGGCTGGGTCCTGCTGGGCCACCAGGCCTGAAGCTTCATCGGCAAGCAACTGGCTAAGAAGGTCCTGGGCGACCCTCTCCCACTCATTATAGCACACAGTCACATTCTTCTCCTCCTTGGCCATCATCCTCCTCACCTTGGCCCTGATGCCATTAAAACGGTGCTTGATGGACCTCACATCCCTTTGCACTGTGTGCACTGCTGTTCTGTCGGCCACTACCTCCTTCCATGCCTGGGCCCTAGGCCCTGGCCTGACTTCCCTCCCCCCTGGATGGGACCAAGGAGGACCACATTCTCCTAGTGCATGTAATTGTGAGCCATGTGCTTGCCCTTAGCCTCTTGCCCTCCCGACTGTGGACGGGGATCCTCGTCTCCCTGACCTGTCTCTGAGGCCTGTCCCTCCCCCAAACTACCAACTCAGGCCCCTCCACCCTGCCACCACCCACCTCCTCCTCTCCACTCTCCTTCTCCACTCCCACCACCTCCTGCTCCACCTTCAGCTCCTCCTCCACCCTGCTCCTCCTCCTCCTCCTCCTCCACTCCTCTCCTCCATTACTCTCCTCCTCTCCTGCACTCCCAGGGCCACCTCTCTCTCCTCCTCACCTCTCCTCATCTCCTACTCCCCGCCTCTCCACTCTTCTTCCCTCCTTTCTCCTCCCTCCATTATAATCCCAAAAATAATATAACAATAAATCAATAAGAGTTTGGTTGTATATGTATGATGAAAAAATGTGTCTATTTATAAACTGTTGGGGGATGTGGTGTGGGGAATGGGATGAGTGGTGGGGTGTATGGAGTGACCTAGCTATTTGTGTCTTTATGTGTGTTCTTTAAATTAGGTGTATTTTAATTATGTGTAATCTTTAAATATATGTCAACAAGTATTAAGTATAAAATTGTAAATAGTACCCTGGGACCTGCGTGCTTCTTTGGAAGAAAATACAGCACAGTCAACGCATGGGCGAACGCAACTTTATAATCTCTCATCTGCGGCTAGACCAATTTCAATTGGCTGAGAGGCGTATGTCGCACTACGTTATATCGTGATTGGATCGTAACAACTAATGGCATCTCAGTCAGCCACTTAACAGTTTGCGGCAGCGGGAGGGATTTACAGGCCTGAGGCTTCGGCCCGTAACTCGTACCCTTGCTCAATTGAATAGCATCGTAATCAGAGACTAACGGGAGCCCACAGCACACCACAGACATACCACCTACATCGCTCAAGTTGCGGGCTTGTAATTGAATCGGGCCAGGTGTTTCTATTGGTACTAGATGTACTAGCCTATCACAGACTGTTTCTAAACAGCATGTTTTGAAATGGCTGCTGAGAGGCAATATGTGATTGGTTAGTACATCTAGTACTACGGAGACTGTTTGCAGGAGACTGTTTGCATGAGTCACTGTGGGCAGACCTTTTGGGACTATTTGGAAAGTTTCAGTGAATAAAGAGCTTCTAAGCACTTGTTAATAACATAGAGCCTGATTCAATTAAGCTTTCGCAAGTTACTGGAGCCTGTGAGGTCGCAAGTTAATTTGCTATTCAAATTTCGTCTTTTTGCGGGGTCCAAACGCGTTACGGGTTACGGCCTTGAAAACTTTGCTATGGTTAAACCCAGCCTCCCAAAGCCTTTGATCTTTCAATTCCGCAAGCGTTACGATTGCTAAAATCGCAAATCGATATTCAATTGTTTCAATTCCCCAAGCCCGCAAATGGTTTCACACCTGTAAACAGCAACTGAAGGAGAAAATCCTACGAGAGCTAGAGAGGACCCGCAAGGGTGTTAAACACCTTTCGTAGCATTGTAAATGCAAATAAAAAATCAATACTGTACTGTAAATAACAGGGAAAGTGATGAAAAATAATAGAATTAATTGCACAACAGTCTCAAGCTCGTAAATCCGCAGTATATAAAATGTATCAATTAGTTTATACATATCAGGACACCCAGATGGGCTAGAACAGTATTGGTATTTATTTTATAATTCTGTATTTTACGGTTTTGCGAGTCTGATCTCATATCGGACCCCCACACCTAATTGATTGACATGTAACCTCCATGTTTTACTGCCGGTCTCATTTTCTATTGGCTGATTCGAAATGGGAGGTTACAGGCTTGCTTGATTGATCATGTTCCTGCCCTGAACTGCTACGAACCAGTGCATGGTTTACGGAGTCAGCTTTGAGCCTGTAACTTGCAGGCTTATTCAATTGAATAGCTCGTAGATGAACGGCACACCTGCAGACATACAGCCAACATCCCGTGAGATGCGGGCTTGCAATTGAATCGGGCCCTTGATGTTTAGATATGCTACAAAAAGACAAACTCAACAGTGCTACAAAAACACTTAAGTAGTTTATTTTAATATTAAAAACAGGGAACCTTCAATATCCCTGGAAATGTTCTCAGCAACACTTGCTTCTTTTTTCAGTTGCTGGCATTCCATCATTCTGTAGAAGTGCGTAAATTAATGTGGAAAAAATCTAGATAGAAATAAGGATAGCAAGTAAAAAGGACAAATATTTCATACTGAAATCACATAAATACAATGATAAACATAAATGACTGCGTGCTGCCAGTTAATAGCAACAAAATCTCAACAGCTCCCAGGCTTTATAGAGTAAGTAACATATTAATTAATCTGCTGCTAAATGTGAGACCAAAAGCCGTGATGAGTGCATACTTAGGTGAAAGTAGCTGTCCATTTGTGTCTCTTTTGTGTCTCTTTCATATATGAGATATTATAGCTTTAATGTTAAGTCCTTGAGGTGAATCTACTTCAATGTAATCCATGGCTCTCCATAGCATCTGTCGCCGTGAAGAAAAGAAAGTAAACAAAGCACATTTCTGCTGTTTGCTCATGCACTTGAGACTGGGCCTGCTGCAATGGATAGGAGCCCTGTGTACATCATTGCTAGAGGATCCACATACCTGGAATGCAGGTATCACTAGTTATATTATTTTACAGTTACACACTGATATCACTTTCAAATTTATAATCTTAGATCAAGACATTTTACCCATGGTTTTCAACTGTGTAATATATGTAAGAAAGTGTAAATGTACCTAATCTTTTCTATTCTGATTCTTTTCTCCATAGGGATACAAAGTTGCAAGCTACAATATTTGTTTTAAATTTTGATTTGACTAATACGTCATTATGCTTTAATAATATTTTATTGCCCCAATCAAGTAATATATGTTGATGACATTTTTTTACAAAGTAATATGAATTTCACAGCTAAACAAATGTATATCTATACTGATTTCTGAATTTGACAATAAACTGTGGTCAAGTAGCACAATAATAACATAATAAGGAAAGAGGTTAATTAACAAAGTGTTATTCACGTATCCAAGAGTCCATAAAAGCTATTAGTACAAGAGACAATTACTAAGCTTGAAGTGTGAAATGTATCAGATGATCTACTGAAACCATTTAAACTACAGAGGTAAACAATATTCATAGTTAAGACAATTTAGTTTCAGCAGCAAGGCCAGATTTGTGATTAAGCTGATTAGGCAGCCACCTGGGAACGCCTTACTGAGAGGGGTCCATTATTTAGGGTAATAAGCCATAAGATAATTTTTTAATTGCTTGCTTCATTCCTTTATAGGAACTTGCATTATGTATACTTCTATCAGCAAGAGTGCATAAGATGAAATGCTATGAGATCACAGTGATGTTTCCAAAAACAACTAGGCATGTTTGCAAGCATGAGGTGTTTTCACTTCAAACTACCACAGCTATCACCCTGCTTATATATATATATATCAAACAGTACATAATACTCAGGAGGCTTTCATACGTTTTAAATGTTACTTAAATCTTAGGGCAGTGTTACAAAACATGAACTCACTCTAACAATGAAAATAAAAGGCCTAACTTTGTCAGAGCACTACCTTATTAACTGTTGTTAGTTATTATTAATATTATTATTATCTTTTATTTGTAACACGCCAACATATTCCATAGAGCTTTACAGGGGATAAGAACAAGGAAAAATACAATATTAACAAACTGTAGAAAATGGAGGGTCCTGTTTTGAGCTTTAAAATCTTTGCAGAAAGTGCTTTTTCCCAAAGCACCCTACAAGATTAGAAACTCCCTACTTACAATCTAAACGGAATGGAAGAGGCAAAAACCTGAGGAAGAGCAGATAAGGAATAGCAAAGAAGGAAGTGAAAGCTGGCTAGGGTGGGAAAGTGTGCAAAGTTAGAATGGGCTTTTTAATTGAATGAAAGAGGGAAGGCGTTTAAAAGAGTCATTTGAAGTGAATGGTGAGTATGCAATATCCTTTTTGTCCCTGGTGGTCAGATAGTATAACCTGCAAATGGGAAAGTCAGGTCATAGTAATCTGACTGCTATATAGCTGCAAAAATTAGAGGTGGGAGAATTGGAAGTGGTACCTTGATTCAGGAAGAAGTTAGTATGGCAAAATTAAAGGCAGGGAGGAATAGTTCCAGGTCAGAGGCAGTGATTTTAAGGTAAGAGGCGGAGAGATGTGTCCAGGTCCTAGGTATGAAAGTAAAAAGGAAGTTAGTGAGGGAGCAAAGGGGTTATCAAAGGGATGCAGAGGGGTGTAGGAGGAGAAGGCAGATGGGGGAGTGCATGGTTAAACAGATAGAAAAAGCATGAAGCCATTGTAGCAGAACAGATGATCAACTTAGCAGAGGGGTATAGTTCCAGGTCAGAAGCAGTGTTTGTAAGGTAAGAGGGGGACAGATGTGTCCAGGTCCTTAGCAGAGGAGAATAGTTCCATCCCTAACACGAACTTCCATTCAGAATGGAGTCAAAAAACATATAATAAACAGTCCAAATAATTTATAAATTCACTAGCCTTTCACCTGTAAGACCATATTTTCAGTTTGTGGCTTGCTGATCAGCTTCCGTGCTTTTGTCTTTGTCTCTTGGCAGCTAGTTTGCAGTTCCAGTAGCTTTAATCAACTGTACACTTTTCCTCACTGTTAGCAACAGCCTCTCATATTTCAAACAGGCATCAAAAAAAGCCTGCATATAGCTCTTACAGCTTTCAGGTCCCTGCGTCCAGCAGGTTTAAACACTTCTTCTCTCTGTTCTGTGTCCCTGCAGTCTAAATCAAAACAGCCTTCTCAATACTATACTCCATACAGCCACTCCAATTGCAGTCCAAAAGGGCAGCACCTCACAGGCTGTCCCTTTAGGTTCCTCACTGAGCCTATGCCTCACTGCTCACTCAGCAGTGCTTAATTGTGGGCCTCGCCAATATCAGTGTGTGTGTCTTTTATAAGCTGTGCTCATCTTCAGCTGCAATTAAACTTTTGATCACTGATTCAGGAGTTCACTCATTCTCTCCTTGAAAGAAATATTCAAACTCTGAATCTACACTGACCTCTGGGGGCACACTGTCACCCCCTCCCCCTCCCCAGCTCAACAACATAGGGGTTAAGCGGCTTGTGTGGAGAGGCCATAAATGCTGTACATGGCAACTCTCACCTTTGCAAGGGTTAGACTGTCTGAGAAGCTTTGGGCTAGAGCATTTTGGTCAGAGGGTTTCTTCTGTAACTCTAGTGATCCCGGGTAGAGGATGAGTAGCAACAACCTTAGCAGTCTGGCGCTACCTCCTTCTAAGCCTGAGCCCTAGGCCCAGGCTTCACTTCCCTCCCCCCTGCAAGTTGGACGGGGCGGCAACAGATGGCACAGAGGAGGACCACACTCTTCTGGTGCGTATAATTGTGGGCTCTGTGATTGCCCCTAGCCTCTTGCCCTCTCGAATGTGGACGGGGACCCTGGCCTCCCTGACCTGATCCTAAGGCTTGTCCCTTCTCCGATCTACCACCCCCCTGGGATCAGGTCCCTTCCCCTCTGTCCCTCCTCTAGATGTGCCTGATGCTCTAGCCCCCCTTCCACCACCCACCACTGCACTCTACTCCTCTACCTCCTCATCCTCCCCTCCCTCCTCCTCCTCCTCTCCCTCCTCAATCCTTACCTCCTCCTCCCCACCTCTACTTCACATGACCTCCTGCCACTCCACTCTCTCCTCCTCCACTCTCCTCTCCTCCTCCCCAACTCTAGCCTCCTCTCCCCTCCTCCCTCCATTATCAACTAAAATTAAAAGAAGGATAAATAAAAAAAAGTATTTCTGTAATACGTATTGGAAAAAAAGAATGTATGTGCTATGTGTTATTAATAAGTGTTGGTCGGATGGGATGTGTGTGTGTGTGGTATGCCCTAACTCTATATGTCTCTATGTGTGTTCTTTAAACTATGTGTATTGCAAATATGTGTAATCTGTAAATATGTGTAAGTCTTAAGTGCAAATCTGTAAGAGAATATAAATCAATCAAATATGCAATCTACCTCTCCAACTAATTCCTGCTCGAAAAAAAAAAACACCCACCAGCTCCTGGACCTGCGTGCTACTTCCAATGAAATTTACAATACAGTCAACGCATGGGTGTGTGTCAATCAAATTTGTAAGCTCCGACTGTCAATCATATTGTCTAGACTGCATGTGATTGGCTGAGAGGCCTGTATCGAACTGCCTTATTCCGCAGTTGGATGGTTCAGGATGATCGCTTCTAGTCCGTCCCCTTTATAGCTTGCGAGGTCAGCTAAGGTTTACCGGCTTGAAGCCGTAACTGGCGCCCAGCTCAGATTTAATTTCAAGGCCGCAGCCGTTGCTCGTCTCATGTTGCACTTTGAATTTAATGGGACTGATGGAGGTGACAGGTCAATGAAATAGCAAAACACTAAATATTAAATATGAATGAAGCCAATGTAATAGTACATTTGGGTGGCCTGATATGTATAAACTCATTGATTCCTGAGGTTGATCTTACCCTGAAAATCACACATGAAAATATAATATTTTATATTCCAACTGTTGTGCAATTAATTCTAATGCCTTTCATCCCTTTCCCCGTATTAATTTTTATTTGCATTTTAAGTGCTCTGTACTTGTCTTTACCCCTTTGCAAGTCTTCCTTGGAACCTAACTTTTGCCATTTGTGGGCTTGACGGATTGGTTAGCAAGGGGGAATCGGAGCAATTGAATAGTGATTTGTGAAAGTTCAAAGGCTTGGAGGGGCATTAACTTACGATTTTCACCATTGCAATGAATCGCAGCCCGGATTCCGTAACTCGATCGGAGCCAGCAAAAAGTTGCCAATTGAATAGCAAAATAACTTACGTGCTCCATTTGTGTCTCCAGATCAGATGGATTGACCATCCTCTGTGCTTGTGAAGTATGTAACATAGGGGTTAATTATAGGTGCCATGGAGGTCCTTACAGGAGTTTATTGGCTGGGTTAATTAGAGATGCGATGGGGGTCCTTTAAGGCCCTCCTTAGCAAGGGGTTAGCTTTTAGGTGTCATGGTGGTCTAGGGAAACCCTCATGCTTATAGATAGAGGGGCGATGCACGTAGGAAGGGCAAACCCCTCAGTTTTAGGTTAGGTATTGGGGTATCCTGGGGATCCCCAGTAGCACAGAGGATAGCAAATCATTATAACTTTCTGCATGCCTGGCAAACCTTCATCTAATTCACTTTATAATGTCATTATAATGTTCTTCATGCCAGGCGAACATCCATGTAATTCATTGTACAATGCCATAGTAACATCCTCCATGCCTAGGGAACTTCCATGTTGTAACGGAGCTGGGACCCGCAGTCCAAAATCTCCGCTGGTATACGATAAAATACCCACGAGGCACTACAGTTTCACCATCCCCGACCTCCCATATTGGACGACACACAATTTGGGAGTCAAATGAATACTGACTTTATTTTGTCATTGCAGAACTATATATACATCTCTTTGGCCACAGGCAATACACATGCCCATATTTGGCTACACACAATACACACAAAGAGAACAATAGGGGGGTCACACCTCCCTGGCAACTTTGATACAATCAGACACTGATTCAATTACACCTCTTTGTTCTTATCAGAGAATTAAAACACTTTGGAAAATGCAAGGATCCTTTACAACTTTCTTATCTCTTGAATCTCTGTAATAGGATTATCTATTAGCCTAGGTCTGCAAAAGTCTGGCTAATATTCTGCAGAGCATCAACCAGCATACATATTGTAGGATCATATTTTAACCAAGAATAATCATAAAACAGGGTAAAACAGTGATGGGTTCCGCTACACACCTCCCCCGTGACCATAAGCCGGCATACACGGTCTGATCCCAACGGATCGGCCTGGGGATGTCCGGACAAAAGTATTTGTTGGTCAATTCTCTAGTTTGACAACCCATTAGCATTACTGCAATTCACATTTACTCACATTTCCCATATCCCCAGATAGCTGGGATCTGAGCGCACAAAACCACCGAATAGCTCTCAGATCCTCTTCACACAGTTCAATTGCCATGTAGCTAAAGTCTTTCCCATAGTCTTTCATCATATGAATGGGCTCCATGGCATAGCTATCTGGGGTATCACCGCTCCCACAGGGCAAGTACAGAATGACCCCCCTGTATGTAAAGGGCCAGAATGAGTGACTTACACTCTGGTATGGCCGAACACTGGTTCCAAAGGGCAATATGTACCAGGGCCATAGTCGCAGGGCAGGAGGCTGGCAAACAGTCCTCTCCAAGCCAAAGTGGCGAAGGGCACTTCGTCACACATCTCCCCTTTGGGGGGAAGTCTAACCAGGCACCTGGATATTTCGCTGGGGTGATGGTGCAACACGCTGAGGGGACTTGAGGGGCAGAGGCCCGCGGCACTCTGCCCTGATGCCAGCTCTTCTGCTGGTATAACCTGCAGGACCTCCTGCTCTGTACCAGGGACAAAGGGAGGGCAGAGGCCGACTGCACTCTGCCCCGCTGTCAGCTCTTCTGCTGGGGTACTTGGGACATATTGCGGCTCAATAGCCAGGGAAACGTGGGGGTCAGTGGGGGTTAACATTTCCTCTGTTAACCCTGGGGCCACATTAGAAGTTAGCTGGGGAGGGGAGTTTGTACTTACCCCCTCCTCCGGTTGTCCCAGTGACGGTAGTTGGGGATCTGGACAAGCTGTGGGCGCAGAGACCACGGTCCCATCTGCGCCGTCTGGGAGATTGGTGTCTCCCCTGGTTAGGGTAAACTGTCGCTGGGGGGGAAGGATGACACCTTCTGCCCCCTGTGTTTCACACTGCCACTGGGGGGGAAGGACGACACCTTTGGCCCCCTGGAGTACCCACTGACGCTGTGGAGGAAGGTCGACACCTTCTGCTCCCTGGGGTACACACTGCCGCTGGGGGGGAAGGACGACACCTTCTGCCCCCTGGGGTTCACACTGCCGCTGGGGGGAAAGGACAACACCTTCTGCCCCCTGGGGTTCCCACTGCCGCTGAGGGGGAAGGACGACACCTTCTGCCCCCTGGGGTTCACACTGCCGCTGGGGGGAAAGGACGACACCTTCTGCCCCCTGGGGTTCACACTGCCGCTGAGGGGGAATGACGACACCTTCTGCCCCCTGTAGGGCCGGTAGAGAGACCTCGGTCCCATCTCTACCTGCCATCTGGAGGTCATCCCAGGACCAGTCAATGAAGTCTGGTTCTGCTTGTCGAGTAGGTTGGGGCTGCACAAGGCTGAGCAGGTGTTGGTAGTCCTGCTCCAGCTCCCACTCTCTCGTTACCAGGTGGGTCATGTCTTTGCTCCCCTCGCCTTCGTCATCCCAGACATACATGCCCATCCGGTAGTCGTAGATGTCCCTAAACCTAGACCCCTCCGTGCTGCCAAGATCAATATCGTCCTCCAAGGCATCCCATAATAAACCCGGGCCATCATAATCATCCCCCTCCGGTAAGTCGTGTTCAGCCGTCCAGGGGGTAAGTCGAACGGTATACCACCAGAGGGCCTGGTATGCGTTGTCTAGCCAGATCTCTCGCCATACCAGGGTCTCTAGTCTTGTCACCCACTCATCCAGGGGCTGCTCTCCCAATAGATACATCCGCATCGCCACACGCTTCTGTAGCCGCTGCTCATCACTGGGGAGACTCTCACCTCGCCGCCATTGGGCATCTTGCAGGGCATCATACCAGAGTTCCATTCTGTCTGTCTCCCTGTAGTCTGCGGCCTCCTTCTCATCCTCATCATGGAACACTGTCCAAAAACTAGCCGGTTCCATCCTGCTGTAGCCAGGGGCGCTGTACGGATACTAGCGTTGCCCTCAATTTGTACTCCACGGAATGGTGTCTCCTGTAGCTGTCCTTCTGACCGTGGGAACAATCCCACCACTGCCACCAAATGTAACGGAGCTGGGACCCGCAGTCCAAAATCTCCGCTGGTATACGATAAAATACCCACGAGGCACTACAGTTTCACCATCCCCGACCTCCCATATTGGACGACACACAATTTGGGAGTCAAATGAATACTGACTTTATTTTGTCATTGCAGAACTATATATACATCTCTTTGGCCACAGGCAATACACATGCCCATATTTGGCTACACACAATACACACAAAGAGAACAATAGGGGGGTCACACCTCCCTGGCAACTTTGATACAATCAGACACTGATTCAATTACACCTCTTTGTTCTTATCAGAGAATTAAAACACTTTGGAAAATGCAAGGATCCTTTACAACTTTCTTATCTCTTGAATCTCTGTAATAGGATTATCTATTAGCCTAGGTCTGCAAAAGTCTGGCTAATATTCTGCAGAGCATCAACCAGCATACATATTGTAGGATCATCATAAAACAGGGTAAAACAGTGATGGGTTCCGCTACACATGTAATACATTGCACAATGTCATAGTAACATTCTCCATGCCTGGTGAACAATGCTCCCCAAGCTTGTAAAACCTTAAACGTTCACCAAGCTTGGTAAACCTTTATTTCATTTGTTGCGCAATGTCATTATAATGTTCACCATGCCTGGTGAACCTCCATTTAATCCACGGCATAATGTCATAATAACGTTGTCCATGCCTGGCAATCCTTCATGTAATTCATTGGTAAGCATCATAGTTATGTTCTCCATGCCTGGTGAACCTCCATGTCTTTCATGAGACAGTGTCATAGTTATGCTTTCCATGCATGTTGAGCATGTTATTAGCTTTTATCACCTCTATGTGTGTCATTGCATTCAGTTCATGGACTCAGATAATAATTTTCCTTTGAACGCCTCAATAACTGCTCGTTATCTTGATTATCCTTTTGTATGTCACTGGCATCTGAGCACTTGACTTTGTTTTTGTATTTTGCCCTCTTGGTACCTCTGGTTTTGACACTGAGCTTCTGCTTGGTCTGATGGCCTGTTACCTGCCGTTCAGTTACCTACACATCCAATACCTGCATGATTACCTTCAGTCCACAGTTCCAGACCATCCTACTGTTACCTGCAGTTCTGAACCTGTCTCTTGCTACTTGCAGCCCTTGACCAGTCTCCTGTTACCTGCAGCCCTAGATTATTATCGTTTATTTATAACGCGCCAACATATTCCGTAGCGCTGTACATAAGATACGTTCAAGACAAAGATACATTCAAATGAACACATAGTAGATCTGTTCCCTGCCATCTACCTCTATCTTCAGTTATCCTGGGTCTTACCTTCTATTGGTCTCCCACTTAACCTGCCTCTAACTAGAGATAAATTAGACACTTTTCGGTCATTTGTACTTAAAGCATATGAATGTACATTGTTAGTTTCTTATTCATAATAAAAAATCTAAATTCTAGAACCTGTAAAATTACATAGTTAATGAAAGCTGTAGTTGCTTCATGCATATTACTTGTTTCTCTATTATAAGAGATCTTGCAATTAGCAATGTCTTTGCATATAATATCTCTATCAATATCACCAAAGTCATTAGGAATACAATATATGATGGGACATGGAAGTCACCAAAACTGGTGTGCTCCACCACAGAAGCTTGAATATATTATAGGAAATATGTTTAAAGTTCTGGGGGCCTCCCACAAGAAGCCCCATAAACCATGTGGTTAGAGACTCTTTCCACCACTTATACTGCAGCAATTGGGAATGAAGAAACATTATAAAACCCACAATTGTCACATATCCAATATCTACAGTTTAGATCTGTTCTCCATGTTTTACTCTAACTGATGAGATCTGATTTTTTATCCTTTTATATTATAGATAATTACACTACCACTGAGCCAATATATAATCCCGATTAAGCTTGAATTTACAAAACTGTGCGATTTAGCGATAATGGGAAATACAATACTTTCTCACTGTTGATTATGAAAGTAGCTAATCCAAGCAATTTGTTTTAATACCTTAGAGTAAGCAGCGTAAAATCAACTTAAATGCTGTACTCTTGAATTTCATCAATTGAGATATGCATGAACATGAAGAGAAACATATCATAATCATTCATAAAGAATTCATGTAGTCACAAAGGCTAGTGTGCTGCATGTGCCATTTATTCATGAGGCCAATCTGTAACAGGTGGACTTCATTAATGATAGTGCCACTTAACGTTTACCCTGCCTTAGGGGAGCTTAAAGCCTCCAACCATGTTGAGAAGACTTGTAGGTGACACAATGATAGAGTTATACATTAACATTATATAGTGGGAAGACAGCAGACAAGGAAAGAATGGAAAGTCTGACTGCATCAGTCTCACTGGCAACCACTGAGTGTGGACATTTAATATGGGAACAGGATTGCACTCCAGGGCTACTACCACAGATACATTGTAGGCCTTTGTTGAGAATTTAGCTACATATATCTATAAAGATATGGCATCTCATAATTAAGGCAATGTTGTGTTAAGGAGCATATAATAAATGCAATTTCTGATGCTTTATGCATTAATTTCCTTTTTAATTGGCACAAAGTTGCAGAATAAATTATACAAAATGTACCAAATTGTCCCAAGTAATAATGTAACGCAAGATATTGTTAAAGACGTGCAGCAATGGTCTAAAGTGTGCTCTCTTTCCATTGTGCAAGAGTAGGATGAGTCTTCATGGTCTGTAGGAT
Organism: Discoglossus pictus; assembly: GCA_027410445.1. Classification (NCBI taxonomy): domain Eukaryota; kingdom Metazoa; phylum Chordata; class Amphibia; order Anura; family Alytidae; genus Discoglossus; species Discoglossus pictus. The sequence continues at coordinate 485,866,322 of CM050163.1, forward strand.
AAGCCTACAAGTCTCTTGTCTAGATTGAAGTGTCTGTTAAGTTTCAATGTTTTCACTCTATTATAGATATAGTTTAAAAGGACAAAGCAAAAGTTCAAAATAATGTATAATTTAGGGAGCAAGAAGAACTTTGTAAATTGAATGTCATTAAAATTGTATCCTTTTGCTGATCCCATAAAATCATTGCTTTTATCTTTGTGCTATTTTTAATAATTTCAACTTTATTTATGGATGTCTATATGTGATCAGATTTTTTTTAAATAGAGTTTAACAAATAAGAAAATGGCATTCAATTAATAATAAAATGTTACCTTTTAATTTTACATTGCCATATTTGAACCTGGAAGCGGTGTCCCTTTAATATAATGAAGAATATATACATCTATAATACATCTATAATGCTAATAATTTTACCACTTCTGATTCTTCCCCGGATCCTTTTCAAAAAATTAAAACAATATTATTTTCTGTCTATGTGATGCTAAATAAAATATTATTAATATTATCATTACTAATATTATTACATGCAAATAAATTCATAGTATCAAAGAGTGCAAATCTCCTAATATATCACAATATATCTCAAGTTCTAAAAAATAAGTTAAAGAAATAAACTACTCAGTTTTTTATTTTAAGTTTTTTCTCTGTTAATTGATGTAATTACTGACATTTTGAAGACACTGCATATTTTGTTACGAAAAGAAGGTCTTTCGTATTGCTTGTTTTCTAAATGCTCTACAATCAGTTATTTTGAATCAATTTGCTTCCCAGGCAGTTTTGTTCCTTTTGCAGAAGGTGGTCTTTTTTATTCAGCTGTTACTTCAGTGGTGTCTACAATTAAACTGCAGCATACTAGTATGAACTGTCATTACTGTAAATTGCTGCAACTGCTAGTAATTAAAGTGGTGCACTAAAAGCAAGCACATTTTGAGTGACCTTTTGGGATTATTACAAGTAATATAAATGTATATGCATGTATAATGCATCTGCTAGAACTTGGTATATATTTAAATGTTTCATCCGTGGTTTAAAATGATTTCACACAGAAATTCAACTTGCATTACCTTTTAAAAGGATTATTTTATTTATGATTCAAAGTTTCAGTATAAATCGCTGAATAGGTATACAAAAAAGAAAAGAAAAAATAAGAATATCCACTGAGCTAATTATATGACTCAAAATTAAGCTTATAAAGCAAGTTAACTCAAGACTAGGTGAATGAAGGAAAAGAGTAATGGTAGATGTAGGGTTAGAAAGTTATTTCAGTAAGCTAGGGGTTTTCTTAAGTCAGTAGTAGGGATAGGATGGTGATAAGATTTGGTTAGAGTAGATACAGAATAGAGTATTTTTATAGTAGATTTAGGAGTAAAATAGCAGTAGAGTTAGGCTTCTGGTAGTGACAGTTTTAGAGTTTTGTGTAAATTTTACAATTATGGTGGAGTTAATGAAATAGTGTGGTTAGGGCAATTTTTTTATTAAAATGTAGTAAGGGTTAGGATAAGGCATTAGTATCCATAGAGTCATGATCATAGCTAAAGATAGCATAGTAGTTTTCTGGGGAGTTTTGATATTTTTCCCAAAAATATTAAGTTAGGCTTTGGATTCGTGACAATATAGAACCTTGTCGCACTCTTGACCTTGAACTATGTGTTTTATCCATGTTGGTTTCTGACTGTGGTCACATACAGATTACTCAGGAGGTGTTTAAGATAGTCTGGTATCCGCATATCTTTAAGAAACTCTCACATTTTGTTGTGATCTACACAGTCAAAGGATTTGAATAGTCTGTGAAGCAGAGGTAAATGTTTTTCCGAAGCTCTCTTGCATTATCCATTATCCAGCAGACATTGGCAATTTGATCACTTGTGTCTCCGCCTCTGCAAAACCCAGCTTGCAAACCTGGTAGTTCTTGGTGCATATATTGTTGGAGCCGAGCTTTCAGGATCTTAACAATTACCTAGTTAGCATGTGAAATTAGTGCAATTGTTTGATAATTGGAGCACTCTTTGCCATCGCCCTTTTTTGTGATTAGGATGTTGACTGACCTTTTCCAGTCTATTGGCCATTGCTCAGTTTTCCAAACGTATTTCACAGCATCATCTTTTAGGAATTTTATCAATTCAGCTTATGATTCCATTACCCCCTAGAGCCTTGTTATCAGCAATGCTTCCTAGGGCCTATCACTTCCGTCTCCAAGATGTCTGTCCCCAGCTCATTGGAAAAACTACTGAGATTATCAATGCTGTTAAGATCCTTCCTATATAGATATTTGGTGTATTCTTGCCATCTTTTCTTTATTTGATCTGCTTCTGTTAAGTCCATACCGTGTTTAATTTTTATCACACCCACTTTGGCATGATAGGTTCCTTTGAGATCTCCAATTTTCTTGAAGAGATCTTTTGACTTTCCCATTCTGTTATCTGCTTCTATCTCTTTATAATGCTCATTATATAATGTTCATTGTCTCTTCTTGCTATCCTTTGGACAATCATTTTCCTATCTCCATTACCTTTGGCTTTCCTTCTTTCCTGGGCTACTTTCAAAGCCTCATCAGATAGACAGTTTTGTTTTATTTCTTTTGGAGACTCTTTTTTGTTGCTGTTTTGTGGACAATTCACAAAAAAGAAAAAGCCAGGTAGTCAAAATATCTATAGTATAATAATCCGATGCTACACTTTCTTGCAATAACACACATCCTGCACTGTGGAATGTATAGAGTATGCTAGAGTTGAAATATTTCAGTTTCATTTCATTCACATTGGAAAAGAGTGGGAATATGTGGTTTAGTGGAAGGCCAATTAGGATTGAGTGACCTTATAAGAGTGTATAAGTATTCTAGTAGTATCTTGGGTCCCCTTCTGAATCGCTACCTTATTGTGGTGAAGGGGCTTGTGTTCAATGAAGCTGGGAGCTATACCATTTAGGGTTACCCAAGATGGGCAGGTCATGGCAGAGAGGTCAGACAAATCATGGAGAAGGAGCAACCAGAGACATTATGATATGGCACCAGAAGATGAGCCCGTTGGGTCAGAAGGTGCCTACCACATTACTGAGGAAGTGCAGAGGGCAAGTATGAGTAGCACCATATCTAATGAATTTGTTGGGACAAAGCCAAAAGGACACCCAGCTGGAGGGTTAAGGAAAGTCAGCTGCTGCAAAGAACAATTCGGCATAGGAATCTGTAATGTTAGAACTATGGACCAAGGCAAACATTGATATCCTGTGAATTAGTGAATTAAATACAATGGAATGTGGACCAAGAAGCCACGACCAGAAACGAACATGGGATAACAGAATGGTTGAACATCAGAAAAGGTGTGCACCAAGGTTGTATATTGTCGCCTTTTTAATATACCCAGAGCACATCATGCGTAAGGCCAGACTGGATGAATCCAAATCCAGAATCAATATAGCTGAAAGAAATATCAACAAACTCAGATACGCGGATGATACTGCTCTGATTGCTGGAAGTGAGAAGAAACTAAAGGACCTATTGATGAGGGTAAAAGAAGAGAGTGCAAAAGCTGGCCTGCTACTTAACATTAAAAAGATGAATATCATGGCAAATGGCAATCTCAGTTCCTGCAAATAGATGGGAAAAAAGTGGCGATAGTGATTGAATTTTTTCCCCCTGGGATCTAAGATCTCTGCAGATGGTGACTGTAGCCATGAAATTATCAGATGTTTACTTCTGGGGAGGAAAGCTAAGGCAAGCTAGTGAAAAGTAAAGATATTACATTATCAAAAAAAGCACCGCTTGGTTAGAACTATGGTATTCTCAGTAGTAACCTACGGATGTGAGAGCAGGACCATAAAGAAGGTTTAGTGCCATAGAATTGACACCGTAGAATTGTGGTGTTGACGAAAACTAGTGGACTGCAAGAAGTTCCAATAAATCAGTACTTGAGGAAATCAAGACAAACTGTTCACTGGAAGGGATAATCATGAAGCTGAAGCTCAAATATTCTGGCTACGTCATGAGAAGGCAGAATTCCCTAGAGAAGACACAACTGAACGACTAAGCAACAAAGTCTCTTGGGTAAGGGAAGGAATGAGTTTTGAACATGCTCCAGAGGTGGTGATGGTGGGATTTAGATAGTGATTGAATGTGGAGATGAAGAGAGATCTATGTCAAATGTGACACCAAGACAAGACATGTCTACAATAAGACATATTTCAGGTATAGGGGAGGAGGAGGAAGGGGAATTAGTAACAGCTCAGAATTGGAGAGGTTGATTTTGAGATGCCAGGAGGATATCCACAAGGATGTGTGCGAAAAACATGTTTCCACATGGGTTAGTAGGGAGGGTGATGGGTTTGGAGAGAAGATATTTGAGTATCATCAGCATAAAGATGATACTGAAACACATAGGAGCTGCTAAAATTACCACGAGTGGAGGTGTAAACAGAGTAGAGCAAAGGTGCCTAACATTGAGCAATGGGAACCCCCAACAGATGGGCTAGTGGAAAGGAGGAGGTGCTGCGGTAGGAGACAGTGAAGGAACAGTTCAAGATGTAGGATTCAAACCATGAGAGAGTGGTCCCACAGAGAACTAGGGAATGGATTGTGTGCAGGTAGAGTCGAGGATCAACTGTGTCGAAGGCAGCAGAGAGATAAAAGAGTATTAGCAGAGACAATTGTCCCCTGGACTTGGCAGTCACTAGGTCATTTGTTACCTTTGTGAGAGCAGTTTCAGTTGAGTAAGCTACAGAAGCTAGATTACAGTAGGTCAAGTAAGAAACAGTTTGTTAAAAAGTGAGTAAGGTGGTTAAGACAAGCTGTTCGAGTAGTTTAGAAGCTTGGAAAAGTAGGGAGATGGGGCGAAAGAAAGGGATGATAGATCAAGAGATGGCTTCTTCAGGATGTGTGTGATAAAACCCTTTTTGGAGGAGAATGGAAATTTACCAGTGAAAATAGAGATTGAAAAGATGAGTGAAGACTGGGTAAGGGTGGTAGAAATGGAGGGCACAAGATGTGAGGGAATGGGATCAAGGGAACTGGTCTGGATTAAAAATGAAGACAGATACTTGGATACCTCTGTAATCAGTGTGAAGAAGAAGACTGTGTCTCTATGTGCGGTGAAGCTGGGCAATGGAGGTGGAGGTGAGGACTGAGAAGGCAGTTGTAGGTTGAAAAGAGGCATTGAGGATTAGATAACAGTGTTGGAATGAGGGATGAAAAGTAGGTTTGTTTAGATAAATGAAGGGGAGAGTTGTAAAAGCAATGTGCAGCATAAATTTAAATAAATACATTTTGTTTGAAGATATCTTGTTTGCTTTGAGTGCCATGGCTGAGGGGGAGTGTGAGGGATGTGATGAATGATGGTGGTGTGAGTGAGTGAGTATAGTGTGCAGTAAGGAGTGGGAGGACAATGTGGTGAAGTTATGGGGGGGTTGTCGTAAGAGAGCAAAATTGCTGAGGGCCAATCTTGCATGGATTTCTGTAGGGTAGTAGAGTAAATGAAGAAAGGAGAGGTGTAAGGCTGGCAGTTAAGAGATGGTGGTCGGAAAGAGGGAAGGGTATATTACGGAGCACAGAGTCATTGCAGAGATGTCAGAAAAATAGGTCAATGGAATGACCCTAACTAAGTTGCAGAAGTAATCAACTGTGAGAGGCCAGATAAGAAGGTTTGTGAGAGATACTTGGCAGAGACAGGGGCAACTGGGTTGTTAACAGTCAACAATAATGAGAGTGGGAATGCTAGAGGAGAAGAAGTAGGGCAGTGTGGCAGTTTAAGAGGGAGGACAAACAGATATTGTCATCTAAATAATCTGTTAGTAATGCTCTATAAATATACAGCAATTTTAGGTTACACAAAACAACATCTGATAACAGCTTAACATGTCTTTTTCAATTAAATCTATTTTGCAAATAGATATTCAGTCAAACCAGGAGATGGATAATTACAGGAACGGATAGTGTTTCCGGGAATACATGCATTGCTAACAAATTTGTGAACACTTTATCTACCACAACCACATCAAATTCTCTCGCTTAACAGCTGAGGAGAAAGCACTGATTTTATTGACCTTCCGAAAACATTTATGAAAATAAGTTGGCACAAACTAAATACAATACTTACAGATTCGGCGCTCCATGCCAGCAACTGAGGCCCTTGCCCAGTGACCTCGCCAGCAACTGAGGCGCCTTCGGTGCTCCATGCCAGCAACTGAGGCCCGTGCCCAGTGACCTCGCCAGCAACTGAGGCCCTCGCTTCGCGAGGGGCCTCAGTTGCTGGCATGGAGCGCCTTCGGCGCTCCATGCCAGCAACCGAGGCCCTTGCCCAGTGACCTCGCTTCGCGAGGCCCGCGGCTCGCTACGCGAGGGCCGCGGCTCGCTTCGCGAGCCCGCAAGCGTGAGCAACGACCCGTACGCTCACAACTATATATGTGATAACTTAATATATACCATGAGACTTCCTGCAGTGATGATCAAAGATACTCATGATGACACTCCTAACCCTCACATTGACCATTAGTACATGTAACCAATTGGTATTATTGAGCATTACATTCACAAATGTTTATACCTCATTCCTAAGGCAGTCTAGGGTCAATGAATATGTTCTAACATAAGGGGTCTCACTCAGCTCCTCATCTTGTGTATCAGTTTAGAGGGATCCTTCAAATAAAACGCTTAGCATAATGTTATTCTTGACTTGGTTCAGACTAAACAAGCAGGTGATGGGTGTCTAGTCCTCTAAGACTTTTGATATATGAATTGGACAAGGTAGCCCAAATAGACAGCTCTCTTCCTCTGTATATAATTGGTGTTGGTGCTCATAAATTACATATTAACTAAGTATTGTGTTCTCTCTGATCTGTATATAGAGCATGACACCCTAGTCAAACTAAACTATGAACATAACACTATGTGTGGAGGCTGTGTACATAACACTAGTTGGGATATGTATCACTGTGCTAAATCAACACCTTTACTCTGCTGGTGTTCACTAAATTGGAAGGTACACAGAAAGACTGCACCACATTGATGCACATTTTTACAACAAAATAAAATAGTGTTAAAAAATGATCTATTGTTATTATTAATTTCTAATGTGTTAGCATTTTCTCAGAAAAATGCAATTCAGCTAAATGAATTTATGATATATACTTATAGCACATTCACTATACACATTAATTTAGTAGATGATATTGTGAAACATAACAGGAGACCAACACGTTTAAGGCAAATAGTTACTGCGTGTCTGTTTGTGTAGTGATTCAGACCAAAGGGTAGTATGGTATCTTCTTTTACAAAGAAGAGAACAATTTCTTCACCCTCCCAGCTTCCCTAGAAGATTCTTCTTTTAAAACAATAGTCCCAGAATAAGGACAAATCCTCCTAATCTAACTGGATCCTAATTATCTTTCTTTCTCCAGTTTCTTTTCAGTTGATTGCTCCAAAATCCCAGGAGAAAAAAGATTCCAGTGGTATATCTTTTGGAGACATACGTGTATCTCAACTGCTTATACGTTTTGCTAAAGCTAATGCTATTGATATTAAATAGTAATAACACTAGCTAATAGTATTTTCAAAAATATGTGTCCTATTGAAAATGTTTGGAGGTACAAGAATGATACAATTATACTGAACAATAAAGACAAGAGAAGGATCAAGTGTAAGGTTGAATTAATTGCAGACATAGGGAAGAGGGAAAAGGAATATTTTAAACTGGATGTGTCTGTTTAGCCCATAATGTTGATAACTGAGGAAAGTAAAAACTTTCTAAATAAATTAATGAACGATACAGAAATATGACAACTGGAGTCTGTTTATATGTTTATATGGTCTATTTCGTTCCTCATATTCTCAGAGTTTTCCGGTGACAAAAGACATAAAATAATATCCAAATTGTGCAAGGAATAGATAGTTAACAAAAGTGAAGGTTTTTTGTTGTATTTCAGATAACATGCCGGTTATGGCTTACAATTGTAAGTAGTTAAACAACATAAATACCTAAGGGAAAAATAAATGGGAAGATGTTTTTAGGTTTATCTAACTGTGCCTTCATGGTCAGAGGTCTTGGGCAGCTTTTTCCGCTAGTGGCACTTGTTCAACTCTGCAGTCACATGATTTACGCTTTGGTTCGTGCTCGTGTTTCCAGAAATAGAATCAATAGAGAACAGACAAAGCCACAGTTGCCAGTTTTTACTATCTTGTGGTTTTTGTCAAGGCTCCAGGCTTCACAGGTCTACCAGATAATGAAGACAAACTTTTTCAGTTCCTGTATATCTGTATTCCCTTCTGATCAGCTACCCTTACCAGAATGACACTTTAGAAAAAAGATGGTAAGAAAAATGCTTTACTCTGTAAGTACAGTAAAAACATGGTTTATTCTTTGAGTATGTTGCCTCAAGGATTTGGCCTTTGACTCTGTAAAGTGTGCCAACCTATTTATTTTACAATATATAACAAGTCTTTAAAGCTTTTTAACAGAAAATCAATACTTCCTAAATCACACTCACATCACTTCAATAATCAAATGTAAATTGCAATAATTCAAACACACACAAAATAGTTATGTTTTTTGATAGTTTTATTCCAGTGTTTATTTCTTATATAATATATTCCTTTTAAACATTCTCAATGGATGATATTTCGTGTATATGTATATACATGTATAACAATATATTTTATTGTTCACAATACAGTTGTTATTCTACCTTATTTTTTCAGTACTTATGATTATATTTCTGGACAAATTAATAACACATATTAAATTTAATGACTGCAAAAAATAGTTTGTAAATTTAACATTTGATATACCACACGAAGCGTTCTGAGCATTGGCCTTATATAACATGCAATTATGTTGCACATTATATATAATATATATACAGATATATACTACTACTTTCTTGTTTGACAGTTTTGCTGTCTGTATTAAAACTCAGACATTGGGGGACTTTCACTAAAACTGAGCAGGCTTGTTGCACACCTGCACACTTTACACTTCACACACTTTATTATAAGCCTTTATTAAAATGAGCGTCACACTGGGCTGTGATGAATTAGTAGGTTAAAAACTGCAATTAACAATAACTAACCTGCATATGGGTCCTTATGGACTCCCAGATCACATCACCTAATTCTCCCTCAGTCCTCACCACTAGGAATAAGCACTCGGGTGTGGCTAGTTATCTAAGGGAGGCTAATGGGTTGGAAGATCCTACATAAAGCAACTAAATGTCTTCTAAACATATTAACCATTTAGATGACCTAAAATTGGATTTCCAAACTCCTGTTGATTGAAAAGTCATTAACAGCTATTTTAACAAATGGGATACTTTAGAAGTCATTATATAAGGTCTAACAACACCTGATAATGGTCATTTGTTGGGTGTAGCTTCTCCTTTGAGGAGCTAAATTAATTTACTGTATTTATAGAGGTCTGGGGAATTTTTGTTTTTTGGATTAGGCCTATTTCCAGGGACCTAGAAGAAAGGATATAAGGGAATATTTTGACAATGTTGAAACCTGCATTATTTTACTCCAGACAGTTTTTTTAATAGTTTTTAGGCTACTGGAGGTTTTACTTTATTTTTTTTATGGTATTTAATTTTGTATTTTACATTCAGGCCACCCATAACATGCACCTACAAAGCAGAGATTGAAGTGTCTTGGTATGTTCATTTTTGGGTTGTGAAGTTGCTTGGAAACCAGATTTAGAAATTGGTAAAATTAGTTGTGATGCTGAATCTCAGCTCATCATGGCCCATTCCAGCAAATTACATTAACTGCAAAACTTTAATAAATACCTGCCTTAATTTAGTCCTTGCACTATTTTGTGTTGCGGATACACATAGGCCTCTCATACACAATTAAAAAAAAAACATTTTAATACATTAATATTTATTATTTCTGAAGGAAGGCTACTCTATTATCTACCACAATATTGGTAATTCAATCTCTATTTCATGTGTTATAATCACAATATTTTCCATCATGCATGAACAACATTATTCATATTATGTTCATATTCAGAAACTGTATACAATGTAGCACTGTTCAGTATCAATGTTCCCCTGAAAGGTTGTTAACCAAATGACAATGATTTTTTAAAATAATGAATTATTACACTAACAATAGCTATAATGTCACATAATTAATATTGGTATACCTCTTGCCACATATACCCCTGCAATGGCTTGGGAATTTGCAGGATGTGTGTACACAAGATTGCCCTTGATGGAGGGGAGTTTGCTGTTACTCCATGTGCCTCTCCACAGACTCCTTGTGTGTTATTTGTTCCTTGGAGACTGTTGTGCAATTCATGCTAATGTCTTTCTGTTCCTTCCCGAGCTTTTAAAGTACAGTGGTGTGTTTAATTGCTGCTACAGCTATAATAAATGTCTAAAAAAACCTTTGCGAGTCCTATTTAGTACTCATAATATTTTTGTCAGAAACTTTTTCTAATTGCCGGTCTGACTTAATTTAAGAGCTAGACGAAAAGTTCTAATAGAATATTGATTTTGTGTAAATATGAGAAATTAGCACTCAATGTTTGAGCAAAAATCAATGGAGAGGCTAGCCCTAAGTTGCGTCTTTGGCTTGTCAGTAGTGATTGTGGGTGGGTAACTAGCAATAGGAATGTGAGTAGCTAATAGAATATGTGGCAATATTAAGAGCAACTTTAATTATGTGTAACATTATGATCTGGACAATAGAATATGACTCTTAGTTTTTTTGCAATTAAACTGAAGTGTATATCAATATGAAATAAAAATATATATGTTATGAAAGAGACTGAGTGGAGTCCAATTTGACCCAAAGAAATAGGGTTTTGCAGGTTTTCATGAAAGTAGACATGTCAGTAGTAAATGATGTGGGTGGACTGTGGTACAATCCATAACACGTGAACAATAAGAGTTCCTTTATAGGTACAGTATGCTAAGCTTTATGAAGCAGAATGTAATCTGAGAAGAGACCACGTTGCAATTTAATAGCTGAACAAGTATGAACAAGTTGGGGTTATGGGCATGACAGATCAAAGGATTTAAGTGCGCAAAGTTCAACGTTGCTCAGCAAATAGCCTATTCTCTGCCGCCCTGCATGTTACCACGCAAGTCCACTGCAAGCAACGTTATGGGGCTAATTTAATAGCCGTAACACATAAATCTGGAGATACAGGCTACGTTTTACAACGTTTTACAACGTAGCCCCAATTTAATAGGCCTGCTTATCAGGGGAAAAGAACATTAATAATAAAAAAGAGGTTAACAAAGGAAAACAATTATTACACTTTAAGAAGCATATTACAATTAACTTCAATATTAGTCATTAAAACATCAGTGTCAAGTAACTTTTAACCGAAATCCTATCTACCCCGTTAGCATGTTGTAATCACCGTAAGCATATACAATATCTGCCCACATTTGTACTAATGTATGTCATTTTATTAATTGTGTTACTTTTGTTTCATATTTTTTGTTATGCCCACATTTTTTGACCCCATGGATAACCTGATTAAATCTTCTTCTGGTTCAGTTTGTAGACTTCTTTCACAGTATGACATCTAAGTCGTATTTGCTTATCATATTCTGAATCCTGTGATTGAGCAGACATAATGGTCTCTATTCCATGTCCCACTTTAGGAAAATAATGAGCAAATTTTACTCGTAAATCTGCTTTGTACAATGACGTTAAACACTATAAAAATCCAAAGAGAAAGACTCTTAAGATACCTAGAATTGTATTCCACTCCTATTTGTCACCTTGACATCTTATACAAGGCTATCACATTGTTCCAGTAGTGAAATCTCGGCACTCTGAGGGTTACACGTAAATCCATAGAAGTGCTGAGATTTTCTAAAAATCCTATGTGTACAATCACCCACCTGTAGAGGTACAACAATGCATCTGAGAAGCATACATGTATCTAATCTATTATCAACCTTAACACCTTAATTATGTCAGATTTGATGCTTGATTCCGACTAATGTTTTATCCAACCTTAAACAGACTTTTAATAATCCTTTAATTCTGATTGGTTAGAAACTGAACCCGGGAAATGTTGAGCAGGGTGACATCAAATTCTCATTTCTCATTGGCTAAAATATAATGGACATATATTTCAGCCAATTATAATCTGCAAAAACAAATTATGGCTCCACCCAGGAAACACCAATTAGCGTGTGCGTGTTTTCACTATTTTCCAGAGTGGCCTGAAGCTCTGTCAGTTAGCTACGCCAGAAGGACGCTTGAGATCTAACTGATGGCAGCTTGCAGAGGGGGGATCTCCAGCCACTAATGTGGAAAAATACAATCAAGAGCCCCTAGAAGGAGTGCCAGAGTGCCGCTGGAGTACTGGAACTGAAGGTCGCAGGCTGGTTGCAGGGGGGTATGAGCAGCTCCTTCCCTGAGTGTCTTGCCCAGCTGTGATGTAAGCACGGTGTATTCTGCAATAGCCAGGTAATCCCTTCCCATCTAGTAATTTAGGACAAGTCCAGTACAAAGTCCAGCACAAGAAGAAATGCCCAGTCTCCCTCTGAGCTCATCCTGCTCAAAGGTTTGAAGTTTGGTTTACACTAATTGGTGTAGAGAGTTCTCCAGAAATCTTTAAAGAGAAGACGTAGATTCTAGACCTATCTTATTTAAGAATCAACTTTTCATACAGGTTAGCTAAGGAGTGTAATGTATAGGTCATAGTTAGAAGAGTACATTTATCATTCAGAGAATTTAGGGTGACATGTCCCGGGGGGGGGGGATCTTAAGGCAGAGGTAATTAAGGAGTGTCTATCATAAGTGCAGCTTTGGCATTTACAATGTGTTCATTGTTACCCCCATCCAATGGTCAAATTAAAGGGCCCTTGGTCTCAGATTAACATTACAGTTAGACTAGGGCTCTTTCCTGTGTAGGGAATACTAGAGTGTGATGCATAGGTATTCAGTGATATAAGAAATATAAGAAAGATAAAAGGGACCTAAATTGATAAGATGTACCAAATGACATCTAAGGGGAAAAATAGGGATAAAGACAAAAAATTTATGACTAGATATACATCAATACCTACTCAGAAGGGGAAAGATAATAAACCTAAAAAAAATTACCTCTCAGCTTCAACTTTTTTTAGCGGAGGATTTGTCAACCTACAACTCTTCAAACTCAGATAATTCAACATCAGTCAAAGAGATATAGCAGCCCCTGGAGTCAGCATGGGGGAAGGGGTGTTTTGACCGGGCTTGTGTGTGGGAGTGTTAGATAACAGGGGGAGGAGTAGGGGGTTGAATAATATTGAGTGCTTCCTGCCATGTGGGCAGTTGGTCCAGGGGGAAGCACATGTGAAGATCCCTGCACCATGTCAGCTCCCAACATACAGTATTTGGTGGCCCTGATCACCGCTCAGGCTTCGCAGCATGAGGCCACCTGGCTACAGCAACTGCTGCAAGCAGTGCACAGTGCCACCCCAACTCCCCCTGAAGCATCAGTGAGCCGGCCAGTGAGGCAGTCGAGAAGGCCGGCGAGGCTTACCCCAGAGATGCCACGATTCAGAGGAGGCAGCGTGGTCACGAGGGCGACTACTAGGTCAGCAGCAGTAGCGAGGAAGGAGCGGGAGAAGAAGGCAGGTGCAGCCAAGGGAGCAGCATCGGTCACCTCATCACCTGCACCTCCGAGTACCAGCGTGGGGGAAGCGGGCCAGTGCACAGTTGCTGAAGCATGGCGGGGAGATAGAGCAGCGGACGATGGGTGAGGAGGACGAGAAGGTAGGCCATAGAGCAGAAATATGTCGGGTCTGGTGCCGGCCGAGAGCGTGGGAGTGGCGGCAGAGCGAGAAGAGGACGAGGAGCCAGGTCTTACTTTGCCGGCAGCAGATGAAGTCACGGTAGGAGACCGCAGGCCAGCAGCAGCAGGGAGCAGCAACCCGGTGGTCAGCGCAGATTGTCCAGCCCAAGCAGGTTCGCAGAGGGAGTCCAGAGGTGGTCCAGTGGTGAGGACGTCACGCATGGTAGTTAGGAGGAGAAGGCGGCCTACCGATGGCGTTTTGGGCGGCACTGTCAGTCAACAGATGTCTGGGGACAGGCATGTCACCATGGAAGATGGAGTGGAGTGGCAGAACCCGCTGGGAAGGGGACATGGCGACAGGTCTGGGCGCAGATGCAGCCGTGAGAGGAGAGATCGGCAACCAGAAAGGACCTGAAAGGATAGGTCTTCCCAAAGAAGGCACAGTCCAACATGTAACCCTGGGAAGGAGGGTCACTCGCCAGCCAGGCGCCGGCAGGAGTACGAGACACAGAACAGGACGAGCCCGCTGCGCTCTTATCCAGATGGTAGGAGCAGGCATAGCCCCAGGAGACGTCAGAGGTCTAGATCCAGGTCACCAAGGCAGGATGGGTGTGCAGTTTGGCTGCATAGACAGAGGACATCAAGTATCAGAGCAAGGTCAAAGTCAATGTGAGTCGCAACCAGGACCAGGCATGCTTCACCACATGGGGGGGGGGGGGACCTAGATGGCCGAGCAGCAAAGGCAGGGGGAACACGGCAGGGAGTTCTATTCCTCTCGTTACAGGCAGGATGGGCGATCATTCTCCAGAGAGAGGAGCAGCGCTGGCAGGAGTCGAGACTGCGTGCAGCTCAGTAAAGCAACCACGGACAAGGATCTTACTGCAGGCCGTCAGGTGAGGTAGCCATTGCCTCTGCGGCTGTATCTCTTTCAAATGTGCTTGAGGGTTTAAAAGGTTTTGTTGCTAGTTTGGAAGAGCAGAGTTCGGATAGCAGAGCCAGTAGGGCATGGGTGGGGCCGTCCCCCAGTCACCAGGGTGCTAGGGTAATTAGTCCACCCACGGACAGGGATCAGGGAGAACAGGAAGGCAGTACTCAGGAACCTATGGTTAGTGACGCAGGGGAAACGGTACTTGCTGAGGCGGCAGCGTCTCAATTGGCCATCCTTAAGGTGGCGGACACAGCCCTTAGGAAGTCCTCATTATGTTCAATTGGCCCAATTGGTGAGCATGTTCCTCTAGACATTAGAGAAAGGATTTGGCGCTGTGAGTTTATTGAACTCTTTTCCTTGCTCCTAATTGTATATACTTAAAAGTTGACGAGAAGAAGGAGGACTATAAAAAAGAGGAGGATGAGCGTAGGAAGAGGTACAGGAAAATTCCAAAAAATTTCAGTAACTGGCTCCAGGCATTTGTGATTTTTGCTAGTATAATTGGAGAAAAACATCCCGAATACTGCTCCCCCCTTTTCTGCTACCTCGAAGAGATGGATGGAATCTATAGGACATATGGGGGGTTAGCATGGTGACACTATGACGTTAAGATTAGGCAGAAGTTTTCAGTGTTACCTAGCATGCAGTGTGACGTCAGGGACATGGGGAGTTGGCTGAAGATTGTGACGCCATTGCATCCGCTTTCGCCCAGTGTTGCGAAGCCAGGGTCGGCTGCACCGTTTAAAAAGGGGGGATGCTGCTTCGCATACAACAAAAGTGTCTATAAGTGGGGCTGTCGTGTAAGTTCCATCACAATTGTTCAGAATGTAGCTTGAAACACCCTCTTTTTCAATACTTCAAGAAAACGAGGGCTCCAAGCGTGTCTCAAAAGGGGGAGGACGCCGGTGTTGCTAAAAAAGATGCGCCCGTGGTTAAGGGAGTACGGCAGTCTTCACCCGGCGGTTGCCGAGTTGTTGTTGTTTTCGGACGGGTTTTTTATACCCTCTTCGGTTGCACCTTTTACCAGGCTCCCTTCCAATTTAAAATTGGCCAGGGAGAGTCCGCAGCTGGTGCTGGAGAAATTATTGATTGAGGTTGAAAAAGGGCAGATGGCTGGTCCATTCAGTGAACCTCCTTTGCCTAATCTACCGGTGTCCCTATTGGGGCTGGTACCCAAAAAGGAGCCTGGGCGTTTTCGGGTTAATTCACCACCTTTTGTACCGAAAAGGGGCGTCAGTTAACAATGGTATTGACAGTAACCTTGCGGCGGTGTCATACACCCCATTTTCCAGAGCTGTTGATCTGGTAAGAAAGGCGGGAAAGGGGGCCTTGTTGGCTAAAGTCGACTTTGAGTCTGCTTTTTGTTTACTGCCAGTTAACCCCGCGTCCCAATTTTTGTTGGGCTGTAAGGTTGAGGGTCAATATTTCATGGATCTATGCATACCAATGGGCTGTTCAATTTCTTGGTCATATTTTAAGAGTTTTAGTTCATTTGTTCATTGGGTTACGGTTAAAAAGTCAGTTTTGGAATCGTTGGTTCATTACTTGGATGATTTTTTGTTTATCGGGCCGTGGGATTCATCGGACTGTGCGGTATTACTCTAGAGCTTTTTGGATCTGGTAACGGATTTTGGTATCCCTCTGGCAACGGATAAGACAGTGGGTCCCACGCACAGTTTGAGTTTTCTTGGTATCCAGATTGATACAGAAACTATGGTGTGCAGCCTTCCCCTGGACAAGGTGTCGGACATGCTGGTATCGGTGAGGCATATACAGGCTATGAAGAAGGTGACGCTCAAGACCATGCAGTCCTTGCTCTGTAAATTGAATTTTGCTTGCTGGATCATTCCAATGGGGAGGTTTTTCTCTAGGCGGCTTTCTCTCACCACGGCGGGAGTAAAATGAGCGCATCATCACATTCGGGTAACAGCGGATCATAGGGGGGACCTCAGGGTCTTGGAGCTGTTCCTCTCGCATTTTAATGGTCTGTCGGTCATCTTACAGGATCCGGTGCAAAATTCGGAATTAAATCTTTTTACCGATTCGTCCGGTTCTATCGGTTTCGGAGCTTATTTCCGGGGCTGTTGGTGCGCGGAACGTTGGCCTGCGGAGTGGAGTGGCGCCATTTTGAAGAATATGGCCTTTTTGGAATTATTTCCGATTGTGGTAGCGTTGCACTTGTGGGGAGATAGTTTTCAGAACCGTCACATAGTGATCCATTGCGACAATTTAGATGTCGTGCGGGCCATTGCTTCCATTTCTGCAACCTCTATGCCAGTGGTGCGTTTACTTAGGAGATTAGTGTTAAAATGTTTGCTCCTTAACATATTTTTCAGAGCATTACAAATCCCCGGGACTATAATGTTATAGCTGGTGCTCTCTCTCGATTTCAGTGGCAGAGATTCTGGGGGGCTTCACCGGCTGCGAAGGTACGGAGGACACCCATGCCCAGGGATCTATGGAAGCTTGCGTACCAGGTATAACTGCAATGGTCCGAAAATCTTTGTCGGAGGGTACATGGAATGCTTATAGCGAAGTGTGGGCTGAATGGGTGCAGTTTGGAGCGAATTATAGACTATTAGCTATCGTTTATCATAGAGAGGCATGTGGTAAGGCAGGCATTAAAAGGGATCCACAAAGGGGTGAGCAAGAATTTGGGTGACAGGAGGAGACCAGTTTCGTTTGTCTTGTTGGGTAAATTGGTAGATGTATTGGAAGGTATTTGTGTGACGCATTATGAATTTGTGTTATTTAGGGCAGCTTCGTATTAGCTTTCTTTGGGGCCCTTCATATTTCAGAGTTAGTGGTGTCATCTAGGTCGGTGGATGGGGGTTTGTTTAGAGCGGATGTTGTTATAGAGGGTGAGGTCATCTCTGTTTATATTAGGCGATCTAAAACTGATCAGTTGGGTAAAGGCAAGAAGGTTTTTATAAATGCAGTTCCATCTAATAGTTGTTGTCCGGTTTGGGTGTTGCAAACCTTTTTAGCCTGCCGCCCCGAAAGGATGGAGTAACTCTTGGTCCATTCGGATGGCACTAGTCTATCCAAATTCCAGTTCTCAGCTGTGTTCAAATTCTGTCTTGCAGCATTGCAGCTTGATCCCGGGCAGTTTGGTACACATTCTTTTAGGATAGGGGCAGCCACGGAGGCGGACAGGTTAGGTTTGGATGTGGACACGGTGGAAAGGATTGGTAGATGGGAGTCTAGGAGTCTTCATACGTACATTCGTCCTCATCTGTTAGTTTAATATGTTTGTGTTTTCTAGGTTCCCCCCTTGGATTGTGGATCTTCGGACACTCATTCATTTATTGGGCTAGAGGAACGGCTGCGGTTAAGGTGATTGGTTCAGCTTTGATATAAAATTGTTAGGTGTGAGGGGTATACAGTGGCACCAGCTAGTGGGTAAAGTTGTGTCTTATGCTAGGATGTTTGGGCTGCCAGGGGGTTTGTTGATTTATCTTGGGGCAATGATTTGGGATCTTTGCCATTAAAGAATCTTGTAATGAGTATTAAGTGTGACATTCATAGGTTGATTGTTTTGTTTCCTGGTGTGGTTGTCATTTGGTCTGAGATTGCTCCTCATATAAAGTGGAGGTTGGCATTGGATCTGGTTAAATTGGACAGGGCTAGAATGCGTTTGAACAAGATACCCAACGGTCATTTGTAAGGTGTATCGGTGGAGTTGTTATCAGGCATCGCGATTTGGAGCTGTTTTTTGCGCCCTCCTATTACTTGAAGGATGGGGTCCAACTCAATAAGGTGGGCCTCAGGATTTTTAACTATGCCCTGAAGGAGGGGATTCCGCAGGCCTTGTCTTTATTGTTGGGCGGAGCTAGCCGCGTAGGGCTAGCTGGTGGCGGGGGTGATTGCTCTCGTTAAGGGGGAGCAGATTTATGTTGGTGGTATACAACTGGTAAAAGGGGAGGTCTCTTAGACACAGGGTTCTGGGAGACCTCGGTTGGTGGGCTCCCCTTGATGGACGTGACCAATCACCTCTGGTTTTTGGTTTGGTGAATTGTTAATTCAAATAAAGGCTGTGGCCAGTTATATTCCCATAATTTGTGTCTGTGTTTTTTTTATGTGTTGGGGTAGGTTGTACAGAGTTACGTACAAAATCACGTATGTAGAGGTCAAACTCACCTCTACCAGTAGATAAGGAAATTTTGACAGTATCCTTAAAAAAATCTATTAAGTGAGTTTCAGTCCTCGCTCCAGAATCAGATAGCTCTAGAATTGACAAATAATGCTAAAACAGTGTCCGCTATTGCAGAGAAATGTACAGTAGTTGAAAAAAGACATGAAGAAATTTGGGAACAAAACCAAAAATTTTAAATGCAAGGGAAAAATCTTGAAGAGGAAGTTAAGTCACTAAAATATAGACAAAACAGACTAGATGAGGTATCGAGAAGGAATAATTTAAGATTATGAGGGATATCTGAATCCATTGGATCTAAGGATCTAAAGGAATATGTGACAACATTATCTGATTCTATGGATCTCCGGAGCGGGGTTAAATTCAGATAGAAATGCTTTACAGACTCCCCTTGCCACCTAATCTATCTAGGGAAATCCCACGAGATATTATGGTCAGATTACAAAATTTCTCATTTAAACAAAAAATACTGAGTACTAGTGGGCAACAAAGAAATTACCTTCTCCATATGATCGGGTTCAAATATTTTTGGATTTACCCTACAACATTTTGCAAAACAGGAGGGCCTATAGAGAATTCCCTAGAATTCTTAGAGAAGAAAAAATTGTATATAAATCCCACAAAAATTCTAATAGATAGGGGAGACCGAAAAGTAACAATCAATATGATAAAGGAAGCACCAAGTTCTTAACACAAGAAAAAAATCAACATAGTTGGGAGTGGGTAGAGAACCCGGTGGGGAATGCCCTACAGGATTTGCAAAAAGTTTAAGAGCTAGATGAGGAAGTGTAAGGGCTTTGTGCTGGGTCTTAGCATAGGAAGAAAGAGGATACTTACACAAACTGTTCAATATGATAGGACTAAAACAATGATTACACTTAACTAAGGTATTTATGGGAAGGGAATTCATATAATAGAATAAGGAAAAGATTATTAGGGTACTTCACAAGGGGGAATTACTCTCTCTCAAATGTAGCAGTAGCCCTTAGGTGATACTACAGTTAGTGAAGGTATGACTGGTTTTATAAACGTTAACATATAAGAGTATTGACACTCTATAAAGTTAAAGTAGGGATACCCGGGGGGGGGGGGGGGGGGAGGTAGGTTTAATTGAATGGTTTTGATAAGAAAATGAAAAGGATAGGGTTTGTAATATCTACACTCATCAAAAAATTAACAAGAGGAGGAACTTTAAAGTCAGACAAGTTAAGGGGGGGGGGGGGGTAGAGTAATATACTAGAAGATATTTGGTCATGGCTTTCTTTTTATGTTGCCAAAGAATAGGGGACTGGAAAGCTCGGATTAATAGGATTCCTTGAGCGAAACAGTGTTGGAGTGGTAAAAATAAAGGTGTAAGAAGTTGTGCAGTTTTTGAGTGCTCTGTATCACGAATGCAACGGATTTACTAGGGGATTCTAATGGCAAGGGGGTTGCATTAAGTTGGGTCCTGTCTTAACATATAAGCTATTATGTGTTTTTTAATTTTTTTGCTTTGTTTTTTGTTTTTGCTTAGTAAGGTCGCATATGTTTGGCAGAGCTTTAGGCACGGCTCTGACGTCCTGGACAGTAGCCCTCTTACTGTCTAGAACTTATACTAACAATGACGGTCAGAATGGTGTCGTACCATCAAGGGGGGGTGGGTATGTATGGTGGTTATGTGTAAATTTATGTGTTGTGGTTGCTTTGTTATTAGTTTTTGTTAAGTGTTTTGAGGCAAAGTTTTTACAGGTACTGTTACCACAATTATACCAGGGGCCCAAATTGCCCTTGATGTTTTTCTGAAGCTTCTTGGTAGGTTTTAATTCTATGGTTATGACGTTTCAGAGGTATAAGAAGTTTACTGTACATCATTTTATCTTATTTTATTTTATTATGTCACCAAACTGGGGTACCCACTGTTCACGCATACTTGTTATTAAATAGGGATTGCCACAAATTTATATACAAGAGAGGATCATGTCAAGTATTCATATATGGATGTCCCAGCTTATATGTACTAGTCCATGAAATTTACAAAACTCACTAATGCTAACTTGGTTACTAATTAAGATCCTGAACTTAGAGGTCTCAATAGTTATATGTGTGTATATATATATATGTATATATATATATATATATATATATATATATATATATATATAGGTATATATCCATACATTAAATGATTTTATGTCTTATTTTATATAGGTTCTAGTTATCTAGACACATATCCATTTAATAGGTGGAGGCATGTATCAGCCGTCATTCCTATAATAAAGCTGAAAACAGTACCCTTTCACACAGGGGGGGGGGGGGGGGGGGTACCTTTAAGTCCAGTCTCTCTGAACTTTCTTAGCTGCAATGAATCCTCTGCAAATCCACTCCTCTTGCAGTAAACAGTCTCTCTTGTAACTTTGTCGCAGTCATGCAGACTGATACTTTATGCCAGCTTCCAATGCTGCTCTGGCACCCACACTGTAAGTCTAGCCAGGTCCTGGTCAGGAGCTCTGCCTCTTTCTCCTCTCAGGTCACGCTTAACACTCCGTGTCTCTTGTTAGTGTGCTGGATGTACATTCCAGACAATCCTCACTCACTTGCCAGTGTCTCTCAGTCTTTCAATCAGTATTATAAGCAGTCTTCCTGACTGTCTTACTTCAGAGCTTATATCAGCTCAGCTCTCAGGATCCAGTCTTCCTGACTGTCTCATCTCACAGCTTCTCCCATAGACTGCAGCTCCACACAGACTCCCCACAGCACTTAGGCCAGAGCCTAATCAGCCACCCCCTGCTGAGTGGTCAGTAGTCATTTTAAGGCAGAATGTAGCTGGGCTTAATTAGTCTGTTGTAGGAGGCTTAACTCTTTCACCTCCCAGGAGAGAAGTCTTGACGAGCTCTCTTTTTCAAGTACACCTCATAGATCATAGAAACACACTGTATATTGGGGTGCACTACGAAAACCACAAAGAGATCTTGAAACATCCCTTCTGACACCTACCTGTGAGAGTTCACATCCAGCTTTTAAGTACCTCACATTCTGGAGGTCACCAAAGGTGAGAGACAACTCCGTAGAAGTATATTGTCTAATACTACGAAGAGGCACAAAGTAATCTGCACTAGGACTATCCGTTGCGCTTTCTCCCCCTCCTTTTTTCTTATATGGTTATGACTCAACCTATTAAACGTATTACTTTCAATGTAAGGGGGTTAAATTCTCCTTACAAAAGAAAGGTTATTTCAGGGTATTTCCAGGAGGAAAAGGCAGATATAATTTGTATCCAGGAAACACATTGGGTGATGGAAAGAAACTCTATGTTGAGCAGTCTTTATGAAATTTGTGCTGTTTCCAATTATAGGACTAAGTCTAGAGGTACTGCTATACTATTAAGTAAAAAGAACATGATTGTAGAAGACTTTACACAAACAGACTCGGAAGGAAGATATTCATCTGGTCTGGGTCAATTAATAAAGTTACTTACACAATAGAGAATTTGAATGCACACAATCAAAACCAGAATTGCTTCCTAAACAAGATGCTAAAAATCATAATTAAGATAAAGAAAGGGGCATTGATAATTGCTGGGGACATAAATATGGTGTTGGATGTTGAAGTAAATCGGTAAAAATTTAAAAACCGAGCAGAGAACTCATTTCAATTTCATGTAGGTTTAAGGCTTTTTTAATAAAATATAAGTTATATGACGCATGGCGGACATTCCACCCTGGGGAGAGAGGTTTTACCTTTTTCTCCAACCACCATAGGTCATATACAAGGATTGATTATTGATTGGTGGACAAGGATCTAATAAATAAAGTGGAAAGTCTAGATATAGGCCCTATGGGTGATTCGGACCACGCCAGTGTCATCGTACATCTCTATAAGCCTTGGAGAAAGTTTAGATCTAAAAAGTTCAGAATAGATCAGTCACTATTCAATAATGCAATTGATAGGGAGAATATTTCCAAGATCATTAAAGAATATATTGAGTTTAATGAAAACACTGTTATCACGAAAGTGACTTTTTTGGAATCCTTTAAAGGCTTACTTGAGGTGCTATTTGATTTCTTTATCATCCCAAAAGAGTAAGGAAAGAGGGAAATCCCTTAAAGACTTTTATAACCAACTTACTAAAATTAACAGTTCCAACAAAATGGTACAGAATAAGGATGATACTGTGGAAATAGATATCCTACAGAAAAAAATAAGAGAAATACAACAAGTAAGAACTGACAATAATATTTGGATTGTCCAGCAAAAATATTATCACTGAGCTAATAAGGCTAACAAATGTTTTGCTAATCAATTTAGAAATAATAATAATTCCCAGAGTATTTCAGAGATGCTAGACAAAAAGAGGAAATCTCATATGATACCCGATCAAATTGGCAAGATCTTTTGGGAATATTACAAAGATCTCTATAACTTGGAGACCAAGTGATTAAAGCTTCAAAAAAAATTATATCTGAGTTTTTGGATTCAGTTAATTTGCCTAAAATCTCGCCTGTACAAATAGACAAATTAAATGACCAAATTTCTAGCATAGAAGTTAAGGAAGCTATCAATTCATTCAACTTAAATAAGTCTCCTATATTTTTTCTTCCCTCTACCTAAAAGATTTCAGTTTGTTTTTCAATTGAGTTGTACAGTTTATAGGTCACATTAAAGGTGGAAAAAGTTCTGAAATTATTTATCTTTCTCTCATTTTTTAATAGCACAGAAACCTGACATTTTAACAGGGGTGTGTAGACTTTTTATATCCAGTTTTATATATATATATATATAGTTTTTCCATCTCCAACAGTTCCAGACAATGGTGTCCACTCTCCCCTCTAATTTTTTCCCTAGTTATGGAACCGTTGGTTGAAAAAAATTAGAAACGATAATAACATAAAAGGTGTTGTAATGGAGAAAATAAACACTGAAATAAAATTATTCATGGATGATGTGATTATTACCACTTCAGACCCTGTTACTTCCGTAGAAAACGTATTAAAGATAATCTACCAATATGGCTCTACATCATATTACAAAATCAATCATAGTAAGACACAGGTATTGATGATTTATTTGGACAATATAACTAAAGGGCAACTAAAGGATACTATGCCAAAATTTCTTTAGATAAGAGTAAGAAGGACAAAATTAAGTGGGAAAAGTGGGATGATTATTCTTGCAATTTATAATAGGTTAGGATGTAGGGACTGCAAGGGGATCCTGCGTACTAATGTGAACACCAAGGATTATGTGATATGGTACCTGTAATTATGTTTGTAATTATGTTGGTCTGTGGTTGTATTTTATATTTTACCTTTGTAAGTATGTAGATTTGATTGTAGTTTTTTGATTATTTCAATAAAAAAATAAAAAAGGAAAAAAAATCTGCAAAAACTCTATTTAAGAATGGAAAGCATGCAAAAACACACTAGTCAACAAAGAAGCTACAATAGAGCTATTTTTTTTTCAGAACAGCAATTTTTTTAGCTGAAATCCAATTTCAACAGGCCAGGAGATGATGATCATGGCTTTGTTGGTTTTCGCTAGAGGGCCTTACAGGATGGGTATTATTGTTCAGTCCTTCATTCAGTCTGACTCTCTGTAACCCTATAGATCACCGTACACTCGGCACATCTATCGTTATGAATCTGGTTGTGCCTATCCATAAGGTTATCTTGACAAAGATATTAAAGTGTATTGCCAGTTCCTTCTCCAGTGTACAGCAATTTGTTTGACCTCTCTATGTAGTGATTGGTTTAAATAAAGATTGACAGGTGCATTATCTAATCAGAGTGGGATTTTGAGGTGTATCACTATCGGATCGGCTCATATATTGGCGCCTTCGGATTTGCTGAATTTGATAGACAGCGTTTTCAGCCAATCAAAAGGCGTCATTACCTATTTTCTTCTGGAAAAGACTCTAGGAGGCTCATTAGCGTCGGGGAGGTCCGAGCGGTTCCAGGTCGGAGCAGAAGAGGAGGAGGCCAGGGACATCGCGAGGAGGTAAGTACAATGTATATTATGTTTATTTTATTTTGTTTTATGTTTATGTATTTAGTAGTAATGTAATGTTTTTCTTTTAACAGGGGCTGCGCCGGAGAAGAAGAAAAGAAGAAGGACGGGGACATGCTGGAAAGGTGAGTAGAATATTTAGAATTTTTTTTTATTTATTTTCTGTAAATGTGTTGTACTAATTTTTTTTTCTTTTCCCCTAGTTTGCTGATCTGAAGGGACATCTGCAAAGGTAAGTGGTCTTAATTATTTTCTTTTAGCATAGAATTAGGGTTTGTATATAGAGATAGCATTTAATGTAGGTTAGGGGTATGTATTTTAGATAGGATTTATTGTATTTTAGGATTATGTATTTTAGATAGTTAGGATTTATGGTATATTAGATTGGGGGATGCATTTTAGATAGATAGGTTGTATTGTATATTATATAGTATTGTATGTTAGATAGGGGTATGTATTTGAGATAGGATTTATTGTATATTAGATAGATTGGGGGATGTATCTTAGATAGATAGGATTTATTGTATATTAGATAGATTGGGGGTGTATTTTAGATAGATAGTATTGATTGTATGCTAGATAGGGGGGTATTGTATTTCATTTTATTTGTATTGTATTTATTTTTTGTGACTTTAGTTTTTTTTATTTTCTGTAATTAGAGTGGGGTGGGGGTTTATTAGGGGGTAGGTAGTGTAGTTGGTATTAATAGGTTATTGTAGAGGGGGGTTAGTTTAGATTTAATGGTTTATTGGGGGGTATAGTGCAGTGTAGTGTTTGTCCTTGAGGACTGTCATGGCACTTATGTGGTTAATGTTAGGGTTGTAACAGCCCCATAAGGGTCATAATATACCCTTATGAGACTGATGGGTTAAATAGAGGCTTATGAGGGTCTGTATTGACCCCCATGAGTGACAGGGTTATTTATTGGCTTATGGTGGTCTGTATTGACCCCCATGAGTGAAAGGGTTAATTATGGGTTTATGGGTGTCTGTATTGACCCTCATCAGTGATGGGGTTAATTAAGTTCCTATGGGGGCCTGTATTGACGCCCATGAGTGACAGGGTAATTAAGGGTTTATGGGGGTCTTTATTGACCCCCATGAGTGACAGAGTAAATTAATGTATTATGGGGGTCTGTATTAACCCCCATGAGTGCCAGGGTTATTTATTGGCTTATGTAGGTCTGTATTGACCCCCATGAGTGACAGGGTTAAGTGCTTATGGGGGTCTGTATTGACCCCCATGAGTGCCAGAGTTATTAATGTAATATGGGGTCTGTATTGACCCCCATGAGTGACAGGGTTAATTATAGGTTTATGGGGGTCTGTATTGACCCCCAAGAGTGACAGTGTTAACTATAGGTTTATGGGGGTCTGTATTGACCCCCATGAGTGACAGGGTTAATTAGGGGTTTATGGGTGTCTGTATTGAACCCCACGAGTGACAGGGTAATTAAGGGTTTATGGGGGTCTTTATTGACCCCCATGAGTGACAGAGTTAATTAATGTATTATGGGGTCTGTATTGACCCCCATGAGTGCCAGGGTTATTTATTGGCTTATGGGGGGCTGTATTGACCCCCATGAGTGACAGGGTTAATTAAGTGCTTATGGGGGTCTGTATGGACCCCCATGAGTGCCAGAGTTATTAATGTATTATGGGGGACTGTATTGACCACCATGAGTGACAGGGTTAAGTAAAGGTTTATGGGGGTCTGTATTGACCCCCATGAGTGACAGGGTTAATTAAGTCCTTATGGGGGTATCTATTGACCCCCATGAGTGACAGGGTTAATTAAGTGCTTATGGGGGTCTGTATTGACCCCCATGAGTGACAAAGTTAATTAAGTGCTTATGTGGACTGTATTGACCACCATGAGTGACAGGGTTAAGTAAAGGTTTATGGGGGTCTGTATTGACCCCCATGAGTGACGGGGTTAATTAAGTCCTTATGGGGGTATCTATTGACCCCCATGAGTGACAGGGTTAATTAAGTGCTTATGGGGGTCTGTATTGACCCCCATGAGTGACAAAGTTAATTAAGTGCTTATGGGGGTCTGTATTGACCCCCATGAGTGACAGGGTTAATTAGGGGTTTATGGGTGTCTGTATTGCCCATATGAGTGAGGGGGTTAATGAAGTGCTTATGGGGGTCTATATTAACCCCCATGAGTGACAGGGTAAATTTAGGGCTTATGTGGGTCTGTATTGAGCCCCGTGAGTGACAGGGTTAATTAAGGGTTTATGGGGGTCTGGATTGGTCTTTAAGGACCTGTAAGGCGGGAATTTAGAATTTTCATTGCAGCTCGGGTCCCTAATCGCGTGCGATCAGGGACCCCCGCTGCGAGGGTTAATGTGCGGTTAATCGAGGACCCCCACTGCGAGGGTTAATGTGGGGTTAATGCGGGTTTCCGAGCTTATCTCGGAACCCTTCTTGGGTAAGTTGTACGGGGCTGGGCGGTCCGGGGCCGTGGTGCCTCGTTTTCATTTTTTTCAGCTGCCATTTTTTTCCTCGCTTAGCTGTTTTTCGAGTGCTAAAACTGTGAAATTTGGGGTTAAATTTGCTTGTAACCTCACTTCCAGATGTCCTGGCTATCCCCCCGTGCTGTGGGTGAGAGTTATTTTGTCATTATTGTTTTTTTTGTGTGTTTTTGTGCTTGTGCGGTTCGGGGTGTTAGTGCAGTATTTTGCGAGACACAGGGGAGGGAGAGGAGGAGGGGAAGGAGAGGACTAAGTGCTGCGAGTTAACGGTCGTGTGGGGTGGTTTGGGGCGCCGTAGGACTAAGTACTGCGAATTTAGAGGTGTATGGGGTTGTGTTGTTTGCAACTCATGCGCCGTAAAGCCTCCACCTTCCGCAAATGCGGCCCCTCACTTCACGAGGGTCCGCATTTGCAGACCAAACTTCCCGAGGGATGCAGTTCTTGCGAGCTCGCTCTGCGAGCTCGCAAAGCGTGACAACGTCTCGCAGTTTGACAACTATAATATGTGATATACATAATCTAATTACCAACATATGTTATAGTTTTTTTTACATAATTTCTTCTTACAATGGATAATATGATGATATATATTTAGTAACAGAAATATGAGTGAAATTAACACTATATATGTTTAAATTCCTGATTACAATAAGGACTGCAGTGTAATTATGGTTTGTCTAAACAGAATAGCCACAGTTGCACTTCAATCAGTGGTGGAGCTAATGCCTGGGGGGCCCCGGTGGGATGGTGTCGATATAGAAGAGAAGGAGGAGAGAGGTTATTACTTGGAACTTTGGTTCTTATAGGCACAGGCTACACTTTGGTTCTTGTAAGCACAATCTAAACTTTGGTTTGTTTAAGAAGGCTGCACATTGTAACTTATAGGCACATGATGCACATTGGCACTTACAGGCACAGATATAATGCACATTGGCACTTACAGGCACAGACAGTATCCACATTAGTGCTTTCAGGCACAGGCTGCACATTGGCTCTTACAGGCACAGACAGGATGCACATTGGCTCCTACAGGCACAGGCAGCAGATTGGGTACAGGCAGCAGATTGGCACTTACAGGCACATGCTGCACATTGGATCTTACAGGCACAGACTGGATGCACATTGGCTCTTACAGGCACAGTCAGCAAGCAGATCAGCACTTACAGGCAGAGGATGCATATTGGCACTTATAGGCATAGGCTGCACATTGGCTCTAACAGGCACAGGCATGATGCAGATTGACTCTTACAGTCAAGCTGCAGATCGGCTCTTACAGACACAGTCAATCTGTATATAGGCTCTTACAGGCACAGTAAGGCTGTGGATTGGCTCTTACAGACACAGTCAGTCTGCAGATCCGTACTTACAGTTATGGTCAGGCTGCAGATCAGCCCTGACAGTGGGGAAAAAAGTATTTGATCCCCTGCTGATTTTCAACGTTTGGGAATGATCAGTCTATAATTTTAATGGTAGTTGTATTTTAACAGTGAGAGACAGAATAAAAATAAAAAAAACAAGAAAAATGCATGTCAAAAAAGTTATACATTGATTAGCAGGTCAATGTTGGAAATAAGTATTTGACCCCTTTGTCTTAGTACTTGGTATAAAAACCCCTGTTGGCAATCACAGAGGTCGGACATTTCTTGTAGTTGACCACCAGGTTTACACAAATCTCAGGAGGGATTTTATCCCACTGGCCAACTCGTTCCTTGTTTTTCGTGTTTTTCGATTTTCGTGGTTCGGACATTAAAGTCGTATTTTTGCGAGGTCGTTTTTTTTTTTAAGTCCTGTGTTCCTCAACTTCTTGCAGCCTAAGTAAGTCCTGCGTTTCTTAACTACTTGCAGGCTAAGTCCTGCGTGTTTCGATGTCTCATCTGCTCGCCTCGCTTTGCAAGGCTCACAGGAGCACCTTTGGAGCTCATTTCAGTCTAAGTCATGCATGTTTGAATGCCTCAACTGCTCGCCTCGCTCACTTTTTAGTGAGTTCACTGATCCCCTTGGAACAATGCTAACTTAAAAATCATAACATACAATTTTTCAACCTAAAAAATAGCTATGGTTTGATTTTCCTATTGCTGGACTTAGGAAACATCTACTCTGTTAACTCTACTGGTAGTTATAAACAATATTATTACCCTCCACGCTTTTGATATTTACCTATCTAAATCTCCTCATATTAGTGATCTTCTATAATTCTATAATATCTATATATATATATATATATATAAATATATATATATATATATTTTTTTTTAATATTACCCTATATTGGTAACACACCAACGTAAAATCAAACTTAGTGCTTTCTCTAAAAACATCTTTCAAGATTTAAAACTTGCAGACTTACAATATAAAGGGTATAGAAAGATATAGAAAATAATTGATGCACTATGTACATTAAGACTGAATGTTATAAGCAGGAGGATAGTCTAGTGAAACAAGCCAGCTGTTAAAAAGTCCTGAATGGGTGAGTGAGAGGAAGTTATAAGAGAAGAGGACAAAAGAAGGTAGTTAGCTGAGCGAAGTTGGTGGTTGGGGGAGTATTTTGAGACGAGAGCAGAGACATAAGAGGTGGCACTATTGTTGAGGGCTTTATACGTTAGAGTCATGATTTTAAATCTTATTCTGTAAATTATAGGATGCCAGTGTAGTGCCTGACAGAGACATGCTGCAGATACTGAGCATTAAATATAGTAGATGAGTCTAACAGATGCATTCAGATAGATTCATTCAGCTTTAGATAGAAGTCACAGACTAAAGTTGATATTAAATATAGTTCCTCGAATCTCACATTAATTGTATTATTTGTTATGGCAAAAAGCAGATGTCAAATTGGTATTTCATTTATCTGTTAATGAAGGAAAGTGCTGTAGTTTACCATCTCCAGACCTACTGTATAGTTCACTGAACCTCTCACAACAGTGCTCTCTATCACTTACAGATAGCTACACAATACAAGATCAGTCAGACCATTTTCGGTTACCAGCAGTAAATTAATAAAATTAAATAATAAAAGTAGGCACAAGTAGAAGCTTTAAAAGAAAATACAAGCCCTCAAAATGATACAGATTGACGCTCCTCAAAAAACTTGGCAAAGCAGTATTATTCATTTGGGTGAAGGAGGCATGGTACAGGGCCACCTGTACTCTGCAGTGGTATTTGGAGACTGTTAAGCTTACACATAGAGGTGGAGCGGCATGAGCGCGGCTGGGTAGGTTGTAGATTGATCACACCTCTTAAACCAGCCAAGACACTAAGGGCCTCATTCTATTACCGGCTGTAGGAGATGCGGGGCCGCAAGGACCGGCCGCAAGCTATTCTGCTATTCTATTCCCCTCCGGCCGAGGATTCGGGCAGGCTTGCGGCCGGCGCCTTGCTATCTCTTGCGGCCGCACGCGCCGCAGGAAAGCCTTTCTTCTAAAACGGCCGCAAGAGTTTCGGCTGCAAGAAAAGCCCGGTTGCTATTCTATTGCTCCGGAAACCATCTCTGCAAGGCTAAAAGCGAGCCGCAGCTTACTTGCAGGAAAAAGGTCCCGCTAGCACCAATTAAGCACATTATAAAGCCAAAATAAAGCCATCCTGCACTCTGAGGAGACTAACAAGTGATTGTAGGTGTTAGCAAAAATAGCACAACATTCCCCTACACTCAAATCCATAAAAAACATATTTTTTAATTTATGTCAAAAATCCATGTAAAAAGTCCAGAGTGCTTGGAGCACCTCAGACCCGGCCACGCTGCGGCCGGAAAATAAACAGTTAATGTAAACTCGGATTTGGGCTGATGTGCAAGCTTGAGAGTGGGTTACTATTAATCCTCATGTCCCCCAATATGATCCCTAGCATTTACAGAGCTTTACAGTGCTGCCTTGAATTTATTTTTGACTTTAAAGATTTCGGAGCTTACGGCCGGTTGCAAGATATACGGCCGGCCGTAAGAGGAGATCCTTGCGGGGCCGTTTAATAGAATTGCGAGGTAACGGAACCCCCGCAGCCTTGCGGCCATTTTACGGCCGATAATAGAATGAGGCCCTAAGGAGGGAAGTGTATGAGACCGTATTAGGAGAGGAATGAAGTAGGTGTCACACAAGGCTAGACGAAAATATGCCTATGCATGTGTGATTTCAAAAAGTTGCCTCAAAGTGCCCCAGTTTCATGTGTTACATCTGAATAAGCAGATTGGTCTTTCATATCAGAGGTCACTTGGCTGTTTTAAAAAATATCTGCATATTTCTAGCTAACATGTATTTATATTAAGCTAAAAGCTTTTGTTTCTACTAATATGTGTTTGTTTGTTTGTTTGTTTATTCATTAACAATTAAATGCATTTGTTTTCCAAATCATCATATTAAACTGTATTAAATAAATAGAAAAATAATAAATAATTTGGAATAATTGGAGGTTATGAAAACAAAGAAAAAACAGTTAATCAAGAATAAAATGTTTTTTTTTATTTTTCATTTCTATGAAGAAAATCCATTTTGTAGAATCCAGCTGTTCAGTACCTATAAATTAGCAGCTAGGCTTGTTAAAATGTCTATGGATCTGAGAATAAACTGAAATAAAAAGTCTAATTACTACAAAATGTTATATTTAGAATTGAAGTGTTATTAAATTGCAACGGTTCATAGCTGATGATGTAAATACTTAAGTTTACAAAAGTTTTTATCAATTTGCTTTTCTATGGAGAACTGATCTTAGTAGTATGTATCACAGCACTATGTGAAATTAGGTTTGATTAAAGAGGTATGGAATGAGCAAAAATGTCTAAATAAGTTCCACTAAAGCTGCCCTTCAAAGAAACTATTTCTAAATACTTTCTCCACTCTATAACAGGTCATATTTGCAATTATAATCCTATTATATCCTATTAATAGGTCATAACCCCATAACTTTCCTTATAACTTTCCTTGGTGAGTGTTCAGGAAAAAGTAGAGGTAGAGAAAGTATTTGGACCTTAGTAAACTAGTTCATCTAATTTATGTTGCAAAAGTGTTTCGTTTTTAAAGGTCTGGTGCCTTTGATGGTGAACTATATAGGTATTATCCTATACTCTGGGTACTAAGCAACAACGTAGTGGTCTGCCACCTTTTTAATCAAAGTGCCAAACAACAAAAGTCAGAGAAAGAGATCAACATAGGGGACAGAGACTGCTTTACGGGAATACAAGGAAATCAACAAGGCTTGCAAAAGCGCGATTAGACTGGCTAAAATAGAAAATGAAAAACGAATTGCAAAAGAGAGTAAGAGCAGCTGCAAAGGCAAATAAAATATTAGCATGTATTAAGACGGGTATAGAAGCCAGGGAAGCAAATCTAATTCTGCCACTATACAAATCTCTAGTATGCCCTCATTTGGAATATGGAGTATAATTTTGGGCACCACTTCATAAAAAGGACATTTTAGAGCTGGAAAAGGTATAGAAAAGGGCAACAAAACTAATAAGGGGAATGGAGGGGCTAAGTTATGAAGAAAGACTAACCAAATTAAACTTATTTTCTCTAGAAAAAAGGGGTCTAAGAGGAGATATGATAACCTATATAAATACATCCAGGGTCAGTATAAAGATTTGTCAGGGAGTTTTTTGTGCCAAGAGGTTTTAAACTGACAAGAGGATATCCCTTGAGGTTAAAAGTAAAAAGATTCCACCTTAAAGAAAGAAAAGGGTTCTTCACAGTAAGGGTGGTTAATCTGTGGAATTCTCTACCAGAGGAGGTGGTGACAGCGGATTCGATAGATAACTTTAAAAGGGGACTAGATTTATTTCTAATTAAAAAGGGAATTCAGGGTTATCATGGATAATTAGAGAGGCAGTATTGATCCAAAATTTTTTTTACATTTCCCTTTGAGACAATTGGCTAAGTCTCGCTTGTGTTTTTTTTTTTTTTCCTATTTGCCTTCCTCTGGACTAATTAATAATTAAATTTTTTTTTTTAAATAATTGATTAATAATTAATAACAACTAATGAATTAATAGTTAATCCGCATATTGCAGATCAGAGGAGATCTTAAAAGGTTGAACTTGATGGACTGAAAGTCTTTTTTCAACCTTAAATACTATGGGCCTCATTCTATTATCGGCCGTAAATCGGCCGTAAGGCTGCGATTCCTTGCGGGGGTTCAGTTTACTCGCGATTCTATTATACGGCCCCGCAAGGATCTCCTTTTACGGCCGGCCGCATATCTTGGAACCGGCCGTAAACTGTGAAATATAAAAACTCAAAAATAAATTCAAGCCTGCACTGTACAGCTCTGTAAATGCTAGGGATCATATTGGGGGACATGAGGAATAAAAGGAACCCACTCTCAAGCTTGCACATCTGCCCAAACCCGAGTTCAAATTAACTGTTTATTTGCCGGCTGCGGCGGGGGTGTGTCTGAGGTGCTCCAAGCACTCTGGACTTTTTACATGTATATTTTACGGATATTAAAAATGAAATATTTTACGGATTTGAGTACAGGATAATTATGTGCTATTTTTTCTAACACCTAAAATCCCTTTATAGTCTTCTCAAAGTGCAGGATGGCTTTATTTGAGCTATTTTATGTGCTTAATTGGTGCTAGCGAGACCTTTTTCCTGCAAGTAACTGCGGCTCGTTTTTAGCCTTGCAGAGAGGGTTCCCGGAGCAATTGAATTGCAAATCTCTTGCGGCCGTTTTAGATCAAAGGCTTTCCTCTGGCGCGATCGGCCGCAAGAGATAGCAAGGCACCGGCCGCAAGCCTGCCGGAGCCTACGGCCGTAAGGGAATAGAATAGCAGAATAGCTTGCGGCCGGTCCTTGCGGCCCCGCAGCGGCTGCGGCCGATAATAGAATGAGGCCCTATGTAACTATGTAACTATGTAACATAGAGCCATTATATAGGAATGGTTATTTGCATACACAACTTAACTTTAAGTATTTTTTTAATATTAACTTTGTAAACAAATTTGGCCGTTAAGTCAAGTTCTTCAAAAGAGCATTATTACACTGCATTCTCGGAAGCTGACTCTTCAATCCATAAACCATTTTAAACATGGCTTCCTTTGATTTTTTGACTGGTGCATTACAAAGCTTTTATACAAACCCAAGGTTGGATTATACACAACCTGAGAATCCTATACACGTTCAGCTGTTTCAAGCTTACTGGCTATCATCAGAGTGGAGTGGGGTCTCAGCTTGTGTTGTGGATCTTATGAGTAGTTAGTCCACCACAACAATCATTTAATATATGGTGGGCAAAAGAGCAAGAGAAGCCCTCCACCGTACAGTAAATAAATAGTACATTTGTGTTCACATTTGAATGTCTAAAACAAGTTAAAAAAAACTGCTTCCAGCTCAGAATTCCAAGAAAAACAGTTATTACACAGCATTCTGGGAAGCTTAGCAGGGACATGCAAATGTGCCCACATATATACACAGTTGTGCTCTAATGTTTGCATACCCTGGCAGAAATTGTAAAATTTGGCATTTATTTTGAAAATGTGACTGATCATGCAATAAAAAAAAAGTATTTTATTGAAGGATAGTGATCATATGAAGCCATTTATTATCACATAGTTGTTTGGCTCCTTTTTAAATCCTATTGATAACAGAAATCACCCAAATGGCCCTGATCAAAAGTTTACATACCCTTGAGTGTTTGGCCTTGTTACAGACACACAAGGTGACACACAGGTTAAAATGGCAATTATAGGTTAATTTCCCACACCTGTGGCTTTTTAAATTGCAATTAGTGCCTGTGTATAAATAGTCAATGAGTTTGTTAGCTCTCATATTGATGCACTGAGCAGGCTATATACTGAGCCATGGGAAACAGAAAATAATCAAAAGACTTGCGTAACAAGGTAATGGAACTTCATAAAGATGGAAAAGGATATACAAAGATATCCAAAGACTTGAAAATTCCAGTCAGAACTGTTGAATCACTTATTAAGAAGTGGAAGATTCTGGGATCTCTTGATACCAAGCCAAGGTCAGGTAGACCAAGAAAGATTTCGTCCACAACTGCCAGAAGAATTGTTATGAATACAAAGAAAAACCCACAGGTAACCTCAGGAGAAATACAGGCTGCTATGGAAGAAGACAGTGTGGTTGTACAATACGATGATACTAGCAAACTTTTGAACAGGATCATTTAATTTTTTTCTTTGTTTTGTTTTATAATTGTGCCATTCTGTTATGACCTACAGATGAATATGAATCCCATAAGAAATAAAAGAAATGTGTTTTCCCTGCTCACTCATGGTTTCTTTAAAAAAGGTACATATATTAACAATTCGCCATGCAAACTTTTGAGAGAGTCTCTCTCTCTCTCTCTCTCTCTCGCAATTTAATAAGGCTGTAAGGCCTCAATTTAATTGAGCTATTGTTGTTTATGGGAGCCCGTAATGTAGCCGTAAACTAATTTGCTATTCAATTGGCGTCTTTTTGTGAGCTGCAAACGATCTACGGGTGACCGGCTGTGGTTGTCAAAATTGTAGCTTACAACCATCTAGGACTTTGATCTTACAAGCCTGCAAGAGTTACAATCACTAAACTCACAAATAGCTATTGAATTGCTATAATTGTTCAAGCCCGCAAATATTTTCAAACCCGTAAATGGCAAATGTAGAAGAAAATCCTACGAGTGCCAGATAGGACGCGCAAGGAGGTTAAACACCTGTTCGTAGCACTGTAAATGCAAATAAAAAAATCAATACTGCACTTTAAAAGACAGGGAAAGCGATGAAAGACATTAGAATTAATTGCACAACAGAATCAAGCTCGCAAATCTGCAATAAAAAAATATTTTTTTCACATTTTATTTCCATGTTATATTGATCCCAGGAATCAAGGAGCTAATACATATCAGGCCACCCACATGGACTAGAACAGTAGCTTCATTAATTTGTATTATTTCATACATTGCCGGATTGCAAGTCTGATCGGATATAGGACCCCTAAATGCTAATTGATTGACATGTAACCTCCATGTTTTACTGACGTAATGATGACGGTCTAATTTTTTATTGGCTGTTTCTAAATCGGGACTTACAGCCTTGCTTAATTGATCATGTTCACACTCTGCAATGCTACATACAATTGCATGTTTTACGGTTTCTGCTTTCGTCTCGTAAGTTGCGGTCTTGTCAATTGAATCGCTCAGTAAATGTAGCAAATTTCAAGCACGCAGACATATGGCCTGTACAACGCAATCTGCTGGCTTGCAATTAAATAAGGCCCATAGACCGGTTCAGTTGTTTGGTAAATCCATTTGCTTTTTAGTTGTTTCCTGTGAAAAGTGCAAGGAGAATGCCAAATCACAAAATTACGACTGCAATAAAATGCTCTCTTTCACAACAAACAGTTTTAAAAGCTAGTCAATGTAAAACCGAAGATTTCTTTGGAAAGGCCGCTCTCTTGTTCAGGAGCTTAAAGCAACTTCTATAGAAGTACAAGGCAACAATGTTTTAAAAATAAGTCTACAGTGACCCAAATCATGGACAGTCCTCTGAAGCCTAGTAGAGCATACACAAATCCAATAGAGATTGAAGCAGACCAACTGGTAGCTTGCATGGCATTCTGACTTATGCACATATTTCAAAGACAGATACATACTTCTTTGATTTCTTATCCATGCTTATTCACAAGAAGCTTCCAGAAATCAGTTCCAGGGGCATTTTCAGGGTGCCATGCTAGACATTAATTGTGATTCTACTAGAGTACTTGCACAATCCTGAACTGAGCATATACATAGGTGATTAACAGTTCTTTTACTTACTGTTCTGTACTACAAAGTGAAGAAAATATGTTGATTTATGCCCTAAAACCCAATACCTTTGATATGATGAGAATGAGATGTATTACATTATGCATCCAACAACAAATCAAGGTGAACCGATCTGGCAAAAGTCTGTCTGCAATATAGCTGTTCAGCTTTCTAAGTAAAAAGAACCTTTAACCATATGGCCCTATATGGATTTTTTCAAATGTACAATAATAAACCCCACAGTGCCATTCTTCCTAAAGAAAAGAGTATGGAAATAATTTTTGTTCCAGGGGATGAAGTCTCTAGTAATAAATCTGAGAGTATATAATGTGAGTTAGACAAAGTCCAATGAAAGACACTAACAAGAACAATTTAATGGCTCTTTAAGGATTCCCAAAAGAGTAGTTTTGAAAATCACATGTTAAAAATATTTGACAATTTGAATTGGTTTTTACTCATTGTTTAACTTACCTTGGACTGTGTAAAGTTTAAAATCTGTTTAACAAATAAATGTTTGTCTTGCTTCAAAACACTGTGGTAAATTCACCAATTGTGTATTTTTATGGTATTAGAAATCATACATTTTAAAAAGCAATTTGTCGGCATCAAAACAAATCTGCTGTCAGCAACCTACTATATTCCATAGACAGACAAAGAAACTTGTAAATAATCTGTCAAATTAAGGGTGAAGTTATGCACTGATTGTGTCACAAAATAAAATCTATGTTTGCTAAACTATATATATATATATATATTTTTTTTTTTTTGTAAATTTAAAACATGTATTTTTAAAGGCACGATAATGTAGGTGGTTTTTATATTAAATATATTACGGTACTTTTGTTTCTTTAATTTATATAACACCACTTCAGTTAATTTCCAGTCCAATAGCCTCACTAACTCATAGTCACAGAAGATAAGTAAGAGAGTTATATTAAATTCCCAGCACCTAACATAATCCTCACCTTCGACATCTACTGTATTTTATCCCCTATACATCCCATGTCCGCTTTCTTGGGATCACTTGTGATTTCTCACATGATATGCAACGAAAATCTCAATTCAATCATTTATTACTTCACTTCTTGAATATTGCAACTGGCCATCCCTTAACTTGACTATACACAATCTAGTTTAAGTACTTCTGCCGGGATTAATTTAGTACCATTTGATCTTCATCTGCTGCTCTGCTCTAGGATTACCTTCACTAATTTTCCATTTATTCTAAGATTTATGTTCAAAATCTTGTGATCATCAAGAAAGCCCTGAGAAATACTGCTCATGTCTATATTTCTCATCCAACTGCTACTACTCTGCTAAATGCCCTCTTCTCTTTCCACACAACATACAAATTTCTTCATCGATCGTTATTTCTACCCACTCTTGTCTACAGGATATCCCAAGGCCTGCCTCGGTCGAATGGAATAACCCACTTTGTTCTGTCAGTCTCTCACCCACTACACCCAGGTTCAAAGCCTCCATTAAAAACAAATCTATACAGTCAATCTTAAAATGTTCTCTAGCATCCAATAAATACATGTTCTTATAAAACATCATAAGTGCTGCCTTTCCATTAATTCTGCTACGTAATTCCCTATTATTATTGACCTATTTACTGACCTAAATTTCACTAAAGCTTCAACTCTTTCTCTTTTAATATATATTTTGTCGCCTAACTTTTATACTCACTTTTAGCCCTGTACTTGACACTACAGAACTTTATGAATAAATGATAATTATACAAATAATAATAGTTTCAGTTAGATGTTGTTTGCTGCAAAATCTCTAAAATGTATGTTTCCAAGATAATTAAAAAAAATATTAACAGACAAATATCACACTGTTGCCTTTTAATTAAGAGAGTAAAAAAAAAATAGTAATTTAAGATACTGCATGTAGTGTACACAAATAGATGAGAGTAGCAGGAAGGATCATGCAGAGGTGAAAAGGCAGGCTAGAGGGAAGAAATGGCACCGTGTTTATTGTAGCTTTTCTGTTGCACATAAATCAGCTTGATAAAACAAGTCATTTGCTAATATGGCAAATTAGTCTTATTATATCACCACAGGAAACAGTATGCTGAGGAATTGTTGGTACAAAACTGCACAGGATAAGCCACCATGGTAACAAAGGGAAATATGCCATTAGCAGTGACATAGCTATGATTCTGAAATAGATATGAAAGCAGAAAGTCATAAAAATATTTGTTATTAAAAATGTTGCAGATACTAGATGGTACACTGCTTAATTGATCTTCACTTTGAAAACCTACAAATTTAGGTCAAGAGTTCAGGCTGACAATCTAAAAGGGGCATGGAACTTAAAAAGGACTATATCATGCAATTCAATGTGTTAATGATGTTATGTTAATAAAACATTTTAATAAGTACATAAAAGAGAAATGTTATCACGGTTCTAACAACAATTCATCATTGAATCAACTGTTTGAAAAACATGATATTCAATATACTTTCAAACACTAGTGTCTTGAGTCAAATTCCATAGTTTGAGCTCGTTGGATAATATTTGTTCTTGGTTGTCATTTTTATTGAATATTGATATTGTGATGTTAAATATAAAGGACTCTTCTGATCACTCTCTCTATGTTTATAAATTAAGTGACTATACCCCTTACAATCTCCATATTAGAGAGACTAACTGTGCCTGTTTTAAGGGCATAGGGCTCCAATAGAGAATTTAGCCCACAGGTGTAATATGTCCCTTAAAATGTATCTGGTAGTCAAATGTCCAATATATATTAATAAACATAATCCTTACCCTACTGCCATGGAGCCCTCTAAAAAAAGATATTATCCACAACACACAAGATGAAACGAGCCTTGGGGGACTTGGACCTGGGGCAGTGCTTGGAGACCGTACTAGACAGTAAGTGATCTTTTTACCTTTTTATTTCTCTCTATATTTACAAGATTAAAATATATCTTTTTAATGGACATTTGAAAATATAAACAAATGTCATACTAAGCAGTGACTTACCTTATCCCATCCCTGCCTTCCTCTTCTCTATCTATATACAGTGTAGAGAAGCCATTACTAGCTTCATATTTTGGAAAACTGCTAAACCTAAGGATCCTCTCCATTTTCCCCTCTACCTCTATCTAAGGATCCCTCCCTTATTCTCTCTTTTTCACCTCTTTGTCGCATGTTTTATCTCACCCACAAAACTTAGGAAATGTAGGAAAGAGATTCACAAACTAGCATACTCACTTGTCTATTCAATGTTTTATTTTGATAATGTAATACTTTATTTGACTTTATAAATTACTTTTTGTAACTACTTAAAGTGTTTGAAATTAATATTATTGAAACAAAATATCCAATATATGCGCTAAGTTCAATGCACAGTGTGTGTCCAGTGTATGTGCTGTCCATTCTGTACCCGGTTTAGTTCACTGTGTATATGTAATATATGTATATGTACTCTTTACTGTGTATAAACTATGGAACGGTGTCCACTCAGGGTGACGTCTCTTAAGTTTCTGCTCACTTGTGCCATTATATGGGAGAAATCTTCTGTGGTATAAATGACAATACCCGCTGCTGAGGCCAGGCTAGGCTAGAATGGAAATGCTAGACAAATCTTCCCTATACAGGAGAAAAAAAACAGACTCCAATTTTAGCTTCTGAGCTTTTGGAAGTCAATAGCTACTGATTTCTCTTGGCACAGTAGACGATGGATCCAAGTCTGGATAGTTCATTACCCTTATGGAGATGTTAAAGGACTTACATGCAAAATGACATAGAGATGTACAACTGAGAATAGGCAGGCACTAGGTAGCTTGCACAATGGAATGGTGTGCAAACTCAGACGTCACACGGATACTTAAAGAGGAGATACACTTCTCCTATATTTATTGATCCAGAGATTAAAACAGCACACCATTTCATTTTTATGCTAATACAAACATAACAATTACGTTCCGTGTATACACCTATTT
Organism: Discoglossus pictus; assembly: GCA_027410445.1. Lineage (NCBI taxonomy): Eukaryota > Metazoa > Chordata > Amphibia > Anura > Alytidae > Discoglossus > Discoglossus pictus. The sequence continues at coordinate 485,907,276 of CM050163.1, forward strand.
CCCTGCACATAAGCACCTCCATTTCCTGGAACATAAGTGCAAAACCCATCCTTTCCTATATCCCGAGTTACCATTATCATTAAAACATTAAATCCTATGCAGCACCCATTAACCAAAAAAAGGAGGCTAAACAACCTCTTAATTATATGCGCTATTCACATATTCATGCAAGCTTGGGCCAAATAACTTAACATCCCCCACTTTTCCTATATAGGCTTGCTTTCGCAAATGAAGATTTAAGAGGGGTGTTCACATCTATGGGCTCTTACATTTGCCTTTGCCAGTCTGTTGTCAATTTCCTTGTCAACCTTTGCGATTGAGGAGATGATGCAACCCAGGTAGGTAAACTGTTGGACTGTTTACAGCTTAGACTGTTTACAGCTTAGACTCGAGGAGGACAGTAATCCTCCTGAGGTGCAGGCTGGTGGTGAACTTTAGTCTTCTTCAAACTGACTTTTTAGACAGAAGAGCTTGTCAACATCCGAGAAGCACTGTCTTGGTGTGGGCCTTTAGTCGCCTCAGGTTGAACAGACTGCCATCTGTGCGGATTCGGATGTAGAGTTCATCCTTAACATCAAGGTCTGTTGTGTCCCATTGCAGCATCATACGAAAGAATAGCATGAATAGAGTGGGTGCAGTGGTCAGACCAGCGGTTCAGAATCAACGCCTTGTCTATAAGGAGTGTTTGACTGTCTGCACTGCGCAATGGGCTTTGAACCAGGTGTGAAGGGCCATACACGGCCTTCAGGGCTTCATAAAACCCTCTGTAGTTGCCAACATCTGCGTAACGCTGAGTTCTTTCAGAGAAGTTGGTCCACCACTGGATCTGAATTTCTCAAAGCTTTCATTGGAAGTTGCTGCACACAAGACGGAAGGCTGCTTTCTTGTTAGGGCAAGAGGGCTGAGCGAGATGGGCGGATCTCTTTTTCAACAGTAATTCATGGATCTCCTGACTGTTTTCATCAAACCAGTCTTTGTTTCTCTTTGTGGAGAAACCTAGGACCTCTTAAGAGGTCTGCAGTATTCTGGTTTTTAAATGTTACCATAGAGCATCTGAGGAGGGATCCGTGAAACACCTGCGATCTCCTAGTCTTGACTTGAGATTCGCCTGGAAGGTGTCCTTCACTTCAGCTGACTGGAGGTTATCAATCTGTAACTTCATCTTTGGGGCTCCTTTCTTCTTTGGTTTAGGATTGAAGGGGAGTCGAAGTTTGCAGAGCACCATATTACATTCTTGCCAAGTACACCTTTCCAAGCTTCTGAATCCTTGCCTACTCTGGCATTGAAGTCACCAAGGATGATGACCTTGTCGTCTGCAGGGATGTTTTGTACAAGATTGCGCAGGTCGGTGTAAAACCTGACATGCTCAGTACAAGAACTTAGTTTGTAGGTACTCCAGTTTCATCTACCTGCTGTTTTAGAGAAAAACTCTTACTGTGCACACAGCAGCAGGAAGCAGCTGGGCGGGTCACATACCTGCAGTGACTTGGGAGCGGACATCAGTGTTCTCCTATTGGCTGAGGAAGACACAGCAAATTAGTAAAGTCTTAAAATCTCTATGCTGATTTGGGGGGGGGGGGGGGGGGGGAGATGTATCTGGTTTCTATGTAGGCATCCCTGGGGTTATCAACATAATAAGAAAGATTTTTGGATAATAATAAAAATAAAACCAATTTATGAAATGTGTTGCATATATCAAGGATGGTTTTTGCCTAAGGATTACAGTATTTGAATATTCCAGGAAACGTATATATGACTTTAAGCTTTAATGTGTTAATATGGTAAATTTTGAAATGTATTTAAACCCTGTACAGAGCTACGGAATATGTTGGCGCATTACAAATAAAAGATAATAATAATATTGATAATCCAAACATAATTTATTTAATCATAGGCCATGAAATTCAAAATGTTTATATTAAACACTATCATTGAGCTCTGCTGTCTAAATATATATATATATACACAGTGGGTGGAGAAAGTATTTGATCCCCTGCTGATTTTGAACATTTGTCCACTGACAAAGAAATGATCAGTCTATAATTTTAATAGTAGGTGTTTTTTAACAGTGTGAGACAGAGTAACAAAAAAAAAACAACAAGAAAAACGCATGTCAAAAAAGTTATAAATTGATTTTCAGGTCACTGAGGGAAATAAGTATTTGATCCCCTATCAATCAGCAAGATTTCTGGCTCCCAGGTGTCTTTTATACAGGTAATGAGCTGAGATTCATTTTAATCTCAATGTTAAAAGTATACACATAAGTAATATGCAGTGATTTATTTTCAGAAGCATTACTTATCAATACATCACCCATTAGGCAATTTGCTTACTTTTTCAGCTGTTTTTAAAAAATATGTTGACTGGCCAGATGACTTCCGAAAAGCAGAGGTGATACCTATATTCAAGTAGGGAGCAAGAGCAAATAAGGAAAATTATAGACCAGTGAGCCTCATGTCTTTAGTAGGAAAGCTTTAAGAAGGGTTAATAAGGGATGGTATACAAGAACATGTGTATTTAAACAGGGTTATAATTAGGAGTCAACATGGTTTTTGAGGGATAGGTCATGTCAAATGAATCTAATTAGTTTCCATGAGGAGGTTAGTAGGAACCGGGATCAAGGCAACTCAGTGGATGTAGTCTTTTTGGATTTTGCAAAGGCTTTTGATACAGTGCCACATGTAAGACTATTGTGCAAACTAAGGGATACAGGCATTCCAGTAAATATCTGCTCATGGATCAAGAGCTGGCTAAAAGACAGGAAGCAAAGGGTTGTGGTAAATGGAACATACTCTGATTGGACTAATGTGGTAAGTTGCATTCCTCAGGATTCAGTATTAGGTCCTCCTTTTTAACATATTTATTAATTACTTAGAAATGGGACTGGAAAGTAGTATTTTTGCTGATGACCCAAAGTTGTGCAAGGTAAATAAATCAGATAATGAGGTACTTTCTAAACTAAACGGAAGATGAGATTTAATATGAATAAATGTAAAGTTATACATCTGGGAAGGATAAATAGTCATGTAGTTTATAATCTTAATAAAGCAAATATAGGGGTATCAGATATTGAAAGGGATTTGGGAGTACTTGTGGACAGCCATCTTGGTAACAGTGCTCAATGCCAAGCAGCAGTTGCAAAGGCAAATAAAATATTAGCATGTATTAGGAAGGGTAAAGAAGAAAGGGAAGCAAATATCATTCTGCTACTATACAAATCCCTAGTATGCCCTCATTTGGAATATGGAGTACAATTTTGGGCACTGCTTCATAAAAAGGACATTTTAAAGCTGGAAAAATACAGAGAAGGGCAACAAAACTAATAAAGGGAATGGAGGGGCTATGTTATGAAGAAAGACTTACCAAATTAAACTTATTTTCTCTAGAAAAAAAAGGCATCAAAGAGGAGATATGATTACATTGTATAAATACATGCAAGGTCAGTATAAAGCTTTGTCAAGTGAGCTTTTTGTGCCAAGACATTTTCAACTGACAAGAGGACATCCTTCGAGGTTAGAAGTAAAAAGATTCCACCTTAAAGAAAGAAAAGGGAACTTCACAGTAAGGGTGGTTAATCTGTAAAATTATCTACCAAAGGAGGTGGTGACAACGGATTCGATAGATAGCTTTAAAAATAGACTGGATATATTTTTTATTAAAAAGGGCATTCAGGGTTATCCTGGTTAATTAGAGAGAGAGTATTAATCCAGGGAGGAATCTGGAATATTTGGGGTCAGGGAGGATTATTTTTTTTCCTTTTGAGACGATTGGCAAAGTTTCACTGGGTTTTTTGCCTTCCTCTGGATCAATTAACAATGAATCTACATATTGCATATTATAAGAGATCTTAAAAGGATGAACTTGATGGACTAAAAGTATTTTTACAATCTCAATTACTATGTAACTATGTAACATAAGGCAGTGAAATCCAAAATGTTCATCAGATACAGATAGGACAGTGAAAATAAGATAAACATGCACTTACAGTTTTCTTTTTAATGATACCATGTCGTCCATATATCTTTGTGTTTGTATGGGCTTCTGGTGCTCCTTATAGATATCCTCCAGTGGGGGTGTTTAGGGGTAGGGGTGTGTAGCAGCTGTAGTCAATAGGCTGTGTATTACATGGTACACTGGAGCCTATGGGACCTATGAAGCTTATGGAGCTGGTTGTGACTAACAGCTCTGTCAGGTAGACCCTCTCAACATGTTTAAAACAATGGAGAGGTCACTGCTGGAGGTTGTCCTGTCCTCATTCCCCAGAGATTGATTGGAGGATGCAGATTGTTTCAACTGCTGTACCTTACAGTACAGCTTACACGTTTGGACTCACCTTGCTGTCTATCTTTCTGCCTGTGTCCTACACAGCAACTTAGCTGCAGGTATTAAGGACAAGCAAGTGAAATTCAGTAAACAGAATAAGATGTTTGTGTGTCCATTTATACAGTGCCATATTTAGAGCCATTTACCTTCACATTTATCTCTTGCAGATAAAGTTGTAAATGACACATGCAGATCTCAAAGATGGGACAGTTGTGAGGTATTTTATGGGCAAGCTGCAATTGTCCATGTCAATCAGCTCAGTGTGGATTTTGCATTTATTTTCGGATTCAGCAGGGAATGCATACACACACACACATCCACACATAAACATATATTTTATATCCATGTATCTATTTGCCTGTTTGTCTAAAACTTCAATTTCAAAAATTCCAAAATAATTTTATTTTAGTTTTATGACATTGTTTCCCAAATAACAAAATTCTTGCAATTTTCATCCCCTTGTCTGAATCATAAATATATCCACAAATATGAAATACATATCTATTTATTTTACATATTCATATTTGTTCAAATATTATACATAAACAAAATTAGCATATGCTGGTGCCATATTGGGATATTGAGGTTACTTGTAATTGACCGAAAAAGTCCACCACTAAACTGCAATTCATCAACAACAACAAAAATCACCATTTGATTGATTTTAATAATTTTCAGAAATCTGTTGTGTTATATAGAATAGCAATATTGTTCACACTTGCTTGTATATAATCCTTAATACATATTGCCAAATTCTGAAAGAGGGAATCCCTTCCCAAAATGATTAGCCTTTCTGGGGGATGCTCCTTGTTTGTATGCACCCTAGGCAACATGTATAATTTAGGGATTTTATGACCAACATTAATTAGGGCCTCCGTTAACCCAAAATTAATCACAATTTCCTCATAAGACAATTTAATATATTTATAAATTTCTTTAAACCTAAAAAGTCAGATTAACATGATAATTTACACTGAAACCCCTGGATAAAGTCTTTAAGGTCCTTTTCTCCTTCAAAGTCAAATTATATTTTATTTTCATTTCAATATTCCATAATTGCTTAACCTCAGATTCAACCATTTTTTTTAAATATCTCTATCAAAGAGTTATCCACTAAAGGATCGAAATCACTTCTTTTTTTTTCTTCAATCTTACACACAGTTAAATTTAGTCGATCAGACTAGTTTGTTAAAATACACTTTCATGTGTACTGCATAGAATTTAACATTTTAATTAAGATAAGTGTACATAGATCATTTTGGTATATATTTGGAAGAGAATGTTACCCACAGTGTGGTCTCTCAAGTGTTTGTATCATTACAACAGGATAAATGATGCATATCACACTGTATGTGACACTAATAACAGTCCAGAATCAAAAAGCCAGACTATCCCATCTGCACATGTGATGCAGTAAAACATAACTTTTAGGATCATAGCTTTCATCAGTAGGGTACTACAAACTTTCATAGGCACAATCGACAATTCTTGTTGTTATAGCCATTAAATAACTGAATTTAGTGTATATGAGTAGTTTAAACAAGTTTTACTTTTGTAATTGTTAAAACATTCTCATTGAAATATATTGAAAAAGAAATTGTGTTCTATGCTCCTTTAACTTTTACCATTTGTTTGACGCCTTAAAAAAACTTGTATTTGACTTTGCTGTGCTTTTGCTTGTGTTCTTGCAGGTTGGTGGAATGATGCACGACCTCTGTCTCTCTGGCCTTGACCCTGACATTAAAAAATATTGCATTACATCTCGTTGTTTACAACATTGATCTGCCTGCCCTGACCTCAGTAGTGGGAACTCATCTATCCCTGCCTGCAGCAGCTAGAAGACACATGAAGAAGAAATCTTTGGGATTTGAGAACCCTTTAACTCATCTTTGAAGTGTTTTGCAGCTTGTGCTGTAGAAGGTATCAAACTACATCAATTACTTTTTATGAGGAATTCCAAATGTTAAAGAGTTTGTGCTACCAAAATTATTTATATAAACTTCACCATACCTGCTACTCATATAACAAGTAGATTTGTCTATTTAATATTTATTGGTATGTGTTTTTGTCCGAGTATGTCAAGTAAAATCTGAGGAGATCTTAAAGGGATTTTGGTTACCATATGCACCCTACACCATCAGACAGAGGATGGAGCATCATGTAGAGATGCTGTTTAAATTGATCAAGAATTGATTTAGATATTGTAATGTTTGGTTTTTGCTTGTATAGTTTCTGAAGCCCTCCCACAAGACAGATAGCAAGGTTCAGGCTGCATTTGTCTCACTGATTTTACATTCAGATTAAAGGCCCCTGTTTTTGGAACTGTAGTTTCTAAAATATACTCCTCTTCATTCCTTTTTTTTTTTACAGTAATAGTTTTTAATTAGTTAAATTAATGATGTTAATAAAATTATAACTTCCAAATTTGACACATCATTAAAGGGATATGAAAGATTCCTGGATTTTACTATGTATAAAAAATCTGTAAAATCCAGAAAACTTCCATATCCCTTTAAATGGAGGTCTATCTTACCCAGGCTTGTATTCCTACATCTTTTTTTTCTTTTTAATACATACTCTTCTGTGAGCTTCTTTATTCTAAAAGATATACTCTGACAGGTATGTTCCAGTTTACTTATGCTATATTCCCACTACATACTTTAAACTACAAATGAAGTTCTAACAAAAATAATCATGGGTAGATTATGAAAAATCTGAATGTTTTTTCAAGCTTAGAAACTCCCAATGTTGATGCCACAATCAAATCTGTCAATCACAGGCCAAGACAGCACAATTTGATATATCTCTGTTAGTCAATCAGTTGATGCATCCTCTGAGACTAAAACATGTACAGTATATAGCATAATAGTAAGGATGTGCCAGGTTCCCTGGTGGCCCAGTAGATAAGATGCATGTGCTTTCACCACAGCATCCTGGGTTTGAATCCAAGCAGGGAACCAAGAGGTCACACTGCTCAGTACTTGGATGGGAGACTGCCTGGGAATACCAGGAGTTGTATGCTGTGGCCCACTGGAGAAAGAACTGGCAACCAACTCCAGTATCTCTGCCATGAAAACCAAGTGAATCAGCATGGTGTGTTGTCCATGAGGTCACTGAGAGTTGGACATGATTGAGTGATGCCATTCACATTTTTAAGGAGGTGCCAATCACCAAGTGTGGTTTCCCTCTGATAACCACCGCCTGTCTTGAATGGAAAGTAAATGAGAAGTTTTAACCAAGGAGCACAATGAAGTAAGTATAAGGCTCAGCACATACAGCATGTGACTGTTATATTTTCATGAGTTAGAAATGTAAAGGTGTTAGCTTCAATTTTTACAACTCGAATTTTGTTTTTTATAACACTAAACTTATTGACACATAAGGAATTGTATAAGAGGCATATGTAAAATGTATACAGATATGGTATCAATTTATTTATTTATCATGAAGGTAATATAAGTATTAGAGCAATAAGAAGTAGTATAATGTTTAGAAGAATTATTAAATTTCAATATATTGTTTAATTTATAAATGAGAATTGAGTTTATATTTTCTTTATTAATGTTATGATTATATTTTGGACTAGATTTACAACTGAGAGGTCTTGTAGAACCCTTCCAGTTACAATGTTACCAAATCGGGCATTATCACAAAGAACTACTCTCTCCAAGAGTTCTCAGAGTACATCCATGAAATAGAGCTTATGTCAAATCCTCCCAAAACTAATTGCAATAAAGACTTTAACTTGTCCTAAATATAACTCAATATGGAATATTATTTTGTATGGATAATCTGTTTTACATTAAATAAAGATAAACAAATATAGAGCCAACATTTGAAAACTGACTTGGCACTGGACATTGAAACTACCCTTGGCAGAGAAAAGATTATATGGATAGGTATACCCTCAGTACAGTAAAAACAGAAGCAGCCTAGTTTTCTATATATGGCATATATTATTGTGCCAATAGCCTCTAAATCCATGTTCTACATATATCTGATTGGAAGAGACTTGTGCAAATATGTTGTTCCCTTTCTGTATTTTCAATACCTACACAAAAACAAATATTGTGGTATCTAAATACTAGTCATACCTACATCTAGTAAATTAATTTAAGCATCTATGCTGTAGATTATCATAAAGATATTGCTATAGCAACACATCTTTCATTCTCTTACTGCTAATTACTGTAACAGAACCATCAGTTACATTCTGTGAATTTCTAATGAATGTATGAAAATAAATTATTCTTTACTTTATCAGATGAATATCAGATATATATATATATATATATATATATATATATATATATATATATACAGTAACTTTTTTTTTCATTGAAACACAATCTAAAGTATGGCAAAATTTGTTAAAATTTAACATTTTTAATTTTATAAAGTATTATTTTATAACCTTATTACTGGCAAACAAAAATTAAAATGTAACCGGATTTGCAAACTAAGTTTAATTGTTAGTTTTCTTTATATAACCTTATTGTCTGCCTTTATTGTAAATATTAATGCCCTGTATTATTTCCAAGATGTAGTGCCATAGATATGTAAAATATAAATACTGTTATGGATTGTTTTAAAAAAAATACTAATAATACTACAATTTATTCCAATTCTAACAAAATTGATTTATGGTTGTGAAATTATTTTTATTCAGTTTTGGAGTAGACCTTGCTTTTGGATAGGAGCTCACAAACTAAAAACTCCTGACAAAAAAAAAATTCTCTGTGCTTATATAGAGCCCTATTCAATTGGCTGAATCACAATTTAATAAGGCTGTAGATGTGTGTTACTATGTCTATTAGCAAGTCCATGATATAGGAAGGCTGACATTATAACCAGTCTCCTGTACTCAATAGTTTGTCATTTTCGAGGGCAATAAGTGAAAGCCAGTAAACATGTACAAAACTTGACAATAATAAAGGTTTAATCAGCTTGTGTTATGTGATGAATGCTGGTTACAACAGATGACATCTGCACTCTAATTAATCATATAAACCCTTTACATTACATAACTTTACCACGCCATAATGCTACCCTTCTATATTACCTAAAAAGGGTAAACGTATAAATCAGCATGTTTGTTACTCAATTGGGTCCAGTTATTTGATGGGGTGTGCTTACTAGTGCTGGTGGCTTTAGGGTTAATGTATATGTTGTTGTTTTAACACTTCCCAATCTTGTAATGCTGAACAATGACTTTAAAATGTCTTAGCAGCTGCTTATTTTCTTGGCATAGAATGTTTCCTGTGTTCATGTTATGCCTTTAAGTGTTACATCTAAAGTTTATCAGAATGAAGAAATGTGCCTTTTAGGTCAAATGATAAAGTAACAACAATTTATATTCTCAAAGCAGTCTACTTCTTCATTTAAGGATTTAGATGTAGCCCAAAGCAATGTAACGATCAATGTATTCTCATCTGTCACTTGGTCACCCTTTGCACCAACATATGTACATCCTATGGCCCTCATTCAATTGCGATTTGGCCAATTGAATAGGGGTCTAAATAAGCACATAGCATATTTTTTTTAAATAAGTTTTTAGTTAGTGAAAACCTTGCTTTTGGATAGATGCTTACTAACTAAAAACTTCTTTAAAAAAAACATGTTATGTGCTTATTTAGACCCCTATTCAATTGGCCAAATTGCAATTGAATGAGGGCCTATGTCAGTTACGTATTCAATTGTTGCATAATCATTCAATTATGTGTGGCTCAGATTTTGCATTAATTGAGGGCACTACATTTTTTTCTGTCTTGATGATATCATTATGTTTCCTGCTTTTTGTACCTGAAATTAGTCAGTGTAAGAAATAGTGAAATTGTGCAAGTATGGGACTTAAAGGGATATGTAAATTTCCTGGGTTTTAAACGTTTGGTAAGAAATGAATAGGCAGGTAAGTAAATTCCAGTGTTGCACACCCCACAGGAAACTGACACTACCAAGTATGCAGAGGAAATGTATCTAGTTTGACCTTTCAAAGGAAGTAATTGCTGCTGGATTGCATCACATGGTTGGGTGGGGTCTGAGTTTACAACTGGACCAGATAACAAGGATATATACAGAAAGAGACTACATATCCCAGGCTTCTTTGTAACACAGCAACCCCAGAGTATGATACAAATGTAACTGCTATCTCCTGATTGGCCAAAACTAATTATGCTAATCTTAGCAGGTATTTTCAGGGGAGTCAACTGACAAAAGGATCAGCTTGGAAATTGAAAAGATTGAGCAAACATTTTGGTGAGTTTGTTAATGTTTATTTTGCTAATTTTTCATGCAAAAATTGTTTTGCATACACTTCTGATTCTCCTCTATCAGATGCATTCACAATACAGGAAACTTAAATATGCCTTTAACTATGATTTTGCAGACTTGAAGGACCACCACAGTCACATTATAAAATGCAGAAATATAACACAGCCTATAATTTATTACCTTTTACAATAAATTATGTTGCAGTGTATTCTGCCAGATCAACACAATAAGCTGGAAGAAGACTTTGAGTACTCACGTAGTTTGACTGCACAATGAGAATGCAGAGTGCAAAATGCTGGGGCCCATTCTGAAATCTATGCAAAGGCCTTTAAAAAATATATATATTTTACCATTAAAGCATAAAAACTTTCCAAAATTGTAGAAGTAGTTGCCTATGGGTTTTAGCCAGTAAGTAAAGCTATAAGCATTTCTATTTAATAAGTACTCAACACCTCCAGTTGACTTTTTTCCCTCTACTAACTAGTTCCATTGTCTCACTATAGCACTTTCCCATTCCTGCGAAGCCACTTTAATAATAAACCACCTTCCTTTGTCAGAAATTCTAGCTCATGTGTAAAAATGAAGGAGAACTTCCACAGGTAGATAAGATGAACAGGAATAGGGAGTACAGGGTCAATAGGCAAGTTTGTGACATTCAGCCCTATTAAACTCCAAGCCAGTTATGGTGCTATTAAATTAGAAAGGCTGCAAGATATGAGCTGAAGACGCTAAATCGTAAACCAGACTGTTGTACGTGGGATGTGCGGCCATGAGTATGATCAATTAGTCAAACCTGTAGTTATGGTTTTAGACGTAGCCAGTGTTAAATGCAATCCCCATGCTGCAAGGGCCCGATTGGGACAACCGCAGGCTCCCAATATTACCCCTTGCTGCTGGGGTCCCAGTCGGGACCCCTGCAGCATTAACATTTAAAAATTGCTACCTTAAAGGACCCGCACTAAATAAAAACTGAACCCCTGCCACGGGGGTGTTATAAGTACCCCCCGGCACCTAAAATAAACCCCATCACTCATGGGGGTCTATATAGAGACTATTAGTAACCCCATAAGTCTAATAAGGGTCTATATAAACCTCTATAGGACACTATGAACCCCTACATTAACACTATAAGTGCCATGAGGGTCCTCCAGGACCCTCATGACACAAAGTCTAATCACTACACTATTAAACCTTTCCTACCCTATTCCATTCTATTAACCACTCTAACTAATTAACAATAATTAACCCTATGATTAACTAATTAACCCCCCTCAGTAATTAACCACACATCTAAGTAATTAACCCTATTTAACCCTCACCATACCTAATCAACTCTATCATTAACCACTTAACCCTACCTAGACCCAGTTATCCCTATCTAATCCTTTTTACCCATAACTGTACCCAATCAACCCTAACTATACAAAATAAATACTAACTATACCTAATTATCCCTAACTATATCCAATAATCCCAATAAAGTGTTAATAGTCTACTCACCTGGCCAAAATGCCATCCAGTGGTGTCCAGCAATACCCTGGACTTCATTCTTCTTGTCCAGGAAAGGCCCATCCAAAAGAATACCGCTGTCCTGTGTTTTAATCCGCAAGTAGTCAGCAGTTTACTAGGCTAATTTAATAGCAGTAAGTCCTACTTGCCACAATATGAGCTACGTTTTAAAACATAGCCCCAATTTAATTAGGTTGTATAGCATCAGCTATGGTTAATCAAGTAATTTCATAAACGAAAGCATTTCATAGGCTTTAAGTTGGTGGTTGCGCAAGATTTTTGGCCCCTTGTACAGAAGGGACTGCACGCTTTTATGCCACCCCTCTAGCTTATTGGTACCTTCTTCTTTTAACATATATTTTAATGCTAAAACTATTTGTGTGTGTATATTCCTGTAACACTAAATTTTGAAGCACCATATTGTAAAAGTAATTAAATATGGATATGCCCATTTATTAAATGTATAGTTTTCTTTTCTTGTTTTCTGTTATAATAGAAATATAGAACCTTGTTGAATGTTTACAGAATCTAGCATAGGGGATCCCTGTCCAATTTTACATACAAATATATAAACAACACACTTACAACATTCTCCAGTGACAGCAGAGAGCAATGAGGTAGGGAAGCAATGATGAAGACTTCCATAACCCTTAGCCCCGACTAAAACCCATAGTAAATCTAGCTCAATATGTGAATACATTTTTTAATATTTACTTTTTCCTTTTGTTGAGTTGGGCTGACTCTTCATGACCTTGTGGACTTTAGCAAACAGTTTTTGTTTTGTTGGAAACTGCTTCTCTGTGCTATTGCAAGCTCTTGTCCCTTACTTCTGTAATACTAGCTATGATCAATCCATCCATCCCTTCTTCATTTTGCTTTCATATTTCCTATTATTATTTCCTTTATTTATAACGCGCCAACATATTCTGTAGTGCTATATAGGGGTAAGTTCAAGTCAAAACAATATTTCCAAAATGAAGAAATAAAAAAATAAAAGAAGAAAATAATTGAGGGCCCTGTTTTTGAGCTTAAAATCAAGTGTACACAGTGCTTTCCCTAAAGCACATAAGTTTGAAAACTTGCAGGCTTACAATCTAAAGGGTATAGGAGAGGTATAGAAGGATAAAATATGTGATGTGTATATTAGGGCTGGAGGTGCTTCTTAAAACAGATGAGATTTATGTGAGTGTTTGAAGGATTTGCATTACAGTCTTCTCTAGTGAATTCTGTCTTCTATTTACGTGGCGAAAGCATTTGTGTATTACCTTTCCTATCTTTTATATTTATCCTTTCATTTTTCACTAGCAATCTGATTTAATTTTCTATTGATTGGTTTAATCTTTTTGCAGTCCAGGAACTCTCAATTATTTCCTCAAACAATGCTATTCGAAAGGGTATATCCTCCTGTGCTCATCATTCATAAATGTCCAGCTCTCCCAGCTGTGTGTTATTACAGGGATGACTATAGTCTGACAATAAGGACCTTTATTTACAATGTAATGTCTTTGCACGTTACTATCTTGCCCAGATTTGCTATACCCTTCCTCCCAAGTAGCAAATATATTTTGATTGCTTCTGGCTGCATTCACCATCTAGAGTAATCTTTGCGCCCAGGAAAATAACATCTGTTACTTCCTCCACTTTTTCCCTATCTATTTGCCAAGATACAATAGGGCTGGTTGAAATAATCGTAGTCTTTTTGATATTAAGCAGTAAAATAGGTTAAACATTTCTTCTTTCACATTCATCAGCATGTTCCTCAACTTATCAATTTCTACTATGAGAGTAGTATCATCAGCATATCTGAGGTTGCTGATATTTCTCCCAGTAATTTTAATTCTAGCTTTTGAATCCTTGAAAAAAACATTTTGCATAATCTTGATATTAAGAAGTAAACCAGCTTTTACTCTTTCTTCTTTCACCTTCATCAGCAAGCTCCTTAACTCTTCCTCAGTTTCTGCCATTAGAGTTGTATCATTCATCATCATCTGCATATCTGAGGTTGTTGATGATTCTCGCAGTGATTATCATTCCAGCTTTTGAATTCTCTAGCCGTGCATTTTGCATTATGTATTTTGTGTATACAGTAAATAGATAGGATAATAAAATACATCTTTCCCAATCTTGAACTATTCAGTCATTCCATACTCAGTTCTAACTGTTGCTTCTTGATCCCTGTACAGATTCCTCAGGAAGCATATATTGTGACCCAGTATCCTCATGTCGATAAGAATTTGCCACAGTTTTTAGTGTATACACAGTCAATGGCTTACAGTAGACAATGAAGCAGAAGTTGTTTTTTTGTTTGTTTGTTTTCTAGAACTCCATTGCTTTCTACACTATCCAGTGGGTTTTGGCAATTTCATCTCTGTTTTCTCTGCCTTCGTGATCCAGCTTGTACATCTGGCATTTCTCCATTAATTACTGGAGCCCAGCTTGTGCGATGTTGAGCATTGCCTTGATTGCATGTGAAATGAGTGCAACTGATCAATCTTTGTTTGGCATTAACATTTTGACAACCCAATGGCTATTGCCAAATTTTTTCAAATTTAATGGCTTATTGCGTGCAGCACCTTGATGGCATCATCTTGCAAGGTTTTAAACAATTCAGCTGATATACCATCACCTCCTGCAGCCTGGTTTTCGGTAATGCTTCTAAGTGCCATTGAACGTCATCTTTCTCAAATGTCTGATCAGTGAACATACCGTCATAAGTATCACTGATATTAAGGTTCTCCCTGTATAGTTCTTCTATATATTTATACCACCTCTTCTGAATTTCCTCTGTTTCTATTAGATAACTACCATCTTTGTCTTTGATCACAACCTTGTTTGCATTAAAGCTTTCCTTGATGTCTCTAATTTTGTTGAATAATATTCTTGCCTTTCCCATTATATTATCTTCCTTCATGTATTGATGGTTTAAAAATTAATATTGACGATAGGGACCCTTTGCTGTTTTCCTTCTTTTTTTTACAGTCATAGATACGCTTTTTTTTAAAGTAATAGACAATATGTTGAATGCCTTTAAAAAATCCTTTTCACATTTTACTGCAAGGACTATTTAAACAAAAATATTTTAAACCTAAAAGAAGATTTGTTACTGCTCTTTATTGATGGGCATCCTATTCTACCTTTATTAAATAATCCAAAATGTAATTGCTCAAATGGAATGATGCTCTGACCTCATTTTTTGTACCTACTATTAAAAATATTGATGCCTAGTTTTCTACTCATTCTATTATTTTTGAAAGTGGTTTAAAACGTAATAATTGTTTGCTCCACTGCTAGTTTATATCATATGACTCATGTCATTTTTAATAGCAATTTAATACTATTTTACTATATAATTTATTATTTTACTATTTGATGTATTCTTTGTATAATTATTGATTTATTTAAACATTAAAATAGATCAGTTTGTATAAGGTTAGAGTTTCAATAATATGTCACATTCACATAAAAAGTATACAATAGCGTATTTTAGAATTTTTCATTATTTTTTCTGAAACTTCTACAGTGCCAAGTGTATGTTTGCCCCTCTGTTCCTGCTGTAAATACATTTTTAGTTTTAGTATGTAAATGTTAGGTGCCTTGGTCAACACAGGATAACTTAAAGTAATTTAATGTACAGCAGGAATGTTTGTCAACATTGAAGGCTTTTATACACATTTCCAGTAATATCAATTCAAGGTCAGGCAATGAGTGAATGTATTCCCTCTAAAAATCAATCACGTCCACAATACCCCATTTGTTGTATTTACTGGAATCTCAACAATAAAGATACATTTTACTTAACAGGAAAATACTGAATATGTCAAACTATGTGTGACCTGTGGACAGTGATTATGATATCAGTGCCCGTTTGCTTATTCTGATAGGTTATAATATTCCCTTAAACTACAATTTATATTCTCTATTGTTATTTGCCAAAATTAAACTTTATTTATGAGCAATTGTTATATAAACTATAGCAAGATCATAATAAGAAAGCTATTACAAAAAGCATACAATCTTTCAAATATCTTCTATCGAAGTCTATATATTTACAATTATACAGTTCTTCTATTCAGAAATACAATTCTGTAAATATATAGTTTACTGAAAAACAAAAACAAACAATAAATAAAAAAATAAAAATTAATTGAAAAATTAATATATATGCATTTGTAATAATGGAGTCTTAATACCCTAGCAGCTATTGGTTCACTCATTTATTCACCATAAATCCAAATACGTTCTGATAACCATACTACTTATAGACTTTGAAATATGTGGATTGTGTTCTATGTATCTTCCGCCCGTAGCCAGGCAATATATATACAAAGTCATCAGATCTTTTAAATCCACTATACATGGAAGCTTATTCTTTCAGACAATAAAGATATTCTGAATTACAAATGAGCTGTCTTCTTTTCACTACTTGAATTTCCTGTTTAACTTCTTGTCAAATAACTTAGAAAATACTATCTTGGGGAAAAGTTCAGGAAATATCTATAGGTCCTATTCAATAGCGCACTTGCAACTCGTAAAGATAGTTTTTTTTCAATTACTGGAGTTTTTTTCTTTGATTTACGTATCTATTCAATTACCTTTTCTCGCAATTTTACTTAGCCCCCATTTTATGTAAATGTTAACTATATGAACAAAGTTACTGATGCACATAATTATATATATATATATATATATATATATATACATATATATATATATATATATATATATATATATATATATAATTATTTTAGATTTAAAAAATCCTTCTATCAATTTAAATAGTTATCTGAATATTCATACTGAAAATGTGCAATTTTTAACAATGTGTAAATACAAAAGAAATAAACTTTTACAAGAATCGCAGTATATCTTACACTTTTATATTTTACTAAAATGTAACTTTTATTGGTATCACTACAATCTTTTATAGCACATAAGACAACTTCTATGGTAATGAATATTAAAAATATACTTGAGGTTAAGTAACCAGGGAACTGGAAAACCATTTAAAGTGATTACTACCACCTTTCCCTAGTACCTCATGAGTTAAAAAATATAATGTACAAGCTCCATTCAAAGTTTCTTTGATTTGGATGACTTTCCCTAGTTTATTTGCTTTGGGATATTTGGTCTAGTAAAACTTCCCTATATATTGTTGTATTGAGTTCTCTAGAGTAACAAAATAACTATTCGTATTGGGAACTGGATATTAACATCCTATTATAGTATTGAGTATATTTCTTCTCCCAATATGATATTATTATAGTTAGAGCAGTATATTCTTGTCCCAGAATAGCAACTGATAAAAGTATTGGGAAAAGTGCTCCTATATATAGATGTTTCTCTGTGTTTGTTCTTATAATTGGGGATTCACTAAGGTCTCTTCTGGGTAAAAATATAAACTATGGGAGCTAGAGCAAACTAAGCTAAATAGGGTAATCCCTACATGGGGGACTCCCTATTACTCAACGCATTTCGAATTAATCTTTTTCAAGAGTCATTTTTTCAATCTTTTTGCCCTTTCATTGTTTGAGCCTTTTATAGTTTGATTATCCAATCAAAAGCTAAACACAAGGTAGTTTGCGATTGGCTGAATAACATCATGTAATTAAACGGGTGTTCTCTGTTGACAAAGCCTATGTGACTATGAGATGATTTGATTGGATATGCAGATCATATAACATGGCTGAATGGCATCATGTGATTAAATGGGTGTTGTCTGTTGACAAAGCCTATGTGGCTATGAGATGATTTGATTGGATATGCAGGTCATATGACAATTCAAACCCACCAAACAATGTAAATTAGGAATTAACATCATGTGATTAAATAGGTGTTGTCTGTTGACAAAGCCTATGTGGCTATGAAATGATTCGATTGGATATGCACGTCACATGACTATGCAAACCTACAAAAGACTGTAAATAAGGAAGTAAGTTAAAGAAGGTTGAACTATCATTATATATTAATTCAAAGTACCGTAAAAAACATATAACAAATATGCTAAAAGTATTACAAAAACAAAAATTCCCCATTCTAAAACTACAGATACTGTGTATCACCAGACCACTGCCAGTCCTTACATAAGAAGTTACTATGAGTGCCTAATCTCATCAATAGCTCTACTCCAAAACGGATCACTTGCGACATATGCTGTAACAACCATTCTAACTACAGTGTCTAAGTATGTCACTGTTGTTACATTGATCTCTCTGTTTCCACTGTTTAGATATATATTTAAAATAAGGGACTGGCATATTATGATATACAATCACCAAATTGCCTAATGTGTGAACATTTTTTGTTATTTGGACTCTTATGTGTCCGTTTCATATATCTACAATTACTATGCCGATCAATTTATGTAATATATGCATCAGTATTGGTTTGCTTTATTAATTTTATATTTCATATTAATTAGATTTTAAATATATAATAAGTGTCTAAGAAGTGTTACAAGGGCATAAATGACCCACTTCTCTTTTAAAACTGATAATCATCATATCTCCTGACAGCAGTGTATCGTCCAATATCAAATCGGTGGTATTCTGATCTACTATATGAAAGGCTTAAGTCTGAACCCAATGTAACTAGTCATAAATTAACATAAAAAAATCACATAACAGATGAGCATTCTTGAATGTTAAAATCTGTCCTTTTAAAACTAAGAGTTTTTGTTGTTTCCTTACAACTTTGTTTTTTTAATTGTTTCTCTAATGAGACTGTATTGTGGTCACTTTTTCCAAAGGTTACTTTATTTCAGCATTTGATATCATATCAACATTATTCATGATGACTAAATCCAAGTTAGCCTAATTTCTAGTAGATTCTTATAAAAACTGATCCAGATAATGATTTCTGAGTGTCCTCAAGAACCTTCTTCCCTTAGCTTCCTGCAAAACCTGAGCATTGTAACTTACCGCAGGGCTTGGGTTTATGAGATGCGGCTTAAATTATGAATGAAAAGCATTGAATGTGTTAAGTACAAGAATAAATGTATAAGATACAGGAATAAAAAAATCAATCAACAGATTTTATGGCTCCCAGTTACTACTCCTCCTTTCCTCTTGCTATATCCCAGTCAAAAGATTACCACACACCTATATGGAAATCACAGGTATATATATGTGGAGGTAAGTATACAGTAAGGTATAAAGTGCTGCCAGGTACACTTACAGACAGAATTGTCTCTGCATACAGACATTTCTCTGCACATTCCATGGCATATTCCAGCCTGCTGCCTCTGAAAACGAACTTGGCTAGGCCTGGATCTTGTGGGCATGGGCTGAAACACATCCATAGTTTGTGTCTCAGTATTGAGAAATTAAATATATAGAATAAAAGCAAAGTGTGAAAACTTTCAATTGAAGAGGTTTGGCATAGGTTGAATTAAACTATAATGGAAAAAGTAACCTATTAATTATATCACGTATTAACTGTCTGAAAGCTAATAAATAATCCATACTTTACATAAATAGCATTTAAAATTCTGAGAATTCATAAAATTACCTGAAGCGGGTGAACTTTGCATCTTACCATATGTTATTTGAAAAATTACACTAGAAAATATGCAAAGTATTTAGAATGTGGAGAAAAGATATCACAGTCTCTAATTTATTATGTTTTATATGCATTCATATTGCTGTAGAATCTGTCATATTGCTTTTAAAGTATCCTCTTAGGTGGGAGGATACTTTGGGCCTTATTCTATTGCTACATTTTTGGGAAATGTGGCCGCAAGTGGTGATCGCAAACTACTTTGCTGTTCAATTGCCTTACGTTTGCTTGCTCCGATCAAGTTACGTTCTACTAGCTATGATTCCTTGCAATTTCGTCAATCACATCTTACTTCCTTCAAAGCCTTTGATCTTTCGCGGCTGTGAGAGTTGTGGGAGTAAAATATCCCTAATTGCTATTCAATTGCTCCGATTACCCTTCCATCAAGCCCGTAAATGGCTAAACGTGAACCACAGCTTACATGTACCACGGAGGTGTAGCAAAGGGCTTACTTACAAATCATAGCACTTATTAAGCAAATAAAAAACTAATCCAGCACTGCAAATGATAGGGAACACAATGGGTGACATTAGAACCAAAAGTACAACATTATCAAGCTTGCATATTGTCTAAAAAAAATATTTCATGTTTATTTCCCATCAGAAGCCCTGTGGGCTTCCACCTCCAAGCCCGTAGGACTTTTGAATCCAACCTCCATTTCTTTTTTAAGTCCTACGGGCTTGAATAACGAGTTACGGCCTTGGAGGTCATTCAAGCCCGTAGGACTTGGGACGGAAAATAAACATGAAATAAAGTATTTGATTTTGGCGATGTGCATGCTTGAGAATGTTGTGCTATTAACCCTTCATTCACCATTGTGTTCCCCATCATTTACAGTGCTTGACAGTGCTGTCTTGAACTCATATTTGCATTTACACACGCCTTGAAACACGAGTTACGGCCTTGCGGCCACGAGTATATGCAAACCTGCAAATGCTTACTGCCGATAGCATGGCTTGCAATCAGCGGGAAGGAGGGCTCACTTTCACTCTCGGCCAGTAGAATAGCAGCGTAAACGTAGGCCAGCTCAGGGACGTAACCGGATTGCAGCAAATCGCCGATAAGGTTGCGGCCCCAAATAGAACGAGGCCCTTTGAATGTACATGAAGTTTATGTCTGCACAATGGGAATACGGCAGCAAGAACTGCCAGAAATCTCATCAGGACTATATGGAAGGACTTAACCTACACAGGAAGTAGCAGGCAGCAACAGACAAGAACATAAAATGAATGTCTGGGGAAAAGAAAAAAAAATTACTAAAAGCTGCAAAATTTTGTTTCTAGTAATATTCACTTACTTTAATGTCTAGCTAAACAAAAGCCCATATAGAAAACAATTAATCACAGTGATTCTTTAAATGAAACAGGCTCTGCCTAGAGCTAAATTACATTTTTTTGAAAGGATTCCAATACATTTCATATTTATTGAATGTTGTGAGACTTGCCATAATGTCTTAAAATATGAATATGAAAAATAAACATTTATTGGTCTAGTCTTATATTCATTAAATCTTTTTCCCTAACCCAAGCATAATTTCATTTTATTGACGTATTTCCTTCCCTTACCACTTGTCATACCATGTATGCAACCTCCTTAGTATACTGTAAAGGCACATGGACATTTTTTTTCTTTGTTGCATCAGAAAGAAGGTATTTCATAATGTTGTCACCGTGCTGTCTGCATTTCCTGTTGGTTTCAAAGAAGTTTAAACAGGATTTACTTGGTATTTTTCCATGCAAAAAACAAACAAACATTTTTATGTTTAAACCATGCTTTTCTAAAATTTTTAAAAAACAGTTGTGTTCCACATCCATTTGATACTTTTTTAATAATATTTTTAAACATTTTATGCTACCTTCAGAACAAACTTAATAGTTTTGAATTTCGAATAGAAGATGTGCTGGCAAGCGATTGGGCTTGCTACGTGGCAAATTGCTTAAATATTCACAAAGCTCTGTTAAATACATTCATTGCTTATAGTTTATATTTATTTCACTTCCAGATATTCCTCAAAATGTTCCACCTTTATACATAAATCAATATCTCAATATCCTAATTAGATTTACCTAAAGAGTAAAGAATCATATCTCAGTGGCCAATTATGCCACGTGTACCATTAGAATCTCAAAAGCACAGCGGTTTTAAATTTATTGTGGATTATTGCTTGACATCTCTAGTTATAATGCATTGGTGGAGAATTACCAGATTTCTCCATGTCACGTGAAATTCCTGAAGGAACCATTCAAAAATGGCCTATACATACTCCACAAAGACCCTGATTCATGGACTGACTGAACTACTTTAAATGAGGAAGAGAGTTGGCAGAATTCTCAGACCAATGTGTCTGATTTAGATTTTGCCTGGCACTCTCACACTACAAAGTAGGGACTTATCTTGTGCCAAAAATGTTGTAATGCAATATAATAGATATTTTGAGGTCTACAACAGTGACATCATCTTTAATTCTAATGTCAGTAATAATCCACACTGAAAAAAATTGTTTCTATACGGTAACTAACAATTTTAAAGTATATTGTTTTGCTTTATGATGATGTATCTTACTTGCTAAGCTCCATCAAATGTTTGGAAAAACATATTAATGGAATTCTGTATTATCAACTCACAATGAATTATCAAATGTATTTATGAGAATTGAGAAATACTGGATAATTGCTTGTTACATTTCCATAGTTAAAAGTCTGCAACAGCAGGCAGAAGATTTTTGTTTTAATTTAAACATTTTATTATTTAAAAAAATATATATTTTAAATTTAACACATAAATAAGAACAAAAAGTAAAACACTTAAGTATAATATGCATCACATGTATTGCATACTAATATTCAATACAATAGTATTTTATAACAAACTATAGGTAATGGACTGTTAAGAAATAATTGTGAACATATATGCGGTAAATAAATACATAAAATATCTCAATAATGTTGAATATATTTACATTTATTTTCCTTTAATTCTAATACTGATATTTGAATTATTTTAGTTATATACCTTAGGAAGGAATACTGCAATTCTTCAGAATGTTTTATTTTTACGTGAGGACTAGTGATGTCGCGAACATCAAATTTTAGGTTCATGAACCGCGGACGCGAATTCCATCAAATGTTCGCGAACGGACGAACATCGGCGACCCACCATAGACTTCAATGGGCAGGCGAATTTCAAAACCCACAGGGAATCTTTCTGGCCACAATAGTGATGGGAAAGTTGTTTCAAGGGGACTAACACCTGGACTGTGGCATGCCGGAGGGGGATCCATGGCAAAACTCCCACGGAAAATTACATAGTTGATGCAGAGTCTGGTTTTAAGCCATAAAGGGCATAAATCACCTAACATTCCTAAATTGTTTGGAATAACATGCTTTAAAACATCAGGTATGATGTTGTATCGATCAGGTTGTGTAAGGGTTACATCCGCTTCACTGTATACAATATCCCTGTTTAATGCACCGCAAACAACCGCAAACAGTCCCTTTGCACAACCGCAAACTCCCCATTGGCACAAGGTTGGATACCAAGCTAGCCATGTCCCGTTCCTTGTCCTCATTGATGTAATTGAAGGTCTCTTCCTTCACCCAGCCACCAAGGGTCCCCAAAAGGCGACAACAAGCCCCCTGGGACGCCTGCTGTGTTTGGTCTTCCACTTTCTCAAAGCCACCTTCCTCCTCTGACTCCTCTTCTTCAGACTCCTCTCTCTGCGTTGCCTCTGTCTGCGTTATTATAAGGTGTGTACTATTAAGTATTACTATTCCTATCGGTTTAATCCCTGTTACGTCCACTATTAGGGGACGTGTATATGGCATGGATTTTTGGAACAGGTAGATGGAAAAAGATGCTTGGTCGGACCTCCTACTTCGAATTTGGGGCACTGCACGTGCAATGTAAGGTGCCACCAGATAGGAGTGGTGTATTAAGTTGTACTATTCATTCCTATCAGTGTAATACCTGTTACGTCACCTATCAGGGGACGTGTATATGGCATGGATTTTTGGAACAGAGAGATGGAAAAAGATGCTTGGTCGGACCTCCTACTTTGAATTTGGGGCACTGCACGTGCAATGTAAGGTGCCACCAGATAGGAGTGGTGTATTAAATTGTACTACTCATTCCTATCTGTTTAATACCTGTTACATCACCTATCAGGGGACGTGTATATGGCATGGATTTTTGGAACAGGGAGATGAAAAAAGATGCTTGGTCGGACCTCCCACTTCAAATTTGGGGCACTGCATGTGCAATCTAAGGTGCCACCAGATAGGAGTGGTGTATTAAGTTGTACTACTCATTCCTATCAGTTTAATACCTGTTACGTCACCTATCAGGGGACATGTATATGGCATGGATTTTTGGAACAGGGAGATGGAAAAAGATGCTTGCTCTGTCCTCCCACTTCAAATTTGGGGCACTGCACGTGCAATCTAAGGTGCCACCAGATAGGAGTGGTGTATTAAGTTGTACTATTCATTCCTATCAGTTTAATACCTGTTACGTCACCTATCTTTCCTCCCAATAGCACATTCTATATGTCATCAACCGGCCTGTGTGTATTTAGAGAACCACACTTTAAGGCCCTTAACCTGGGACAAGGTGGCTTGGCTATCAGAATTGCCTCAACCCCCCTAATCAGACACTCACTATCATACTGGAAATGGGCCAAGAAACACATGGGTTTGTTCCCTGGATCCACCCAAATGACCCCAATTCTTGACCACCCTCAGGCCCGAAACACATAAGCACAACATCACAACACTGGTGGAGGTCAAGGAAACTAGATAGACTGGGAGACTGGTTAGTAAAGGGCCAGATGCTCACCTATGAGGAACTGAGGGACAAGCATGAGCTACCGCTGT
This sequence comes from Discoglossus pictus, assembly GCA_027410445.1. Taxonomy (NCBI): domain Eukaryota; kingdom Metazoa; phylum Chordata; class Amphibia; order Anura; family Alytidae; genus Discoglossus; species Discoglossus pictus. Next base: position 485,931,803 of record CM050163.1, read on the forward strand.
CAGAACATTACAATTACTGTAGGCTGAGGCATTTCACACACTCCCTGACCCAGAAACAGGGGACACCGGTCTTAAATTGGTTCTCCAAAATTTGTAAAGATAAACCTCTATCAAGGGGGATCATTGGGTCGCTTTACAAATAGAAAACATTTGTTACTGGTTGAAGCGACACTGGGGGAAGGACCGGAGTAGGGGAGTCCTGGAGACCCTTCAGAAGCAACCGGCGGCAAAATCATCCCAGGAAAGGAGAGGTCGCTTACTGAAGCCTGCCCTAGGCTAACCCAAGGGTGATTGCCCAGGTTAGATATTGTAAATAATAAGCTAATACTGCTGGAGGGATGATAGCTAATAGGACTTTGGTGTTTCCTGCAGATATACTCTTAACTATTGTCTGTTTTACCATGTTTTAGGTATCTCTTAAATTGCAATCACAGTAAAAAATAAGAAAAATTATTAACCTAAAAAGTAAAAATAAGAAGGAATAGCCAGCTAACTTTCACAAAATGTCTTTATTGTAAATATGTATTTTTGCACAACTGTTATGCAAGACTGTTCAAAAATGCTTTATTTTTCATTACATGCTGTACGCCTTCTAAAATAAAATAATTTAAATGCAAAAATTAGGTATTGTTGCAGCGACCAGAAAAATTGATGTTTGTTTGCCAGGCAGAAAGTGCCCTAAAACATTGCGTCTTGAACCCTAGTTGGTGGCGGATAAGTCACGCAAGTCATCCGGCATTCAGGGATAAAATACAGCAGCGTGTGGACCATTATTAGCTCAAGGCAGCTCATCTATCAGGCCTTTTTTAATCGAATGTATCGCCCACTGTCAGTCCCTTCGGGATCCATCCCTCATTCATCTTAATAAAGGTGAGGTAATCTAGACTTTTTTGACCTAGGCGACTTCTCTTATCAGTGACAAAACCTCCTCCGGCACTGAAGGTCCTTTCTGACAGGACACTTGAAGAGGGGCAGGACAGAAGTTCTATGGCAAATTGGGATAGCTCAGGCCACAAGGCAAGCGTGCACACCCAGTAGTCAAGGGGTTCATCGCTCCTCATAGTGTCGATATCTGTAGTTATATCTGTAGTTATGGTCGAGTCGTTCTCTGAGGGTGGACCCCGAAGGGCTGTGGCGATGCATAGGACTTAAAAAGCTCTGCATGTCCTCCATCAACTACACGTCTGTAAAGCATCCTCTCCTTGCCGGCGTGGTCGTGAAAGGAGGAGGATTATGTTCACCTCTTCCGCTGTTAGATTGCCGTTGTGCTGTGACACCCTTAAACGCTGTGTAAAGCATACTTTTAAATTTATTTAGGAAGTGCGGCATCCTTTCCGACTTGTGGTAATTCGGTAACATTTCAGGCACTTTCTGCTTATACCGGGGGTCTAGTAGCATCCTTTTCACCCATCCTTTTTATACGAGGGTCCCTCAACAGGCACAACAGCATGAAAGACCCCATTTGCACAAGGTTGGATGCCGAGCTAGTCATGTCCCGTTCCTCGTCCTCAGTGATCTCACTGAAGGTATGTTCTTCCCCCCAGCCACGTACAACACCACGGGTACCAGATAGGTGACAACGAGCACCCTGGAATGCCTGTTGTGGTTGGTCTATCTCCTCCTCCTCAAAGCCACATTCCTCCTCTGACTTCTCTTCCTCACAATCCTCTTCCAGTGCTGCTGCAGGTCCAGCAATCGATGCTGATAAGGCTGTTTCTGGTGTGATGGTGACCACAACTCTTCCTCTTCACCCTCATCTACGGCCTGATCCAGCACTCTTCGCAGGGCACGCTCCGGGAAGAAAACAAATGGTATGATGTCGCTGATGGTGCCCCGGGTGCGACTGACCAGGTTTGTCACCTACTCAAAAGGACGCCAAAGCCTACAGGCATTGCGCATGAGCGTCTAGTAACGTGGCAAAAAAATCCCCAGCTCCGCAGAGGCTGTCCTAGCACCCCGGTCATACAAATACTTGTTAACGGCCTTTTCTTGTTGGAGCAGGCGGTCGAACATTAGGAGTGTCGAATTCCAACGTGTCGGGCTGTCTAAAATCAAGCGCCTTGCTGGCATGTTGTTTCGCCGCTGGATATCTGTAAAGTGTGCCATGGCCGTGTAGGAACGCCTGAAATGGGCACACACCTTCCTGGCCTGCTTCAGGACGTCCTGTAAGCCTGGGTGCTTATGCACAAAGCGTTGTACAATCAGATTACACACATGTGCCATGCACGGTACATGTGTCAACTTGCCCAAATTCAATGCCGCCAACAAATTTTTTCCGTTGTCACAAACCACTTTGCCGATCTCCAGTTGGTGCGGAGTCAGCCACTGATCCACCTGTGCGTTCAGGGCGGACAGGAGTGCTGGTCCGGTGTGACTCTCTGCTTTCAGGGAAGTCAACCTCAAGACGGCGTGACACTGCCGTATCCGGAATGTGGAATAGTACCTGTGGAGCTGGGGGGGTGCCGTTGATGTGGAGCAAGACATAGCAGCAGCAAAAGAGGACTCAGCCGAGGAAGAGGATGGAGTAGGAGGAGTAGAGGAGGTGGCAGCAGGCCTGCCTGCAAGTCGTGGCGGTGTCACTAACTCCTCTGCAGAGCCACGTATTCCATGCTTGGCAGCCGTCACCAGGTTTACCCAATGCGCATGTAGGTGATATACCTGGCCTGACCATGCTTTGCAGACCAGGTATCCGTGGTCAGATGGACCCTTGCCCCAACACTGTGTGCCAGAGATGCCATTACTTCCTTTTGCACAATTGAGTACAGGTTGGGGATTGCCTTTTGTGCAAAGAAATTTCAGCCGGGTACCTTCCACTGCGGTGTCCCAATAGCTACAAATTTTTTGAACGCCTCAGACTCCACCAGCTTGTATGGTAAAAGCTGGCGGGCTAAGAGTTTAGACAAGCCAGCTGTCAGTTGCCGGGCAAGGGGGTGACTTTGTGACATTGGCTTCTTACGCTCAAACATGTCCTTGACAGACACCTGACTGTGGGCAGATGAGCAGGGACTGCTCAGGGCGAGACACGGAGTGGCGGATGGTTGAGAGGGGGCAAGCAGGGCAGCAGTGGTTGACGTGGCTGAAGATGCTGGACCAGGAGGAGGATGGTGGCTTTGGCTTTGTGTGCTACTTGTACTCATGTGTTGATCCCATAGGCGTTTGTGATGTGACATCATGTGCCTTCGCAAAGAAGTTGTACCTAGGTGGGTGTTGGACTTCCCACGACTCTTTTCTTTTCGCACAGGTTGCAAATGGCATCGCTGTTGTCACAGGCAGACACACCAAAAAATTGCCACACTGCTTATCTCTGCAATGACGGCATTCTGGTGGTGGCAACAGCATGCGTTGACTGGTGTGCTGTCTGGCTGACCCCGGGTGCTGATGCATGCTGTCTGACTGTGCCACTAGCTACTTTCGACGACCTCCCGCTGCTTCCAACTCTCCAAGTCTCCTCCTCCTCTCTGTCTCCCCATCTGAACTTTTCTCCTGTTCTTCTTCTCTTATAGCGGGCACCCACGTGACATCCACGGACGCATCGTCATCATCAACAGCTTCACTTGTATCTGACAACTCAACAAAGGAAGCAGCACCGGGTACAACATCATCATCATCATCAGACCGTACGTCCATGTGTGTAATGCTGCCTGACTGGGACATATCCCTGTTATCTACATCTTCTGGCACTAATGTTTGTGCATCACTCATTTCTTCCAACGGATGTGTAAATAACTCTACTGATGGATCAAGTAAAGCGGCTGTGGTGCTAGTGTTGGTGGTGGCGGCAGGCGGGCGAGTGGTAACTGGAGATGTGCCCGAAGCTAAGCTGGAGGAGGATGGTGCATCTAGGTTCCGAGCGTAAGCTGTAAAAGATTGGGTGTCCTGTGTTAGCCAGTTAACCATGTCCTCAGAACTGTTCAAGTTCAGGGTACGTTGCCTCTGAAAACTGGGCATTATTCTAGGGCCAAAGGGAATCACAAGCCCACGACCAAGACGGCCCCTGCGGGGTGGCCTGCCTCTGCCTGTCATTTTTTTTACGATTAGTGGTACTATGCATGCAAGCTACTGTGACACCAGATATGAGTGTCACTGTGCACTGGCAAAAGTTGGCAGAGTAGATGCAATAGGCTTCACACACACGCCTGTAGGCAGGCAACTGATATTCAATCGATTACAGTCAAAAAAGGGTTGTTTTTTGTCACTGTACACTACGGTTGCACTAGATATGAGTGTCACTGTGCACTGGCAAAAGTTGGCGGAGTAGATGCAATAGGCTTCACACACACGCCTGTAGGCAGGCTACTGATATTCAATCGATTACAGTAAAAAAAGGGTTGTTTGATTTCACTGCACACTACGGTGGCACTAGATATGAGTGTCACTGTGCACTGGCAAAAGTTGGCAGAGTAGATGCAATAGGCTTCACACACACGCCTGTAGGCAGGCAACTGATATTCAATCGATTACAGTCAAAAAAGTGTTGTTTTATGTCACTGTACAGTACGGTTGCACTAGATATGAGTGTCACTGTGAGCTGGCAAAAGTTGGCAGAGTAGATGCAATAGGCCTCACACACACGCTAGCAGGCAGGCATATGCAATTAGATTACACAGAAAAAAATTATAAATTAAAATAATTGATGTTCTAGCCCTAAAAAGGGCTTTTTGGGTTGCTTTCCTTGCAGCAGATATCAAATGAGTCCTTCAGGTGTGTAGTGAAAGCTAAATACACAGCCTGGCTATCTATTTTCCTATTAAATCAGCAGAAAAAAATAATAAAATAAAATAAATGATGTTCTAGCCCTAAAAAGGGCTTTTTGGGTTGCTGTCCTTGCAGCAGATATCAAATGAGTCCTTCAGGTGTGTAGTGAGAGCTAAATACACAGCCTGGCTATCTATTTCCCTTTTAAATCAGCAGCAAGTAGAATATATGTCCTCTCTCAACGAATGTAGCTTTAGAATGATTCTAAAATAGTGGCTGTCCTTCAGATGGAAGTCCCTGGAAGGGAGTGTATGCTACTGATTGGCTGGAATGTGTCTGCTGACTGTAAGGTGCTGGGTCAAAGTTTCCTCAATGATAAAGAATAGGGGGCGGACCGAAAAGCGCATGTGTTCGCCGTTCGTTGCGAACGCGAACATGCGGAAATCGCCGCAAATAGTTCTCCGGCGAACTGTTCGGGACATCACTAGTGAGGACTGCTGTGAGGTAAATTGTTTATTTTTTTATTTTATTTATTCACATTTGTTTATAGCACATAGCACCTTTATATAGAAACATGTGCATCATTGCTTTGCATTATAAAGAAGTACATTTGCAGAAAAACATAATATATAGCATTTAGGGATGTTTAGGTTTGTTGCTAAAATTCTGCAACAGGCCAGAGGCAACGCCAGGGTCATAAGCACAATAGGTTAAGTTGAGAGATCAAAAGTGGAAGTAAGAAATTAATTAAGTTACAAAAGGGTTGAGAATAAAAAGGAAGTAGGTCTTTGTGGAGTTGTGGAATATACTGTATAGGTATACTGACACTGTCTGAAGTGTGGGTTTATTCAAGTTGAGAGGTGGAATAACGAGAAATACTAAACCAGAGGTTGTCATTGTCAATAGATAAACCTAGTTCTAAATCATGACTTTAGTCCTCTTTCTCCTGGATCCTTACTGAATTGTTATAGTTACTATGCATATCTCCTAAACCATCAATATCCTTAAAGAAGCTTTAAGTTGAATGAGGAACTTTCTCTGTGTCCCATGCAGTATGTAAACCCCCCTTTTAATTTATATGCATAGTTGTAAAATAATATGGCTTTCATGTCTTGATATAATGAACCTCTAAATATTTAGTAAAAAAAAGATAAGGTTTAGAAATAAAGTTAGTTTGTCATGGTCCTCAAGGTCCTCCAGGCCATACAGTGGGTTTTACTTCTTGTTTAGCATAGCATCTTTGGATGACCTACTTTGCCTTTGCTGCTTGTGCCAGTATGTAGGCTTGCAGCAGGTGTGCAGTGCCTTTTCGAGCTGGGAATACAGTTTGGGTAAAGTAAGAGCCATGATAGAGTAATACAACCCAAATTGTACATTTGCTAGCTTCATTCTGGTTGTTGCATTGCAGTTATTTTTTTTCAAACAGAATGAGGATGTTTAATAAGGTCTATATACGGCTGCAGCAACTGCCCAGCTATTTTGGCTCTGTGCTAACAGCTTGGCATGATTTTACATTATGCCTGATTTATTTTTTCTGACTTGTTGTTGGATTCTGAAATTTTGCTTATGTTCCTGACCTTGGCTTGCCTTCTGCATATGTACCTGCTCCACCTGTCCTGACAATACCTTGTCTAACTTTGGACCTATTTGGTATTAATGTCCTACTACCCCATGCTATTGGGCTTCCATCTGTGCTTTCCCAGGTAATCCTGACATAACAACTGAGCCCTATTATAAAACCCATAAGGATTTACTTCAGCAGCCTGATACCCTGGCCATAAACATTCACAATCTACAGGCTTGCTAATGCTAGCTTCAAGGAACCCCTGCTGCTCTTCCCGGTAAGCCACAAGTCACTGACACATACTTACTCAAAGGACTGCACCTCAGGTTCCCCTATCAGACTGCTTTGAAAGTAATTAAGAGCATTTTTAGAGATCAATAATCATGGATGTAGGAACTTGGGGGTGGGGGTGACAAACCCTCCCCCCCCCCCCCCCCAGATTGTTCTCTCTTTCTGTGTATGTATAAATAAGCTATTTTACGGCCTGTGTATACAATGAACTATATCCCCCCCAGAATTATTTTGGCTCCTTTAATGTCATCCTACTGAGACTCTGTACCTGTGCCTCTGACTTTATCTTAGTCCGAATCGTGATTTCCTTCCAGAAGGGAGTACCCATAGAGTGGGCGTGCATCCTCCTAAAGGATAAAGACCCTTTTTTTTGGGAGGCCATGGCGACAGTCTATCATGACCCACACAAGGTGAAAACCACTGAAATAACTCTCTGCAACTATAGACTAGATGGAGGCCTGTGGAAGACTATGTTGTAGAACTTCTCTGCTGGGCTTACACTAGATAGAATGAGCCATCCTTCATGCACCAGTTCAGGCTGTAACTCTATGAATATCTGAAAGATTAGCAAGCCTGAGTGCAACTGTCCACTTCACTGGAGGGAATAACTAATATGGGATCTGACCACAGAAGGAGAAAGAGAAATTTTACCACAGAAGGAGAAAGAGGAAACAGAGCATGCATCTGGGAGTAGGCAAGTACTTTTGAAAATAAGCAGACAGTAAACCTATCAGAATCCATGCAGACTGGAGCAGCTCAAATATCTCTAATTTCTCAAGAGAGACTGGATAGAAGAAACAACAACTTTTGCATGTGCTGTGGGCGGCAAGGCCATTATCTACGACAGTGTCTCTAGTAATGGATAAGGAAAAGATTTTGCTCCATTGAAAGCTTTCTTACCAGAGAGCATCCAAAACTCATTTTACCATCCAAAGTTTCTTTGCAATGGGGACAAGAAAGGATTCACAAGGAGGTTATTATCGACCCCGGAGTATGCTCCGTAAACTCCCCCTTCATGGATATTTTTTTAGTGCAAGATTTTAGTATTCCTTGCATCCAGAAGGCTCTTCTTGTGGTTATACAGCTAAATGATGACATTACCATACTGTAAGGAACCCACAACATGTCTCTTCTTCCCTAGACAGGGTTGGCTGTCTAAGCAGGATTCTTAAAGGTTCAGCACACCTATTAGCAGCAAGTGTGCAATCACTCTTACTTCCAGTTGAACTATTTAACTATTGTTTGGAATCCTAATATTCTATGTGAGCAGTGTTTGGTTTTAGCTTATGCCTATAGCTGTTCTTTTGCACACTCCTACTGTCTGAGTTCACTGGTTGTCTGCTCCAATACACTGTTCCTGTCTGTACCAGAAAAACATATGTGTACAAATCCAGTACTTACTACAGTCTAATGTTTCTGTCAGTACAAGTAACTCCTGTCTGTGTATAAATCCAGTACCTGCTTATTAAAGTTCACTGTTCCTGTCAGCTCCAAGTTGTTTTCTGCCTGTGGATTTGCCAGTTGGTGTTCTTATTAATAAAGATCCTAGCTTCCATGTGTGCAGGTAAAACCTAACCCTGGCATATACCATCGGGGCCAGGAACACTTGAAACTGCCCCACTGTTAACATCTGCTCAATCATAAATTCTTACCTTCTAAATTATGTGCACACTTCTGTTCCCACTTGCACGCTGGCTGCAGCTATATAACTTTGTAACATCAGACACACACCTTCTCCTCAGAATACTGCCAAGTACACTGCTTGTCTTCCTTATCGGAGTCTCTCCTTGGAACTGATATAGGCATACTGGTCCTTCCAGCATAACAGTCCATCTCAGACATCTTCAAAGTTGAAGCTCATATCCTCCTGCCACATAGGATCTGTGACGTTCTGCTAAGCTCCTACCTAGTGCCAAGATTACATTTCAAACTATGATTAGTTTAGTCAAAGCCAAATTGCAGAACCTGAAAGAGTACCAGCAAAAAAATATAAAAAAAGATTTAACTTGTCCCTCTACATCGCCAGCTGTGGCCTCATCTTCTTTGATAAGAATAAGTGTGGGTCATTGCATCCATGTATTGATTACAGGGAACTGAACAATGTAAACATTAAGAATTGATACCCATTGCATATGAAGTACCACTTTGGATCCAAGAATCATAAAGTGGGTGCTCTGGATTTCATGTATGATACATCAGCTCAAGAAAATACTACACCAGCTCCAATCATGCCTTCTTTGGTTATTTGGCTAGCGACTGAAAAAATTAAGAGTATTCCTCAAACCCACCTTTCCTTACCTAAGAAATATACCATTCTTTCTGAGAATAAATTACTTTTGTCAAATAATTATGTGCCTCCATCTAGGTGCCTTGCAGCAGTACAGGAGTGTCATTATACAAACTTAGCTGATTATCCCAGAATCCACAAAACATATTATCTCCTGCAATGGCAATTTAGTAGCTAGGCATGCAATGATCTGTCATAGGCCATGTTTCCCCCAGACTGAAGATATCTCATGATAGACTGAAAGGTCTACTCCAAGTTATGCCTATGTCAGCCTGTCTCATGACTTGTATCACTCTGAATTTTATAGTTGTTATGTCACCATCACAACAGCATACAACTATTATGATGTTAGTGGATATGTTCAATAAAATGGCCCTCTTAATACCACAGAAAAGACTGTTCATAGCAGAAAAAATGTCCTAAGTTTTTATTAGAGAAATCACCAGACTCCATGGTATTCCTGACCGAATTATGTCAGATCGAGGTTCACAACCACTTCTCTCCACGTGTGTGATCCTGTTTGTCTGTCCACTCAGAATCTGCAATTGGCATGTCTTTAAAAAATCTCTCACCAAGTATGTGACAACCTTCCCTTTAAATTCTAAAGCTAATTATCTGCTACTCTTCCTGTCAGGGTAAATGGTTCAGGATAGCTGGTAGAAAGGAAACTGGACTCTCGCATGAGGGGTAGAAACCCCATGTACTTGAAGAGATTTGGTGCCTTAAAACTCCTGGGAATCTGCCACGTAGATTAATAATACATTCTGATTGTTTTTGGATTCTGAACCTGTGCTTGTGTCTCTAAAGTTGACTCGCCTCCTGCATATGAACCTAATCCATCTGCCATGACACTGCTTGGTCTGACTACAATTTTGCTTTTTTCCCCTTTGGCATTGACATCCTGGTACCCCCTTTCTATTGGGGTTCCATCTGTGGTTTCAAGGCTAATCCCGACATAATTGTAGAACAACAGAAAACTGTTTTATTGGAGGACTTGCTTTGATGAAGTGGATAGCCTTGAACGTTTGCAATCCAATCCAACTCCATTAGCCATTAAAAAGTATCATCTAAATTAAAATCTTACTGAAGGTGAAAATCGTTTTTTCTTTTATCTGGAAGCTGAGTTTTGACAGTTGTAGGATAGAGTATGCTGAATGCACTGCATTCAACATGCACTTATAACCCTACCCTACGATAGACAAGCAAACTCTTTTTCTTATTGCATTAGAGCAGAGGGACCTATATTTCAAATCACTGGTCCATTGCTGGGTATTTGAGGATAAGGTTTCAAGACATATAAGTGCGTATGGAGTGTCTGAAATTAATTGTTTTCTAATCTGATATTAAAAATACAGAAATATTAAAGTAAAATAAAGAAAAAGCTATATTTATTGAAATGTTAAATAATGATTAACTATTTTATTTATAAGCAAATAATAAAAATGTGCTTTGTATTTTTGTGAATATATCATGGTTAGTGAATATGCAAATTTGAAATCGTGATTGATACCATGTTTTATCCTAAGAAAATGATCTACAGAGCTTTTTAAACAGACAAATTATAACTCAAGAACATCAATTTGTGAAGATTAAACAATTAGCATTTTTCAAAAGAAGCAAACACTTAACTAGGTGTAATTGCTTGCCTAGTATATCTGTGCTTTAAATAGAACATATTTTTCTGATATTGCAATTCATTCGGCATAACAAATAGGCTCGGTATTCTAATGCACTACTGTTAAGCAAAATAAATATCTACTAATTACAAAGTGTAACATTAAAATTATATATCATTTTTAGTACATGTATTGATTTATACATGGGTTTCATGCTAGCTATGATTATATGGCAATATATATATATATATATAAACAGTATATATAGTATCTCACAAAAGTGAGTACACCCCTCACATTTGTGTAAATATTTTATTATATCTTTTAATGTCACAACTCTGAAGAAATGACATGCTTGGCCAGTCCATCACCTTTACCTTCAGCTTCTTTAGCAAGGCAGTGGTTGTCTTTGAAATGTGTTTGGGGTTGTTATCATGTTGGAATACTGCCCTGCGGCCCAGTCTCCGAAGGGAGGGGATCATGCTCTGCTTCAGTATGTCACAGTACATGTTGGCATTCATGGTTCCCTCAATGAACTGTAGCTCCCCAGAATAGGGGACCAAAAGAAAAATAGCAAAATTAAACGTAATCATGCATTACCAAATGTGGCTACTTGAGGGAGGGCTATGGAGCAGTAGGTCTTTCCCATGAAAGCTTTGACCCATAATTTATCTTGTGTGTGTCTATATATTTATATGGGAGTGGCTGGGTTATTATAGTTTTTGAGGAGCACTGCAGCAATGGGACACTCCCAGTGCATTGCACCGGGTACACTGGCGGTCGATCCGGCCCTGCTTCCTGTCTTGAATTAACCGCCCAGATTTGTTTAGCTCCTACGTCCATGATAGCAACAGATGTTTCGCTAGTCTGTGCTGGCTTCATTGAGGCTCAATTTTATTAGTCAAAAGGCAAGGCGTTTATTGTTTTTCTATGGTAGAAATAACTTTGCTATGCTGAGCCTGTGACCCTGATATGACTGCTGGTCACCAAGATGCCCATTCCTTCTGAAAAGATTGCCAGCTGTAAGAAGGGGATTCCTGTAGCGCAAAGGCATGATGTTTTGGAGCTGAATAGCGCCCCTATCTGGGATTTTCACAGAGTCCGTATTGTAGTCCGTAAACTAATTTGCTATTCACTTGGCGTCTTTTAGCAATCCACAAACGATCTACTGGTTATAGGCTGAACATTGTAACACCTAACCCATCCAAGCCTTTGATCTTTCAAGGCCACTAATGTTACAATCTCTAAAATCGCAAATCACTATTCAATTGTTGCATTCCCCAAGGACGCAATTGTCTTCAAACCTGCAAACGGCAAATGTAGCTAAATATATTACGGGTTCCAAATAGGACCCGCAAAGAGTTTACAGACTAGTTTGTAACACTGCAAAAGACAATAAAAACACACCAATAGAAGGAATTTGAATTTATTGCACAACAATTCCCAGAAAACAAATAGGCCTTAAAAAAATATTTTTTTATCATATGTTTGAATGGTCATGCATATGCCAATATTAAATGTGTGGCTGCAAGATGCAGAAAAAGACCCTACATGGTATAGCTCACATCTTCATCGAAGTACACAAGCCCCTTCACCACCATAAGGTAGCCATCCAGAAGGGGACCAGGGGAACATACACTAATCTACTCTAACTCATCAGGAAGGGCTACAAACACACATGGAGGCTGTGCAGAGGCACGTGGAGCAACAGCCAACTCACCTCCATCAGGGATAATCTCTGCTACACCCATCCTGGAAAGTCTCATGCCATTGCTGGTGGCCATGTGCAAGATGTATACCCATTATTATTTGGTCAAATCCCATCAAGTGTTGTGCTATCAATCAATTCACATTATCACCTGACATATTGTTATCAGCCCTTCAGGGGAATGTTGATACTCCACAGTATCACAAATGGACCTATCAAATGTATTAACCCTATATTACTATATTAGTATTATTAATATTATTAATATATGTATTCATCTATTCCATAGTAACAAGGGCTCATTAGTTTACAGTTATAAGAATGTTTAGACACAAAAAGAGAAAAGACACGCTATCTAATTGCTTAAACTATGGTAAATGATTAGTCATGGAGGAAAAGTAATGTTATATTAAAAATGTATTTTATTACATATCATTAAAAAACAAAAAATAGACACAACGGTAATTAATTAAAATATAAAATATAAACTACGGCAGCACCAGTGATGTCTATGTCTAAATTATAAAAAATATAACTGAATTTATAGCAATGTTTCGACCATATGGTCAGAGATCATAGACAAAATAGTATATAGTATAGGGAGATATATCCAAAGTTGTACAATATGATAACAATAATAGATAATATCAATAGTAATATTATATGCTTGTACCAATTAAATGTGGAAAAAAAGGCAATTTAAATAGAATATATTATATTGACAACCATACTAGTACATGGAAAGACAGTGATTAGGTATGTTCAAGCATATAATATATCACAGACCATATATCATGATGTCATAAATAGTTTTTAGCAGTAATACCACAAGCTTGTGCCAATTATGTAAATAAATGCTTAGATACATTCTCTTAATAAGAAGGGATTATACTTTAATATAAAAAAGATATACTAAACCATAATATAATATAGTGCAAATAATATTAAAGTGCATATAATGTAAACTGCAAAATATTAACATAAGCTATTCATCAGAAAACTAATTGAAGTAGAATACTCAAGTGTTAAATAGTAAGTTATGGTAATCAGTTATTTAAGTTATGTCAAGTGAACAGTTATAGCATCCTGATCTGCATAGGGATAAGGTATGTCAAAACATATACTACATCTCTAATCTAATCATTCAATAATGGGAATATGAACCCATGGGTTTATCCTAAATATCAGGTTATGCAGGTTTTCGTTATTATAGGCATCGTAACTAATTCAGATATAGACCATAAAGTTACAGTTCTCATTTAGGCCCCTTGGCATGATGGTATTCAACTGTGTTATCCAATGGGTCTCAGCTCTCAAAAGCTCTCTTTCCAAATCTCCTTTTCTCATCCCCAAATTAATTTTTTGAAGTACCCAACACCTCAAATTGGGTTTGGAGTTGTGGGTAGTTAAGAAATGTCTTGCCACTGAAGTAAAACTTTTCCTTTGTTTAAATCCTTTGCAACATTTTTGATACTACAATTATGCTCGCCCAATCTACAGCGTAACTCCCTTGTAGTGATACCAATATATTTTAAATAGCAAGGACATTCTATGAAATATTCCACATTGGTGATTGTGCAGTTATAGAAACCTCGTAGTTTTATCAGGTTATCCTGTCTGTCTTGTACACTGATAATTATTCAACATATAGCCACAAAAACTGCAATGTCCACATCCAGGGGCTCTGTTCCTGAGTTCTAAAAAAATAGCTCAGAACGAATTTGTCTCTTAGAGACTGGCATTTCCTCCCTCCCATATTGATATTCTCTCCTACAATGGAGTTCAATATATCATCTGTCTTTAGGTTGTTACATAGTTACATAGTAATTGAGGTTCAGAAAAAACTTTTAGTCAACCAAGTTCAACCTTTTAATATCTCCTCTGATCTGCAATATGCGGATTAGTTGTTAATTGATCCAGAGGAAGGCAAAAGTGGGAAAAAATTCTTCCTGATCTTAGATACTGGTGATCAAATTCCTCCCTGGATCAATACTCTCTCTCTCTCTATTTAACCAGAATAACCCTGAATGCCCTTTTTAGTTAAAAATATATCCAGTCCCTTTTTAAAGCTATCTATCGAATCTGCTTTCACCACCTCCTTTGGTAGAGAATTCCACAGATTAACCACCCTTACTGAGAAGAACCCTTTTCTTTAAGGTGAACTCTTTTTACTTCTAACCTCAAGGATGTCTTCTTGTCAGTTGAAAACTTCTTAGCACAAAAAGCTCACTTATATAAGGTAATTATATCTCATCTTAGACGTTTTTTTTTCTAGAGAAAATAAGTTTAATTTGTTTAGTCTTTCTTCATAACTTAGCCCCTCCATTCCCATTATTAGTTTTGTAGCCGTCTCTGTACCCTTTCCAGCTCTAAAATGTCCTTTTTATGAAGTAGTGCCCAAAATTGTACTCTATGTTCCCAATGAGGGCATTTGCATAGTGGCAGAATTATATTTGCTTCCCTTGCTTCTATTCTCTTCTTAATACATGCTAATATTTTATTTGCCTTTGCAGCTGCTGCTTGGCATTGAGCACTGTTACCTAGGTAATTGTCCACAAGTACTCCTAAGTCCCTTTCAATATCTGATACCCGCTTCTTTAAGATTATAAATTGCATGGCTATTTTTCCTTCCCAGATGCATAACTTTACATTTATTCGTATTAAATCTCATCTGCCATTTAGATGCCCATTCCTCTATTTTATGTAAATCCCTTTGGAGGGAAAGAACATCATTATCCGATTTAATTAGCTTACCACATTAGTCCAATCAGAGTATGTTCCATTTACCACAACTCTTTGCTTCCTGTCTTTTAGCCGGCTCTCGATCCATGAGCAGATATTTACTGCAATTCTAGTATCCCTTAGTTTGCACAGTAGTTTTCCACGTGGCACTGTATCAAAAGCCTTTGAAAAATCCAAAAAGACTACATCCACTGAGTTGCCTTGATCCAGGTTCCTACTAACCTCCTCATAGAAATGAATTATATTGTTTGACATGACCTATCCCTCATAAATCCATGTTGACTCCTATTTATAATCCGGTTCAAATAGACATATTCTTGTATATTATCCCTTATTATCCTTCTAAAAGCTTTCCCACTACAGAAGTGAGGCTCACTGGTCTATAATTCCCTGGATTAACTCTTGCTCCCTTCTTGAATATAGGTATCACCTCTGCTTTTCGTCAGTCATTTGGTAGCAACCCTGTGTTAAGTGAATCTTGAGTGAAAAATAAGATATAATGGTTTGGCTATTACAGAACCCAGTACCCTTGGATTTATTCCATCAGGACCTGGGGCTTTTTTTAACATTTATTTTTTCCAGCCTCTTTTGGATTTCTTCCTGCATTGATCAATCATTTGTTGAAGGTACTGTGTAGCCCCATTATGTTGCAGTGTCCCAACCACTAGTACCTCCTTTGTGTATACCGAAGAAAATAACCTATTTAGCTCAGGTGCTTTTTCCTTGTCACTAATTATCAGACGGCCTTGTAATGTTCCTATGGCTCCCTTCCTCACCTTCTTTCCATTAATATATTTAAAAAATATTTTAGGATTAGTCTTACTATCTTTTGAAACTCATTTTTCATTTTCTATTTTAGCCAGTCTAATAGCTCTTTTGCAAGCCTTGTTGATTTCCTTGTACTTACGTACGGCAGTCTCTGTCCCCTCTTGTTTGTATAATTGAAATGCCTGTTTTTTACTCCATATTTTGATATTTAAATCATTGTTAAGCCACATTGGATGTGATTTACTCCTTTTTCTTTTATTCCGACATGGTATATGGTGATAAGTATGTATATTGAGGATTTAAATGTTGTCCATTTATGTTCATTATATTTACTCATCAGCTCTTTGTCCTTGGACATTTAAAATCTGTAGTTTTAAAATTACAAGTTTTTGTTGGCCCCTTACAGATTAGTTTTTTTTAATTCAATCTCAAATGAGACTGTGTTGTGATCACTGTTTCCCAAAGGATGCCCTATTTCAACATTTGATACCATATCAATATTATTTATGATAACTAAATCCAAGATAACCTCATTTCTAGTAGGTTATTGTATAACCTGGGCCAAATAATGATGCTTGAGTGTACTCAAGAACCTGCTCCCCTTAGTTGTACTGCTGGTTTAATGTATCCAGTTTATTTTAAGGTAATTACAATTTCCCATTTTTAGAACTTGCCCATGCTTAGCTGCATTTCCAATCTTTAACAATAATTGTATTTCCTTGCTTTCAATTGTATTTGGGGGTTTATAGTATACTCCAACCAATATTCTATTTTATTATTTGCTGCTCCGCTATTTGGCTCTACCCAAAAACATTCAACATTACCGCTAGTACCACCATAAATATCTTCTCTGATTATAGGCTTATATTCGGTCTTAACATACTGTGAGATGGTGCCCCGGAGGATGGTGCAGGATACAGCACTTTGAAGAGTTCTATATAGGAGTGACAGAGTTAAACTCATGCATGAAACTTAATTAGCCAGGTAGAGCAGCATTTAAAGGCCTGGAAAAGAGAGATGGGAGGGGCCTAGGTTTTGTGATGCTGCAAGCAGAAAGTGCAAGCTACAGAGAGGAGCTTGCTGGCTTGCCCTGTGTGGATCTGCACTCGGTACTGTGAGAAAAAACCTGAAGGAGAAAACCTTGTTTACTGTCGCTGCCAGTTTTGGATGACTGAAAGAAGTGTGTGTTGTTTTTTGAAGTCACCTTACTAACAGAGTTGTCCGAGAGAGCAACTACAGAGTCAGGAGGTGGAGCTACAAAGGCACAGAGTAAGAGAATTGTGTACTGAGGTTTCCCAGGCAAAGTTGCTTACGAAGACAAAGTCTATGCCAGTGTGGAGCTGCCAAGGCTGTCAGAGGCACAGAATTAAGATACCAGACTTATTATGTCCCAGGGAAGAAGCTGGGTCCTTGTCCTGTTATTTTTCAGTAAGATAGTATTGCAATATCAAAGGGTCCCTGGGGTGAAGCATATGGGAGAGATGGGCAGGCCCTATGCTTCATCAGCAGTAATTTAAAAAGTGGAGAAGACTTCAGTAGTATTCCATAGACTGTTTGGTGCACACCAGTGAAGGCAATTGCTGTCTCTTATTTTGGTTCTTTGTTTTGTTTTTACCTGAAGCCGAATAGCGTGGCACAGGCTTAGTAAGGGGATCCCAGCAAGCTAGGAAGACGGTTTATGTAGATGTTCATTTTCTCTAGCTAAGTTGTTGCTAATGTTGTTATTTTATTTTCACTGGCCCAATAAAATCCCAGTCTACTGCACCATACAGTACTTGTTTTGCATGCTCCTTTAAAGGAACCTCAGTTCCAGGTGGCCGTCCTTGTCACAATACAGACAAATCCCTCCTCCTCTTTTCCCATTCCCCCTGTCTTTCCTAAATAGGTTATAACCATCCAGATTAGCAGTCCAGTCATAAGATTCATCCCACCATGGTTCAATAATGCCTATTAAATACCATTTTTCATTAATTGCTCCTGGCAAGCTTCTGGCATTAGCGAGCATACATCTTATGTTCTGAGTTGTAGTTTTGAACTCTGTACTTGAGTTACTTAGTAATACCTCCCTATTGACTATACTAACCCTCCCCCATCTCCTCCCCATGAGTAGGTAATTCATCCCTTATCCGCTCTACACTTTCTATCCCATTACATTCATCCAGTCCCTCCACCACCTTCCATTTTTATAAACTCTTCCAGCCTTTCTACCCGTCTATTCCCTAGTCCTTGCTTTAAGCTTATTCCCTAGTTCTCTAAAATGAAACACTCCATCTTCCACTAACTTTGTCATTGGTTCCAAAATGTACCAAGACCGGCGATTCATTTCCAGCCCTTCCAATAGTTTATCTACTCGATCCACAACATGCTGAACCCGAGCACCCAGGAGACAGCAAACTGGTCGCTTGCTGGGATCTAGGTGACAAATCACCCCCCTAATAATAGAGTCCCCTACCCCCAAAACCTGTCTGTTGCTCTGCCTAATCTGCTATCCCACTCCTCCAGTAGAACTTTTCTGACGGCTGTTAGATGTGAGTATGTTTATTGAGAATTGATGAGATATGCCGCCACTGTTGACAAAAAGTTTCTATGAATATCACCTATTCAACTCTTGCAGATTTTATTTGGGGTCTTAGCAGCTGTTCTCTAGAGATTTGTTGCTATAGCCCCTCATTTTTAATCTTTGCATGAGTTCCTTAGATCTTTCTTTGAAGATCTTATCCTGAGAGCAGTTTCTTTGTATCCTGAGAAATTCACCATAAGGTATGGATCTTTAAGTGGCAGGGAAATAAGCACTAGAGTAATGTAAAGTGCTGTTAGTCGCTGTAGATTTACAGAAAATATCCATCATAACATTCCCATCCTTATTTTTGTTGATCATAATGTCCATGAAGTCCACTTATTCCATACTTATATGATGTGATAGTTTAAGTTTGAATTCATTAGGATTAAGAATCTTTAAGAATTCTTCAAGATCTTCTTTTGTACCTTCCCATATTATCAAAACATTGTCAATGTATCTTAACCAAAGGGAGACTTGATCTATAAAATATGTATTGAATTCACAGAATATATAAGGATGCAATTTAATAGGGGAATAGGATAATAATAATAAAACTTGGGAGGAAGCTCTTATTGAGAGTGAAACTGATGGTCGGGACCAGGAGAGGGACCAGAAGAGGGAGATGTGCAGATCTTATCCCATGCAGGGTTTAATTACATTGGCGATTTGACTTCAAACTGTATTGGGCACTCAGTGTCTCTCTTATACACATATTTGTGCACCTTACTATTCATCAAAACTGTAATTATAGTTTAATGATTGACCAAATACAGTTGGTGCACTGTATGTGTTTGCCTTTATTAGCCCCCTTTTGCTATTTTTAGGCTTTTTGTTATATTGTTATATACAGTTAATTATAGTGCCAGTCTATTTATTATTTCTGCACATCACCCCCCCCCTTCTTTTTGCTTTTAATCTACATAGTGTGATTTATTTTTTAAGTTTTTCCATTCTAGTACTACTTCATAGTGATTCTGGAGTGATCCTGTGATTAACAGTTTTAACGATTATATGAGGATTACAAGAATAATATTTATGCAAAACTGCATCTACTAAAAAATTATATACATTGGATACTCATATTCTCATCCATCTATATTAACACCATGGACTAGGATGGTAATTTGATTTATCTATTATCACACATTACAGCATTTTTTCAAGTTTTATTATTCCTATTCTCCTATTAAATTGCATCCTTATACATTAATATTAGTGTTACCCACTAGAGAAATTACCAGGTCATATAATGAATTCACAGAATAGATACTCTAGCTCCCACCATCCTAAGTAGATATTTGCGTATGTGGGAGTGCATGCCATCCCCATTGCAGTCCCACGAATTTGAATATAAACTGTATTGTTAAAGACAAAGTAATTATGGTTAAGGATTAATCTTCTGAGATCTAAAAGGAACTCATTCACTTCTTTGTTTTGGATAAATTCCATTTGTAGAAAATAGTTGACAGCCCCACACCCTATGTTGTGGTCAATGGAGGTTTAAAGGGACTCGACATCACAAGTTGCAAGTAATGTACATATACAGTGACTTGCAAAAGTATTCACCCCCCTTGGCATTTTTCGTGTTTTGTTGCTTCACAACCTGAAATTAACATGGATTGTTTGAGGATTTGCATCATTTAATTTACAGAACATGCCCACAACTTTGAAAACATTTTTTTTTATTGTGAAACAAACAACAAATAGAACAAAATAACAGAAAAAGTCAATGTGCATAACTAATCAGCCCCCTAAAGTCAATACTTTGTTGGGCCACCTTTTGCGGCAATCACAGATCCAAGTCGCTTTGTAAAAGTCTCTATGAGCTTGCCACATCTTAACACTGGGATTTTTGCCCATTCCTCCTTGCAAAACTGCTCCAGATCCTTCAAGTTGGATGGTTTAAGCTTATGAACATCAATCTTTAAGTTTGACCACAGATTGTCTATTGGATTGAGGTCTGGGCTTTGACTAGGCCATTCCAACACATTTACACGTTTCTCCTTAAACCACTCAAGTGTTGCTTTAGCAGTGTGTTTGGGGTCATTGTCCTGCTGGAAGGTGAACCTCCTTCCTAGCCTCAAATCACGCACAGAGTGGTACAGGTTTAGCTCAAGAATATCCCTGTATTTAGCACCATCCATCTTTCCCTCAACTCTGACCAGTTTCCCAGTCCCGGCTGCTGAAAAAGATCCCCACAGCATGATGCTGCCACCACCATGTTTCACTGTGGGATGGTGTTCTTTGAGTGATGTGATGTGTTGGGTTTGCGCCAGACATAGCGTTTTCTTTGATGGCCGAAAAGTTCAATTTTAGTCTCCTCAGACCAGAGCACAATCCTCCATACATTTTGGGAGTCTCCCACATGTCTTTTTACAAACTCAAAACATGCCATTTCGTTTTTTGCTGAAAGTAATGTCTTTCTTCTGGCCACTCTGCCATAAAGCCCAACCATTGGAGCGTATGGCTTATTGTCGTCCTATGTACAGATACTCCAGTCTCTGCTGTGGAACTCTGCAGCTCCTCCAGGGTTACCTTAGGTCTCTGTGCTGCCTCTCTGATTAATGCCCTCCTTGCCCGGTCTGTGAGTTTTGGTTGGCAGCCGTTTCTTGGCAGGTTTGCTGTTGTGCCATGTTCTTTCCATTTGGTTATGATAGATTTGATGGTGCTCCTGGTGATCATCAAAGATGAGGATATTTTTTCTAACCTAACCCTGACTTGTACTTCTCAACAACATTGTCCCTTACTTGTTTGGAGAGTTCATTGGTCTTTATGGCAGTGTTTGGTTAGTGGTGCCTCTTGCTTAGGTGTTACAGCCTCTGTGGCCTTTTGAAAAAGGTGCACATAGGTGGACATCATTTCATTAATTGTGTGACCTCTGAAGGTAATTGGTTGCACCAGATCTTTTTATGGGCTTCATAACAAAGGGGGTCAATACAAACGCACATGCCCATTTTCTGGCTTCTATTTCTAAAAAAATGTTTTATGTATATATTTTTTCTCATTTCACTTCACCAACTTAGACAATTGTTTTATGATCCATCACATAAAATTCAGATTAACAAAACATTAAACTTAAGTCTGTAATGTAACAAAATAGGTAAAAAGTCAAGGGGAGTGAATACTTTTGCAAGGCACCGTAGGAATTTAAAAAAAAAAGGGTCCAGGATGAAGAGTTACGCGAAATGTGCACATCGACCTGTTGAGTCCCACAGCGACGACGTTATCGGCATCTGGAGCGGACATCAAGGTCTTCACACAGCCATAAGATATATGTATTTACTTTCATATATAGTTGATATATCTATTATAAATACTTTGGGGATAGAAAGTAATCTTTGATCCTAGGCATATCATATATTTGAATTTATACATTTATGAATTAAGGGATCAATTTGCATTTGTGTTTAATTATACAGATTGCTTATTGCACTTTGTGCACTTTGTTTGTGCAATATCTATCGCTGTAATATAGATTTAGTGTCATACACCACTTGGTTTTATACTTACATAGATGACCTATTATTGTACCTTATGTGGCATTTCTGCAATAGTTCTGTTATACATACATAATTAATTTTTGGAGCTGTAATTCTCATATCAATTATTTTTCTATAGATACAACTTGCACTATATTTTGTACATATATCATAATTTATCACAATATAGTTGTTATTATGTTGCTACCATTATGTATGATTAATCACGATATTAACACATGTAGTGTATATAAGTAATTCCTTTAAATTAACTTTTTTTTCTATATTCACAGTCATATAGTTTTGCATTAGCACTTTAGTGTAGTTTAGGTTCCTGGAGGTATAGTTTATGGGGGCAATTGGTGGATCCCCAGACACAAGTACCTGTTCTCATACTGATATTGAGGAGAGGATCACATGCTTCACTAGTGCATCTATTAATGCTGGCTTTTATCAACATGCCATTGCGAGACTTTGCAAGTCCACCGCCAAAGCAGTATTAGTCTACATTTAAGATAACAACAATCATGTCATAGATATCTGGATATATGATAGCTTTAATATTGTAGGAGCTACATGTTAGGGGGGCTGTCATTGAAGGAATGTCTACCTGAGAGGCACTGGGAATATCTAACAAATACTTAATTTCTTTGACAATGCTTGCAGATGCAGAAGATGCCTTCATGGACCTGAATTGTGACGAAAATAAAAAACACCTAAAAAATAAAAAATAAAGTTAGGTACTGCAACATCTCTTTTTAACAGCATCGTCAGTGACCATCAATTGATGAAATGTTAAACAGAACCCTACGTGTCCACAGAGAAGAGGATCATGTGATGGTAGCCATCTGCATAAAAAATATCACCATCACATAAGCCATGATCCTATACACTGTAGCCAGACTAGATTACGTTAATATTTGGACCAATAGATTGTCACTGAGGAGTGCTGTTAAGAAGGCAAATATGTGCAGCCCCTACATCCTCCTCCGCCTTGCATCAGTGCCCCAATCCCCAGTGGCTGGCCCCTGTCTCCCTGGTGGTAAGGGGGGGGGGGGCAGGGGTAGGCATCCCCCCCAAGATGTAGCTGCAACTGCAGTGGCCGTGCTGATAGTGGAGGAGGCATGGGGGGAGGAGAGGAGCGGCCGGTCTGCGATTGTGTGGGGGATGCCTCTGGGGTGAAGGAGGCGGGGCTGCAGTCACTTGCTGTATTGCGCTCTTGTCCGCTACCATCCTGAGCAGCCCGGCAAGGTAGGATTCAGTCATCAGATGGTGCCTCCTCTCTCCCCTATTGTGCCTGGCCAGGCTACTCATGATTACCAAATTTAAGGAGATGCTGGCCTGGAGGCAGTCCAGTATCTGGTGCATGAAGGCCAGTATCTCCACCTGAGCAGCCTGGCATGGTGGTGGTGGGGATTGAGGTCCATGGGGGGAAGGTGAGGATGTGGCGGTGGTAATGGTGGGCAATAGGGAGGGGCTGTGGCCTGGCTGGAGCCTCGCTCCATAAGGGTGGTGGCTTGCCTAGTGTTGGTGGTGGCCAGTCCGACGCACTGCTGGGGGGAGCAGGAGGTGGGGACAAGCCCCGTTTGTCCCTCCAGTGGGAGGGGCCTGGTGACAGGCTCAGTCTCTGGAGGATGGGAACAGTCGGGTCAAATGCCATCAGTGTGGCTGATGGTCCTGCTGTTAACCACACTGCCCACATGATATCCTCTTACCTGGAATCAATAGAGGAATGGGCATCTAAATGGCAGTTGAAATTTAATACAAATAAATGTAAAGTTATGCATTTGGGAAGGAAAAATAGCCATGCAATTTATAACCTTAATGGAGCAAATCTAGGGGTAGCAGATATTGAAAGGGATTTGGGACTGTAGGTGGACAACCACCTAGGTAACAGTGCTCAAAGCCAAGCAGCAGCTGCAAAGGCAAATACAAATATAGCATGTATCAAGAAGGGTATAGAAGCAAGAGAAGCAAATATAATTCTGCCAGTAAACAAATCCCAATTAGCCCTCATTTGGAATTTGGTGTACAATTTTGGATACCACTTCATAAAAAGGACATTTTAGAATTGTCTGGCTCCAGCTCATTGGACAATGTATTGAGGTTATCACTGCTGTTAAGATCCTTCCTGTATAGATATTCTGTATATTCCTTTAAGCTCTTATTTATCTGATCTGCTTCTGTTAAAGGCATATCTAATAAAAGCATTTGATTGAGGAGAATCAGTAGTGTATGAAAAAAAAAAATTGCATGAAAAAATACCAAAATAAATATTTAAACACTTAAATTGAAGTTAGCAACATGTCTTGTCATTTCTGACAGTTAAAAATTAGGGTTAATACCCTCTCCAAACCCAGGCTAAATTAGCATAAGTGCTATGTATTGTCATATAAGAGTCTATCTGTGCAGAACATTCACACTAGAGTACAACACTGCTGGTTGTCTGTTCCCTGCATGAGCTGCTGCTGGTGTTTTTTTCTCTGTCCCTGTCAACCATGTGACTGGCAGCACTTCCTTTGGAGGTCACAATCAGTACCTAGCTGCTCTGTAGCCGGGTGCACTGTTATATATGCTTCCATGGGGTGTGCAAATCCAGATAGAAGTAGCCAGCATATAAATATGTAAGTAAATTCAACTTTTCAATATGATACATATTTTTCTACTAATCAGTGGCTCTTTTTAGGAAACATTTGAAACCCAGGAAATTTCTATATACCAATAAGTCCTTACCATTTTTGTTGTTTATTATGCCTACTTTGGCATGAAAGGTTCATTTGAGATCTTCAATTTTTTTTAAGAGATCTCATATCTTCTTGCTATCCTCTGGAATTCTTGACAAATAAACTACCTTTTGCTTCCCTTTCCCCTGGGCTGCTTTTAAAGCCTTATCAGGCAGTCAGGTTGACTTCTTAGTTTTCTTTCTTTTGGGGACATTCTGTGTTGCCTTTTTTCTGGACAATGTCTCAAACTTCTGTCCAAAGTTATTCAGGCATTATATCTATCAGATCTACAGCCCCATTAAATTGCTCCAACTGTAGAAATCGTAGCACGTAAAGGAGCCTGCAAGAGTTACGGATATAAATTGGCCTTTTTTAGCTACCCGCAAATTAAATGAAACCCACGGCCACTAACAGTCTATTAAGGGCTGATAGTAGTCACCCTAAAACACAGATTGGAGGAATACCGGTTGGTCAGTAGCTACGGGTAAAAATACATTGTTCAAGACAGACTGATTTTGAAACAGAAGCCATGGAACTTCAGAATCGTTTCAAAGAAAGAGGTTACAACAAAAAGGTTTTAATTAAAGCATACCATAGAGCTAGAGATGTCACCAGAGATCAGTTACTAGTAGACAAGGTTAAACAACCTGATGCAATGGTGAGATTCATAGGCACATACAATGGGATGTGGCACTGGTCTATCCTCTTAGATGATGAGGATTTAAGGCCATTCCTTAGCCATAAGGCACAGATCACCAGCAGACGGTCTACTAACCTAAGAGATATGTTACCACATAGCCATCTGGAGAAGCAACATAAAACCCAGTTGGCTTAATAAGACAAAAGGTTGCTTTAGATGCCTGTCTTGTAAGGCTTGTAAATAAGTTAAAACCACAAAAACTTTTTCAGCTTATGAAGAACATAAAACATTTCCAATTAAACAACTGGTAACCTGCAAATCAGAAGGGTGATATATTTAATGCTTTGCAAATGTGGCATGAGGTACATAGGGAAAACCTGTAGAGAATTTAGAAGAAGAGTCCTGGAACATGTGTACAGTATCAAAAGAGAATATGATACACCAGTGGTGACAAAGAACTTTTGAAAAAAGAGGCACAATATATATACACTTTAAAGACCAAGAAGCCCAATGGTTTGAATTAAGGTTTTACCTTCTCTCCCTTTATCTAAACCTCATATAATAGACTGGGGGTGGCTATGATATTAATTATGACTATTATTTTTTTATTTTTTGTCTCTATACTCTATTTTATACCAGTATTCCTTGTTTCCATGCTGGGAATCAATTAGATGTATTGTCATTACATTGGGATAAAATAAGTATTAATAAACATGATTCTTACATTTTTCATTAAATGATAGAATATTATACTCTAGGGGAGGTTTAAAGATTTTATTAAATGTGGAAACCAGGTATCTTCCTGTGAAGACATCATGATTACTATCTTTTCATTGGATGTCTTCTTAGTGACAATATAGTATATCGTTAAGCAATAGCAGGAATAAAATATATACCCCTTTAGTCCCTCCCAATATGGAAACCATTTGCATAGTGTGAAGGTAGGAAGATAAATGTCATCTTACTGCTGCTACCTTCATTGCATTATTATAATAACTATAATCAAATAGGCATCTTGTGCCCTATAATTTTGGGGATAAAATTGACTATTTAGGGTACAATAGTTGGAATACTTCAAGTATATGCACATATTCATACCTAGAGATAACTATGGAGTTACATTAAGGTAATAGTTCCAACCTACAATATTGTCTAATTTGATATATTAGACACAATTTTTGCATAGTGATGTATTGTGATCACTGGAAACATAAATACATTCTCTAGAGTATATGTGTATTCTAAATTCTCTAGGATAACTATATAAATTATAGCTGTAGCATCGTGTCTTTAGTTTTTTATTACTTCCATTGGTTTTATAATAACTATTAAAAGTTAAGTTTTATTGGCTATTTTTGATTATAGTAGGTTCTTAGGAGTGCACCACTACAAAGGGATTTTCTTTCCTTTTCTTTACCATTATGCATTACATTATGGATCCCTGGTAGCACCCTATTATATCAAAAGTTCCTGGGCTCAATGCCTAGAGCCACCTTATTTGTCCTTTTTATACCCGCAAATGATCTACAGGCCGTGAAAATCTGGACTCCGTCCAAACAAAGCCTTTGATCTGTCAAGCCCGTAAATGTTACAATCGCAAATCACTATTAAAAATGCTACGAATCCCCAAGGACTCACTGGCGTTCAAACCCGTACACGACAAATGGTGCTAAAAATATTACGCCCTCCAAATAGAACCCGAAATAGAATAGAAAGGGTTTACAGACAAGTTCTCAACACTGTAAAAGAAAATATAAACACACCAGTGGACTTTTAAATATGGGGAAAGCAATAAAAGGCATTACAATTCATTACACAACAATCAATCTGACTGGCAAGTCGCTAGTATATATATATAACAATATAACCTCATTAAATCTAGATTCTGTAGATTCTACAGCATGATATGGTACAAACACACAGAAACAGTGATAACAGTATAATATCATCATACTTAATTTAATACATAGCACATGTTAATATGTATACAACCGTGTATATATATCATGGTGTGGTGTGGGCGGATCCTGAAAGGGCAAGAGGCTGTTGGACAACAAGGGACACCTAAAGAGTTCAATATTAGACAGCATCATAAGGAGGGTCACATGTGGTCAGGACACCATAGTAACCATAATAAAATTAGACATTGGAACATCATATAAAACTCCATTTCATAGAAATAACCATTAATGTGCATACAGCAAATGTCATGATTCCCCTAACCATCCTTTGGGTTTAGCGATTGTTTATAGTTATTTATTGTTAAATTAATTGCTTATTACTTATTGTTATTTATTGTTACACCATGTGTATGTTAATTACTGTATGCTACAGTATGTTATTATGATTCCTGTTTAATTATATCCATTGTATAAGGAGTTAAATGGTAGTTAGAATGGCAGTTAGTCATGTAATGGTCACTCTGAGGTAAAGTCTGTTCTGAAGGCAATCTGTGATGCTTCTGACAGGAGGAAAGGAAGGTAAAAGCTTTAAGTGACTCTGAGAAGCTTAATATATATCCCTGGAATAAGATATCTGTAAGATATATATGTATCAGAATCCATAGTGAAGATAGGATTAATTAATTAATTAATTAATATATATATATATATATATATATATATATATATATATATATATTGTGACCGTTTGCCCCCTAGAGGATGGTGCCAAGTAAAGTGGAGTAAAGAGTTCTTGACAGGAGTGACGGAGTTAAACTTCTGAAGAACTCCTAATGCAGGTGCGACTTCCCTTTAAAGCCTGAAAAGCAGACATGGAGAGAGGGGTGGGGCTGCTTAGACTCTGGCCAGGTTGTGTGCTGCTGCCAGATCCAGCCACAAAGTGGAGCTTGAAGCTGGTCCACTGTGGATCTACAGTTTGACCTTTGGGAAGCAATCCGGAAAGAGATCACTTTTGGTTTACTGTGGCTGCAAGTTTTTGGACAACAGTAAGAAGAGTGTGCTGTTTACAGTGACTGAACGAATAGAGCGGAAAGAGACTACAGACTCAGGAGGTGAAAGCACAAAGGTACCAAGTAAGTGAAGGGAATATTGAGGATCCCCAGGCAGAGTTGCCTTAAAGGCCTAGGCAAGTGTGGAGCTGACAGAGGCCCTGTATGAAGGTACCAGACTGATTATGCACCAGGGAAGATGCTGAGTGTTTACCCGGTTCATAGGCAGTAAGTTTATACTGCAAAGTCAAAGGGTCCCTGGGGTGAAGCATACGGGAGAGACGGGCGGGCCCTATGCTTCATCCGCGGCTACTTATTTAGAAACGTGGAAAAGACTTCCGATATACAAGAGAGGATTTGTATCCTGGCCACAAGGTGGCAATACAACCATAATCAGAGACTATTTGTGTCATGGCCACAAGGTGGCAATCTATCAATAATCAGAGACTATTTGTATCCTGGCCACAAGGTGGCAATTCCTAATTTATAAGAGACTGTCTTACTCCTTGCCACTAGGTGGCGCTGTTTCCATGAAATTACTCCTTTCCGAGTACAACGGAGTTGGAGCTCTGTCCTGAAGACACCGTGGTGTAAAGTTTTGTGAACCGGCAGGAGCCGCGAATGAAATGGCAGAGAAAGCAAAAGTGACTGCTGAACTGGAGCACGGGACTAGTGAGATAAATGCAGCCCCAGACATGAGCAGAGGTGTAGGAAAAAAAGACAAAGTGTTGTCACTGTGCCCAACCAACCTCTTGGGTAAGAACTATGTAGAGGCCTCCATAAGAAACCTAAACCGATACAGTCGCTGGTCCTTGGTGAAAGCTCCTGAGGTGGAGAGTACCAGAGAAAGAAAGATCTCTGACCTAGAGAAAGAAAAGATCCAATGGAATGTAGCCAGTGTTCTAACTGAGGAAGGGTGTCCAGAAAATGATGACATATCTGGAAACCTTATTAAAGGGAAAGATAAGGGCAAAAAGAGTC
Source organism: Discoglossus pictus (assembly GCA_027410445.1). Taxonomy (NCBI): domain Eukaryota; kingdom Metazoa; phylum Chordata; class Amphibia; order Anura; family Alytidae; genus Discoglossus; species Discoglossus pictus. Next base: position 485,960,807 of record CM050163.1, read on the forward strand.
TGAAGATCCAGAGGATGAAAGACAAACCCCCATCCCTGAGCGGACCTGAGAAGCAGTATATGGCGATAGATCCTAAGGGAAAGGTAAAGTATCTCGGGAGCACTTTGTCTCAGGTCGCACTACAACAAAGTGCTATGGACAAGGAGAGCCAAGACAAGAAACCGATAAAGCCAGACGTACAGTTGAACCCTATCCCAGGGGGACTGGAAAAGCCTACAAGGGAAGACAGGCAAGTTGCTATAAAAATAAAGGGTATCAGGATGATACCGGATTATATTCCTGAATGGAGGAGGAAGACCACACTTGAGGACAACAGAGTGTCCTATAGGAAAAAGACCCAGGGATCTAGGGGGGAGCGGTGGAAGAGTCCCACCAAGCATACACTGAAAGCAGAAAATATGCAGCGCTGCCGAAAACGGACAAACAGGAGAAGCAAGATCTCCTCACTATTCATGTAGCTCAGAATATAATCAATCGCTCTAATAGGGAGGCACATAAGAAGGCGGAGGAGCGTCTCAACTGGGAGCCGAATAAACAAACTTGGCACAGCCGAGTAAAAGATCTATGCTCCCAACGACCAGAGCTGAGGATGAAGGATCCGTCAAAAAAGGAGATCCGGTTGAAACAGGGTGATGCATGTCCAGAAGAGACTGACCCTGATCTTCAGGAACCATATACACAAGATGCTGTGTTGACAACGGAGCTACAGTATGTACAAAGAAAACTCATATGCATGAAATAGTGAAGGAACTTGTACCAGAAAGACAGAAGGATGAAGTAAGGGTGGCAGAGCCGCCAAAGATATCCTGGGAGGACCTGAGCAAACAGAGAGAGGAACTTTGTCATTTGCATATACAGTCAGAGATCCAGCGTCAACAGAGTGAACTGGATTTACAAGCTAATGAAGATGGGGAACCTAATAAGGGAGAGTTGAAGACGCTACCTAAAATACTGAAGAAAAGAGCCCAACCAGCTCAGAATGTCACAGAGCTTGTCCAAGGGGTACCCAGACTGGTACTAGAGAGTCAGTTGTTACCCGAGCCAGACACCAACCCCCATCTTAAGACATTAGAGGAACCACAGAGTAATGTGGAAGTGTTAAAGAGAGGAAAAGTCAAACCCCATACGTTATCCAAGCTGAAAGCACAGAACGAGACAGATGTCCGTAGGCAAGATGAGGGGCAGAAGCTTCACAGTTCTTTAATGAATAAAGACGTCCTGATCCTTACTGTAAAAGAAAATTCTCTAGTCCCAAGCGTCAAAGAGAATCCGAATGTTTGGAGTTGCCCAGAAGTGGAGAACTCTGAGTTCTTGGCAAGTACAGAGACACCAGCACGTGATAGGGAGACACCAAAAGGGACCAGTCCAGGCTGGGCCAGGACCTCGGGCTCAGATTCCAAAACAAATTACCTCTCCACAACAATGTCGAAATGGAAAAACCGTACCAATTGGTTCATTGTAGATGACGCTATCAATGAGAATAACAGCATGGTGTTCCAGGTAGTAGTGACAGACCATGGGAGCTGCTGTGTATTAGAATGTGAGGATAGAGAGAAGATGGATTTACAAGTGGCCACTCAATCGCAGCCTCATACCTCAATACAGACGGCACAGAGGAGGAATGTTTTGCATGGCAAAGAGTTCTTGAGTGGTGAGTGGCTCTACAGGATGCAGGGGTTACTGCACGAGAGGAGACAGGGTGTCGACCTGGAACTACAGTGCCTTCTACGCCATGGGGTTGCCGTGTATCAAATTTCCGGCCTATCAGCGTGTCGCTCAGCACCTTGTTGTTGAGCTGAGGGGGAGGATATGTGACCGTTTGCCCCCTAGAGGATGGTGCCAAGTAAAGTGGAGTAAAGAGTTCTTGACAGGAGTGACTGAGTTAAACTTCTAAAGAACTCCTAATGCAGGTGCGACTTCCCTTTAAAGCCTGAAAAGCAGACATGGAGAGAGGGGTGGGGCTGCTTAGACTCTGGCCAGGTTGTGTGCTGCTGCCAGATCCAGCCACAAAGTGGAGCTTGAAGCTGGTCCGTTGTGGATCTACAGTTTGACCTTTGGGAAGCAATCCGGAAAGAGATCACTTTTGGTTTACTGTGGCTGCGAGTTTTTGGACAACAGTAAGAAGAGTGTGCTGTTTGCAGTGACTGAACGAATAGAGCGGAAAGAGACTACAGACTCAGGAGGTGAAAGCACAAAGGTACCAAGTAAGTGAAGGGAATATTGAGGATCCCCAGGCAGAGTTGCCTTGAAGGCCTAGGCAAGTGTGGAGCTGACAGAGGCCCTGTATGAAGGTACCAGACTGATTATGCCCCAGGGAAGATGCTGAGTGTTTACCCGGTTCATAGGCAGTAAGTTTATACTGCAAAGTCAAAGGGTCCCTGGGGTGAAGCATACGGGAGAGACGGGTGGGCCCTATGCTTCATCCGCGGCCACTTATTTAGAAACGTGGAAAAGACTTCCGATATACAAGAGAGGATTTGTATCCTGGCCACAAGGTGGCAATACAACCATAATCAGAGACTATTAGTATTCTCGCCACAAGGTGGCAATACAACCATAATCAGAGACTATTTGTGTCCTGGCCACGAGGTGGCAATCTATCGATAATCAGAGACTATTTGTATCCTGGCCACAAGGTGGCAAGTTATAAGAGACTGTCTTACTCCTTGCCACTAGGTGGCGCTGTTTCCATGAAATTACTCCTTTCCGAGTACAACAGAGTTGGAGCTCTGTCCTGAAGACGCTGTGCTGTAGAGTTTTGTCCCTGTTGCAGATAAGCTGCACAGGTATAGTCAGGGCGTTCCTGTGTCACAGTCAGTGCGTTTATGTAGATGTTTATTTTCATTATTTAAGCAGAGTTACTGCTCCAGTTTGTTTTTCTTATTTCATAATAAACCAATTTGCTGCATTACCAGAAAGTATCCGTTTCTATCTCAAGAAACCACAGCTATACACGGCCATCCTGGTCACAATATATATATATATATATATATATATGGGAAAAGATATCTTGAAGATATATATGTGTCAGAGAAAATGGCTTTCCTGATCCTGTACAATTAATGAAGTGTGTAGTACAATTAATGAAGTGTTTATATGCTCTTAATCAAAGGGGAGAAAACCAAAGTGTTTGTTGGCTCCTAATAAAAATGGAGGAAACCAATCTAGAAGATATATGTATATGTCAACATTATTAGACAAGATTATAATGAAGTGGATGTTATGATGCCTTGCAGATGAAACCTTGTTAATAGTACTTTATACAAAATCTAGAAGACACCCAAACTGTTACAGAAGTTGAACCTGTTAAGAAGTTTTCACAACAATAAAAGCAGTTCTTGAGTTTTATAATGCTGAACCTGCATTCTTATTTTTAAATGCTGCACAAAGAGTAAGGGCATTTTAAAGAGACATCAGCTGTCTTGGTGAAAGGATCAAAAGAATCTGAAAGGTCTGCTGGGTGGTTTGGCCACAACAGCCTTATCAAGCCCGACTGAAGAAGCAGATGTGTTCTATTTGGAATTCGCTTTTCATTTCAAGACTGGGGTTGAGCTCTGCACCACATTTACTGCAGGCAAATAACTATTCCATCCTCTGATGTGGTGCAATTCGAATGGGGCTGAGTCGACAGTGAGGCAATCATTATGTTCGGCGCGACCACTGGGCCCCTCAAGGCCTCCAGCGGGCCTCTCATATCTCAAGGCCTCTTCTGTCCGCGAGCCTTATGAGCCAGATTGGAGGATGGAATAATGATTTGGCTGTAGTATTTGTTTTACCTCACCAGTTGGTGCTGTAGCGCATCAACACACCTCAGTCTTGAAATTAAAAATGGATTCCAAATAGAAAAGGACCACAGATCATAACAGCAGAAATATGGTCTCCAACTACTTTATTAAACAGAGGCTAGAAATCACGGATCATGTGATATTAATCAATTCCACACACAGTGTGTTCTCATACATTAATGTTGATTCAAAAATAGATGATAGGAATCTGTAAAACATAAAGAGGAGGTGTAAGAACAATCATAAGCTGTTATTATAGTACATTGTTTTTGCTCTGGACACTTCAATAAACCAATTAACATGAACGTCATCTACAAGCAGTGATAACCATACTGATTCTGTCCTGTTTAATCAGCATTCACAGAATATGTTGAGGATTTGTAATATGACAAGACATGCTTCACTGTGAACACAATCTATTATCAAAGAGTGCTATCACTATCTACATGGAATAGTTGTGCCATGCTGATATCACATCTCACTGGTATATGGGTGGTACCAAGACCAGACAGATTACACTGTTCATATTACCCATAAACACATACACATTGATCCTGATGTCAAACCAAGGAAATTAGCCATTTTGTTTCTGAATGACATGAAATACATGAATCTGCTTTCATAATATTAACGTTATTACATGCAACAAAAATGCATGTATAACTACTGGTTTGGATTAGCAGATGCAATTGGGATTGTGCAACTCTACAGCCAGGACACTATTCATTGTAATTGCAACTTACTCCAGTCATGTTCATTAGTGAAGAGATATGTAGTCATATATTGCATTTCAGATCTATCTGCAGTGGTGAATTACACTGATTGAATGCCTGTTGGGAACTGGGTTGAGTGTTTACTCACATGATGGTATTGTACTGCTTGAAGATGAAAAACATGCCTTCATGGTCATGAGATTTGGCTATTAACACCACATTGAACATCAATTGTTGAAATGTTAGACATAACCAGACATGTACACACTCTGTAGCCAGCCAATAGTATGTAAACATCTATACCAATCAGTATTCAGTGAGGAGTTATCATGAGGAGGACTTCGGGGATGGACTTCCTCCTCTTACGCAGCACTGGGCGCCCACCTTCTGTGACCCGCACTGTCTCCCTCTTCCATGTCTAGGCGGGGTTTGGGCATGGGGTGCCACAACTTTGGGTGGCTGGGGATCAGGTTGAGCTGGTAGTGAGGTCTGAGATGAGGAAGCCACCGTCTCTGGTTGGGGTTGTGAAACCGAAGGCTGAAGTGATATAAGCTGGCATTTGGCTAATTGGATGAATTACTGCCTTTCCCGAATCGTGTGTTCCTCATATCACTCCATCATTCAGTTGTGCCTCCTCACCTCAGAATGGAGCGATCTGTTGCTCGCAATCTGTGCTTCTCAGCAATCTGAGCAATCTGTGCTTCTCAGTCCTTTGTTTCTTCTGTGTCATGTCCTCCTTGGTGAAATAAGCCATGATTTCCCTCAGACTCATAGGTGGTGGTGTTGACGGCATTAGGGCCGGAGGTGACGGCATTAGGGCTGGAGGTGACAGCAGCAGGGCCTGAGGTGAAGGCAGCAGGGCCTGAGGTGAAGGCAGCAGGGCCTGAGGTGTCAGCAGGAGGGCCTGACGTGTCGGCAGGAGGGCCTGAGGTGTCGGCAGGAGGGCTCATGTGTTAGGCCATGTTGGGGGAGCCCATTGTGTGTGAGGTCATGTTGGGGTTCCCCATTGTGTGGGAGTGGTTATGCCCTGCCATAGCTGCAATGGTGCTGTAGCAGGTGGCAGTGGTGGCTGTGATGATGGCTGGGGCCAGGACAACGTTGTCAGGTTTGGTGTGGTTGTTTGTTGGCTTCATGACATGCCTGGTGGAAGAAGCTGATACAGCTGTGCATAGCTGGATGATGAGTTTGAGGGCCCGGACAGTGACTCTCCCGAGATGAGGTTGATCGTCTGGATTGTAAATGGCCAGCTAAGATGAGGAAGCCACCGTCTCTGGTTGCGGTTGTGAAACCGAAGGCTAGAGTGATATAAGCTGGTGTTTGGTCCCGGGCCCTCTCGAATGATCTGCCCTTCTTCGTCAACCACTCCCAGGGGTGGATTTTGTTCCAACTCCAGTGGAGCCTCCACTTGTGCCTCTGTGGTCAGCCTTGTCCTCCTAGGTACTGAAGTGGAAGAACAAAATTATCTGAGTCGGTTTCCCTTCACAATTGACAGCTATGTGTTTCCATATTCTTGACATCATGGTCACCTGTGATTGACTGTGGTGCTTGTGTTACACAGATGAACCACGGCCTGCATAATAAGCATTGTGAATCAAGGTTCATATAATTATATGTACTGCAGGTGGGGTGTGCCATCTGCATGGGAATCAGATACGTGCTCATCTGGATCTGCTGTGCAGTGTGTGAAACTGACAATCTATGACATGTTCCCAGCAATGGTTGTTAATATACAGCTGAGACATGGTCCGGGTTAGGACAGTAAATGACACAAACATGCAGTCCTACAGAGTCTGTATCCAAATATGGCGCAGTGTGCACACCCATACATGTACTCTGTTTTGAATGTCAAATCAATCTTGATCTAATAGCGAATTGTACTCAAAATCAGACTGCAGGTATTGGCCAGACATTTCATTGATTAAAATTGACAAAAATTATGATAAGGATATGTTTGGTACCAGTATTTACATGGTTATTGATGCCCCATATATCTTCAGGTCATAACCATAGGACTTACAGTGCGGGGAGGGGTGTAGGAGCCAGAATAATTCTAGGGGGATACAGCTCATACACCAGCCAGAGAAAAAGCTTAATTATACATACATACAAACAGAATGATATCTGTGGGGGTATATGTCCACCCCATTCCTCCCCCTCCCCGTTCATACACGAATGTGTGTGGGGTTCATGTGTGTGCATATGAGGGTGTGATGGTGTATATGATACTCACATTGCATGGTTCTCGGCACACAACTCTCCAATGCTCAGAAACCCAGACCTGTGTGTTCACTTGCTCAACTACAGCACAGTCAGTGATTTACGTTTTTTGCACCCTTTAAAACCCCTTTCTGCGGCGTTGATTGCTGTTCACCGCTTTCTATTTGTTACAGGTTTGGATTGGAAATATGGGCCTCATCTTTTCTAGCCCCCTAACAGCTTACATGCACCGGAAGGTAAACGTACTTGCGTCTTTGGTTGCGGCATTGTTGAATGCAATAGCTCTGTAACTCCAGCATATTTCAAAACGACATATGGGCTAGATGACGGCCTAGTGCATTAAATCTATTTGGTGATGTCCATGGGCATAGTCATCTCTGAGTCTGTTGGAAAAGGGTGTTTACTATGACCAGAGATTTATCTTGATACTAATCTCTGAATTGCATAATTTTGTACTCCAAGGTCAAACTTGCCCATTATTTCCCTACTTTAGCATTTCAATCCATTCAGATTTAGCAGAAGGCTGAACTAACATCAGTTAAAAGTAAGTCAACATTTAGGACTTGTATTTTTATTATTTTGTTTTGAGTTTATGTTTTGTAAAACTGACCTAAGATATTAAGTAAACTTGGAAATCACATGGAAGCCTCCTGTGTATTTTGTACTATTTGAGAGGTGTCAGAAACACGGCCAAGAAAATAAATGAGGATGGCCATTTGCCACACTAATGTCGGAGGTGCTGTACCTGGTTTTGAAGACAGCCCACATTTCAACATGGAGGAGGCAGTAAAGGTCTTAATGCTGGCTACAGCAGCTCAGCAATAAATGAATAAGCAGCAAGAAGAATTGAACAAAGAACAGGCTACCGATAGTGAAGAACAACAGGCCTACATGAGACAGATCCCAGCAAGCCAGAGATAGGACAGAGCCTGTGTGAATATAGAGACAAGAGGAGTCGTAAATCCTAATCTCCTCCTAAGAAAAATGACAAGTAAGGATGATAAAGTAACATAACTCCTGAACTTTGAGAGAATTGCCACTTTGTAAGCCTGGCCTCAAAAGAACTGGGCCACAGTCTTTGACTCTTATTTTAGTGGGGAAGCTCAGAAAGTCTTTGGTGTTCTGGATGAAGAAACAGCAACAAATTATGATCTGAAATAATAGTTCCCTGACAGTTTTTGAGTTACCAGACACAAGAGTAAAGAGACTACACTCATGGAAATTTGTGAACAGGAAGTACCAGTATTGTTATAGCAGAGATAAGCTATTGGAGATAAAAATCATCAGTATTCAATACAGCATGCGTTTGTGGACGACAAAGTGCCTTACAAGAAGAAGACACTGTCCGAGTGCAGAGGTAAAGTCCCAAGTATAAGTGGAAAGAGGCAGTTGTGTGGGAGCCTCAGTATAATGGTAAACAGGATAAGAAAGATCTCTTCACTAATCGTGTATCTCATAGAGAAGCAGAGATCACCAATTCCACCTCTCAGCTGCAAGAGACAGAGGAATCCCTGAAGGAAAGCTAAGCAACTATGATAGATAAGGAGCTGCTGTTTCATACTCCACAAGCATAGAATATGGGTGATCCATCCACCCAAAACTCAAAAGGCTACTGAGACGGGCGCTAGTCTATGTTTTGAATTTAAGCCTGAAGTCACTGAACAGCTGAAGACTATCCAGAAAAAAACAAAAACTCTGAGAGATCCTTTTCTAGCAGATATAAAGAGTCACAGACTCTGCAGGATTGGAAGTACAGTGGTACTGAGGATGCCTGCTGTGAACAATGAGACAGATGAGGTGCAGATCCAAGATCTAGAAGCAGCCCTGGGAGAGATCATGCTTGTGAAGCCTATGAAGGATAATGTCCCAGAACAGAAGCAGGTTGGACGTATGAAGCAGATACTGTTTTGTGAGAATTATCAGTCAGCCTATTGGAAGACCTGGAATAGAAAGAGCCAGGATATCTGTCCTTGCAACCCATGGGCCTGAGGAATGTTTGCAGGAGTATGAAGTAAATAGAGATGAAAACACTGAGGAGAAACACCGCTAATGAAGATAATAGAAAATTATGTTGATAATGGTGATTAAAGAGTTGGAGACTCTTCAGAAAGGGCTGAAGAATGGAGCCCAATAAGCTTAAAGTGTCAGAGAGTTTGACAAAGAGTTACACAGATTAGTGACAGAGAGTAAGCTGCTTTCTGAGCCAGACACGAATCTGGTTGTGTTGGAGGAGCAACTGAGTGATATGAATGTTTTTGCGAGAGAGAGAAGCTGTACTTCATAAGATGGAATGCCCTCAGCAGTGTAAGACAGGAGCTGGCAGAACTGAAAGTAGAGAATGAGAGCAGAGACGCCAAAGTACAAGTCGAGGCACAGAAGCTTCACAGTGCACTAGTGAATAAGAAGATCATAATCACCATTAGATTACCAAAGAAACCCTTGGATCAGAATGATCTAGCCCAAAGCTTCACAGGGATTCTCACAGAGATGAGTGCATGGAACTTTGCCAAAATGTTCAAATAGCAGAATCTACAAGAGGCCATTAAGTTACTACAGAATGCCTTAATGCAGGTGACATAGATGAAGAATGATGTGCATAATAAAGGAGAGGACTGGAGAGGTGAGCTGTTATGCAGTATACAGATGTTTCTGGAAAGTTAACAGCAATATCTACACCAGGAACTACATCACATCTCCACATTGATTGTTTTGCAGACCAGAACTAACTTAAACCTACACTTTACCATGGACATCCATCGACCACTATGGCATACTAATTTCTACCAAATCTCCTTATGGATACTCCATGTTCCCTATGCCACCATGGGGATCCTCAAGGATCCCTATAGTTGCTAACACTACCCCATTTAAAAAAATGTCAGGAAATAAAAAATGACAGAAAATTAAAATAACTACAAAAAATAAAAAAGACTATTTAAAAATACAAAAAAGAGATACAGAAAAAAGGGAAAAAAATATAAAAGAATCTACAATAAAACCAACATTTATGGGGGGAAAATTATTCTTTCCCTCTACATTGATGATTTTCCATCAACGATCCCTGAAGCCCTGGTCTTCATTTTTCAGCCTTTGATAAGTGGGCACTTTCATGTTGAATAAGGAATATGTATTCTTCTTACTTGATTGACTGTTATAAGTGTAACCAATCAGAATGCACAGTTTCAGGGGGAATCCTGAGGGATACCTGGGCTCATAGGGGATAGCAAGTATTGAGATGGAATACCAGAGGAAAACCAGGCTAATAGCGGGTAGCAGGTACTAAATAAGAATCTGAGGGATCATAGGATTTTGGTCATATGAGGAGTGGTTATAACCACCCTACATTTTTAACATTACTTAAACCATTCTCTTCTCTGACTGAAGCTTGTTTGGCTAAGTAGGGAGAGAAGGTGGGAAGTGTTGCTTCTCCAAGTGGAGCATTTGATAAACAGCGAGGAGAGGAGGCTTATTGGTGACATCATGGGGGACTCCGTCTCCACATTTGGCTTGAGCGGCAGCCCCATTGGATTACAATGAACCGAGTGGTATGGCAGTGATTCAATGTCACCACACACCACTTTAATCAAGTCATGCCGAATCACTAGGGTGTGCTGATTTAGAGCAGTCATCATGACTTAAGTGGTCCTTTAAGTTGAAATAAGTAAATATTGTAGACCTTTAATCAATCTGCTTTCTAATAGCATCCCAAATATTCTGATCCCTATTCATCCACTGCACACTTTGCATTGTGGCACGGTTTTACAAAGATTACTACATTGCCCAAATCTGCCTCCAATAGAAATTCACAAAGGCCACTGAAAGTTCTCTGGACAGACACTCTAAAAGAAGGTATACGTAAAATACGTAAAAAGGCCAAATCCATATGTTAAAATTAATCAGACATATTTAGCTCAAATATGGGATATGCCATGCTGTCAGTAATAAACATCTATAGAATGCAGAATGCTGGTCTTTGCACTCCTTTAGTTAGTTAGTTCAAGCTTGTTCTTCTTTGTATACACAGTAGAAATGCCAGAGCAATAACTATCTCACTGCTGAAAAAATGTACTGCTATTCTTCATGTACTCTCTGAGTTCTTGTCTTTCTGCAGCACCCACCAAGACATCCCCAAATTTCAATCTAAAGTCCATTCAAATCCTTCCGACAAAACTCATAGATGTTGTTGGGGCACTCCATAAAAAAAAAAACATTTTACCTAGTACAAATTCAAATTCCCAGAGAACAATCAGAAAGATGCTGTTTGCAATCTTTGCACAGCTCAGAGTACAAGATAAATAAATCTCCATCAGATACCAATCACAGATGATTCCTCATTACATACCTAGAGGAATTCATAAAATGTTATATCATACTTCCCACTCTAACTGTAATAACCGTGTTATGCAGTACCAGGTCTATGATAAACAAGGCAGTCATTTTTGCAGACCTTATTGAGTACCACACTTTTCATGCATCACAGACATATGACTAGATGATGTTCCATTTTAGTTCTTAGTTCTTCTCTGTCAACAATAGAATATAAGGAGAGGTAATCTGTGTTGTGCTATATTTGCAACTTGGGTTCAGAGATATTTTAATTTATTGCTCTCCAAGAGATGGAAAGAAGCTCCTAGATCATCCCAGGTTGCTTAATGTGGGAGATTTCAATGTCTGGGTTGATTACGATCTGTTGAAATTTGGTCATCAGCTGAGTAAATACCTAATAAAATAGATAAGTCAAGATTCCACAAAAATAGCTATCAAACAATACTTAACTTTGTTTTGCAGAATTGTTTGGAAATCTCAAACACGACAATAGACCATGCTCTGACCATCATTTAGTAGACTGCAATAGCAGCTCCTTTTTTCTCAATTTCCTATGTGCCAATAACTACATACTGGGTGCTCTTGTCCACTTTTTTTTAGAAAAGCTGTGATAACTGCAAATTAAAGCATCACCCATTTACTCCTACAAGACAATGACTGCCCTGTATTTTAACTTTTGTTCAGGTCGACATACTGAGTTATGTCTTTTGAAATTGAGACATAAAATGTGGACTTTTGAATTATGGTCTAATTTTCTCATGCAGACATGGAAACATGGAACAGATACAGATTGCATGGCAAACTACAGGTATGTTTCAAAACTGTCTTTACCATCCAGAAAAGCATAATGTGATCCATTGGAAAACACCATCAGAATATATGGCCTCGATTACCACGATTATGCACTGTTTTTTCATCCCAGACACATAACATTTATACATAGACATCTTCTAAACATATATCTATAATAACTAAATACTGAATGTAGAGAAGATAGCTGAGAGGTAATAGTGGTAGAGGCTTTGCAACATGACTTGCAACTTTTGAAATCTGAACATCTGAGCAAATACAATACTATTGGTTGTTCTAGATCGTGGACTAACACGAGAACAAGTGTCAGTTATATTCAGATCCACACTTTTCTATCTGAAGAACATAGCCAGGATAAAAAGGCTCTCAGAAGACATTCTCACTTTGAGTGATGCCTTTAAATCACCATTAGTGGACTACTACTTGCTTTAATTTGGGATTAACAGATAAAGAGCTTTGCCATCTACAGTTGGTACAGAATGCTACTGCAAGTTTGTTTTTAATAAATCACCATCATTTCTGACACATAACACCTGTTCTCTGTATGCAAATTTGGATGCACATTAAATACTGCATATATTTCGAGCTTGGCCTACTGGCATAGAAAGATCTTCATGATCAAGGTGCCACCTACCAGAATGACCTCCTCATTGTGCTCTGAGATGGGCATATGCTAACCTGACAACCATCCCCAGAATCTCTTCACTTACCACTGGGTCTCAAACATTTATTTATATACCAAGATTCTGGAAGTCTCTACTGTAACCATTTAGGAATGTCACTTTTTTGGACATGTTTAAATAGAGACTGAAGACAATAATCCTCATTCAGACTTTTGCAGTTTCTGACACTTTTCTCCTTCTCAGATTCCTTTATGGGAGAAAAAGTTATATCAATTAAGTATTATTAAGTTTAATAAATGACAAAAATCCAATATACACTATATAAATGAAATATTTCAATAATTGGCAAGCCTAGACATTCTCCTCTATCATAAAATTCCCTACTGATACACACACTACCTTAAGAGATTATATGCAAGGGTTTCACAAGGCATAACTCTTAACACTTCATAACTTGTGTAAATATTCATATATATATTCATAATGTATTCCTCTGGCAATTAGAATATTTTAAGGGTTCAAGCATTCTACTCTTTATCTATAAAACACACTTCTCACATTTTAATTTAGTCATAGTGGGTGGTGAATGCACATTATTATTACTATAAAAACATATCTTAATTTTAAAATTAATTAATTTCTGTAAATTGCATGTAAAACATAAATGTGTTATGTCTTGTCATGCCATATAGATTTGCTATACATTCCTATAATACAACTTAGTGCAACTGGCAATCTTTCATTCTCCAAAACTTAATTGCAGTTCAATCTACCTATAATCATAAATACACATATGAATAATGCTTTTACATTTTCTTTCTATTGTTTCAAAATGTATTTCTTTATCAATGCAATGCTCTGCTTTTGAAGAGAGATTTAGTTGTCAATGCATCAACAATTATACCCCCTACTGTCAGGTCTCAGTATGCAATACATACTAAGGATTACATATTTTTGGCACTGCTACAATGCATAACTGATTTACATGATGAATGTAGATATAGATCAAATGTTTTTGGCTAATGTGCAGCGTTGGCTGATTTTTACAACTAACCTGTAAGTTATATGTACTACATTTTGATTACAATGCATGAACCATTTGAGAAACAGAGCATGTCATGAGGGGCTATTTGTTTTGGATATGTCATTATACAATGATCCCCTTTTATGTATGTACTAAACAGTCAAGTGGCAGAGCATAGCCTAGCAGCATCTTATACCGTATTGGTCCCAATATAAGCTGCACCTTTTTTCCGATTTTTCAGTTTGCGAATTACGGGTGCGCTTTATATTCGCGACCGTAAAAAAATGACTGCCGATTTGCGAGCTTGCGAGTTACCTGTGCTGCTTATATTTGCGAACGTAAAATTACTGCTGATTTGCGCAATTGCGAGTTAAGGGTGCCGATTTGCGTGCTTGAGACTGCGGTATTGTAGCAATTGATTAGTGATTCTAACATCCTGTATGGCCTGTAACCTGCAAAAGAAGTTACAGTACTAATTAGAAAGCTTGTTTCTTGCAATGGCTGATCACTAGGAGAGAGTCTTTTTCTCTCCAATTTTAAGGGTGCGGCTTATATATGAGTACTATCTTTTTTCTATTTTTTCCCCTTGAATTTTACAGGTGCGGCTTATATGTGGGTGCGGCTTATATTCGGACCAATACGGTTAATATATATATATATATATATATATATATATATATATGTGTGTCTATGTGTATACTACCTCTACATATCACCCAGTCCCTTGACACCCACACAGCACCCACCCCTCTTAGCATCCATCCCTACATAGCACCCAGTCCGTGTCAGCAGCTATCTGCTCTCAGCATCTGCCCTCACACAGCATCAACCATCCTCTCAGCACCCACTTTGCCTAGCATCCATCCCTATTTCCTTTGCTCACAGAACCCACCCTGCGTCGCTTTACCTTTTTCCCTGATACACCACCCCAGCATTCAGAATTGCCCCCACACTGCCACCTTTTGGAGCTTCGATAGAAATGCTATTTTTGAAACAGGCCTGCACCGATTTCCAGGGGAGGCCCAGGGGGTTTGGTTTGCCTTGGTGAGGGTACCACTAAACTCTAGAGGAGGGCCCTTGTGCACTGCACCATCTGCACCACTGGTAGATCCACTGTCATGTATTATCACACTGATGTTTAGTACATCCAGGACAACATAACTGAGTGATTGTTCATAGGATTCTGCATGATCATACTACACTCTCAAATCCACCCATGAAGTTGCTCAGGTCTTCATTAAACTCCTCCTATACAATACTGTATGCAACATACTTTGAAGATACTTTATAATAACTTCTTTAAAATGAGTAATACAATTGGAATATATCAACAGGAGACAAAAGTTGTCAAAAATATATATATTGGGAAAGCACTCAGTGTTTATTAATAAGGATGTCTATAGAGTATTGCCATGGATAAATACAATGATTCATAAAGAATGAAGGTAGTATAGTACTGGCATGTATAAACAATTTATATGCATAATATGACAATTTTACCATCCAATATCTCAATAAATCTGATAAAGTAAAGTACAAAAATATTTTTTTTGTGCTGTTAAATACTAATTATTTATCATATAGCAATCAACGCTTGATGAATAATGTGGCTATAAAATATTATATTTAATGTCTGACCAACAAATATGAAATTCAGACCCCATAGTAAATAATAGCATCATTGCAAAAAATATATATATTCCTTTTTAAAATACTCACTATATTAAAAAGGTATGTTGAATAGACATTCATATTAAGTGTAAGATAATGGTTTTGTAAAAACCTATAGAACACTAATATTAATATAATGATAGACAATAAACTATAGATTTTAACATGGTTGAAATGGTTTTAATCATCACAGTATTGTTGCCATGACTACGCCAGCCTTTAAGAAGGAGCAAACAGAAGGCAGGCGTAACCCTTGATGAAATTCAAGAAACATGCATCGGGGTGACGTAGGAATGCTGTCGCAGGTCGATGACGTAATTTCCAAGCATCTAGTTTGCGGCGTGCACAGCAAGATAGTTAGCGTTCTAACCACAGGCTCATAGACTAAAGTCCCTTTCCCTAACCAGTCAGCTTATGCAGTTTAGAGAATCTGGTCAACAAGAAGGAGAGCTGGACATTATATTGGGAAATACCTTGGTTATAGAACGCTACAGGATTGGGCCAGCACCAGAAGGGAAAAACGGACATAAGCACTGTGTGGTGCTTGCCATTCTGGTGCTATTTTTGTACCTTATAGCACTGTATGTCCCCATAAATTGGAGGACGCTACTAGGATCTTTTTTATTATTAGCACACAGTTGTATATAATATTTGTTCTATACCTCTGCTGCAATTTATATTTAAATCTTTAGTCTCAATCCAACAGTATTGTCTTTATATCACCATATAATCATTTAGCACTTGCCACTTTTTTACCACCAGCACTTTATATAATTTTTTGTCACTAGCACTTTATGCAACACTGTTCAATTGTCACTTCAGCACTTTATTATAGATTGCTAAAGAAGGGTAGAATATCTGGCTTTATATTACCAAGGTTCTACATCAGCTAATTTAATAAGCTCTAATCCTTGCATCCTATGTCCACATATTTTAATATGGATTTTACCGTTTAATAAAAGTTACGTTTTATAATTTAGTTTATTCTCTCTTTTTTGAGATTAGGATAGGTGTGCCCTATATAAGGATCTTTTTTCTCTTCAAAGTATGCTATAAAAACAAACCATAAAAAGAAACATATCTAGTATGAGTATTCTTATTACTTAAAAAAAGTTCTCAAACCAGTCAAAGATGATGAAGGTTATTTGGTGCCTGAACATACAGCAAGCTTTAGTAGTTACCACGTAACGCCATGCTTCATTAATGTCCACAAGTACAAGTATGACTTATTTGCTAACTATTAGCATTGTGGGTTTCTCATGTCTTGTTATGTATTCTAAAAATCAAACTAATATCTCCATGCAAGGTTAACATTGCAGCTTAGTTCATTTATCTTATTTTTCAAATTCCTTGGTTTCCTGAGAACGATTACAACTTGGTAGTGGAAATGCAAGGCCCCTGGAAAATGGAATCGCATTTTGTATTTTACAATATAGAACCTTTTTAAACAGCAGATGTATGAAATTTAGAAAATGTATTGCTGCAAAAGCCATGCAATGATCACTGTAAAATCACACTTTTTGTATAAAATGTTTATACTATTTAAATATTGAACATATACTTTATACATATAAGTAGTAATACATTAAAAATAAATACACTAAACCACTCTAGTTAGTGTCAAAAGGACAGAAACACTGTGAAGTTACTGTAATTGACACAATGATATATCCTTGAGCAACCTCAAAGATAATGAACATCACAGCAGGGAAGTGAGCAATGTGAAGGTAGTGAAGGGGTAGGTTATTAAATATTCCAATACATAAGAGAATTTGATGAAATTACAAAATGTATGTCTTAAGACAAAATGAAAATATATAGATTTAAAATATGAAATAAGTATTGTATAGTGCAGCCTGCATTTAGCGATTATTTAATAGAGAGATAAATAAAATAAGTAAATAAACATTGTTATCCCTCCAGACACACTTCATTTGCTAAGAAATAAATAAATAAATGAAGAGTATATCAAAGTCAAATATGAAAAATTGGAATTTCAAGGTGCAAAGTACAAATGTAGTGTGTATAATAATGCCAAAAAGATATGTCATGACTGATTTTGGGGTAAGGATGGGGGTCCCCTGAACCTCACAAGCAATCCTGTCACTTGGGATGTGTTCTGGGGATGTGTTCTGGGTGGTTTTCCCGTTATGTATTATGTGTAATGTTTAAAGGATATTGTGTGTTTTACTGCTATTGAAATATTTGATCACCAGTAGCTCCCAAATTGGAGCCCGTAGCATGTGGCTGGTCTTTATTGGTTTAGATAACAGACCAGCACCCAGGAGAATGCTGACCCTTCCACGACATCATCTCTGTTCCCACGTACCCAGGACTATTCTGATTGGGCTATGCTAATTTAAGCAGTACAGCTATCCATCTCATTGATGTTTGTGCATTCAAGTGAGGACTTCAAACTTATTCACTCCCCAGTTCATATTAATATTGATTCTTTCTTTGTTTCTTGTTTTTTTTCTGTAATACTCTGTTTGGGAAGCCATAAAAATTTCAGTCAGTCTACATTCTAAACAATGGGGTGTCTGATTCTATTTCTTGTATCATCAATCCTAAGCAAAGGGATGAAAATAAGCTTAGTATTTCTATTAAGTCAGTAACCTTAGGGCTGAGTTATCCAAGGATGTCCTGACTTCTCCTAGGAGGTGGTCTGCTAGATACTGAGATATTGAACACAAAAGGCACCACCAAGAGGGAGACAATTGAGGTGCACGTAACCCCTAAACTCTGGGTCGTCACAAGATATATCTTAAAGTAATTAAATGCTTCTTAAAGAATTATTGAATACTTAAAATGTAATGTTTTACAAGATTATAGGCAGCTTTACTGCTGGGATATCATGATTATGTAACCAAAGTAGATGTAGCTTATCTAGATTTTAGTAACTAATTTGTATAGTCTGGGACTAGTTTCTACCATGGTTCAGTGGATATAACACTGACTGAAAGGATAGGTATCAGAGAGACATAGTTAATGGGATACAGTCTTTTTAAGGAATCAGTGGAGTGCCACAGGGTTCTTTCCTGGGGAATGTTTTGTTTTAAATATTTATTAGTAATACTACTAGTAGGCTTTAAGGGAACATTTGCTTCTTTGTAGAATCCACAAAAATGTGAAACAGGGTAAACATTTCTGGAGGTGTAAGTCAAATTGGTAAAGATTTAATAAAACTAGAGGAATGGTCAAATATGTGGGATCTGAAGATCAACACTCAGAAATCCAAAATGATGCAATTAGGCCACAAACATCAAATTGTAGATGTTATATCTAATGGTAAAATTATAATAGCAACTGATGATGAAAGGGACTTGGGAGTTATTACATTGTATGATTTAAATGCAACTAATGCAACCAAACTGCAGGAAATGTAAGTATGGTGCTTGGATGTATTGATGGAGGAACTGGTACTGATGCCACTTTCACCTTCTGGATCGCTACCTTGTAGTGGTGAAGGGTCTTGTTTACCTCAGTGAAACTGTGAGCTATACCATGTAGAGTCACCCAAGATGGACAAGTCATAGCAGACAGGTCAGACAAATCACGGGCCACTGGAGAGGGAACTGGCAACCCACTCCATTATCTTTGGCATAAAAACCTTATGGATAAGCGCAGCCAGAGAAAATATGTGCCTGGCATAATGCGGTCCACAGGGTCACAGAGAGTCAGTCACGACTGAACGACTGAACTAAAAATTCCACTTTATAGATTCCTTAATAGTCTGTACCTGGAGGGATATTCTTTGCTAGCTAATTGCTAACTAGTTTCAACTGTTTGTGTTTGTAAAATCTTCACCAGCTGGGCTGATACATCTAAGCTGTGCTGACAAACAGGTCTAGGAATGTTTCTATAAAGAGATCACCAGCTTCTTACATAACTTAATATTCATTTGAGATTGACACATGAGGATGTTTGGCTTAATGTAACACTTTAGTAATCTGATATGTTCGTGTGTCTTTGCTGAATTTGTTGACAATTTTTTAAATTACTTCTGTGCTATCCTTTACTATTTACAAAAAAAAACTGGGTGTTGTTTAATAGTAGCTTCACCTTCATTAAAGATACACTTGTTAATCACTCTGCTTGAAGACAGATGAACATACAGAATAGTGGTTCACTACAGATACTACTAATGACTTATAAGACATAGGGCCTCATTAAATTGTCAAAAACGCAATTACTGAGGGGTCGGAGTTACGATTTTGACCCGCAAACGTTACTGCGATTAAACTGGCCACTTCTAGCTTCCCACAAATTGATTTGCGGGCTACAGGCTGAAAATTCCTGCGGTTGTCAAAATCGTAACTCTGACCCATCTAAGCCTTTGATCTTTCAAGCCTGCAAATGTTACAATCACTAAAATCGCATTAAAATGCTACAATTCCCCAAGGATGCAAATACCTTCAAACTCGTAAATGGAAAATGTAGCAGAAAATTCTATGAGTACTAGGGAGGACTCTCAAGGGGGTTATACACCTGTTCTTAAAACTAGTAAACCCAAAAAACACAATACTGGACTTTAAAATATGGGAAAGTGATGATAGACACTAGAATGAATAGCCCAATAGTATCAAGCTCGCAAATCTGCAATCAAAAATATATTTTTTTTTACGTTTATTTTCCGTGTTATATCAATCTCGGGAATCAAGGTTTTAATGCATGTCAGGCCACCCACATGGACTATAACAGTTTCTTCATTCATTTTTATAGATTTTTGAAATGCTAGATTGTCAGTCCGTTCGTATATCGTACATCTAAGCACTAATTGATTGACATTACACACCATGTTTTACTGATGTCATAATGATGGTCTCATTTACTATTGGCTGTTTCTAAATCATTACGTACGGGTTTGCTTAATTTATCATGATCATCCCCTGAAATGCTACGTACGCTTACATTGTTTTTGGCTTTCTGCCATGTAATTGCAGGCTTGTTCAATTAAATTGATCTGTAGCTGTTGCAATTTTATGAGGCCCATAGAGGCAATTTAGAAGCAAAAAACATTTAAAAATTGAGAAAAATATTTCTGAATGAAGAGTGTTGTGATCTTCCCTGAAACCCTTGGATAAGTTATTTCCCTAAAAACGTTTTTCTATGCATTGTAAAAGATATTTGGTAGCAGGTAGTAAGACGCTCACGTAGAGGGAGCTCACTGTTCTTTTTCAAAAATGTGGGTTTGTGAATAACATAGAAATGCTCAAGAATTCACTGAATAAACATCACTATAGCCAGGATTGTTTTATTTATCTTATTTAGGAAAAGAGAGAATAAAACATTAGACTACTTCACGAAGGAGACTGTTCAAATTGCTCCATAGAAAGCAGAGAGAGAATAAATATTTAATTGCTAGTTTTTCACTATTTGAAAAGTTTATTTCAACCTACTTTCTACTGGTAGCTGGCGTAACAGAAAGCAGAACTCACTGATAAGAACTAAGAATACTAATAGTAAGAAGGAACAAGAATACTAATACTAATGTATCTTGTAGGCCAAGTACTGTATCAAGCAAACAAAACTAATCAAAGTGCTCATACACATTCAACACTAGACAAAGCAATCTTAAAGAGACATCAAACTGCTTTTTCATGTGTTTAAAAAACATTTTGAACAAAAGTTGTGGTTTGAGTGGATACAATTAGGCAAACACTATTTTGACTTGATTCCAACTTACAGGAAATGCAAAGAGCATACTTTAGTCTGTAGACCTCATTGGATGACAGTATGTGAGCCACCAAGAGCAGTAAATAATCTGAATACGTTTTTGAGCTCTGTCACCTTCATTAGAAAAGAAAATCACATTATTAGATACCCTGTTTTTGATGCACAAAGAAAGAAAAATATTTTCATGTCCGTTTCAGTCACCGAACCTAACTATTTTACTGTTAAGCACTACTCTGAAAATACATCTATAAATATACATTTAGAAACCACCCAATGGTTGTCTTATTGTACATACTGTCAGTTTGTTGGATAACAAAGACTTTACCAGGTCTAATGTAATCAAGATTGTGAGCCTCATTTAATTACAAGTCCGCATTTGCCTCCAAACTGAACTTTTGACTGCGGGTCACATTTTTTCTAAACATTTGGATGTATTTAATTGTCTCTAACTCGCAACTTGCCTCTCACAGCCTCCACGTGCAAACCATGCACTTGTAAGTAGGATTTATGGGGGCATGATCATATTAACTGACAATATTTAAGCAAGCCCATAATTTACTTCTTATACACTCGCAATACATCTTATACACAGTCAATAGTAAATGAGACTGTCATCATGACATCAGTAAAACATGGAGTTTGTAAGGGGCCAACAAAAACTCTAAATTTTAAAAGGGCTAACTTTAATGGGCTAGGGGCAGCAATACAACATATAGACTGGGACAAAGAACTTACAGGGAAGAATACTGAAAATAAATGGACAACATTCAAATCCTTACTAAATAAACATACTCATCAACATGTACCATGTGGAAATAAAATGAATAGGAGTAAATCACATCCCATGTGGCTTAACAATGACTTAAAGATCATGATGAGGAAAAAGAAATATGCATTTAAATTATACAAGAAGGAGGGAACAGAGGCGGCTTATGTGACTATAAGGAAATCAACAAGTCTTGCAAAGGGCAATTAGACTGACTAAAATAGAAAATGAGAAGTCAGTTGAAATGGAAAGTAAGACTGACCCTAAAATATTTTTTAAATATATTAATGGGAAGAAGGCCAGGAAGGAATCGATAGGACCATTACAATGTGACACAGGCCATCTGATTATTAGTGACCAGGAAAAGGTAGATGAGCTAAATAGGTTCTTTTCGTCGGTTTACACAAGGGAGGTACCAGTGATTGGGACACCGCAACATAATGGGGCTACACTACCTCTACTAAATAATTGGTTAACGCAGGAAGTAATACAAAAGAGGTTGGAGAAAATAAATGTTAATAAAGCCCCAGGTCCTGATGGAATACATCCAAGGGTATTGAGGGAGCTGGGTTCTGTAATAGCCAAACCATTATATCTAATCTTTCAAGACTCACTCACTACAGGGTCTCTACCAGATGACTGGAGAAATGCAGAGGTGATACCTATATTTAAGAAGGGATCTAGAGCAAATCCGGGGAATTATAGACCAGTGAGCCTCACTTCTGTAGTTGGGAAGCTTTTAGAAGGGTTAATAAGGGACAGAATACAAGAATATGTCTATTTGAACAGGATCATAGGTAGCAGTCAACACGGATTTATGAAGGATAGGTTGTGTCAGACCAATCTAATTAGTTTTTATGAGGAGGTTAGTAGGAACTTGGATCAGGGCAACTCAGTGGATGTAGTCTTTTTAGATTTTTCAAAGGCATTTGATACAGTGCCACATGGAAGACTAGTGAGCAAACTAAGGGATACAGGAATTGCAGTAAATATCTGCTCATGGATCGAGAGCTGGCTAAAAGACAGGAAGCATAGGGTTGTTGTGAATGGAACATATTCCGATTGGTCTAATGTGATAAGTGGGGTTCCTCAAGGTTCAGTATTAGGTCCTCTCCTTTTTAACATATTTATTAATGACATTGAAGTAGGACTCGAATGTAGTGTCTCCATTTTTGCTGATGACACTAAGTTGTGCAAGGTAATAAAATCAGATAATGATGTACTTTCCCTACAAAAGGATTTGCATAAATTAGAGAAATGGGCGGCTAAATGGCAGATGAGATTTAATACAAATAAATGTAAGGTTATGCATTTGGGAAGGAACAATAGCCAAGCAATCTATAATCTTAATGGACCAAATCTAGGGGTATCAGATATTGAAAGCGATTTGGGAGTACTAGTGGACAACCACCTAGGTAACAGCGCTCAAAGCCAAGCAGCAGCTGCAAAGGCAAATAAAATATTAGCATGTATTAGGAAGGGTATAGAAGCCAGGGAAGAAGATATAATTCTGCCACTATACAAATCTCTAGTACATCCTCATTTGGAATATAGAGTACAATTTTGGGCACCACCTCATAAAAAAAGAAATTTTAGAGCTGGATAAAGTACAGAGAAGGGCTACAAAACTAATAAGGGGAATGGAGGGGCTAAGTTATGAAGATAGACTAACAAAATTAAACTTATTTTCGCTAGAAAAAAGGCATCTAAGAAGAGATATGATTACGTTATATAAATACATCCAGGGTCAATATAAGGCTTTGTCAAGTGAACTTTTTGTAGCAAGAGATTTCCAACTGACAAGAGGACATCCTTTGAGGTTAGAGGAAAAAAGATTTCACCTTAAACAAAGAAAAGGGTTCTTCACAGTTAGGGTGGTTAAACTGTGGAATTCTCTACCAAAGGAGGTGGTGACAGCGAATTCGATAGACAACTTCAAAAAGGGGTTAGATATATTTTTGAATAAAGAGGGCATTCAAGGCTATCCTAGATAACTAGCAAAGGAATATTGATCCAGGGAGAAATTTGATCGCCAGTTTCTGGGGTCAGGAAGTAATTTTGCTTTTTTTTCCCCTTATGAGACAATTGGCAAAGTTTCAATGTTCTGGATCAAATAACAATTAACAATAATAATAAATAGTCCACATTAAAAAGATCAATAGAGATCTAAAAAGGTTGAACTTGATGGACTAACTCTTTATTCATCCTCCAATACTATACTATTAATAATTATTTAATCAATAATTTAATTAATAATTAATCTGCATATTGCAGATTAGAAGAGATCTTAACAGGTTGAACTTATTGGACTGAAAGTCTTTTTTCAACCTTAATTACTATGTAACTATGTAATTATATACTACAATTAATTAGTGTTTAGAAGTGAAATTTGTGATTGGACTCGCAATCCAGAAATGTAGAATTGAATAAAAGTAATTAAAGCAACTGTTCTAGTCCATGCCGGTCATTTATATGTATTAACCCCTTGATTCCCAAGGTCGATATAACATGGAAATAACATTTTAAAATAATTATTTGTTATTGCAGATTTGCAAACTTGAGACTGTTGTGCAATTAATTATAATGCCTTTCATTGCTTTCCCAGTATTTGCTGCTACAGTGTTACGAACAGGAGTTTAACCCACTGGAAGTACTATCTAGTTCTTATTAAAAAAAAATTGATACATTTGCGATTAACGGGTTTGAAGGCAATTACAGGCCTGTTGAATTTTTGTCTAAAATCTCATGTATTGTCTAATGCGAGGAAATATGCTATTGTTTTCTAAAATTTCCTTATAAAACCACCAGATGAGGCTAAGCTACATATGAAAAGTAGGGGATAACAGAGGAGGAGGTGAATAGATGAGTGGAGTGACTGACATATGTACCTGGTGTGCTGCAGTCCATACGGTCATGAAGAGTCGGACACGATTGAATCACTAAACAACAATAACAACTAATTATATATATATATATATATATATATATATATATATATATATATATATATTATTTTTATTACACAGAGTAAGCCAGACGCAATCAACACAGTCTGAACCTATATATCATATGTGGACGTACACATATTGAAGTATATATATTAAATGTAGATCTGTGTAAAATCTGTAAATCTGGAGCCTTTTAAGGATTTATGCATAACTAATATTTCATGTCCAGTTTTCCATTTAAATAAGAGTATGATGTATTTGAGTCCTTATTTTCCAACTTTGAAACAACATTAGTTTTCAAGAACAAGTGTGAAATATAGAATATTTGCTATAAGTGTAATCTTCCAGCTATGCGTGATATATATATATATATATAGATATATATATATACACACACACACACATATATATATATATATATATATATATACACAAATATATGCTTGTGTACATTTCCTTTACTAAGGTACATAACTCCAGCCATCTCCATTAGTATCCATTGTTTTTAGAAAAGTTCTCTTAAATATATTTAATTTTTGTTTGCATATTTCTTTGGCGGACGATGTAAAGTTGCTGGGGAAATAGACATGAGTCTCGGGGTAGCTCCACGCATGCAGAGAACCAGTTTGCCAGTTGTTACTCAGAACCAAACAGACAATCAATTTCTGGCATAGGACGCATAAAGGCTGAGTGAGTACCATTATCAACCAACCTATTAACTTTTTCTGTGGAGCTTGTGGAGGTGGGCTAAATGTCATTTCCCATGGATGTTATCTCCAAATTTGGGTCCACAGGTCGTTTATAACAACTTAACTTTATATATAATATACCCTTATTAATTCTTCTAACCTCTATTCAAGCTGAATTCAGCAAGAGGATAATTTGACGTTGGGCCCTGAGAGGTTATGTAACAATTCCTGGTGGTAATAACCACATATGAGTCCCCTTCAGCTGCCTTAGCAAGTCAGCAGTGCAATCGTTGAAAAAGCCTGATTGCATTATATACTTCTTTGTCTGCTTAATAAGTTTTGCGAAGGAGCATTACATCTCCCCTACTTATGGGTTCCACAACAGCATTTTAACCCCTAAGAAGTCTGCATAAGCTCAGCTATGAATTTGAAACTGATTCATCTACTGAAGCCGAAGGACATCAGCTAGACACTTTAAAGCTAAGTACTCTCTTCCTTGATTATTGATTTGTTTGCAATGAACATGTTCATATCACATGAATCCCACACCATTGTAATGCATAAGTTAACATATTTCAAGCGTTTATAAATCATTGGATTGCTTTTTATCATCTGAACTATAAACACTCCCAAAAGTGATTCTCCTGGTTCCAATTTGTAAAACTCATAGCAACTTGGATAAAAAACATTCCTGCGACTTTCTAAGGAGTTAACTTATTAATCCTTTTTTGTAAAACAAATAATTGTTACCACTTATAGCACAAACAACTCTGTTGGTAGTCATCACATATTATAGTTGTCAAACTACGAGACGTTGTCACGCTTTGCATGTCTGCTCCAAAGGGAGCAGACATTCTTAAGAGTAATCTGAATGTGAAGATCAGTTTGCACTTAACTAATATACTGTCATGTGTTAAAGAATAGTTGTAGAAAAGGACGTGTAATTCCAATTCTTGCCCAGAAGACATCACTTCTGGGTAATTACAGGCTCTTTGTTCTGTTTTACCGCCCTGATGCTCTGTGGGTGTGGCCCAGTGGTCCCCCCCCCCCCCCCAAGCCAAGCCCCCATATCATTCCACTCCTGATTGGCTCTAATCACCCAAGTCTGCCCATAAAACCCCGCCTTGCTGCCGTTCCCTTACTGGATGATCCTGATCTGGGAGGAGATTTTTGGGATAGGTCCTCTCACATCTTACATGTTCCTTTACACACTATTGGTATAGGAAAATATATTTGTTTTCTTGGTGATCTGCTTATTGCTGGAGATCTTGCTCTTTTTGACCAGTTTAGAAGCAAATTTGTTACTTCCTCCCACTGTTGGCTAATCTATGAACAAATTAGATCATGGTTAAACAAACATGAACTCAATAAAATCATTAGGAATATGTTCAATTCGGTTGAAGTTCTAATTAAAAAGATGGACTATTATATATACAAATGTTTTCATATTATTCGATCTAAGATCAAAAATACAAAATCAAATAGTATGACAATATGGGAGAAAGATAGATACAATGACTGAAGGGTGAGTGTGGTATGTGGTATATATGTTGTCACAATGTTTTATGAAATTGCAGATACCGAATTACAGTCATTGTTAAGACTAATTGTGTATATGTTTGTATGTATTTTGTACAATATTGTATTTGAAAATAAAAAAGTAGTGAACAAATTGTAAAATTGAAGTATAATAGTACAGAAAAAAGAAAAATCACCATATATTTTGGCAGATATCAGATCAGTTAATTGTTTATAACCAAAAGTGTATCCAAAAATTGTAATTAAAATGTTTCAATGTAAGTCTAGAACCTTATTAAATTGTTTGTGCCCCAGCATCTACAGTACTAATATATACCATCAGATTAAGTAATCTGACTGTATATATAAAAAATGAGTTTATCAAAATATAAAGAAGAGAGAAACGCACTACTGGTAAGGGTCAGAGAAACACACTACTGGTAATGGTCATTACCCCTCATTAGGTTAGATAAAAACTAACTTTAATTGAAAATAATTAATATAAACAAACAGGTTAATAAACTGTGATTAAAAATTGTGTATATATTTACAGGAGTATAAATACAATAGCGCGTGATGTCTGGTAATGGTCCACACAAAGTAATGATCACACTACAGAAAAGAGTGTGTTGGTATACTGGTAACATGTATTGGTGCAATAAATACAAAATTGGTCATTTGTATGGATTAGTTGGATCAGACAGTACACATACAAGCATATTCAACACCTAGACAGTGGGAATCAAAAAGGGGGAAATGGCACAGAAACTGGTCCCACGAGGCCTTAGAATTAAGGTGTTTCCTTCTTTTACATTCCACCTTGACAACTACAAAGAAAGATGGGAGCAATCATTAATAATCTGCTCTGAGAACCTTCTAGCTATCCGTTTAGATTACAGGAATCAAATCCTAGCCAAACTAGATAAAGTGATCACAGAACTTAATAATTCGCTTAAACAATTTGAAGCATTGGAAGACTTCCAGAAGGCATTTCAAAGAATACAGAACGATCTTGACAGATGAGAAAAAGACATCATTACACTCAAGAGATAAGCTCAACACAGACACTCTAGACTTCGAAAGAGGTAATATATTTGAGTGGTCCCATAAAACCAACATTCGCAGTGGATTCAAACACCGAACCAACTGGAGCAAAGCCGGCAACATATCATCAACTGACTTTGAATCATCAGTCACTGACGAAGATTGAACAACTGAGCATATACTCCACAGATCTCAGCACAACACGGCAGATTTTTTAGAGAAACGTCTATGAACGAGAATCAGCAGAGAACTGCTGTCCTTAGACACACAACAGGATCAAACCACAGAAACCAACTTAAGAGACTGTTGAAAATGGGGCTACCGGAGAGGAGAGGATGACAGACAGAGGAACCGCTCTCGCAGACGTAGATGGTGAACAATGATGATACTCATATCATCAACCTCTCCACAAGATCCCTGACGATGACACATATATCCTTACTAATGAAAGGGCTGTCTTTCGCACCAAGGTGTGATCATGTCTTCTTCGATGTCTATAAAGACTTGCATTTATTAAGAGATTCTTTATGCATAAAGGACCGCTTGGAAATGATGAGAGTAACAGTGATACAACTGTGATTCTACAAGATCAATCAACAAAAGATCTCAAAATCAAATCTACATTCAACCCACTAATCTCAACTTGCAGCAGAGGTTTTCATCAAACTACTTCACAAGACCTGGAGAAACTCAAGACATCTATTAACGGCAATATGAACAAGCATGATTCAAGAGCATTGAATGAAATGAAGAAATGGGATGATATTGTAATTAAACCTTCTGACAAAGGTGGGAATGTTGTGATCTAAACCACAGATATGTATTTAAAAGAAGCACACAGGTAATTAAGAGATACTAATTGCTATAAGAAACTACTGGGAAATCCAACAGACAACTTCCTTGAGATATACAACAAACTGATCATGCAAACAGAAACAGATGGTATTATTTCAGACAAAGAATTCAAATTTGTAAAAACCACAGAACCAAGAACAGCAACACTATACCTGTTACCTAAGGTCCACAAAGACCAAAAAAACACCAGGAAGACCGATCATATCCAGTAATGGCAGCCTTAGAGAGAAGGCCAGTAGATTTGTAGACAACAAATTATGACACATAGTGTCCAGCTTACCGTCTTTTGTACGTGACACCATGGACATACTAAACAAACTCAATGGTATCACTTTGGACTCAACAACTTTACCGGCTACATGCAATGTCGAATGTCTTTATACCTCCATTGATTACCAAGCAGGATGCCATGCAATTGAATATTTCTTGCAGATGGAATCCTCAGTCAACAGTAAGAAAATCACTTTATTGTGTTGTTGCCAAAGTATGTATTACAACATAATTATTTTGTATTTAATGATTGTTTCTACCTGTAACTCAAGAACAGCCATGGGCTCAACATGTGCCCCAACATATGCTAACCTGTACATGGGATGGTGGGAAAAGGAACATATCTTCAATGAGATCAATACCCACTTCATGGACAACATTATACTCTGGATCAGGTACATTGATGACCTGTTCATCATCTGGGACGACACAAGATAAAAACTGATATGATTCATTAACCAACTCAACACTAATCAACTAAATCTGAAACTAACACACCACATCGATGATACATCTGTGGACTTCTTGGATCTCACTATCAGCAAGGACAAAGAAGGAAATGTCAAAACCGATCTGTTTAGAAAACAGACAGCAACGAAGAGCACGCTACATGAAAACAGCTCACATTTCCCACCAACCAAGCAATCTATTCCATTTGGTGAATTCCTCAGAACTAGAAGGAACTGTTCTGATCTTACAACTTTCAAAGTTAGACCACAAGAATTGAGTGAAAGATTGTCATCAAGAGGATATAGCAAGAAACATATCTAAAGAGTATACCATAAAGCTTTGTACGCCTCAAGGGAGGAACTATTAGTTCCTAAAGCTAAACAAAATACTGAAGAAAAAGATCAGATTCATAGGTTCCTTCAAAAAAATTGGAGGGAGATAAATCTGATTCTCAACAAACATATGAAAGTTTTGAAAACTGAAGATTTGCGGAAGACGATTGTTGACCACAAGATACAGATGGGATGGAGGAGATCCAAGAGACCATTGGGTGAATAGTCACTTTGTCAAAAAAAAACAAATCTTCCATCTTCCTGCCCAGCTTTACTCACTGATACGGTCACTGCAAGTTCTCTGTATACATGCCTAATAACTTTCAACTCCAAGACAGACTAGGTAAATCGATTAAACTCAAAGGATTCTACAACTGCGAGACCACAGCTGTTATTTACTGTCTAGAGTGTCCTTGTCATCTCAAGTACATCAGCAAGACCAAGAGAGAACTAAGGAAAAGACTTTGTGAACATTTCTGCAATATTAAGAATGCCGTAAAAAATTTGGAGAAGAATAAGATCATCACCTCTGTGGCAAGACATTTTCATAACTATCATGAATCAAAACCATTGGTCACATGTCTTGTCTTTGAGAAAGTCACACTTGGCATCAGAAAAGGGAATATAGACTCCCTACTGCTACAGAAAGAAGCATGATTGATTACAATGCTCAACACAGTCATGCCCAATGGACTAAATGAATGAAATAACTTTACAGCTTTTTTATAAGCCCTCGTCATTTCTCAAATTGACATTAAAATCCATCGCTGTCATTATTAAGGATCTGCTTTTCAGTCCTTATGCTCTTTACAATTACATAATCGCCACTTATGGGCATCCATTTTATATTATTAATTAAGAAAGAAAAGTGAGGATTTGGATTTCCCTGGGTGTTTTCCACCCCAATATACAGTACACAGAAATGGTGGGATAAATATATACAAAAATGAAGGTAATTTTATTAGATAAATGACAGCGACGTCTTTAAAAACAGGGAATGTTTAAAATACTAACACAGGGAATCAAAAATGGCAAATGTGAGGAATAGTAAGGAACCCTCAAGCACTGGTATTGTGCAATGTATAACTCTTAAGTGAGTGGGTATTACTATTCACACCTAGCGGGCGAGCCAGAAAGTAATTACAAGAAAATATCAATGCGTAAAAGCCCTATTGTATCACAAAAGATATATATATATAAAGCACCCTTATGTCTAAATGCATGTCCTCCAAAAGTCTAGAGGGTACATTGGACAGAGCAATATATGTGCATAAAAGTGAAATATAGGTCACTGTATGTCTTTACTGACACCCCTTTGGATGCTGTAAATTAAGGTACCAAGAATTAGTACCTATATGAGTCAAAATTAAGGGGAGCTCAACCTTAAATACAGACAAAGTTGTTACAACAGCTATATGTTACACAGCATACGGTCCAAGCTGTGTCTATATACATTCATTGACATCTAACTACGATATGACACAACAAGTGTCTAAAGCTGTATATACAAGGTAGAGACTGTTTCCCAATTATTAGGGTAGTAATAGGTGATATCAGGTATTCACAGACGTAATATGCTACTAATGGGGCATAAGGGGCTTTAAACTAGGCCGTAATTATAACAAATTCGCGGTTCCTAGAGAGCTCGACCGCCAGGTTTGCAACGCGCATGCGCACGTCTAACGTGATGACGTGTGCAGCGTCGTTGCTAGGAGCCTGACGCGTTTCGACGTACCACGTCTTTGTCAAAGGGAAATTGTGTAACGCTGTCTCCAAGAGCTTTATATAGGGAGCTGTCACCTAGGCAACATGAAAATAATGAATATGTTGCCCATAACGGGCATGGAGAATAATAGAGATAGTACAGATAATATATACAATATATACAAGGGGCAATTGCGATATATACAAACGAGTAGGAACCACATAGATATGTGCCCTAATGCACTTATTGTGGATATCTATGTATAGACATTATAAAGAAACATAAAGGGTGTGTGGTAGGCTGGAGAGGAAAAATACAGATGAGTAGTATAGTAGCTACTACATCTATACAGTGAAAGACTGCCAAAAAAAGGCAGGAGAAGAATCAAAAGGTGAACAAAATATTGACATGTGCAGGCGACCGTTATATAAAGGAGGAAATAACCCCATTATATAACTGTAAAAGTATGAACCAAGAAACAAAGTCTATATCAGAAGACTAGTGATCTGTAGATACTAATCATACAGGAATATGAACACAGAAAAGGTATAAGAGTGTTCAGGGACTCTGAAATATGTGATAACCAATGTGACAAACACCTAAAATAGGTTATGCGGGTATCAATAAACTATAGTAATGTGTGCTAATGCACTTAAGGTCCATCTATATAGGATGAACAAAATAGGGAGGAACTAGTAGTGAAAAACATGTACTCACTGGAGTGAATATATACAAATGTGGAAACAAAAGAAAGAGGGATAAAAAGTGCAATGTCTATATGACAGGAGAAGGCCCAGCATAGATAGACAAAATAACACATATCATAAGAAGAGAAGAAAACCAAGTACTAAATGAAGGGCATGAAAGTGAACCCCTCATTGAGTCCATTGGGTACTTGGGCCTTCAATTGGTATATCCAGCGTGCCTCACATTGTAATAATTTCTTCTCCAAATCTCCCTGTCTTGGGCCTATATGTACCTGGTCTATTGCACAAAAAGATAAGACTTCACTTTTATTGTTGTGACAATATTTGACATGGCGGGCAATTGGTGTATCCAATGCATTCTTGATACTGTAAATGTGTTCGCCAATCCTACGGCGCAGCTGGCGCCTCGTTTTTCCTACATAGATCTTTCTGCAAATACAGGTGGCCACATAAATAACCGCCGTAGAACAACAATTCATAAATTCTTTTATTTTAAATTTTTCCCCAGTAATAGGATGTTCATAAATTTTTAAAGGTGTAACATACCTACAAAATTTACATTTGCTGCATTTGAAACATCCTGTTAGAGGTTTTAACCAGGTCCCAGGTTTCTGTTCTTTAAATGAACTATGTACCAATCTATCTTTAAGGTTTTTGCCCCTACGGTACGTAATAGAGGCCTTGGGCGTTAGAACATCTTTTAGATCCTCGTCACTCCTCAAAAGATGCCAATGTCTGGATAAAATGTCCCTAACAGCCTCAGAGTCATAGCCAAAAGTCATAATACAGCGGGATAGTTTACTTTCCTTATCTGCATTCTTTTTATGGCCATTCAAAAGTTCAGATCTACTGCAGTTAGATGCATAATTAAAAGCAGATTTGAGACATTTATTTGAATAACCTCTGTCTCTAAATCTAGTTCTTAATTTATCTGCCTCTAGTTTGAACTCTGCATCAGAACTACAGTTCCTTCTAATTCGAAGGTATTGACCTCTCGGTATCCCCCTTTTAAGGGGTTCAAAATGCTGGCTGTCCCAGGTCAATAGAGAATTTGTGGCTGTATCCTTCCTATAAGTAGTGGTTGATATCTTTCCTTCTTCATCTTTTGTTATCAACAAGTCTAAGAATGTAATGGAGGATAGGTTTAGCTCATATGTAAACTTAAGGCCCAAATCATTGGTGTTAAGGTCAGACATAAATTGTTCAAATTCAGTCTTAGTGCCTGTCCAGACTACTAACACATCATCAATATAGCGCCGCCATATTAATGCGTGTTCAGAGAGTGAGGATGTAGATTCTTGGAAAACAAATTTCTCCTCCCACCAACCCAGGAACAGATTGGCATAACTGGGAGCACATGGTGTACCCATGGCTGTACCTTTTTGCTGGTGGTACCACTTGTTATTGTGTGTGAAGTAATTGTGCTTTAGCACAAATTCCAGCAGTTCCAGTAGAAGTCCATTACATTTAGTGTGAATAGCACCTCTCATTCTTAAAAAGTAACCAAGGGCCTCTATACCGCATTCATGCGGTATACTACTGTACAAGGCCTCTACATCAATAGAGGCTAGCCATGCTGAGTTAGGTATATAAAGGTCATCCAGCTGCTTTAAAATGTCGTTGGTGTCTTTGACATAAGAGGGTAGACTCTCCACCAATTCTCTCAGATAGTAGTCAATAAATACACTGGCATTGTGGGACAGGTTATCAGTGCCGGATACAATCGGCCTACCAGGGATGGTTTTTTTTTTTTATTGTATTTTAGGGAGGGAATAGAAAATTGAGATAGTAGGAAATTTGGGGTATAAAAACCTATAGGTTTGCTCATCAATAAGGCCCTCTTTCATTGCATTGTCCAAAATAGTTTTCAAGAGTATCTTATACTCATTTAATGGATTTTATTGGACCACCTTATATGTGCTATTGTCACCCAAAATTCTATTACACATATCTCTATATTCCTCATTATTCATAATGACAGTATTGCCTCCCTTATCGGCAGGCTTGATTTGTATCTCCTTGCACTTCTCCAATTCCTTTAATGCTATGAATTCATTATTAGTTAAATTGAATTTCTTTTTCAGTTTGTAATAG
This sequence comes from Discoglossus pictus, assembly GCA_027410445.1. Taxonomy (NCBI): domain Eukaryota; kingdom Metazoa; phylum Chordata; class Amphibia; order Anura; family Alytidae; genus Discoglossus; species Discoglossus pictus. Next base: position 485,995,030 of record CM050163.1, read on the forward strand.
TCTATGTTCTCAATATCTAAAGTGGTCTGCTGAAGAAAGACCCAGATGTTGGCATAGTCTTTCATTCCTGGTGTAAAAGTGCTCTTATTTCTCCAGGTTTTAGATTTGACTTTACTCATAGGATCAGCTGGTTCGTTCTCTTTTAATAAAGACAACAGAGACTGTAAAGTTTCTATATCTTCCTTTCCCACACCCAGATTCATACATTCTCTCTCCTCTTTCAATTTATAGAATTTGTGCAGTGCTAACTTGCGGGCGAAGAGGTTTAAATCTTTTATATGTGTGAATGTATCTGATCTGGATGTTGGGACAAATGTCAAACCTTTCTGTAACACTGAGGTGTGATGTATATTGAGGGGAAAGTTGGACAAATTGACTATCTGTGAATTCATAGCTAGAGAGTTAGAGGGGTTAGGAGTCAAGCATTCCTGTTTCCCTTGGATCTGAGTGTCCTCTCTGGTCCCTTCACAGGGATCCTGCCTCTCTCTAAAAAAGATTGTTGTTGTTCATTAAATCTAGGGTTCTCTCTGGTCTGGAGATTTGCTCTTAGTTCATAATTCTCTCTTTTCTGAGGATAATTTCCTCATCTGGTCCTGGTGTTATGAGGATGAAAGTCATCATTATCAGAGTTCTCAAATTCTGAGGAGCTAATATCAGAACTTCTTTGGTTAGCATTCATTTTTGGGAATCTTCTAAATATCCTGCCTGTTTTAAAATCAGTTTGATCCCTCCAAAATTTCTTTTGTTTGCGTTCTTTAATCTCTTTCTTAAACCTGTCTATATTGTCATTCAACCTTGTGCAGAACACATTATACTCAGATACTTCACTGAATTTACCAAACTCTTGTTGGTATAGTGCCAACTTTGGTTTGATGATTTCTAAGTTCTGCTGTTCGGTCTCAATTATAAGAGACATAAGCTCAAATTACATACCGTAGGGGCAAAAAACTTAAAGATAGATTGGTACATAGTTCATTTAAAGAACAGAAACCTGGGACCTGGTTAAAACCTCTAACAGGATGTTTCAAATGCAGCAAATGTAAATTTTGTAGGTATGTTACACCTTTAAAAATTTATGAACATCCTATTACTAGGGAAAAATTTAAAATAAAAGAATTTATGAATTGTTGTTCTACGGCGGTTATCTATGTGGCCACCTGTATTTGCAGAAAGATCTATGTAGGAAAAACGAGGCGCCAGCTGCGCCGTAGGATTGGTGAACACATTTACAGTATCAAGAATGCATTGGATACACCAATTGCCCGCCATGTCAAATATTGTCACAACAATAAAAGTGAAGTCTTATCTTTTTGTGCAATAGACCAGGTACATATAGGCCCAAGACAGGGAGATTTGGAGAAGAAATTATTACAATGTGAGGCACGCTGGATATACCAATTGAAGGCCCAAGTACCCAATGGACTCAATGAGGGGTTCACTTTCATGCCCTTCATTTAGTCCTTGGTTTTCTTCTCTTCTTATGATATGTGTTATTTTGTCTATCTATGCTGGGCCTTCTCCTGTCATATAGACATTGCACTTTTTATCCCTCTTTCTTTTGTTTCCACATTTGTATATATTCACTCCAGTGAGTACATGTTTTTCACTACTAGTTCCTCACTTTTATGTTCATCCTATATAGATGGACCTTAAGTGCATTAGCACACATTACTTTAGTTTATTGATACCCGCATAACCTATTTTAGGTGTTTGTCACATTGGTTATCACATATTTCAGAGTCCCTGAACACTCTTATACCTTTTCTGTGTTCATATTCCTGTATGATTAGTATCTACAGATCACTAGTCTTCTGATATAGACTTTGTTTCTTGGTTCATACTTTTACAGTTATATAATGGGGTTATTTCCTCCTTTATATAACGGTCTCCTGCACATGTCAATATTTTGTTCTCCTTTTGATTCTTCTCCTGCCTTTTTTTGGCAGTCTTTCACTGTATAGATGTAGTAGCTACTATACTACTCATCTGTATTTTTCCTCTCCAGCCTACCACACACCCTTTATGTTTCTTTATAATGTCTATACATAGATATCCACAATAAGTGCATTAGGGAAAATATCTATGTGGTTCCTACTCGTTTGTATATATCGCAATTGCCCCTTGTATATATTGTATATATTATCTGTACTATCTCTATTCTCCAGGCCCGTTATGGGCAACATATTCATTATTTTCATGTTGCCTAGGTGACAGCTCCCTATATAAAGCTCTTGGAGACAGCGTTATACAATTTCCCTTTGACAAAGACGTGGTACGTCGAAACGCGTCAGGCTCCTAGCAACGACGCTGCACACGTCATCACGTTAGACGTGCGCATGCACGTTGCAAACCTGGCGGTCGAGCTCTCTAGGAACCGCAAATTTGTTATAATTAAGGCCTAGTTTAAAGCCCCTTATGCCCCATTAGTAGCATATTACGTCTGTGAATACCTGATATCACCTATTACTACCCTAATAATTGGGGAACAGTCTCTACCTTGTATATACAGCTTTAGACACTTGTTGTGTCATATCGTAGTTAGATGTCAATGAATGTATATAGACACAGCTTGGACCGTATGCTGTGTAACATATAGCTGTTGTAACAACTTTGTCTGTATTTAAGGTTGAGCTCCCCTTAATTTTGACTCAGGTACTAATTCTTGGTACCTTAATTTACAGCATCCAAAGGGGTGTCAGTAAAGACATACAGTGACCTATATTTCACTTTTATGCACATATATTGCTCTGTCCAATGTACCCTCTAGACTTTTGGAGGACATGCATTTAGACATAAGGGTGCTTTATATATATATCTTTTGTGATACAATAGGGCTTTTACGCCTTGATATTTTCTTGTAATTACTTTCTGGCTCGCCCGCTAGGAGTGAATAGTAATACCCACTCACTTAAGAGTTATACATTGCACAATACCAGTGCTTGAGGGTTCCTTACTATTCCTCACATTTGCCATTTTTTATTCCCTGTGTTAGTATTTTAAACATTCCCTGTTTTTAAAGACGTCGCTGTCATTTATCTAATAAAATTACCTTCATTTTTGTATATATTTATCCCACCATTTCTGTATATTATTAATTAAGCATGACCCCAATGTCCATATATCTTATTTCCTTTTCTTTCTTTTTATTATCAGCCCATTTATTATTAATGAGTATATCCTATACTCATAGCACTCACGGACCTTTCCAATCATAACATATTCTGTATGGGTCCAGAGATACTAAAAGTATATTATAGGTTTACAAAGTCTTATATCACCATTTATGATTTCTTACATCCACGCTGTCCATCTGGAGCTTCCATGTTAACCACAATTTTCTGATTTGACTCTTTACCGTTATACATATGCAGATGTAGTATCAGTACCTAATTACAATGTTTCTATAAGGCATGAGATCCGATTGGCCTGAATACCAGTGCCTTTTAGGTTTATTTCTTTTTTTCACCTCGCTGCTAGGATTCATTGCAGCCAGTGGTATGCACCTATAATTAAAATATGTATTTTGGTCACTGCCTTTATTAATATAGTTTCTTTTTGACCTTCCACTATTTGTATATTCCACGTTAACCACAATTTCTGGTTTGACTTTTTACCGTTATTCACACACCAGTGTAGTATCAGTACCTAATTACCATTTTTTTTATAGGGCATAAGATCCGATTGGCCGGAATATTAGTGCCTTTTAGATTTAACTGCTCTGTTTTACATTCGCCGCTAGTATTTCATTCCAGCCATCAGTATGCACCTATAATTAAAATATGTCTTTTGGACATTACCTTTATTAATATTTTTTTATATAATTTCTTTGTGACCTTCCACCATTTGTATATATTCTTTGATATCACATGTGGGCATTTTCAATTAGATCGCCTCTAACTCTTTTTTGTTTATCTCCCAAGTATATCATCCGTTAACAACAAACCAGTGTTCAATCTTCTCATCCAATGATTCAATTATTCAATTGGTTCAAGCCTACTAAAGCCCGGTCAACCTGCCTTCCTATCAAGGTATCAGAAGAAGCCAGTAATGCGAAACGCACGTATCAGACCTATCCAGTAGCTGCGCAGTCTGATGATGTCAGAAGCTCCATGAGAGGAAGCAGATGAGACGTGCCTGAGTCTCCAGCACTTTCCTGACACTCACATTTTGATCTGACTTGCTGATACATTTAAGACTCTCTTTAATTTAGACAGCACTTCAAAGGTAAGTGGGAATTAGTCCTAGGGGCAGTTAGGCTAGATTTTTGCATCTGTACTTCCATTTTTCAGAGACAGGAGTTCTTAGATCTCAGTCTCATAGAGGATCTGTGATGGGTTATGCTTGTACCACCACGCACTAGTTATACAGGGCCACAGAGCTATTTCCCCCTTTTTGATTACCGCTACCTAGGTTTTGATTTTTCTTGTATCTGTACTGTCTAATCGAACTAACCCACACAAATGACCTATTTTGTATTTATGGCACCAATACATGTTACCAGTATACCAGCACACTCTTTTCTTTAGTGTAATCATTACTTTGTGTGGACCATTCCCAGACATCACGCGCTATTGTATTTAAATATACACAATTTTTAATCGCCGTTTATTAACCTATTTGTTTATATTAATTATTTGCAAAAAAAGTTATTTTTTATCTAACTATCTCATCTCTGTGATTTATTCTCCTTACTCCTATACCATGAATATTTATCACAGACTAACCTAATGAGGGGTAATGACCATTACCAGTAGTGTGTTTCTCTCTTTATATTTTGATAAACATTTCTATCATACTCATATGGTCTATATAGAGTCTACCATTATAGTTCATAATACCAAAATTCCTGTTATATTCATTTATTTTATTTAGACTCTACCCCCGATGATTGAGTATCACACTCACTCCTTATTACATAAAGAAATTAGTCCCTAGTGCTATAAAAGTATATATTAAACAATTCATTCTTGCTAATTACTGTCTGGAAGCTGCCTCTCATCTACTTCTTAGCATCGCATGCTTTCCTCTGCTTTCCTCTGTGTGGTCCTTTTTTGTCCTGCCTTGCACTGCAGAAAGCTATAGGAGAGACATTTCCTTTCACCAGTCAGTGTGCTGTTAAAACGGCAGCAGCAGATCCAGCATATTTTCTTTTAGCCACCTCCTTCTAAACTAGGCTGCAGGTAGGCTGTTGCACCTGGATTCCCCCAATAACCACTATAAACCGGGGAAACTCCAGAGAATGTAGGTGTTTTAGATGTTCATAGTTAGATACAGGATAGTTAGTGAGAATGGGTATCCCCAGGGTTCACCTGGTTCATATTGCATGGGAATCCCCAGGTTTCCTGGCTCATATCACATGGGCTGGGGAATCCCTGGGGTTCCCATGGTTTATAGCAGGTATTGGCATGGCTGGATCTTCCATTTGGTGAGTTATAGCAATATAACTGTTATAAACTAGAATTGCAGCTGCTGTAGTCTGATTGACTCTTGATCGTTTTAGTCAATCAAATTACTGTATATACTCGAGCATAAGCCGACCCGAGTATAAGCCGAGGCACCTATTTTACCACAAAATACAGGGTAAAATGAGTGACTCGAGTATAAGCCGAGGGTGGGAAATTTGCTGCCCCCTGTGTCCCTCAGGTGCCTTCTGTGTCCCCCCTCTATCTCCAGTGTCTCTTCTCCCCTCTCCCTTCCCTGTGTCTCTTCCCCCCTCCCTTATCACCCTCCTCAGTCCCCCTCCTCAATCTTAACCTACCTCCTCAACCCCACTCCTCATCCTCAACCTCCCTCCACATCCTCAACCTCCCTCCTCAACCCCTTCATCCTCAACCCCCTCCTCAACCCCCCATCCTCAACCTCAACCCCCTCATAACCTCAACCTCCCTCCTCATCCTCAACCTCCCTCCTCATCCTCAACCTCCCTCCTCATCCTTAACCTCCCTCCTCATCCTCAACCTCCCTCCTCATCCTCAACCTCCCTCCTCATCCTCAACCCCCTCCTCAACCTCCCTCCTCAACCTCCCTCCTCATCCTCCCTCCTCAACCCCCATCCTCAACCCCCCTCAACCTCACTCCTCAATCCTCCCATCCTCATCTTCAACCCCCCATCCTCAACCCCCATCCCCCTCCTCAACCTCAACCCCCTCTCCTCAACCTCAACCTACCTCCTTATCCTCAACCTCCCTCATTAACCCGACTTCTCATTCTCAACCTCCCTCCTCATCCTCAACCTCCCTCCTCATCCTCAACCTCCCTCCTCATCCTCAACCTCCCTCCTCAACCCCCTCATCCTCAACCCCCTCCTCAACCACCCCATCCTCAACCTCAACCCCCCTCCATAACCTCAACCTCCCTGCTCATCCTCAACCCCCTCCTCAACCTCCCTCCTCATCCTCAACCCCCTCCTCAACCTCCCTCCTCATCCTCCCTCCTCAACCCCTCATCCTCAACCCCCCTCAACTTCACTCCTCACCCCCCCATCCTCATCCTCCCCCCTCAACCCCCATCATCATCCTCAACCCCCCCATCCTCATCCTCAACCCCCCTATCCTCAACCCCCACCCCCCTCCTCAACCTCAACCCACCTCTATAAATATAACACCTAGTAAGAGGACAAATTCTGATTAAGAACTGTTTATATGCTATTGAAAGAATTATTATCAGTAGATATTACTTTAAAAAGAAAGAAAAAAAACAATATAAATAAATATGTCATTTTACAATTATATTACCATAATGCTTTACTTTACTTTAATATCTTTCCATAGAGACTTTATAATTAAAAAGGTATATAACTTCTGTGCAGGAGCACTTTAAGTTTAATCATTTTGTATAAATATACTGGAAGCAGCTTCTATCATTAGAGAAAACGTCAAGCTTTCAAAAAAAAACATTATTATTATCAATCTTAGGCCCGCACATGGCATATGTCCTAGTTACCATTAAGATATGAAAAGGCAATTATGTCCCCTTATCAACTTTATATTGGTATAATTAAAGTATTTGATGACATTAACCTGAAATGGGAAGGTCTCCACACAATGCATAATTATCAGTCATCTGACCCCTAAGCTTAAACAGTTTAATTAAGTATAATTTTGCTTTTGAGAAAGCTCTAGGTTTGGTTTAATGTACTAGATTGGCCATTTTAATTTATGTGTATCCTAGTAATAAATTGTTGACATATTAAATTGTTCTGAAGCATATCTCTATATACAGTAATTGTGTCTACATGATCCATAGCATCTGAAGTTGATGTGTATATCAACAAACTGGCGAGTTCCTGAAATGCTCTGTAAAATTGCTGGAAAAAGTCTGGAATAAAAAAAAACTAAATCTAGACAAAATAATTTTGCAGTTAAATCTTCTAAAATATATAGCAGGCAAACATTTTGGTGGATTTATCACTTTATAGGTCAAAATCAGCTAATCTGATTCTCTCCCTTGCTTCTGTATTTTATCAATTTCTGTTATCTCTCCTTATAGGGGTCACAGAGCAAAACATGCTAATAGCAATTTAAGTTAGTTTTAACTGTCAATAAAAGTCTAGATTTCTTATCAGGCTTATATAAAATAATGTTTTAAATATTGTAAAAGTTATGCGTATTAAATGTGGGTGATCTATTACATTATTTCAAGTGAGATGATTCAATGTGGGCTCATATATTCAAACCACTTTAAGCTACAACCATTCTTTTGACTGGCTAACTAATAGTCCTTTAGCTAAGACTACAATTGGGTTTTCTCCCTATCCCATAGGTGGGTGTCCTACCTGATTCTTTCCTAACATGCTCTTGTATCCAATCTGTTGCAGATATACATATTTGTTTTCCTCAGGAATATAAAAACATGAATATTTGTTCCTAAGGAATATATTAAACAAACTCATTTTCTTGGCCTCTCCACTACCAGGAGAGGTGCCTTTTTTTTCAACTTCCTGATTCTCATTTATTTCCTACTTAATGCAGCTGGTCGCATCATCTCCTTCTTTTCTAAATGTATTCCTTTTCTAACATCTCTCAACTGGTTTCCAGTAAAGTCAAGAATAGACTATAAAGCTCCCCTTCTCTCTGTCAAAGCTGCTCACTGCTGAGTTGCTCCTTACTGTACATCACATCTCTTGCTACACCAAGCTTATTTTCTTCACATTGCTCGAAAATGTCTCCTCACTGCATACTGTTCAAGGGCTCCTTCTTGTATAAAACCTCTAATTGATATTGGCAGCACCATGCCTCTGGAGCTCACTGTTACAAAAAATAAGAAAAATACCTAATCTCACATCTCTGATTAGAAATCACTTCTTTAAAGTAGCTTTCAAACAACTATCTTTGTATTACTAGACAAAGATAACTGCCCTTTCACCATAATGTGTCTGTATGCTCTTCTCAGAAGGGGCTATGTAACCCTTTATGTTTTTATGTTATATTGTCTTTATATTAAATGCACTCATATTGTGATGTAATTATTTTGTATCTTGTCTTCATAAAGTGCTGTACCAAAAAAAAAGTTATTTTCATTAATTAGGTATCACAAATGTAACCTTTTCTACCTATAGTTCTCAAGTTGTACTCATTTAATAAATGTAACATTTTTTTAAATAGCACACCAATATAATCTGTGGTTCAGACCAATAATTAATTATTCTGACATCCTTCAAAGTTACAGAAAATATGCAAGGCACATTCCCACGCTTTCCTGCCAATGCAAAGTCTGAACTAAGCTATCATAAGGCCTATGCATCCTTTCACAGCCTTTGCATCCATTAACAGGACATTTCAGTTTTAGGCAGAACTTTGTAGTTTTACTAACTATGTCTGTTTTTAGCATTTTTTAAATGTTTTGTTGTTCAAAGGCCATATCTGTTATCGAGAAAGGAGAAAGCATGCATGGAAATTTGTAAGTGGGGTATTGGGTAACTAATGGGCAACAGACACAATGTCAGAAAGCTAAACAATTTGTATCTTAATTACTTAATACTTCCAAGCCCTTAGTGCTGAATTTCTAAAAACACGTTCGGTTGATTGGAAAAAAGAAATGTCTGTTATTCAGTTTAAATAGAAATGAAAAGAAAACATTTAGGATCTTTTATTGTAGTCATAATACTGCTCCGTTTAAACTGTACATTCCCTTTGAGTGTTTTAAAAAGTATCCACAAAGAGAAAATATGACAAGAAGAAACAAAATACCTAAAACTTGGAGGAAGATATGTAGAGAAGAGAGGAATCCCAAACCTAATGCAATGTTATCATGATTGAGAGCAGTTGAAAAGCTCAAAGTGAATTATTAAGAGCTTGATTTTTCACATGTATAGCTTTAGATGGTGGGAGCCATCCAAGAAGAGATTTTGAAGAGCTTGAGATACAATTTAGGGTGGAGAAATAGATGTGTGTACCTTCAGGGCAGAGCTGATACTGTACCCTAAATAAACGTATTATTTTGCAGATATATAGAAAGGCAACATAGATTGAGAAACGCAAGAAGCCATGAAACTGAAGCTTGAGATACTCCTACACTGACTGGAACATCAGTCAAGATGAAAAATTGTGTTTTGAAAATAGAGTTAGGATCGTTAAATAATTTTTGCTGCACTTCTTTGTTTACCTGAGCCTTGTATTTTCACCACCTGATAAATAATCTATTCTTCCAAATGTTATTGGGAACAGATTACATTTGGTAAGCAGGAATATTACATGTTGGCCACAAAATAAATATGTAATATAAGAAAAGGAAAAAAGGGGCCACTATTTACTTAATAACCAACTTATTGGGTTCTGAGGTGTTTAGGCTGTAAACGTGCGGGTATGTATAAAACATCCCAAACACAAATACAGTGGGAAATTCATATTAGACTCAATAAAATAAAAAAATAACCTTTATTGGATAATATTAAAAACTAATTTAATTCATGAATAAACGTTGATTAAAAACACGAATGCCCAAAATCATGCTGCCGATAAATAAAGTGCCCTAGAACATGTATGGGGCCATATGTTCTACCTATCCAATCTCACCAACAGTTCTTAAAATCAAAAAGATCTTTTGATATACACTAAGGGATATAATATCCACTGTGACAAGGATGTAGAGTTGTGGTATCTTGGAAGAATCATTAGATAATAGCGTATAGTGCAGCAAACCAGTTTATTAAAGTGCAAAAATAAACTGAAGTGGTAAATCTGCTTAAAAAATGAAAATAAAAATCTACAAAACATACTGACTGACATATGGGAAGACCCTGACTAGCCCTGTGCAGCTTATCTGCAACAGGTGAAAAACAAGACACAGCTCTGTCTTCTGGTAAAAACTCAAACTCCTTTTTAACTCTATGTGGAGAGTTTTCGTGATAGCACAACTTAGTGGCAAGGACACCGGCCCGCCCTGCTCTCTGAGTGTCCTCCCCCAGGGACCCTTACACAGAGTACTCAGGTACTCTAAATGAGAAAAGTTCAGTCTTATAAACACAGTGTTTTTCCCTGGGGGGTAATGGTACTCTGATCTAAGGTAGATGGAAGATCCGTCTCTCTGGAAGCTTCAGTATGCCATACAGTTCTCCCAGGTATAGTATCACAACAGTTTCCCACATGTATGGGAAACAATGATTTCCTCTCAGTCCCCAGCAGAGTAGGTATGGCATAAAACAGCAATTTAATACGACTGCAGTGCTCTTTTATTACCAAACTTACTGTGTACTCCAGACTCTCTCTCTCAGGTTTCTGGTATCCGGCAGGACTTGGTATTCACAGCTCCTGCAGACAGGTTCAACACTAATCCACAGCTTCTGACAAGCAACTTACCCTCTCCCTGGCTAAGGGCTTCCTAGACTTTAAATAGGGTAGCTACTGGACCAGGTGAAGTTAATTGTCTTAACTCCCTGTGTGCCGGACACAATGAACTGTTCAGCCTGTTGCTGACATGTAGGCCATCTATGAGATATCCCCGGCTGCTACTGACATTCCCACACCACCTACATACTTTAATACATATGGATTAATATGTTTATTTAAAACTTGTGTTTTGTCCAACATTTATCCCTGTTTTGATACATATAGACTACCATCCATTATCATTGCACTTCATCAATAGTATAGGGGATCTTTGATGCAAGTAAATGGGTATAATTCCAACCCGTAACCCGTAAACTGAGCCGAAAAGCCAACTGAAATTAGAGAGGACCCTCAAGGGGGTTAATGTCCTATCCGTAGCACTGTAAATGAAAATATACACACACTACTGTACTCATAATTAAAGGGAAAGTGATGTTAGGTGTTACAATTAATAACACAACAATCTCAAGCTCGCAAATCTGCAATATAAAATACTTTTTTTATGTTTAATTTCTGTGTTATATCGATCCCTGCAATCAATGTTTTAATACATATAATGGAACTCGCATGGACTAGAATAATATATTTACTGATTTATTAATATTGCATTATTTCTGGAATGTGGATCCGATCGAAACTCGTAATTAAAACCTGTAAGGCTTTGAAACTAACCTCTATTTTTCAGTGACGTAATGATGACGATCTATTTTGCCATTGGCTCCCTTTAAACCCGTAATTATTGGTTTGACTAATTGATCATGCTCACGGCCGCACATGCAACGAGTGCAACAATGGTTTGCTGGCTTGCTTCTATGACCCGTAACTCAGCATGGAGAATTTTGAAAGCTCTGTAACGCAGCCGAATTTAAAGCCTGCAGCCCTTGCGGGCTTGCCGATGCTGCTACAGGCTTAAATGACCCCAGATTATCCTCAAAGATAAAGAATATATTGTGGGTATTGTTCCATGGAAAAAATTATGTCAGACAGAACTTATAATATAGAAATATTGAGGAAAGGGGTTGTCCATGAGATACATGTAATGATATAGAGACTGGAGAATGGAACGTTTACTATTTGATTGTCCAAATTCATTGGCTGTTTGGAATAAGATTGAAGGTCTTGTAAAAGTTTGAGTTTTTAAAATTTAGTGTTGAAATAGCTTTGGGTTGTTTACAGAAAATTTAAATGCTATTCATCATAGAGACTTTAATTACCCTGAAATAAACTGGATAAATGAGAGCAGCAGCTCAGCTAAGGGTAGCAGGTTCTTGAGTACACTCAGAGATTAATATCTGGCCCAGGTTATACAAGAACCTACAAGAAATTAGGCTATCTTGGATTTAGTGATCACAAATAATATCGATATGGTATCAAATGTTGAAATAGGACAACCTTTGGGAAACAGTGATCACAACACAGTCTCATTTGAGATTGAATTAAAAACTGTAAGGAGCCAATCTATATTATTACCCTATATAACTACATCCAGGGTCAGTATAAAGATTTGTCAAGTGAGATTTTTGTGTCAAGCAGTTTTCAACTGACAAGAGGACATCCTTTGAGGTTAGAAGTAAAAAGATTCCACCTTAAAGAAAGAAAAGGGTTCTTCACAGTAAGGGTGGTTAATCTGTGGAATTCTCTACCAAAGGAGGTGGTGACAGCGGATTGGATAGATAAATTTAAAAGAGGATTGGATTTATTTTTAATTAAAAAGGGCATTCAGGGTTTTCCTGGATAATTAGAGAGGGAGTATTGATGCAGGGAGGAATCTGACCGTCAGTATCTGGGGTCATTTTTGTTCCCCTTTGAGAAGTTTTACTTTTTTTTCTTTTTTCTGTTTCCCTTCCTCTGGATCAATTAATTAACAACTAATTAATTAACAACTAGGAGGAGATCTTAAAAGGTTGAACTTGATGGACTTAAAGTATTTCCACCTCAATTACTATGTAACTATGTAACATATGCATTTGTCTGCAGAATCTATGGAAATTATAAAGAAAATGCTGCAAGCACACTTATCTAAAACGGTAGACGCCTTCAAAAAAGAGATTAGTGAGCTGGGCCAGAGTACTCACTTGCTTGAAGACACTATGGATCAGATAGTGGAAATACAGAGACAAGAGACGAGGTGGCAATAATAAAAAACTTGTAACGCATCTTAGCCCTTGAAGTAAAATTTGAGGACCTTAAGAACCGCTCTAGATGGCACAAATCATGGATCAGAGTTGTTCCTAGAGCGGTTCAAGACCTTAGACAATACTTAAGAGGGACTATAACTAATGTGATTCCAGACTTACCGGAGTCGGTCTGGGAAATGAAGAGGGCCCATAGAGCCTTAGGGTCCTCAAAAAATCAGGATTTGCCGAAGGACTTTATCATCAGGTTTCTTAGACAGAAGGCTAGAGACCTAATCCTTGCAGCGTCAAGGAAGAAATCTGTCGTTAAAGGCCAGGAAAATTCAACGCTCCAGATCTTCACTGACATTGTCGCTGAGTACATTATCTTTGCGCAGAGAGATGAAGCCAGCATTAGAAACCCTGAACCACCACAGAATTCAGTACAGATGGGGCTTCCCATTTGCGGTTTTATTTCAGCATAAAGGCAGTACATACTCTGCCCACTCTCTTGACGAATGCCAATCCATCCTCAAGCTCCTTCACCTAACAACCGAGCAGAGACCGGGCATGCCCCAAAATCAAAGCCTGTCCAATCGTCCAACTAGGCAATGAAAAGAAGCCCCTCTCCAAAAGCGAGCGAGAAAGCCTTCTCCCTTCAGAGATGTATCGATTGGGCAAACTTTGCTGGAAAGTTCACCAAATCCGAGGCTAATGCAATCTTTGGATCCCACTTGAAACTGTCGCAAGTACTTTATTTATCTAACAAGAGACTGAATGTGATCCAAGAAAGTTGTTTATGACAACATATCACATGTTTTTTATATATATGGAATGTAAGATGTGCTGTATCCATTAAGAGACATGTAATGCCTATAAATGTAATAGCAGAGAGTCTGAGGGAATGATGAGCAAAGGCTTTAAGTCTCTTCTCACAACAGGATTTTGGGAGGCTCAGGGGGACCTTTTCCACCCCATTTCTTCATGCCCAGAGTTTTACTGGACTGTTGTGGACTGTGTATTGGCCTTGGGATTTGGAAACTTCCCTTGGTTAAAATGTGATTACAATATTATATGTATTTTGATTTTGTAGGTTTTGTATGGTTTGGAATGCCAGGGTACCTATGTTACTTGTGGTCATGCCCAAAGCCCAGAGAGTTTGTAAGTAGTGATGTCGCGAAAATCAAATTTTAGGTTCGCGAACGTCAATCAAATGTTCGCGAACGGGCGAACATCGGCGAACCGCCATAGACTTCAATGACAGGCGAATTTCAAAACCCACAGGGACTCTTTCTGGCCACAATAGTGATGTGAAGGTTGTTTCAAGGGGACAAACACCTCGACTGTGGCATGCCAGAGGGGGATCCATGGCAAAACTCCCACGGAAAATTACATAGTTTATGCAGAGTCTGGCTTTAAACCATAAAGGGCATAAATCACCTAACATTCCTAAATTGTTTGGAATAACATGCTCTAAAACATCAGGTATGATGTTGTATCGATCAGGTAGTGTAAGGGTTACAGTAACAGACCAATCTCCCCGTTTAATGCACCGCAAACAACCGCAAACAGTCCCTTTGCACAACCGCAAACTCCCCATTTGCACAAGGTTGGATACCAAGCTAGCCATGTCCCGTTCCTTGTCCTCCCTGATGTCATTGAAGGTCTCTTACTCCACCCAGCCACCAAGGGTCCCCGAAAGGTGACAACAAGCCCCCTGGGACGCCTGCTGTGTTTGGTCTTCCACCTCCTCAAAGCCACCTTCCTCCTCGGACTCCTCTTCTTCAGACTCACAGAGTCTGGGGGCTTCCACTGCCCAGCATGGAAGATTATACACACGTCAAGGTCTGGGGGCTTCCACTGCCCAGCATGGAAGATTATACACAGGTCAGAGTCTGGGGGCTTCCACTGCCCAGCATGGAAGATTATACACAGGTCAGAGTCTGGGGGCTTCCACTGCCCAGCATGGAAGATTATACACAGGTCAGAGTCTGGGGGCTTCCACTGCACAGCATGGAATATTATACACAGGTCAGAGTCTGGGGGCTTCCACTGCACAGCATGGAAGATTATACGCGTTGCCTCTGTCTGCGTTATTATAAGGTGTGTACTGTTAAGTAGTACTTTTCCTATCGGTTTAATCCCTGTTACGTCCACGATCAGGGGACGTGTATATGGCATGGATTTTTGGAAGCGGGAGATGGAAAAAGATGCTTGGTCTGTCCTCCCACTTCAAATTTGGGGCACTGCGCGTGCAATCTGAGGTGCCACCAGATATGAGTGTCACTGTGCACTGGCAAAAGTTGGCAGAGTAGATGCAATAGGCTTCACACACACACACCTGTAGGCAGGCAACTGATATTCAATCTATTACAGTCAAAAAAGTGTTGTTTTATGTCATTGAGCACAATATTAGCTGTGAGCCTGACACGGGCAGGCAACTGGAATTAGATTACAGGAAAAAAATGGTTGTTTTCATTGTATGTTACACCACCAGGTATGAGTAGTGAAAATAAGCACAATATAAGCTGTTAGGTGTTAGCCTGTCACACACACACTCTGGCAGGCAGGCATAGATTACACAAAAAAATATATAAAAAAAATGATGTTCAAAGTTTCCTCAATGAAAAAGTATAGGGGGTGAACCGAAAAGCGCATGTGTTCGCCGTTCGCGGCAAACGCGAACATTCGAAAATCGCCACGAACAGTTCTCCAGCGAACTGTTCGGGACATCACTATTTGTAAGTAATGTGCCTAGGCCTGAGATGACAAGTTCCTGCCCTGCACAACCCAGTGGTATATTGTTTATATTGTATATTGTTTATATTGTGTAAGATTGGATATAAATTGTGTTTCAAGTTCACAGGTATTGTTGTAAATTCCATATTGTTTATCCTGTAAGTGATTGACGTGTGGACATGTTGGAAGTAAACCCTAGTTCTGGGGAAAGGTACAGAAAAGGTCTCACAAGTTTGTACAATGCAGACTAAAGGGGGTTTTGCGCAAACAGGAGTTCCGGGATGCACCCCAGTAAGGGCTTTAGTAAAAACGATATAAGATGGACAGCTCTGCTGAATATTGCAATTAAACACATACAGCCTTATTAAATTGCAATTCGGTAAATTTAAAAGGGCTCTATTTAAGCACACAGCATATTTTTTTACAGAAGTTTTTAGTTAGTGAACTTCTATCCAAAAGCAAGGTCTTCACTAACTAAAAACTTCTGTAAGTAAAATATGCTATGTGCTTAAATAGAGCCTTTTTAAATTTACCGAATCGCAATTTAATAAGGCTGATAGCTCACACCTAACATAGCCCAGTCAGATGTCTTATCCATCAGTGAAGTGCTAAGTCGACACTCTTGAAATAGTGACATAGCAGATGCTGTCTTGCACATATACCTGAGATGCTCTGTTTGACATGTAGGCATGCGTTCCTAAGGAAACTAAGAATGCACAGTGTCCTGATTGGGGAATCTTAATTTACATGTAGGTTTGTACCCATTGGTTATCAAAAATGCACAATTCTCTGAATGGTTGTTCTCCACTGGCAAAACTGTATAAATATGTACATAATCATAATAAAAGGTGTCAGTTCTGTTTTTTCACATAAACAAAGTGTGAGACTATTTACTGTGTGCCTGTATCTGGAGTGGGCGTGATCCTGTTCTGAGACCACTGATATCCTGCCTGCATTTTCATCTGCACATATTCTTGGGCATTCTTGGTTATATATACTATAACACTAAGTGGTGCAGGACTCTAAAGAATAGTGTTTGTTCGACACATAATGATAATATATTAGTGTTTAGCATTTATTTTTACTCTTCCTCTTCCCTTTGGGGAGTATTGGTGCTGTTACCTTCTAGGACTGGACAAGAATAGTACTGAGGCTGGGAATGAGAGAGTCTGGAAGCCTGGTACCCTGGTAGCCTGAACACCTACTAATGCAACTAGCCTAAATAACACTTACGCCCCTATTCAATTGAGCAATTATTGGTTACTGGAGCTCGTAATGTAGCCTGTAAACTAATTTGCTCTTCAATTGGTCATGTTTTAGCGATCTGCGGGTTACAGGTTTAAAATCCCTGCGGTTACCAAAATCGTAACTTCCAACCCATCTAACCTCTTGATCTTTCAAGCCCATAAGTATACAATCACAAATCAGTATTCAATTGCTACAATTCCTCATGTCCGCAAATGTTCTCACACACGTAAATGTCAAATGTAGAAGAAAATCCTACTGGTACCAGATAGGACTCGCAAGGGGATTAAACACCTGTTCGTAGCACTGTAAATGCAAATAAAAAATCAATACAGCCCTTTAAAAGATGGGGAAAGAGATGAAAGACATTATAATTAATTGCACAACAGTCTCAAGCTCGCAAATCTGCAATCAAAAATTGTTGTTTTTCATGGTTCATTTCCGTGTCCTATCAATCTCGAGAATAAATGTGTTAAAACATATCAGGCCACCCACATGGACTAAAACAGTATCGCCATTCATTTTTATTATTTTGTACATTTCCGCATTGAGAGTCTGATAACATATTGAACCTCTAAAAGCTAATTGATTAACATTTAACCTCCATGTTTTACTGAAGTAATGATAAGGGTCTCATTTACTATTGACTATTTCTAAATTGGTAGTTACAGCCTTGCTTAATTGATCATGATGACGCTCTGAAATGCTACTTACAACTTCATTGTTTACGGTTTTGGCTCTCGGGCCTTAAATTGCGGGCTTGTTTAATTGAATCAATCTATAATTGTAGCAAACTTTAAGACCGCAGACTTACAACCTTTATAACGAAATCTGTGGGTTTGCAATTGAATAAGGCCCATAGTCTTCTGCAGGCAGTTAAAGTTCTGTTTGCAACTGTCGCTGTTGCCAGTGCAACCTGCAGCACCCCAGCCCTGCCATTCTATTAACATAATAATACTAGCCACTCAAAACTGACGGCAATAAAATTGGAAGCCTGGCAATGCTGTTTGCAACCCAATGTGAGTATTTTGGCACTCATCACGAGCTTCTCCCCTCATGTACTTGCCAACTGTACGGGCCGCTCATTGCAGGGCTCATTAACCTGCAAGTTTTGTGCTTGGGAATGCCATGTGTATCTTTCCCGTGCTGTGTGTGAGTGTTTTAATTTATTCTATTTTTGTTGTTGTTGCTTTTCGTGTTTTTCGATATCAGTGGTTCGACCATTACATTCGTATTTTTCCGAGGTCGGATTTTGCTTGTGCAAGTGTTACTGTCTTTGGCATCGTGTATTTTCTAAGTCCCGCGTGACTGGTGTTGTTCATGTAAGTGTTACTGTGTGTTACGTTGTGCATTTTCCAAGGTCTGTGTGCCTGGCATTGCAGAGCCTCGTTTTCATCCAGTTTCAGAATTTATTGCGTTTTTTGGCCGCCATTTTTTTTCTTGCTTATTGCCTGCGAGCCTAGCAAAACGAGGTGAGCAGTGGAGGCAATGAAACATGCGGGACTTAGCCATAAAGGAGCATCAAAGCCGATCCTACCAGCCTCGCGAAGCAAGTCGAGCCACTCACACACGCAGGACTTAGTTACCAAACACTTAGGAAACGCAGGATTGCCTTAGGCTGTAAGCAGTTGACGAACGCTGGACTTAGAAAAAAAAAATACGAGACGCGGGACTAAGAAAAAAAAATAAGAGTTAGGAAAAATACGACGTTAACGGCCGAACCGCGCAAACCAAAAAACACGAAAAACACAACAAAAACAAATACAACAAAAACATTACACACTGCACGGGGGAACAGACAGGAAAAAGGTAAACTATATTAATTTATTATTCAATTAATTAATTAATTAATTTGTATTTTTAAAATGATAGAGAGAAGTTAACGGACACGTGAGGAGAGCGCCGAAGGTCCTTAGAGTATAAAAAGCTTAACATTGTGTGCCAAACAGCATAGCCATGGTTTAAAAATTTTTTGACCATCATTTTTTGACGAGCAAGTCGCTAGTTATAATATGTAAATTGCTAAAACTAAAACAATTCCAGAATATGCATCATGGACAGCTCACCTGTTTGCTCTTCCACTTTAATAGACAGGAAGTTTACATGCCAAACTACAACACCATGAGTAGAGTCATTGGGGAGGATTGCCAGTACAGCCTTGGATCTCTATGGATCTAGCTAAGCTCCTCTCAATGGAACCTGGCTATTAATATCTGTTATGATTTTCTTTACCATAATTGTTAAGATATCTATCACTTCAGCTATATTGTTTGCAATGACTATAACACTGATTATGATCACAGCTTAAACGTCACAGAACATAACTTGCACAGTAATAAAAATATAGAAAGAACTTCAAAATCCAATAATGAATCTCTTTTGCCCTAAATGTTTGAATATCACTGGTCAACACATTTCACAATGCTTTTGTTTCTTTAAACATTTTATTTTTTACCAAACTTTTTAAGTGCAGCCTGCTGGAGTTTAGCAAGGCAAGGTACAAAAATTAGCTCTGGTAATAAAAATATGGCTTTTAGTTTTGTTTTTACATATATTACACTGTTTGATACGTTAAAGGAAATTTTAAATCAGAACTTTACTAGAAATGTTATTAAAAAATGAATTGCATTTAAAAAATAACACTTCTATGTATTTGTATAATAATTTTCAATAATGATAAATATCTTAATTATTCGGCTGAAAACTACATATAGACATCACATGTTTTTTTTGCCTGGGACTTGTACATCTTAGTCATCTCCCACCACAGTCCTGCAGTAGTCTGCTAACATAGCCTAAAATATAAATTTTCCTCAATAACTGCTTTTCATCATCAAGATGTTCTTTTGCATCTTTAACTGCACCACAGTTATCAGGAAGTCCAAAAGAGAGTGTAGAAAGCGGATCTTCAAGTATAAGTTGCAGCCTGATAGGCTAAGATAAGTTATATGCTCTGTTATTTCCCAAAAAGTTCTCAGCTACAAGTTTGAATTCAGATTCGCAAGCTGTTTTCTCATGACTATGGAGGAACTGTTCAAAATGTTTATCTTTGAGAAGTTCACATAGCTGTGTGTCAATAGAAACACCTTCCTTTAGCCTCACTCAGTCTTGAGAATTTTTATGTGAGATGCTTGAAAGTGAGTCCTTCCATTTCAACAACTTTACAAAATTCTTCAGAAGCACCAATTTTATATGCAATGGTTTTAACAAAACCGTTTTAGGGTCTACTAGTGGGTCTACTGTGTAGGCCATTATGATGGAGTGTTCAGACCCATCACTGGTGAAAAGAGGCTAAGGCATTTTAGAGCGAGAGTTCAGTGAGGAATGAATATATTGTCATGGTCTTCCTTTACTGGACATATCCATTACTTGACAAAGAAGGAGCTAATCAAGCCAGTCTCTGCTTTACTTAGAGGGGTATATAAATCAGCTTGCTGAGTCTTAGACTGATTCAGCAGAGACTCACATAGGCAACTAGGTGGCACATACCTGCTTACTGTTTAGATATAGTGTGAAGGAACAATTACTTTTTGTTACAAAGTGGTTTATTGTTCAATGA
Source organism: Discoglossus pictus (assembly GCA_027410445.1). NCBI lineage: Eukaryota > Metazoa > Chordata > Amphibia > Anura > Alytidae > Discoglossus > Discoglossus pictus. The sequence goes on from CM050163.1 coordinate 486,015,513, forward strand.
AATATGTCTGTCCTAGCTTACAATAAATTCTCTAGCAAAGGAGGTTGTGACAACAGATTCAATAGATAACTTTAAAAAGCGGATCAATATACTTTTTATAAAAAGCACATACATGTTTATCTTTTTAACAAGAGAAAAAAGGATACTGATTCAGAGAATAATCCAATTGCCATTTTGGGGTCAGGAAACAACTATTTCTCTTGAGACACCTGGCAATGTTTCAGTGGGTTTTTTTTTGCCTTCCTCTGGAAAAATGAACAATTAATTCACATATCAAAAGGATCAAAGGAAATCTAGAAAGTTTAACTTGGACTAATAGTCTTTTTTTGAACCTCAATTACTATATTACAATTAAGGAACATTCAAGACAAAATTTGAGAAGAAATACACTTATTGAAAAGCGTTACTCTGTTACATATAGTGGCAGTGCTGGGATTTCTAAACCCCGTTTTATTCTCAATTTGCTTTGGGTAAGATTACCTCAGCAATTAAGTAGATAGTCTGCTTTACTGTTTCATTTTTTGACTGTACCCTTTCTTCTAGGACAATTTATACAGAATGATTGTTGAAGTGGATGTCTGAATAGCAGCAACAACAAAATTGACAGCAACAGGAGCAGCATCAGCAGCAACAACTATTTCAGGTCCAGTTACAGTAGAATTCCCAGGCTAAACTGTCACAAGTGATGAATATATTTGAGGAACAAAATGTTGCAGGGACTTCCAATAAAGTGTCCTGGTGCGGATGAGACCGGAGGACGATCCTGAAGCCTACTTGACAGTGTTTGAAAGACTTGCTACTATGGTTCAATGGGATAAAGTTACCTGAACAATAAGGCTGGCTGCCTTCTAATTGGTGAACATAGACTGTATTATTTTACCTCAGGGGTATGATAAAGTTATTTTAGGCCTATGATAAAGTTAATATCAGTTATAACTGTTTGTATGGGATTTTCTGATGAATGTTATACAATAAGGTACAGAGAACATTTTTGTTTTAGGCACAAACTGGGGGGCTTTTGCTCAGTAACTCTAGAATCTGGCCTATACATGGTGAAAACCTTCAGTTTGCCCAACAGCTGAAATACTGGACATGATAATCTTACAACATTACATATCTCACAACATTATTACAGTATAAACATTTCCTTATATTCTGCTGTCCAAATTTCGGAAGTGTTTTTGCAAGCACAAGGACTTGCTAAACTCCAGCATGCTCACAAAAAGTAATCTAAGAAAGGTAGAAATTCCTACCTTAAGGGAAAAGAGTTTTTCCTAAGAGAGACATTTTTTCTAAGAGTTTTTTCTAAGAGAGACATTTGGAGATCAAGATTGAGTGAAGACAGAGGTGAACCAAAAGTTTTATATTTTAAGTGTGGGGAACCAGGTCATAAAGCTAGAATTTAGTTGTTGCTACCTCATGGGGCAATGTTGTGTTAGTAATCTAGCAAAATATTTTAATTATGGAATTATTGTGGTCTATGAGAAGGTAAATGATAAGGACATTAAGTCTATTGTAAACACAGGTTGTTGGAAAAAAGTAATTCAGCATGAACTGCTGTTATAGGAGAACATAGATAACTTGTATTAATGGGGACATAAAGCATTATTCTTCAGCCAAAGTTTTCCTGCCAAAAGATGAGTATATCTCATAAATGACTGTGGGAGATGTCTATGAAATTGACTTACGCAGTGGTAAAATTTCTGAAGATTTAATTAGGGTTCTAAATTCCATATTCAGTGTGTGAGACACAAAGAGAGCTCAATCTTGAATTATGGGAGCTATTTCCCTTTCAAAGAGTAGAAGACAAGATTCTATAAAAAAGATAAGAGACACTGAAGCCGGGAATCTAGAAAAAAACTTTCCCAATCTTTACCAACAGTCACTACATAAGGCAATTTCGTAGAGACCCACACAGTTATTTGTGAGGCATACTCATCTGTTTGCATGGGACAGAGCTTAAAAGCTGTACTGCCCAAGAATGTAGCCTATCCGAAGAAATAGAGTGGGAGAGTACTGAATATAAGCCTATGGTATTAGAACGAGATCCAAGAGAGTTACTGGTAAGCCTACCTGATGTTAAATGAGAGCAACAAACTATTACAACATTAAGAGAAATGTGATGACAGCTCTGGTGGGGGAGAAGCCTGTAATAAAGTACTGTGGTACCTGCTTTTCATTCCTCCACAAAGGAGCCTAGTCCAATCTTCCCCAAGGGAATCCATTTTCTGGACCAGCACAAGAAGGACATGAAATATGGCTTTGTTGTTTCCAGCCTGGGGCTACCCCTGTGATAATCATGGTTCCCCTGTTTGGAAAGTGTAGGACAAGGCGACCCTCATCACCAGTGAATACTGGTTATGTCTGTGTGTTTTGGACATTGTGTGGCTAATCTCATGTTATACTAATTATGTACATACTAAATATGCCTATTGTTGGTATATAGTTTTATATGAAGTTGTGTAACTGATATACTGTGATAAAAATATTGTTTGCAAGGGCAGGTCTAAGAGGCCAATTATGAAACTAACACAATGGGGGCATTCAGCATTGAATACCTTTGGTTTAGCTGGCTATCCTATCTTAATTATTTTACCTTTTTGTTACTCTGCACCTAATTGAGTTACCAGAACCTGTTTGTTTGTCCCATGTATATTAGGTCCTGTGTGTTTCAATAAAGGGAATTACCCCATTTGAAAGTATACAAGTGTGTCAGATATATTTCTGAGGGTGAGAAAGAGCTATTTAGTCACTTTGCTTCAGTTTGTCAAGGAATCTTGCATTTACATTCCAGGTATACATTCCTGCTTTCCACAGATCCTGAAGCAAGACTCCTTACAGGGGATTCCTTAGCACGTATCCACATAAATCGTAGAGGAGAGGACCTCACCAGTGGGATCCATTCATTGGCTCGTCCAGCTGGACTCTCCTCTAGAAATATAATAAAAGTAAATGTGAATATTGGCGATGTGTGCACAAACGTAGTCAGTTTCTAAATTTTATGTTAGGATATAACTTATTATACAGAGTCTGTAGGCTTCATTAGACTGAGGAAGAATGTTGGCAGATAGTGGTACCTAAATGTTATTGAAAATCAATGATTACAGCTTTATCATACTATTCCCCTGGCAGTTCATTTGGGAAGAGAGAAAACACTAGGATGGCGACTTTATCGATTTTGCTGGCCTGGTATTTATAAGGCAATAGAGAATATTTGCACATCCTGCCCAGAGTGTCAGCTAGTGGCTCCAAAGGGACAAACTTTAACGATTGGACTCTGGGGGGCCTCAAGGGACCAGTTTAAAACCTTTTCAGGCAAGGCTAAGTTCAGGAAAAGCCATGTTGTGTAACCATGTTCTTAAATGTATAATAGTGGGATCTGGTGTTTTTTTTATTGGCATGTGAATAGAACCTGAAAATGGTTGTCTGAGCACCTTTGTCAGTCATTGCAAGGGGCGCGCTGATTGGCTTTGGCGCTCATTGGGAGCCTCTCTCCTTGTGTACTTTTGGTCCTCTGAGCACCCTCTGCGCTCATTGTAAGCCCCACGCTGAACGCCTTTGTGGCTCATTGCGATCCTCTCCCCTGGTCCTTTTTTTATTTTCTATCACATATAATAGTTGTCAAACTATGAATCGTCGTCACGCTTTGCGAGCTCGCAAAGCGAGCTTGCAAGAACTGGGTCTCTTGCTTCATGAAGCGAGGGGCCGCATTTGCGGAAGGTGGAGGCTCCAACGTCGGCTGCAATGAGCCACGGGTCCGCATTTGTGGAGGTGGAGGACCCCACGTCAGCTACAATGAGCCGGAGGCTCATTGTAGGCCACAGGGGCCCCATTTCCGGAGGTGGAGGCTCTACGGCACCAAAAAAATACGAACTGCGAGTCTTACAACGCAAAATTTACTTAGCCAAAAAAATATGAGACGCCATTACAAACTCGCAAAATTACGACCTTAACGGACAAACCGCGCGCACCTGAAAACATTAAATACACAATAAATACACACAAAAAATACATAAAAAGCTTACCCACAGCAAGGGGGGAGGGGGGCACCCAGGACCGCTGCAAGTGAAGTTACACCTCAATTTAAGTCCAAATTCCTGTGTTTAGACACACGAAAATCCCCTAAGCGAGAGAAAAAATGGCCGCTGAAAAAAAAGAAAACGAGGCTACACAACCCTAAAGCCGCAAAACAACAGCAAGCACACTCAGATTTTCGAAAAGACGTACAAGCTAAAGATACACTTTTAGCAAGGACGCTAAATCATCCACACACGCGTACCACATACACATTTGCCGCCATTTTACAACACTAACTTACATAATGCGGAAGTACACAGCTACACTAACGGCTTTCCCTTGTGCATGCAGCCTACTTACACTACACACTGCACACATTGCTGACACTTACACCTCAGCTCCACAACAGTGCAAACCTACATTATATGCTGCAGGAACATCGAAACAGATTGTCAGCTCTTCAGCACAATGCTTCCTGCATATATTACTTCAAAATAGGTAAAGTATATTCATTTATTAATTTATTATTCATTAAAAAAGCATACAAAACCACATATACACAAAAAAAAACACAATCGCAATAAACACAAAAGCTATTCACTGTGCGCCTCACAACGAGCGCCAAGGCTGCTCATAGCACACAAAGCTTTGCAATAAGAGCAAAAAGCTGATCAGCGCCCGACCAAACATTAACAGCAAAAGCGCCTCTCAGAAAGCAAAATACAACAACCAACAGCTTCGCAATGAGCGCAGAAGGATCTCAGACCACCGAAAAAAATTCTGTGGCAAACAGCATTACCTGCCTTACAATTTTATTGCTTCGTCATTTTTTACAGGCAAGTGGCTAGTATAAATATATATATATATATATATATATATATATATATGTATATATATATTTGTTAATGCTAATCAATGAATTAATGAAATAATAAATTAATATACTTAACCTATTTTGAATTAATATATCCAAGAATCAATATCCTGAAGAGCTAACAACCTGTTTTGATTTTCGCCATTCCTCCTTGCAAATCTGCTCCAGCTCCTTCAAGTTGGATGTTTTGCGCTTGTGAACACCAATCGTTAAGTCTGATCACAGATTTTCTATTGGATTGTGGTCTGGGCTTTGACTAGGCCATTCCAACACATTTACATGTTTCCCCTTAAACCACTCAAGTGTTGCTTTAGCAGTGTGTTTGGGGTTATTGTCCTACTGAAAGGTGAACCTCCCTCCTAGCCTCAAATCACGCACAGAGTGGTACAGGTTTTGCTCAGGAATATCCCTGTATATAGCACCATCCATCTTTTCCTCAACTCTGACCAGTTTCCCAGTCCCGGGCTACTAAAAAATATCGCCACAGCCTGATGCTGCCACCACCATGTTTCACTGTGTCGGATGGTGTTCTTTGGGTGATGTAATGTGTTGGGTTTGCACCAGACATACCATTTTCTTTGATGGTTGGAGCACCTTCCTCCATACATTTTGGGAGTATACCACATGCCTTTTCACAAACTCAAGACGGGCCATTTTGTTTCTTGCTGAAAGTAATGGCTTTCTTCTGGTCACTCTGCCATAAAGCCCAACTCTATGGAGTGTACGGCTTATTGTCGTCCTATGTACAGATACTCCAGTCTCTGCTGTGGAACTCTGCAGCTCCTCCAGGGTTACCTTTGGTGGGCGGCCGTCTCTTGGCAGGTTTTCTGTTGTGCCATGTTCTTTCCATTTGGTTAGGATAGATTTGATGGTGCTCCTGGGGTTCATCAAAGATTTGAATAATTTTCTATAACCTACCCGTACTTCTCAACAACACTGTCCCTTCCTTGGTCTTCATGGCAGTGTTTAGTTAGTGGTGCCTCTTGCTTAAGTGTTGCAGCCTCTGGAGCCTTTCAAAAAAGTTGTGTAAGTGTAATGACAGATCATGTGACACTTAGATTGCACACAGGTGGACATTGTTTCACTAATTATGTGACTTCTGAAGGTAATTGGTTGCACCAGAGCTTTTTATGGGCTTCATAACAAAGGGGGTGAATAAACTGTTTGTTTTGCTGTGTAATTGGGCATTTTGTAATGGTAATGTTATTAGTTGTAAGTTAGTGTTGGCGGCGATTGTCTATTCGTTACGCGAGTGTGGCATTTTCCATTGTCCCTAATAGTATATTTTATACCTCGTACGTGCCTGTGTAAAACTCTTATGTGCTTGGTGGTATTATGCTTCTTTTTTGGGTCGTGTAGCGTAGTTTTCATTTTTGTCGGCCGTCATTTTTTTTCTTGCTTAGGCGACTTTCATGTGTGGAAACTCGGCAAATTGTGGTTAAATTGTCGTTATCACCTGACTCCCAGACGTCGTGCCTGTCCCCCCATGCTGTGAGTCGTGTTTGTTTTGTATCTTTGTTAATTTTGGTGGTGTTGTTGTTGTTTTTGTATGTGTGCAGTTCGGCCTTTAAGTTCGTATTTTTTTGACCTCGTATTATGTTTTTTTCTAAGTGTCGCGGCTCGTAGTTTTTTGTGTAAAAGTCTTATGTGCTTGGTGGTGTTATGTGTGTTTAGGGGTCATGTAGCCTTGTTTTTTTTGTTTTTTTAGTAGCCATTTTTTTTCTCGCATAGGAGATTTTCGTGTGTGGAAACTCTGCAAATTGTGGTTATCAGAGCTTTGGGTTATCTGGTTAGGTCACTTCAGATCCCAGGCCTGGGTTTTGCTGTTAGGTGAAGCGTATCAATTTATGAATATACTTTGATCACGCATGAGAGACTAGGGAGTAGAGTAACATATACATATTCAAATTCCTGCAGAGTTAACTGTTAGTTGTAACACATTGCAAAATGTGTATCTCTGTTAGTTTACAGATAAAAATAACACTACTGCAGTGCACATAACATCACAAAGCAGCACCAACATTAATTATTGTGGGCCACACTACACTACACACAGAAACAATCATGTCACAGTCTATAAAACTAGTATCATGTCCATTTAAATATTTTAATAATAATATTAATTTAATATTAACAACCCAGTGTGCCAGAGTCCCAAATAGCAGGGTTGCAGGTGGGGTTCAGGGGGTCCCTTCGTGGCACCAAAATCAGTCATGACAACAAGCACAACCAGAGACATAACAAAATGGCACTAGTAGGTATGCCCCTCGGGTTAGAAGTTGCCTACAACATTACTGTGGAAGAGCTGAGGGTGAGTACGGTAAACACCAAATATAATGAAGTGGGTGGGTCAAAGACGAGAGGACACCCAGCTGTGGATTTGTCTGGAAGGGAAATGAAAGTTCATTGCTTCAAAGAACAATTTAGCATATGAACCTAAATTGACGATAGACAAACATGAGATGACAAAGATAAACATTGATATCTTGGGAATCAGTTAACTCAAATGGTCTGGAATGGGACATGTTACATCAGACCAGTTCTTGTACTGTGATCAAAAACAAAAATGGCAATGATTTATCAGAAGCAGATCAAATATAGAAGAGGTGTCAGGAATACACTGAAGGATCTTAACAGAAGTGGCCAATAGAGCGGAAAAGAGCAACATCCGAATCCTAAAAAATGCAGTGCCAAAGAGTACTCAAATAATAGAACAATTGCACTCATTTTACATGTCAACAAGGTAGTGCTTAAGATCCTGCAAGCTCAGTTCCAACAATATATGGACTGGGAACTAGCAGATGTGCCAGCTGGGTTCCACCAAGGAAGAGGCACATGAGATCAAATTGCCAATGTCTGCTGGATGATAGAGAAAGCAAGAGAATTAAAGAAAAATATTCACTTCTGCTTCATAGACTATTCTAAAGCATTTGGTCAGAACTGAACATGGAACAATAGAATGGTTCAAGATCGGGAAAGGAGTGCAACAAGGTTGTATAAACTGACACCTTATTTATTCAGCTTAAAAGCGGAGTACATCATTCAGGAGGCTGGAAGACATATTAACAACCTCAGATATGCAGATGATACCACTCTGATGACTGAAAGTGAGGAGGAGCTAGAGGACCTTTTGATCAGGGCAATAGCTGGCTTGCTGTTCAATGTTAAAAAGCTGAAGATCAAGGCATGCAGCAATTTCAGTCCCTGGGGAAGAAGTGGAGTTTTTTATTTTCCAGGAATCCAAGATCTCTTCAGAAATTGAAAGATGTTTGCTTCTGCATAGGAAAGCTATGGCAAGCTTAGACAAGCTAGTAAAAAGTAAATATATTACATTATTAACAAAGGTATGCATCGTTAGAACTATGTTATTCCTAGTAGTAACATACTGATGTGAGAGCTTGACATAAAGAAAGTTGAGTACCATAGAACTGGTGCCTTTACATTGTGGTGTTAGAGAAAACCACTTAGAACTCTTTGGACTGCAAGGAGATCCAATCAATCGATAATACAGGAATTCAAGCCTAACTGTTCTCTGGAAGGAATGATCATGAGTCTGTAAAGTAAATATTTAGGCCATATCATGAGAAGTTAGGATTCCCTAGAGAAGATTGAAGGCACACATAGAAGTGGACAGCAGAGGCAGAGATGGATAGATGAGATTATTGAAGCATTGAACATGAGCTTGATGGAGCTGCGCAGAGGGGTAATGGTTGACATATGCCTGGAATGCTGAGTTCTATAGGGTCACAGAGAGATGGGCATGACTGATCGACTAAACAACATCTTGTCCAAGGAGACTGGGCAGGTCTAGCAACAGTCTCATCTCAACGAGTTCCTCATTTATTACCAGCATTAGGTCCTATATCCTTTTCTTCTTTTTCTGCCAACACTGTTTCCATTTCCTACAATAATCCTGTATAAGCCGGTTGTGTTAATTTCCTTTGCATCACTGTTATTCACATATATACAGTATCTCACAAAAGTGAGTACACCCCTCACATTTTTGTAAATATTTTATTATATCTTTTCATGTGACAACACTGAAGAAATTACAATCTGCTACAATGTAAAGTAGTAAGTGTACAGCCTGTATAACAGTGTAAATTTGCTGTATCCTCAAAATAACTCAACACACAGCCATTAATGTCTAAACCGTTGGCATCAAAATTGAGTACACCCCTAAGTGAAAATGTCCAAATTGGGCCCAAAGTGTAAATATTTTGTGTGGCCACCATTATTTTCCAGCACTGCCTTAACCCTCATGGGCATGGAGTTCACCAGAGCTTCACAGGTTGCCACTGGAGTCATCTGCTAAAAACTGACTATGCACGGTTTAAGAAGTACCTCTGTGCATGCTTCCTTATCACATATTTTGTATATAATAAAAATCAATGCCTTTTGAATTATTTACGCTATTTTAGAAAATGTGTTCCATTTGTTAAAGCAGTAAATATACAATAAAGAACATCTATCCTCAATCTGTTTATGTTTTCAAATTCACATAAAGAAAACACCACTGGAAACTGAAAGCCCTGTACACCCTAGTCTATCAAAAACTCTCTTGTTGGTCTATTATAAGGTACACAAACCTACTGCACAATACATCTTTAGTTTTTCTTGTAGTATGACATCTTTGTATTTGTTTCCTAACTCATGGTATGCACTCAGACCAATATGCTGCTGTGCAAGCTTGCTGTCAAAGAACTGATGAAATCCATTGTTGTGTTGTCGGAGCCTGCTGCTAGTCCATTAGCAACTGTCTGTAGGAGGAGAAGACAAATTGTGTCAATGTTCTGTGTCAAAAGACCACACTGTTGTTTGCCACTTTGACTTCACGACAAATAGTTATCTTGCAGTGTGACAGGTGCAGCCTCTGGTAGTTTATGTGGAAATAATGCAGAAATCTAGCAACCTTTTGATGGATAACATTGGTTTAATCAATGCTCTATGCAATTTGTAGTCTGTTTTTTTCTTTACAAGGTTTCGCACAAGATAAGAGAAGTGAGAGACAAGTTGAACAGATAACAAACATATTTTTTGCTCTACACTGGACTTTAAGTAAAGGTTCAGCTTCTAAAGAAATGTACAGTTTATACTCATTTCATAGTGTAGTTTTTTTTACACACACAACCACATCTGTGTTATCACATATAATAGTTATCAAAGGAGTCACAGGGGAGGGAGAGGGGGGAAGAGACATAGGGGTGGGAGACAGGGGAGAAAGGAGAGGGGGGCAAAACACAAGAGAAGGGGGGAAGACATGGGAGGGAAAGGGGGGAAGAGACACAGGGGAGGTAGAGGGGTGAAAGAGACACAGCAGGGAAAGAGACACAATGAAGGGAGGTGTGGGGAAGAGACACAGGGGAGGGGGAAGAGACACAGGGGAGGGAGGGGGTAGAGACACAGGGGAAGGAGATGGGAGGAAGAGACACAGGGGAAGGAGAGGGGAGGAAGAGACACTTCAAATATTATCCTGTAATTTTTTGATGGGCAAGGAGGCGGTGGGAAGAGACACAGGGGAGAGGGGGGAAGAGACATAGGGGAGGGAGGGGGAAGAGACACAGGGGAGGAGGGGGAGGAAGAGACACAGGGGAAGGAGAGGGGAGGAAGAGACACTTCAAATACTATCCTGTAATTTTTTGATGGGCAAGGAGGCGGTGGGAAGAGACATAGGGGAGAGGTGGGAAGAGACATGGGGGAGGGAGAGAGAGAAGAGACACAGGGGAGGGGGGTAGAGACACATCAAATATTATCCCGTCATTTTTGAGGGGCAAGTTACTAGTATCACATATATAGTTGTGAGCATACGAGTTGTTGCTAACGCTTGCGGGCTCGCGTTGCGAGCCGCAGCCCTCACGAAGCCAAAGGCGCTCCTTGCCAGCAACTGCGACACTCGCAAACTTCACATTGTAACGCAAAAAACATACGCAACACGTTACCACACATTAGGACCTCGCAAAAATCGTCTGCAACCTGCGAACATGAAAAAATTAAAAACACAATAAATACACACAACACATACATAAAAAGCTTACCTACAGCAAGAGGGAGCATCCAGGACGTCAAAAAAGCAAGTTATACCTTCATTTAACACAAAATAAAAGAGTTTAGACACTCAAAAATTCTCTAAGCGAGAGAAAAAATGGCCGTCGAACAAAATGAAAACGAGGCTACAGCACTCTAAACACGCAAAACACCACAAGAAACTCACAAAACACCACAAAAAACCTATGAATATTCCGCTAAGACGCATACCACACATTACCCACCATTTTAGAACAATGCGGAAGTACACAACTATGCTAACGGTTTTGTCTCGCGCATGCACAGTATTACACTGCACACATTCATCACGCTTACACAGCAGCTCCACACCACTAATGCTGCAGCAACATCAAAACAGATTGCCAGCTCTTCAACACAATGCTTCAAAATAGGTAAACTATATTCATTTATTAATGTATTATTTATTTCATTATTATACACCAAACAGCATTAGCTCACTTACAATTTTATTGCCGTCATTTTTTGACGGGCAATTCGCTAGTATATAATAATATTTCAGCATTTGCCATTATTACATTGATCTTTTGTATTACTTTTGATTAGAAAAAGAAAGTTGCATCTTTCAAAAGCTTTTAATTTTAAATTGCACATTTGTCTCATAAATATTATCATGGCTACGAACTTGCCCATCAAAAATGACAGGATTAAAATAGTAAGGGTGGCAATGCTGTTTGCCACACAATGTGAGGCTTTTGGTCCTCTGAGCACCTTCAGTGCTCATTGCGAGCCTCTCCGCCGCCGTGTACTTCTAAGTCCCGCATGCCTGGCATTGTTCATGTAAGTGTTACTGTCTTAAGCATCGTGTATTTTGTAAGTTTTGCGAGCATGGCGTTGTTGAGCCTCGTTTTCATGCTGTTTCTGAAATTTAGCATTTTTCGTCCACCATTTTTTTGCTTGCTTAGGCGATTTTCGAGTGATGAAAAACTCCAAACATGGGTGTAATTAGCTTGCAACCTCACTCCCAGGCTTTCTTTGTCTCCCCCCTGTGCTGTGTGTGAGTGTGTTATATTTTTTTGTAGATGCCTCGCCTTCACCGCTCAATGCCGCTTAAGCACTGCGCTGCTGCTTTGCCTCGCTTCGTGAGGCTTGCATGTGTGATGGGGCCACTGGCTGCAATGAGCACCTTTGGCGCTCATTGCAGCCATAGTGCTGCGCAGCTGCTTTGCGTGGGACGCAACTGCGGCTGCTTCGCATGGGACGCAAGCCTTAGAGCTGCGCGGCTGCTTCGTGCAGGACTCAACTGCGTTACCAACATCGCAAATGTTACGAACAGCACAAATATCCACAACTATATATGTGATATACTGCAATACTTTTATTTTGCACTAAAAAATGTCCTACAAATACAACCATTAAGACTTACACTTATAAAATTAGACAACTACAATACCGCAGTCATGATACATTTTCTGAAGAGCCCCACCAGTTTGCCCACTTTCAGTATTATTTTCTGTCATAGTATTCCAGTCATTTGATCTTCCAATGATTATTACTGTTTAGTTGTTTTGGGACTTATTCATCCTGATATCTGGATCTGTGCACGTCCTAAAATTAAGTTCAGTACACAATATTTTGTTCAGAAAATCTGTGAAAATTATTTTTACCCAAGTGATTTGTATTTCACTCATTTAACAACATAGGGTCCATTTGCCACATATATTGCTCAATAACGTGCTTTAGATTTCGCCTGGTAGGGACAATTATAGAGGCAACTTCTTTTGTTGGCACTTTTATGCATGTTTGCCCTCATAACTGACTGACAAAAGATTTAGCATTCAGATGTGAAACACATTACTGTTCCCACTGCTGAATACATCAGTAGAGCTACTGTACTTATCCACACGACTGCAATTTTGCCTGCTGATGTGCATCGTAAATATTACATGCTAAATCTTCTCAAATGTGTTTTCCTGGCTACTGTACTTTAAGATCTGTTTGTTTGTTTTGTTTTGGCAGCAATACATTTTCATTTACTTGGGAACACCTTTTTCGTCTTAAATTTGTCAAAGCTTTCTATTGCTTTAAAATGTCTCTTAAGGTATATTTATTTAATTTTTGCTAGTAAAGGTGACTAAGCTAGACATCTGTAAGGGACAACTGCAAGTTTAAGAGCACAATTAAGTAGGAAAAAAACAAACTCTATACCTTAAGTATATCGTTTTTCTTTTAATATTTAAAATACTGTTTTTATAGGATTTATTTCCTATATATGATTATTCCTAGGATCTACCATCGGTGTAGTCTAATGTTTTAAATTAGTTTTTTGTATTACAATCTCTTTCCTGTAGTGTAGTGAACCCCACATTGCCCCCTCCAGGCCCCCTCCATACATATATAGCCCCAGGGGATCCAGGGGGGTCAGCAAAAGAAACATTTGCTGGATTGTTAAAACAGGAGTTAAATAATGTTATATGAATATGTTAAAAAAAAAAAAACTATTTTGTGGATAGTGGGTGTACCCAAGATTTATGTGTGAACTGAACCTATAATATGTATGACTGCAAAAAAAATGTTTTTACAAATTCTAGAAATGATGATTTAGCCTCTAGTAGAAGAGACACACAGTAAATTAAAACAGTTGCAAAATTACTAATATGCTGCTAATTTGAATAGGTATAGTGCTCACACAGTATGAAGTTTCAATATGTGGTCAAGTTTCCTGTGTCATGTGCTTCATACAAATTAATTACACATCAACATTTCTTTTGCACTGTAAACTAAGGGTGTCAGATTCATAACATTCTTTATATAAATAGATTCCAATTGCAAGCCTAAAAAAAGAAAGATTATTAAGTGTTCTCCTTATTTAACTTAGTAGAGTATAAAATAGTTAACATTGCAAAATCAAAATCATTTTGGAAAAGCATATCCTCTTATTTTCTTTTTAGCGGAAACTTTCATTTTTTCTTGGCATGCTCTTAATTTGGTTAAGGAAGAGGAGAAATATGACATACTTTAAAGTGGTTTTGGCAATATTATGAATAGCTCATGCACAACTGCACTTACAGTATGGCATACACACAGCAAATTTAATAAAGAATAAAAACAGAATACGAGCCATGCCTTTCTGCATGAAATAATATTCTTTATATAAATGTAGTGTCCCATTTACTAATTGTTTCTTCATTCAAAAAAGCTTCCAGCAAAGTTAAACAGACAGCACAGCATCTAAGATGCTTTCATTACAATGAAAGATTTCAATGAACATATGTTTTAATCTTAGTTTGAATTCTGAATTGTAATAAATTGTAATTGACTATTTGAAAGCATGCCGTGAAAAGGATTTTTTAGCAATATTCATCAATCATTTTCTTGTTTATGCAAACTTTGTATATTCCTTAAGGGGTCTAATACAATTTTTTGCGACATATAATAATGTAAAACCTTCACTGTGGTCAACATGGAGATGTAAACTAGTGAAGGCTTTATTACACTTTAACACCAATACTATCAGACTCTCTAAAGAGTCTTCAGACTTTGCTTTGCTAAAAAAAAAAATCAAAGTACATTGCATTTTTTTATTTTATTTATAATAATAATAATTTATTTATATAGCTCTTTTCTCCCAAAAATGGAGAAAAGCAAAATAGAGAGAGAGAGAGAGGAACACTGTAACAGCAATGAATAAAGTATTTTTTTTTTTTTTTTTTTAATGAAGGGATTTTTTACGATTTTATAAGATTTTCTTCTAAATAGGGCGCAACGTGCTTTGAAAGAAAGGAAATTGAAAGGTTTAATAACTGTCATATTCAGTAACCCCTGCTCAACATGATTGCAAGTGTGCTATTTGCAATGCCTGCGAGGATCCCCTACTAGCAATATTACAATTGCTTCCCCGTTGATTTTCACAAATACTGTAAGTAATATTATGAGTTGCTTTTGCTCAATAAAGCTATTCAATTCCAAATTACTAAAAATGAGTTATTACTTGCATCTTGTAATAGTACTGATTATGCCTAAAAATATTAATACTATAGAGTACCTACAAAGGCATAAAAAGGCCTCAATGATCCACATGGCACTCCAACAGCCCTAATAAATTCCTCAACATGTAAAACCGTAGCCCGTAACGTAGTCCGTAAGACTTGTGGCTATTAAATTGGTTGCATAAAGCAACCCGCGAACGACTTGTGGGGTAAATGTGAAAAAACCCTATGGGATGTCGAAAATTGCACTCCGCGTCTGCAAATGCTTTGTCCTGTCAAGCCTGTAACTGTTACATTCGAAAATCACTATTAAATTACAACCTATTGACTGGCGTTCAACCCAGTAACACGCAAATGGAGCCAAAAAGCCAATGGGTACTAGAGAGGACCAACAGGTGGTTTTAAGTCCCATCCATAGCACTGTTAATGCAAATATACACGCCCCACTGTACTTATAATTAAAGGGAAAGTGATGTTAGGTGTTAAAATTAATAGCACAACATTCTCAAGCTCTCAAATCTGCATAAAATACATTTGTTTCGCTTTAATTTCTGTGTTGTATCGAGCCCGGCAGTCAATGTGTTAATACATATAATGGAACTCACATGGATTAGAATATCATATTTACTGATTTATTAATATTGCATTATTTCTGGAATACGGGTCCGATCAAAACCCGTCATTGAAGCGCATAAGGCTTTGATATTTAACCTCCATTTTTCGGAGACTTAATAATGACAATCTCTTTTGCCATTGGCTCAGTCTAAGCCCGTAACTATTTGATCATGTTCACGGCCGAACATCCCACGTGCGCAAGAATGGTTTACAGGTTTGCATCTCAAGCCTGTAACTCGTGACATGGTCTAATTTAATAGCTCTGTAAGGCAGCTGAATTTCAAGCCCACAGCCCTAGCTGGTGTGCCGATGCCGCTACGGGCTTCGAATTTAATAGGGCTGCATGTCTAAAACACCACACTACACTACATAAAAATAAAAACATAAAAACTCCAACATAAAATAAAAAACACAATAAATTTAACAAAATAGTAAAACATAAAATGACATAACATACAAAAGATTACCATAAAATAAAAACTATTTACCAATAAAATTAATAAAGTACATATAAAACAATAAAAACTCACATTAAAATAAAATAAAAAATAACTTGAAAAATAAAACATAAATTAAAAGTACTTTCTTATTATTATTATTATTATTATTATTATTATTATTATTATCATTTATTTATAACGCACCAACATATTCTGTAGCGCTGTACTCTGAGTTGACTAATCAGACTTAGGAAATATTTTTACTTAAGCCACAGAAAGCATGGCAATGTCCATTTGCAGTGGGGGAGGTTCTCCTAGGAGGAGCTCTATTAAGGACTCCATGGTAAATAGGAGTTACTGGATGCCTCCAAGATACGAGGTCTGTGATGGGGTTAACTTTTAGGTGCCACAGGGGTTCTTAAATGACCCTCCTAGCACAGAATTAAAACTTTAGTTGCCATGACATTCTCAATGGATCCCCCTACTTATGTAGATGAGGTGATCAGAGAAGTGGATGATTAGCAGTGAGCGGAAAAGAAGCATTGATCGAGGGAATCCCCATGGATTCTCATTAGTGTCAGTGGTTTTGTGCTCAACATTATTACTGGACACCGCCTTACTTTTAATCATTGCAACTTTTCTTACAAGGCTTGTGTTTATTGCAGCATAACAATATTACTAATAAATTGAGTAATTTTCTACTTTTTTGGTCTTCTTAACTTTCCCCACACGTATCAGAATTCTACGTTTTAGTCGCTCAACTCTTCTAGTAGAATTTCCCTATCCAGATGGAGCAGTGAAACTAAATTCCCATTTAATTGAATTCAAATAATTAATATATAAAAGCATTTTAAATTTAGGTGGAACCCCCCTCCAAAAAAAAAAGTATGTTTGCCTCAGCATATATATATTGAGCTCTGAATTAATAACCAGACCCGCCATTTATAAAATATAAGATATATTTTTACACATTCTGTAGTATATAGATATTTACAACAACTGTACTAAAAGAAATTCATGAAAATCACATACACCTTTCATCAATGTTGACACTGCTGAGATTCTGGGTGAAAAATGTAATTGATGATATGCTGAAAATCTCATAATTTCCCAATCCATATCATCTGGGTAAACAACAATGATTTGAATCACTTTGCTAAAATTAGTGCAATTTACTTTTATATTTGTACTAGTGTATTGATATTTGTTGTTTAGTCGTTCAGTTGTGTCCAACTCTCTGTGACCATATGGGCCGCAGCAAACAGTTGTAGTATTGATTGACTGGGTCTTCTTGCAGCCTCTAATCACTTTTCTCCAGCACCACACTTCAAAGGTATAAATTCTATTGTACTCAGACTTTTTTATGGTCCAGCTCTCGCTTCCATATGTTACTACTGGGAATACTAACTGTCATAACTAGATGGACAGCAGGACATGGTGCACATAAAGTACGTCACAGTTCTGGGTTAACATGTATGTGTTGTTATGGATGTATTGTAAGAAACCATTTTGTCTAGCTGGGGCCATGTTGACTGGTTCTTGACCCCAAATTACTAACCCTCCTGTCTCTTCCCCCTCCACGACCTGAGCAGAAGAGGGTCACATAGTATAAACACAGGATCTTGCAACAGATCAAAGCATAATAGATTTCCAGACCCCTCTATCTGGTCTAAGCTGGTCACATAGTATAAACACAGGATCTTGCAATAGATCAAAGCCCTCTATCTGGTCTAAGAGGGGTCGTAAAAGTGAAGCAGCCCCTAACAATTACCCCCCCCCCCCCCTTCCAAGCCTGAGACAGCTGGTGTGAGTAAAGACCGGAAAACCAGAGAAAAACATGGGTCTATGAAAGGAGGGATGGGTCTGAGAGGAGTTAGCTGATGGGTGTGGAAAGTTGTTAAAAGGTACTGGATCTGAAATAATAAACTGAGTCTCCTCGAACTACACAAGGATATGGATGTTCTTTTTTTTGTCCTAAACCAAGGGATGTAAGAGGGACAGATTAAACATACATCAGCACTGTGTATGAGTTAATCTGGAAAGATAACATAACTATGGCATTGGATCCTATCTGATACTTTGCTCCTACACACCGGGAGAACTCTGCTGACTCGGATTCCTGACAGTCCTGGGTACTGTTATGCTGTGTTGAATTCATTGCTGCTTAAAGGGATTGGCAAAAGAACCCTTGGTCCTACAGTGGTAGAGTAGGATCATAACACTAACTATGTGGAAATGTGTTGATAATGTAATATCTTTACTTTTTAATAGCTTGTCCAAACTTGCCCTAGCGTTCCTCCCCAGAAGCAAACATATATACATTTCATGGCTGCAGTCACCATCTGCAGAGATATTTAAGCCCAGGAAAATCAAATCTATCACTGCCTCCACTTTTTTCATATGTATTTGCCATCTGTTTTCCCCATCTGTTTGCCATGATCTTCATCTTTTTAACGTTAATCAGTAGACCAGCTTTTACTCTTCTTTTACCATCATCAATAGGCCCTGTAGTTCCTCCTCAGCATTAAAAGTAGTATAATTCGCATATCTGTAGCATCATCCACATTGATATTTCTTCCAGTAATATTGATTCTGGCTTTGGATTTTGGATTCCTCCCACTCAGTCTTAGACACAATGTATTCCATGTATAAGTTGAATTTTCAAGGTTACAGTATCCAACTTTGCCACTCCTTTCCCAATCTTGAACAATTCGGTTGTGTTCCATGTTCGGTTCTGACCATTGCTTCTTGGTCCTCATAAGGATTTCTCAGGAGGCAGATGAGATGGTCTGGTTTCCCCATCTCTTTAAAAACCTGTCACATTTTGTTGTGATCCAAACATTTAATGTCCATGAAGCAGGGGTAAACATTTTTTTCTAGAACTCTCTTGCTTTCTCTATCATCCATAATACTTAAGAGCATTGGCAATTTAATCACTTGTCGCTCTGCAACACCGACTAGCACATCTGGTAGCTATTGTTCCATATATTGTTGGAGCTGAGCTTGCAGGCGTTTAAGCATTAATTTGCTGACATGTAAACTGAGTGCAATAGTTTGATAATTGGAACACTCTTTGGCTCTGCCTTTTTGGGGGATTGGGATCTAGACTGACCTTTTCCAGTCTACTGGCCATTGCTTAGTGTGCTGCATATGATATAGTATACAGTAAATAGAGATATATCACATAATGCTTGTTACAATTAGCAACCCAGTGCTCAGGGCAACAGAAATAGTCTAAGCATATGTACCGTAAGTCCTTGTGGTAACTTCTTAAATTCACTGAGTTGCAGATACAAAATTCCAGGTTCAAGTCTGGCCATGGCCCTCTAAGTAGTAGGATGCACTCCCTACAAGCTTTACAGACTATTAAAACAAAGTTTGAACAAAAACTACAAAAATACTTAAAATGAAACCTAAATAAAAGCTACTGTACTACTAGAATGAAATAAATAATTCTGATCGGTTAAATTATCTTTTACTTTTTGGGGTTATCAACATGAACAAGGTGAAAATAATGGACTTTCTTTATTGGTGTAAAATTCTTTAATCAACAAATTTCTGACTCACCATAAAATAATGGGGCCATATTCAATTCAAAGCCCGCAACTCGCTCGCAGATGGTCGAATGTCTGCGAGTGTGTTGCATGCTCCCGTTCGTCTCCAATTGCAATGCTATTCAATTGCTCAAGGCTGCAAGACCATCATCATTACGGCAGTAAAACATGGAGGTTACATGTCAATCAATTAGGTTTGGGGTCCCATATGCGATAGGGCTTGTAATCCTGCAAAATTAAGAATTATGAAAATGAATGCCAATACTGTTTTAGTCCATATGGGTGGCCTGGTATGTATTAACTCACTGATACCCAAGATCGATTTAACCCTGAAATGAGACATAAAAATACATTTAATTCCCTGACGATTTGCGAGCTTGAGACTGTTGTGCAATTAATTCTAATGTCTATCATCGCTTGCCACGTTATTTACAGTCAGTACTGATTTTCTATTTGCATTTACAGTGCTACGAAAAGGTGTTTAACCCCCTTACGGGTCCTCTCTAGTACTCATAGGATTTTTTCCTTCATTTGCCATTAAGGGGGTGAAAACATTTGCGGGCTTGGGGAAATGGAGCAATTGAATAATGATTTGCGATTTTAGCCATCGTAACTCTTGCGAAAGTGAAAGATGAAAGGCTTCTGGAGGCTGTAAGTTACGGGTTTAACCATCGCAATTTTTTCATGGCCGTAACTCGGAAGCTGTTTGGAGCCCGCAAAAATGCGCAAATTGAATAGCAATTTAACTTGCGACCTCACTTACGTGCTACTGGATCGCCCAAAACCTCAATTGAATATGGTACATGTTAATTAGCACAAACATTGCAGTACAACACAATTGTCTTAACATTAACTATTTTTAAAAAGGTATTTCACATTTTCTGTGTTGCATACTTATTTCATATTATGATTTTAGACATTAATTTCACATGGAGCTCAAAAACTTATGTTATACACTATAAAATGTCTGTTTCAAATAATAAAACGTTTTCTGTTTTCTATTAAAAAGCAAAGGGATACAGTAAAATAAGCTCCAAACGGAATATAAATTAGAGAAATGGTAGTAACAAAAAATGTGCCCCCTAAAAATGTTCTTTTATATTTTACTCTCTTTTTTATTGTTCATTTGCTTGGCTCTTGTGGTAATCCATTTTTCTGTGCCACTGCCTGTTTCATGCTCATAATCTGCTGCATTCTTTACTAGTGTGCATGGGTAGCTCTTCTTTCTCCAAACATATAATGAAAACATACAATAAAGCTTGGTGAATAGAAATATTTAAAATTGGGGTGGCCCAAATAAGGTTTTCATTTTTACTATCATTCCTCTAATTACTCGCTGATTGAAAAATAAAAAGCTTCTTTTAAAGTTCCCTTTTAAGTTAACAACATTTAAACATGCTTAAAACTAGGAAAAATTATTGTGACTCTGTGCATCGTATATAGCCATATGGTATCTCATTTCAATTTAAAAAGAAAAAACAAACTTCAAGACATTGACACATACGATCTTCTACAAAAAAAACTAGATCGTGTTTAATCTTTCATATGCAAAAATATGATGCAGATCCTACCAACAATTAAGAGCGATTTAATAATGTATATATACATATACTGTATATATATGTATATATATATATATATATATATATATATATATAAGAAATTAAATAATAATTAAATAATTACTGTATATACACGAGTATAAGCCGATATTTTCAGCCCTTTTCTTAAGGCAAAAAAGGGCCCCCTCGGCTTATACTCGAGTCACTCTCCCCCCGTGTCTCTCTAACCCCCCCCCCCGTGTGTCTCTAACCCCCTGTGTGTCTCTAACCCCCCTGTGTGTCTCTAACCCCCCCATGTGTCTCTCTACCCCCGTGTGTCTTTCCCTCCCCCCTCCTCAACCTCAACCCCCCTCCTCCACCTAAACCCCCCTAAATACCTCTCCCCTCACTTACCTGCTTGTGCTCCGGCCTCCGCTCCTTGACCCGGCGCGGGCGTGCATTTGACGTCACATGCGTGCCGCGTCATTAGCATATACCGGGTGCATATACCCGGTATATGCTAATGATGCGCGCCGGCGCCGGGTCAAGGAGCGGAGGCCGGAGAACAAGCAGGTAAGTGAGGGGAGAGGGGGGAGATATTTAGGGGGGTTTAGGTGGAGGAGGGGGGTTGAGGGGGGTTTAGGTTGAGGAGGGGGTTTGGGGTTGATGGGGGAGGTTAAATGGGGTTGAGGTTGAGGAGGTGGGTTGGGGTTGAGGGGGGTTGAGGTTGAGGAGGGGGGTTGAGGTTGAGGAGGGAGGTTTAGGATAGGGGGTTGAGGATGAGGATGGGGGGGTTGAGGAGGGGGTTGAGGATGGGGGGGTTGAGGAGGAAGGTTGAGGAGGGCATTGAGGATGGGGGGGTTGAGGAGGGAGGTTGAGGAGGAGGTTGAGGAGGGGGTTGAGGAGGGAGGTTGAGGATGAGGAGGGAGGTTGAGGATGAGGAGGGAGGTTGAGGAGGAGGGGGGTTGAGGAGAGAGGATGAGGATGGGGGGGTTGAGGATGAGGGGGTTGAGGAGGGAGGTTGAGGAGGGGGGGTTGGGGTTGAGGGGGGGTTGAGGTCGAGGAGGGGGTTGAGGATGAGGATGGGGGGGTTGAGGAGGGAGGATGAGGATGGGGGCTTGAGGAGGGGGTTGAGGATGAGGATAGGGGGGTTGAGGAGGGAGGATGAGGATGGGGGCTTGAGGAGGGGGTTGAGGAGGGAGGTTGAGGAAGGTGTTGAGGATGGGGGGGTTGAGGAGGGAGGTTGAGGATGAGGAGGGAGGTTGAGGATGAGGGGTTGAGGAGGGGGGTTGAGGATGAGGAGAGAGGATGAGGATGGGGGGGTTGAGGATGGGGGGTTGAGGAGGGAGGATGAGGTGGGAGGTTGAGGAGGGGGTTGAGGATGAGGAGGGAGTTGAGGATGAGGAGGGAGGTTGAGAATGAGGAGGGAGGTTGAGGATGAGGAGGGAGGTTGAGGAGTGGGGTTGAGGAGGGTGATAAGGGAGGGGGGAAGAGACACAGGGAAGGGAGAGGTTTGAAGAGACACAGGGAAGGGAGAGGGGAGAAGAGACACGGGGAAGGGAGAGGGGAGAAGAGACACGAAGAGAGAGGGGGACACAGAGGGCACAAGAGGGACACAGGGGGCAGCACATTTCCCACCCTCGGCTTATACTCGAGTCACTCATTTTACCCAGTATTTTGTGGTAAAACGGGTGCCTCGGCTTATACTCGGGTCGGCTTATACTCGAGTATATACGGTAATGTATAATTTCTACAAGTAATACATTCTTTTGGACATATCAATAAACAAGCGATAACAACGATATTTACAAAGAGATACTAATATGAATATACTACATTATTACTAGATACTACACCAAAGGTCAGCAATATCTTCAGAGTGTTTAGGCCTCAGGTCACACCACGGCATGGCTTTTGTTCAGCTGGGCACTCCTCTGGATGGCTCTTCTGGACACCTGTTCATGGACACACATACACATAGATTTAGACTTACTAAAAAACTCTCTGGACTTTGTATATCTTTCTTGGACACTCCCCCTTAATCTGTGACTGTCCATCTCAACTGAAACCATATCACCTCCCCCCAAACTCCATAAAAACTCCATAGATGGGAATCTCACACACACAGATATCCCCTTGTTTACATATAAACACTCTGGGCCAAGAGACACTCTATTTTGTTGTCTATATGATGGATGCAAGAGTCCACCACACCCAACTGTTCTTTTGTTTACCCATAAACAACCCCAGGCATCAGACTTTTTTTACAGTATCAATGGAATAGATAGTCACCCCTCAAGTTTCTCAGGGCACAGTTTGTTTGTGATAAGTTGGTTGTGACTGAACACAATTTATATATCATCACTTATAAAGATTTATACAACTACATATATTTTATAAGATACACTTATTAAACACACAGCCTTATTAAATTGCGATTCAGTAAATTTAAAAGGGCTCTATTTAAGCACACAGCATATTTTTTTAGAGAAGTTTTTAGTTATTGAACTTTTATCCAAAAGCAAGGTCTTCACTAACTAAAAACTTCTGTAAATAAAATATGCTGTGTGCTTAAATAGAGCCCTTTTAAATTTACCGAATCGCAATTTAATAAGGCTGACAATGTTTAAAAATGATCACTGTGTAAGCCATATCTTACATGTATATATATATATATATATATATATATATATATATATATAATTGAAGAGTGAAACAGCTGCGACTGTCCAGTAATCTCAGTAATCTAGTAATTTAGTAATTATTAATATGTATATATATATATATATATATATATTTATATATATATATATATATACTGTATATATATATATATATATATATATATATATATTTATATACTGTGTATATATAGATTATAAATGAATATTGCAGAATATTGTGATAACATTTATATTGGACAAACACCTTATTTATATTGACAGAAATGGTTTCATCTCATGTACGTATTGCTTCAGACTTGATAAAGAGAGGTCAACCCCCCCCCCCCCCCCCCTACACACACACCCCCACCCCCCGTTCTGGATTGCTAACTTGTCATGGTGAAGGGGCTTGTATATCTCAATGAAGCTGTATGCTATACCATGTAGGGTCATAGCACCCAAGATGGGCAGGTCATAGCAGAGAGGTCAGACAAATCACGGTCCACTGGAGAAGAAACTGTCAACCCAAACAATATATTTGCTAAAGAAAACCATATGGATTAGAACAACCAGAAACACAGACAGATATGCCTGACATGCTGTGCCCATATGTTCATGAGGGCCAGGCAAGACTGAAGCATTGAACACCAGCAACAAAAATATATATTGACCAAGTTCATACCTGGGTTTGTGGGAGGGGCCCTATTGAGCCTGTGCCTGCAGGTTGTTTCTCTGCTCTTTCTTGTTTATTCAGCTTTCCAAGCCTCATATTGCAAGCTTCAGTTGCTTTTTGGTCCTTTTCCTACCATCATCCAAGGTACGCTGTCAACTACTTCTAAGCTATTCTTGGTGGATCTTGGCCTAGGACTACCAAGCTGCTTTCTTGTCCACATCCAAGGTTCTGCTTTTGCTTTTTAAGCTTAGTTTTAGCCAAAACTACCAAGTTTCTCGACTTTCCTATACCTTCTTGGGTGGGTTCAGACCTGCATTTGCTAAGTTGAGTCCCTTGTCCATGTCCAATGCTATGCCTTTCAGGCTTCGTTAAGTCTGCTTTGCGAATTTTGGCCCAAATCTACTAAGTTTCCAAATTTTCCTGTACCTTTTTGGGTGAGTTTGGACCTGAATCTGCTATGTCCAAGGGTACACTTAGGCTTTCGTAATGCTCCTTTTTGCCGTTTCCAAAGCTAGGCTTTTAGGCTTTTGTAAGCCTCCTTTTGCAGATTTTTACCCAAACCTGCCAACCTTCAACCCTCCTCTGGCTTTCCATAAGTCCTAAACAAGTCTAAGGCTTACCTTGTTCACACCTTCCATACAAACCAAACCAGACTTCGCTGGCTTACCGCGATAACGCCTTCCATACGAACCAAACCAGCCTTTGCAGGCTTACCTCGTTCACACTGTCAAACGAACCAAACCAGCCTTCACAGGCTTACCTCAATTATGCTTTCCATACGACCCATATCAGCCTTCACAGGCATTACATCGTTCACACTTTCCATAAATCCCAAAAAAAGCCTTCGCAGGCTCACTTTAATCACACTTTCATAAGTCCTCATAAGTCTTAATACTACATCAGCCCTTTGCCAGACCTCATATTAATCACGGTTTCATAGGCTTCCTTCTCTCTCTCCTCACCATCACTCGGCCCTGTGCCCACTTAGCAGGCCAGTCAGGGCGTAGCAAGAGGCCACACCTCATCTACATGGGGGGGGGGGGGGGGGTTGACTGCAAAGCTTATGTACCGGTTGTTTCCCTGGGAATGGGGGGGGACCCCCTACCAAATGTCTGTGAGGGCATTTCCATCACTGGAGAGCAATGGTTTGAAGCACTCGATCGTTAGGATAGGGACCCGACCACAACATATATATATATATATAAATATATATATATATATATATATATATATATATACATATATATATATATATATATATATACACATGTATACAAACATATACATACAAAGGTTAAAAAAAATCTAATCCAAAGAAAAGCTATTACTATGGGATGCCAATTTTCCCTTTTCACAAGTTACACGTGAGATGATGAGTGTTCTAGGAAATAAGAGAAATATGACTCACATGTCAAGACATGAATGCTTTTAACATTTTAGTAAGTAAAGAAGTAAAGTCATACAGGGGAAATAAGGATACTTTACTGATTTTAATGTGAGTTATTAGCTTTATAGGTGTCCACCGTTCTAAATATAGATTGTCTTTAATCTTAAATGCCTTAAATATGCACTTCATTAATCTGTATCCAGGCAGCTGTTCCCAGCTGCATTTTAAGAGTGGCTAACCAGGGATATACTGGGGCTTATTCAATTGAAAAATTTTAGCTTACGGGAGCCTGTAATGTAATCCATAAACTAATTTTCTAATCAATTGGAGTCTTTTTGCGAACTGCAAACGATCTACCGTTACGGCCTGAAAATCCCTGCGGTTGTTACAACCGTAACTTACAACCCATCTAAGCCTTTGATCTTCCAAGACCGCAAGAGTTACAATCGCAAATTGCTATTCAATTGCTACAGTTCCTCAAGCCCGCAAATATTTTCACACCTGTAAATGTCAAATGTAGAAGAAAATCCTACAGGTAGCAGATAGCACTTGCAAGGGTGTTTAACTCCTGTTCGTAGCACTGTAAATGCAATAAAAAAATCAATACTGCACTTTAAAAGATGGGAAAAGCAATGGAAGACATTGGAACTAATTGCACAACAGTCTCAAGCTCGTAAATCTACAATCAAAAATAATTTTTTTGTATGTGTCATTTCAGTGTTATATCAATCTCGGGAATCAATGAGTTAATACATATCAGGCGACCCACATGGACTAGAACATTTCCTTCATTCATTTTTATTATTTTGTACATTGCAGGATTACATATCATGTTCACGCTCTGAAATGCTACATACGATTGCATGGTTTACGGTTTCAGCTTTCAGCCCGTAACTTGCAGGCTTGTTCAATTGAATCGCTCCATAATTGTAGCAGAGATCAAGCCCGCAGCAAGCCCACAGACGTACGGCCTGTATAGCGTGAGTTTCGGCCTTGCAATTCAATGAGGCCCACTGTGTTTATCAATGAATGGCAACAGGAGGCACTGCGGCCTCATTCGGCCCTCAGACACTTCCCATGCAGCCGTCAACCTGTTTAAAACATTGGAAGATCACGTCCTTTTAAACATCACACAGTTCATTTTATCTCTCTAGAAATAGGAAATAGCACATGAGAGAATAATATCTTGATTTTAGCTTTTTGTGATGCCTACATTTAAAAAGGACCAAATTTATTGTGTGGCCTTCTTACAAATTTGGGGACCACATATGCTGTTCAAGTAAAATAGATTTCCCATTACTTATGCATATTAAGTATTAAGCAAATTAAGTAAAATAAAATAAAACATAAATACTAACCTGCTGTTTTGTAGTAGATGATACCTGTTAGAGGGCCATTTAAAACATTCTTCATACATGTAGAACAAAGATTTCCAAATCCTAAAGACACTTGAAAAGGATTCTTCAAAGAGAAAATTCTGTGGTTTGGAAACCTATGTACAAGTACCTTAATTATTAAAAAAGCTTCTAAAGCTAAAACAAACTAGCTATCTCCAAGTCTAGTAAGGTAATTTGTTCTTTTATAAAACAAAGAGACTAAAAATGTCATAGAAATCACTATGTTACACAATATGCTCAGTTTTATGCTGTGTCCAAGCAATTGGAAGGGTTAGATCTTATAAAAGTCAACCGTGCAGCTTACTAAACCAGATGTACAGAAGGATGAACTGTTGGAGAACTCTTGGAGAACCTTTCCATTCCTCTGACATCCAGTGGTGTGCATGCACTAATATTTGACATCTCCAAGAGTCATGAAACATATTAACCAATGGAATATATGTCACATTATGTTACTGTATTGATTAATGTATAACATGACAACTTCCAATGTGGAAATATACCTTTGTGTCAATGTATGCCACACTTCACAGGAAAATTGAAATAGTCATTAGCAAAATGTAAATGTTGGAGACTTAAAAGGGATGGAGTGTTCCTTAAAGCTACATTTTCCATTGGACAGTAGGTGGGTTAAGAAAGGACTGTCACAGATAAAAGACTGCAGATGTTAATAATCAATACATACTGTCTATCCCCCACCATTGAGGGGGAAAGGATCACTGTCGTCATATATTTAAAGTATATTCTTTTGAAGTACTAGAGCTTGAAAATACACAATCTGTTTGTAGAATGTAAAAAAATACCATTACCTTGAAGGACGAGCTAATTCAGAAAAACTTGGAGCATGCCACTGTTAAGTTTTCCTAAAACATGTTTAAAGGCTTGAAATGGGTGCCTTTTTTCACAAAAAAAACATAAATGAAGTGTCTGTTTACATGAATCACTGGCAGTACCACCAGACAGACTCATAGCAACAGCTCTGTGCAGAGAGCATAAGCAGAAAGAGAGGTAACCCTCTTTAGCTGTTATTAGTGTAATTTAAAAAAATATATAGATTATTTTTATATTGAATCTTGGGGTCTTTTGACACAATGAACAGCACTTATAGGGCCTCATTCTATTAGCGGCCGCAGCCGTTGCAGGGCCGCAAGGACCGGCCGCAAGCTATTCTGCTATTCTATTCCCTTACGGCCGGAGGAAAGCCTTTGATCTAAAACGGCCGCAAGAGTTTCGGCCGTAAGAAATTCCTATTTGCAATTCAATTGCTCCGGGAAACCTCTCTGCAAGGCTAAAAACGAGCCGCTGCTTACTTGCAGGAAAAAGGTCCCGCTAGCACCAATTAAGAACATAAAATAGCTCAAATAAAGCCATCCTGCACTTAGAGAAGACTATAAAGGGATTTTAGGGGTTAGAAAAAATAGCACATAATTATCCTATACTCAAATCCGTAAAATATTTAATTTTTAATATCCGTAAAATATCCATGTAAAAAGTCCAGAGTGCTTGGAGCACCTCAGACACACCCACGCCGCAGCCGGAAAATAAACAGTTAATTTGAACTTGGGTTTGGGCTGATGTGCAAGCTTGAGAGTGGGTTCCTTTTAATCCTCATGTCCCCCAATATGATCCCTAGCATTTACAGAGCTGTACAGTGCAGGCTTGAATTTATTTTTGAGTTTTTATATTTCACAGCTTACGGCCGGTTCCAAGATATGCGGCCGGCCGTAAAAGGAGATCCTTGCGGGGCCGTATAATAGAATCGCGAGTTAACTGAACCCCCGCAAGGAATCGCAGCCTTACGGCCGATTTACGGCCGCTAATAGAATGAGGCCCATAGTGAGGTAAATGGCCCTTTAATTTCTTACCATTTGGTTTCTGTCAATCTGCCTGCTGAGGTTAGAGAAGACTTTGGGCCTCATTCAATTGCGATCTGGCCAATTGAATAGGGCTCTATATAAGCACACAGCATATTTTTTTTTACAGAAGTTTTTAGTTAGTGAACTTCTATCCAAAAGCAAGGTCTTCACTAACTAAAAACTTCTGTAAAAAAAATATGCTCTGTGCTTATATAGAGCCCTATTCAATTGGCCAAATCACAGTTGAATGAGGCCCTTTGAATGTAGATAAATATTCTGTCTGCACAATAAGTAGATATAATGCTAAAATTACAATTCTTTCAATAGGATTTATTAAAAGATCATCAGTTCCCAAGGAATAGAATAAAAATAAGCTCATGGCATAACAAAATGATATAAAATAAAGCAAATTGTGGTTAAAGCTTACATTTTGGAAACGCTGTTGAACATTACTCTCTTACGGTGACTAAGTTTAGGATGGGCTGCAAAATGTTTCATGGAAGAAGACTGCAATGGCTATTTTCCAAGGAGAGAATGGACAATGCAGCCGGTCGTAATGATCTGAGGCTGATTAAAACTACTACTATATGAAACAATGTTCTTAAATATCAAAACAGTTTATGGACTAATTTGCTTGTCTCCAACCAGATTCTTAGTGGCAAGACTGTCCGAGTGAAATCCATCAGGGTAAAAGTACGTGAACCTATGGCCTGCAAATATTCCAATCAGTTTCTTAAAAAAAAGGATGAAATTTAAAACAATGATTCTAAGCATACATTTGCATAATTTCTAAAACTTTAAGAACTAGAGTGAGTTAATGCTCGAACAATAGGATCAATTCAAACTTAATTAAGAAATAAGGAAAGAAACATTTGCAGAAGAGGATTTTGATAAAACATATTCAAACAAAAATGTCCTCGATTTTCTTTTTCTGTTTAATTTCCATGTTATATCGATCCCGGCAATCAATACTTTAATACATATAATTGAATTTGCATGGACTAGAATATCATATTTACTGATTTATTAATATTGCATTATATCTGGAATGCGGGTCCGATCGAAACTCATAATTGAAACCAGTAAGACTTTGAAATCTAATTTCCATTTTTCAATCATGTAATGTTGAAGATCTCTTTTGCAATTGGCTCCGTCTAAACCCATAACTACGGGTTTGACTAATTGATCATGTTTACGGGCGCACATGCAACTTGCGCAAGAATGGTTTACAGGTTTGCGTTTCCGGGCCCTCTGCTAGCGTCATGGTTGAATGTAATTGCTCTGTAATGTAGCAGAATTTAAACCCTGCAGGCTTTGCGGGTGTGCCATTGCAGCTACAGGCTTGGAATTTAATGGGGCTGATAGACTATAGCTTAGAATAATACAACACTATTCAAATTATGTACTGTAAAATATAAAAAGACAATGATTTCATTTGAATTATATATGGCTTTTACAGCTTCGTAGTATATTCATCGGTTGTCAGTATCCTGCTAATAGGTAGTAGCCCCAAGCATCTTTGCTTAAAAATAGAACAATATTAGGATAAAAGAATAATAACTATATAGAACTGTAAAAAATCTTACATAGATAGCTAGATTGATAGATTGATGTGTACATCTGTTTATTTCTCATACAATGCCTTGCAAAAGTATTCACCCCCCCATTGACTTTTTACCTATTTGGTTACATTACAGCCTTAAGTTCAATGTTTTTTAATCTGAATTTTATGTGATGGTGAAGTGAAATGAGAAAAATATATACATAAAACTAATTTTTAGAAATAGAAAACAGAAAATTGGCATGTGCGTATGTATTCATCCGCTTTGTTATGAAGACCATATAAAGCTCTGGTGCAACCAATTACCTTCAGAAGTCACATAATTAGTTAAATGATGTCCACCTGTGTGCAATTTAAGTGTCACATGATCTGTCATTACATATTCACACCTTTTTTGAAAGCCCCAGAGGCTGCAACACCTAACCAAGAGGCACCACTAACCAAACCCTGCCATGAAGAACAAGGAACTCTCCAAACAAGTAAGCAATAATGTTGTTGAGAAGTAAAAGTCAGGGTTAGGTTATAAAAAAATATCCAAATCTTTGATGATCCCCAGAAGCACCATTAAATCTATCATAACCAAATTGAAAGAACATGGCCACCCACCAAAACTCACCGACAGGGCAAGGAGGGCATTAATCAGAGAGGCAGCACAGAGACCTAAGGTAACCCTGGAGGAGCTGCAGAGTTCCACTGTAGAGACTGGAGTTTCTGTACATTGGACGACAATAAGCCGTACTCTCCATAGAGTTGGGCTTCATGGCAGAGTGACCAGAAGAAAGCCATTACTTTCAGCAAAAAACAAAATGGCATGTTTTGAGTTTGCGAAAAGGCATGTGGGAGACTCCCAAAGCGTATGGAGAAAGGTGCTCTAATCTGATGAGACTAAAATTGAATTTTTCGGCTATCAAAGAAAACGCTGTCTGGAGCAAACCCAACACATCACATCACCCAAAGAACACCGTCCCCACAGTGAAACATGGTGGTGGCAGCATCATGCTGTGGGGATGTTTTTCAGCAGCCGGGACTGGGAAACTGGTCAGAGTTGAGGGAAAGATGGATGGCGCTAAATACAGGGATATTCTTGAGCAAAACTTCTACCACTCTGTGGGTGATTTGAGGCTAGGACGGAGGTTCGCCTTTCAGCAGGACAATGACCACAAACACACTGCTAAAGCAACACTTGAGTGGTTTAAGGGGAAAAATGTAAATGTGTTGGAATGGCCTAGTCAAATCCCAGACCTCAATCCAATAGAAAATCTGTGGTCAGACAAGCACAAACCATCCAACTTGAAGGAACTGGAGCAGTTTTACAATGAGGAATGGGCAAAACTCCCAGTGGTAAGATGTGGCAAGCTCATAGAGACTTATCCAAAGCGACTTGGAGCTCTGATTGCCGCAAAAGGTGGCTCTATAAAGTATTGACTTTAGGGGGGTGAATAGTTATGCACATTTCACTTTTTCTGTTATTTTCTCCTATTTGTTGTTTGCTTCACAATAAAAAAACAAAAAACATCTTCAAAGTTGTAGGCATGTTCTGTAAATTAAATGATGCAAATCCTCAAACAATCCATGTTAATTCCAGGTTGTAAGGCTAACAAAACACGAAAAATGCCAAGGGGGTGAATACTTTTGCAAGGCACTGTATATAAAGAAAACAATAGTAAAATAACGGAGAGACAAATTCATAGAGCCTCATTCAATTGAGCTTTCTGGAGATCCGGGCTTTGGAAATGTAGCCGAAAGATATTTTGCTATTCAATTGGTGTCTTTTTGTGGGCTCTGATCGAGATACGGGCTCCGGCCTCTGATTCACTGCAATAGTTCACATCGCAAATTAATGCCCCTCCAAGCCTTTGATCTTTCACAGCTGCAAGAGTTCCGAACGCCTAGAAGGATTCAGACTATTATCATCAAACTCTATGCCAAATTTAGGATATAAAATATTAATTTTGATCTTATCAGGGATACAAAGTTTTAGTAATCAGTCATACTCAATTAAGAGTAAGTAGCTATACATCTATTATTGCACAAAAGTTTTAAGTGGCTATACAATGTTTTATCTTTTCATAAATAGCCAAATAAGATTATTTTTATTTGATGAATAGCATTTTTTTTAAAAGCAAAATAAACATATGAATGTTTTTTATCTTCATTTGTGTTAGTTTGAAAAACAATTTATTTAATCACAAAATAACTTAAAGGCTTCCTGTCACCCAATAAGAAGTTGGTTTCATCTTAAAGTGCTCTAAAAACTGTATCTACATTGTACTAGCCTTCTTTCTCTACATGAAACCAATCCTGAGATTTTCAGAATTGATAGATAGTATGTCTCCTTTATGCTAATGTACAACTCAATATTCTAAGGTGTAGAGACAGATTAATACACCGTAATCCTAATGAGCAAATCAAATCAACTAATTGTTATTCAGGAGTAACTCATTTCCATAAGAATGCAGCAGAATGCTAAATACCTCAGGAATTATTCACTTTATAATCAAATGACTAGTATAACATATAACTAGATGTTCATGTTCTTTAACAATAACTTGCTTTAAAAAAAAGCTCACATTTGTAAATTGATAAAAATGTAGTGTTTAAGTGTATTGAATTTACTGTTAATTTGTATATACCTAGAAGGTTACTCAAAATGCTGGAATAACTTGTATGTGTTATGCGTGCTGTCCTTGGTGTGTTACACTGTATGTACTGGAAATACATATAAGTTAAATGTCTAACCACACAAACAGATATTCCTACCATGTGATACATGAAATGGATAATTAAGCACCCCAACATGACCCCACTCTGTCCTTCATCTCTCACATTGAATCAATAACTAAATCTTGTCTTCTCCATCTAAAAAACATCTCCAGAATTCGTCACTCTTCCACAAGACACAACTAAAATCCTATTACACTCTCTCATCATCTATCAACTAGACTACTGCAACTCGCTCCTTGTTGGCCTACCCACCACCCGACTATCTCTACTTCAATCCATTATGAATGTCTCTGCTAGACTCCTCTTCTGTACACAACGTTCAGTCGACATCACCTCTCTGTCAATCACTCCACTGGCTTTCCTTAGCCTCAAGAATACAATTTAAAATCATGACTCTAACTTACAAAGCCCTCAACAATAATGCTCCCCTTTACATCTCTGCGTTTACATCTCTGCTCTTATCTCCAAATACTCCCCCACTGCGCCCTCTTTGTTCTGCTAATGACCTTCTTCTTTCTACAACTCTTGTCACCTCCTCTCACTCCCGCCTCCAGCACTTTATTCATGCTGCCCCTAGTCTCTGGAACTCCTTGCCTCGCTCCACCAGATTATCCTCTTGCCTCAAAACATTTAAAACCTCACTTAAAACACATCTCTTTAAAGAAGCTTATCACCTTCCAACCTAACACGCTTATCACCTCTCTCTCCCTCTTTTACCACTAACTATACCTTAGATTGTAAGTCTGCGAGTTTCTATCCTAAGTTCTTTTGGAATGCACCATGGACATTGGATTCCTAGCTCAAAGACAGGGCCCTCCTTGCTTTGCTTTATGTTCATTTGTATTTATCTTTGTCTGAACTTAACTTACGTACATTGCTACGGAATATGTTGGCGCGTTATAAATGAACTATAATAATAATAATAATAATAATAATAAAGTGGGGAAGGACAAGATCAGTGAACCAACAGTGGGAATACAACCCCAAAAATGTTTTGTTATATATAGTTATTTAATCACTAATCACACCAGGCAGGACAAGCTAGATGGCCTAAAGAACAGACCAGCCAAGAAAAGTCCTAATAGAACTCTATTGGAAATGTTAATATTGTTGCAACATAAAATGTAACTTTTAATAATATTTCTATAAAAACATTACTATATACAAATAAAATGACTGTGCTGAGAGACAGGACTGCTTTATTTTATCCTATTAATTTAATTGGCTAGGTAAAGATCTACTATAAACTCAGTGGATTAATGTAGAACTGATATATTCATAAGCTACTCAAAAAAGTAATTGGAATGTAGCTGCTAACAGGTTACCATCCATATATTGTTGCATTTGATCAGTATGCCCTTAGAGTTAAATGGCAGTGCTTTAGTATTGTGTATAGTGTATATAATGCACTCCATTATTCCATTGAGGAATAATGGAGTGCATTGATAGTTTGTTACATAGCATATACACAGTAATTGAAGATAGGTCCATACACTGAACTTTGTCCACAATTAATGCTGTCTTATCCGTTTAGCTGTTTAGAATATTGTGCTCTATTACAAATGTGCTGTATAAGCTGGTCTAGCACCAACCTTTTTGCCATTATAGTGAAGGAGGAGAAGCAGCCCCAGCTCACTCTGCAGTGTCTGCCAAACATGCGTTTCACCACTGCAAGGAGCGGATTTCTCAAGGGAGATAATTCGGTCATCACCCGTCGACCTTATGAATGCTAAGTCACGCCCTTTTTCAAATGTGGCTATGAGGTAGTCAAAAAGCCGTGAGATTTGACTATTATTGTTTATATGTTGCCAATTGGACTGAAGATCATTTGTAATATGACTCAAAGCCTGAGTCGGACTGTTAATATCCTTTAACAACTAGTTATTTTTATATTGCCAGTTACATTTAGTATCAGTCAATGTATGGCTACGATACTAAATTGTTTCACACCCAATAACAATTAGCACTGCTCAAAAACAGATTTTGACATGCTTTCTGTGCTTACCTTGTGCTGCCTACTGCTGCTCTCTAAATGCACAACCAGAGGTTATTATGTTATAATAATAGATCAACCTAGATAATTCTCATGAACAATGCATAATATATCCTCCTATGTTGAATTAATATTTGTTATTCACCGATAATCGTATCTCTGTATTAAAGCTGATGGTGAATCTATAACAGTGTATTCTCAAAATTGGTCAATACTAATACATTTTGTTATATTCTTTTACTGTTCAAATTCCTAAAAATGATTAACCCTTACATCTTACTCTTTAGGTAAAAATTAGATTATGTTTATTTGTAGAGGTCTTTAAATATGTTTCCCCCTTAGTTTCTCCCTTCTACTAAGTAGTTTTAAGGAAGATCCAATTAAGTGATTTGGATTTTAGATATGCTGTAGCACATTTTTTGTTTTTGTGGCATATAATACAGTACCATTACTCTAACTTATGTGTAAGTAACTGATTTAGATTTAACCATGAAATAATTACAACATAACTCTTAAGTCAAAATAGATCAATTAATAAGTTTACCCAAGAATTCTTATTTTGAAACAGATGTTAGTTCTAAAAAAGAGAAATATTGTTGTCCATAATATCAGACTATAACTTTACTGGTAAAAATGGTTCAAATGAAGGATGCAAAGGTAAAACCTTCATTTAGACCAACCGGGGATAAGGTTTTAAGGTGACAAATCCCTCTGGCTTCGCGTTGTAGTCGTTTTGTCTCTACATTGGCTCTTCTATTGCTAAATAGGATTATTTCCACTCCACAGAATTTGAGGGACATGATATCAACTTTTTGATTAATGTTCTTCATTAATATGTCTATCAATGGAGACATTCAGATTGTTATTTATGGAATTCATATGTTCCTGTACTCTACTTTGCAGCTGGCAGTTTTATTGACACATTGCAGTCCATATCGACATGATATTAAATAAATAACTACTGTTAATTCTCTTGTTTTTGTGAAATCAAACATTTTTGGTTGTGGACATATGGAGGCAAGCTTTTCAATGTTTGCATGGACTTGATCCAGCTGGACCTTGTGTTAGCCATTCACTACCCTTCTGTGTTGGCGTGGTGTAATGGCTATGTACCAGCTTGTCCTTTAAGGTTGGCATCCGTCTGTATGTTATAGAAGGATGTTCTGTCAATACCTCTTTGAAGTCCTTATACGATAATAAGATGTGCCAAAATTTTATAAGATTTGTCTAATTTTTTTACAGTATGGATTAAACCTACCAATTA
This sequence comes from Discoglossus pictus, assembly GCA_027410445.1. Lineage (NCBI taxonomy): Eukaryota > Metazoa > Chordata > Amphibia > Anura > Alytidae > Discoglossus > Discoglossus pictus. Next base: position 486,052,064 of record CM050163.1, read on the forward strand.
GTCTTATCTGATAGGACTTATCTAAATCAGTTTCTGATACGTACTTGGTAAAGTTTATCTTTTGTATCCTTTAGCCTTAGAATTTACTCTTTGGAGTGTGTTGTGGGAATATCCTCTTTGTCAAAACTGGAGGTATAGATCTTTTGCTTGTGCTTCAAAATCCAAATCCACTGTGTAGTTATGTCTTAAACGCAAGTACTGTCCATATGGGATAGATTGTACCAAGTGCCGTGGATGATGGCTACTGCCTAGCAACAGGCTATTTGAGGCTGTTTGCTTGTGACAGATATTGGTAACCAGCGCTCATTGCAGCCTAAGTCCCGCATGCCTCAACAGCTTGCCTTGCTTCACGAGGCTCGCAGTGCAATGAGCGCCTTTGGCTCATTTCAGCCTAAGTCGTGCGTGCGTCAATGGCTCGCCTCGCCTTGTCATGTGTAGGCCCCATGTTTTCTTTTATATGGTCTATGAAATTGTTTTTTCTGTGAATCATGTTAGCTTGTAGTAATGTGCCTTGCAAAAGGGCTTAGTATGAGTTTTGGTGTTTTTACAAGTGTCTGAAACACTAATTTTTTGAGGCCATAGAGAGTGGTAGGAGATTTGAGCACACAATAAAAATTATTGTATTATTATATAATACTAGCGACTTGCCCGTCAAAAATGACGGGGCAATAAAATGTGAAGCCATGGGAATGCTGTTTGACACACAATGTAAAGCTTTTTGTACTCTGAGGACCTTCGGCGCTCATTGCGAGCCTCTCCTCTCGTGTACTTTTGCTCCTCTGAGCACCTTCGTCACTCATCAGAAAGAGAGATATATATTTATCTATACTTAGTTAACTAATAATGAATGAATTAGTTCTTAAATAAATTGATATAATTAATTAATTAATATATCCAGCAATCAATAGACTGAAGAGGTAACAATCTGTGTGTATTTTCTGGCAGCATACAATATACAGTTTGAGTGTTGGTGCCCTGATGATAAGGTGGAATGAATGTCCCAACTGTGCATTAGAAATAGGCTGCGTGAGCAAGGGAAAACCGTTGGTTTTGTTGTGTAAAGCGCCATTGTAGAATCGTAATGTTATTAATGTGTTACGCGGCTCGCAAGCATTTTCCGTCATTTGTTATCGTGTATTTTGTATTTTGTATGTTCCTGTGTGAAAGTGCTACGCGTTTGGCAGTATTTTGCGCGGCCCGGGGTCAAGTAAATTTTGCGTTCCACCTCACACTCGGACGTCCTGGCTGTTCCACTATGCTGTGTGTGATGTTTTTGTGGGGTTTTCGCTGTTCAGCCGTTAACCTTGTATTTTCCTATCTCGTATTTTTTTCCCCGCGTCTCTTAAAAGTCCGGGGTCTCGTATGTCAACTGCTCACAGGCTGGCTATCCCGCGTTTACTAAGTGTTTGGTAGCTAAGTCCCGCGTGTTTCATTGATTTCACCTTTGTCGCTCATTGCTTTTGTCCTGTGAGTTTTAGTGCCTTAACGGCTCGCCTCGCTACGCGAGTCTCGCAGGCGATGAGCACCTTTGGCACTCATCGCCTAAGTGCTCTGCGTTAATGGCTCGCCTCACTTCATGAACCTCACAGTGATAAGTGTCTTTGGTTCTCATCGCCTAAGTGCTCCGCGTTAACGGCTCGCCTCGCTTAGCGAGGCTCGCAAGCGAAGAGCGCCAGCGCTCATCACCTAACTCGTATGCACCACGCACCAAGTGTGAGGTCATCTCGTAGTGTGACAACTATTATATGTGATTGTTGCAAGGATAGGGAGTTACATATAGCTATTACTTGCAAATTACACATTATTTTTTTTACTTACAGGATGTAATATTTCTAACTTCTTATATTCACACGTAAAAATGTTGTGTTTGCCTTGTGATCAGTGTCTTGATGAACTAGGTATACTGTGGCTTTGCATCTCCCACCAAAAATTAGAAATCTAAATTGATATATTACTTTTATTTACCTGCCATTCAAAGCATACAATGCAAAACAGAAAACAAATACAGCAAAATATATCTTCTTTGTATTTGCCATTGTGTAATTTTTCAAAAAATGTAAACATGAAAATAAATATGACTTAAATATGACAAACATTTTTGTTTAAAAAATTAACAGCTTGTTGTTGTTTAGTCGACCCTATGGACCGCAGCACGCCAGTCACATATGTTAGCCACTGACCCTATGAGCTCCATCAAGCTAATACCCTCCAGCTAATAACACCTTAGTTTCCTTTAAAGAATGACATATATTTTATGATTATTACATTTCTAATGAGAAAATGATTTATTATTACTCATTATTATCAGTATATTGTTCTCCTAACTATTCTTTTCCTCACCATACATTTCCTAAAAGCACAATCATTTCATCCAATATCCTGCTTTTGCTGCCTTATTCAATCTCCTCCAAACCTTATGACTTTATCTTCCCCAGCACAGTTATCATCTTTTTTGTGAAGGTACAAACCAGTAGTAGAGCTAGTGCAGGGGGGGACCCGGTGCAAAAAGAAAATTTGGGCCCCTTCACCCCCCAAGAAGGGGGCGGGCATAATTTTTGTTCCCCGGTTCCTGGACCCCAAGTAAAAGTGTGCATATACATGGCAGAGGACCATGGGGGTCACAAGACACCACGGGGAGACAAGAGGGACCACAGGGGGCCACAGAGGGCTGAAAGGGGCTACAAGAAGCTGAGGGGGCCACAGGGACTGGCAGAGGGCTGCAGGGGCCACAGGAGTGCCGAGGGAGTTGTGGGGGGTGCGGATGCGGGCCCTGAAGGCTGCGGAAGGGCCAAGGGGGTCCGCGAGAGGGCTGCAGGAGGGCTGCTTAGAGCCCTTGGCAGCCCTGGGCTCCTCAAAGACCAGGGCCTATGTGCTTTACACCGGCGGAAGCTCTGCCTCTGGTACAAACAATACTTGCATTATTGTACCCAGTAAAAGAGAGACAGCAAATGGTTCTACTGGAATCTTGGTGATAGATATCTACCTTTCTAATAGAGTATGCTTTTTGGTGCACTAGTGTCTCCAACATGACAGGTCTGCTGATGAATGATGAACAGTAGAGATTTTGCGAACAGTTCGCCCACAGACTATTCGCGGCGATTTTGGCATGTTCGCGTTCGCATCGGACGGCGAACACATGCGCTTTTCGGTTCGCCTCCTATTCTTTATCATTGAGGAAACAGACACATTACAGCCAATCAGCAGCATACACTCCCTTCCAGGGCCTTCCATCTGAAGGACAGCATACATTTTAGAATCATTCTGAAGCTGCATTCGTTGGGAGAGGACAGATAGTGTAGCTGCTGGAGGAAATAGATAGCCAGGCTGTGTATTTAGCATCCACTACAGACCTGAAGGACTAAATCTAATTTCAGTTGCCTGCCTGTGTCAGGCTCACAGCTTATATTGTGCTCAGTGAAATAAAACAACACTTTTTTGACTGTAATAGATTGAATAGCAATTGCCTGCCTACTGGCGTGTGTGTGAAGCCTATTGCATCTACTCTGCCAACTTTTGCCAGTGCACAGTGATACGTCATATCTGGTGCAACCGTAGTGTACAGTGACATAAAACAACACTTTTTTGACTGTAATAGATTGAATAGCAATTGCCTGCCTACAGGCGTGTGTGTGAAGCCTATTGCATCTATTCTGATAACTTTTGCCAGTGCACAGTGACACTCATATCTGGTGGCACCTTAGATTGCACACGCAGTGCCCCAAATTTGAAGTAGGAGGTCCGACCAAGCATCTTTTTCCACCTCCCTGTTCCAAAAATCAATGCCATATACACGTCCCCTAATAGTGGACGTAACAGGGATTAAACCGATAGGAATAGTACTACTTAACAGTACACACCTTATAATAACGCAGACAGAGGCAACGCAGACAGAGGAGTCTGAAGAAGAGGAGTCAGAGGAGGAAGGTGGCTTTGAGGAGGTGGAAGACCAAACACAGCAGGCGTCCCAGGGGGCTTGTTGTCACCTTTCGGGGACCCTTGGTGGCTGGGTGGAGGAAGAGACCTTCAATGACATCAGTGAGGACAAGGAACGAGACATGGCTAGCTTGGTATCCAACCTTGTGCAAATGGGGAGTTTGCGGTTGTGCAAAGGGACTGTTTGCGGTTGTTTGCGGTGCATTAAACGGGGAGATTGGTCTGTTACTGTGAAGCAGGTGTAACCCTTACACTACCTGATCGATACAACATCATACCTGATGTTTTAAAGCATAGGTGATTTATGCCCTTTATGGCTTAAAACCAGACTCTGCATCAACTATGTAATTTTCCGTGGGAGTTTTGCCATGGATCCCCCTCCGGCATGCCACAGTCCAGGTGTTAGTCCCCTTGAAACAACTTTCCCATCACTATTGTGGCCAGAAAGAGTCCCTGGGGGTTTTGAAATTTGCCTGCCCATTGAAGTCTATGGCGGTTCGCCGAGTTCGCCCGTTCGCGAACATTTGATGGAAGTTCGCGTCCGCTGTTCGCGAACCTAAATTTTGATGTTTGCGACATTCCTAATGAACAGTGAATAAAAAATAAAAAAATAAATACAATAAAATCAATAAAATCATAAATTCAAAGAAATAAATAATAAAACAGATAAAAGAAAAGATAAAAATAAAATAAAAGATAAAAACAGAACCAGGAATTGAGGATGTTCTAGCATTTAAAAAATTACACTTGGATGTGCAAAGTAATTAAATCAGATAATGATGTACTTTCCCTCCACAGGGATTTACATTAATTAGAGAAATGGCAACTAAATGGCAGATTTAATAGAAATAAATGTAAAGTTATACACCTGGGAAGGAAAAATAGCCATGCAATTTATAATCTTAATGGAGTAAATCTAGGGGTATCAGATATTGAAAGGGATTTGGGAGTACAAGTGGACAACCACCTAGGTAACCATGCTCAGTGCCAAGCAGCAGCTGCAAAGGCAAGTAAATTATTAGAATGTATTAAGAAGGGTATAGAAGCAAGGGAAGCAAATATAATTCTGCCACTATACAAATCCATAGTACGCCCTCATTTGGAATATGGAGTATAATTTTAAGCACCACTTCATAAAAAAGACATTTTAGATCTGTAAAACGTACAGAGAAGGGCAACAAAACTAATAAGGAGAATGGAGGGGATAAGTTATGAAGAAAGACTAACCAAATTAAACTTATTTTCACTACAAAAAAGCTGTCTAACAGGGGATATGATTACCTTCTATAAATATTTCCAGGATCAATACAAGGCTTTGTCAAGTGAACTGACAAGAGGGCATCATTTGAGGTTAGAAGTAAAAAGATTCCACCTTAAAAAAAGAAAGGGGTTTTTCAAGGAGGTAGTGACAGTGGATTCGATAGATAACTTTAAAAAGGGGTTGGATATATTTTTAAGTAAAAAGGGCATACAGGGTTATCCTGGATAATTAGAGAGGGAGTATTGATACAGGGAGGAGTCCAATTGACAGTATCTGGGGTCAAGAAGGATTTTTTTTCACCCTTTTGAGACATTTGGCAAGTTTGAATTGGTTATTTTATGTTTGCCTTTCGCTGGATTTATAAATAATCAATTAACAACTAAACCGCATATTGCCGATCAGACGAGATCTAAAAAAGGTTGAACTTGATGTTCTAACGTTTTTTTCAACCTCAATGATGATGTAACTATGTAATAAAAATAGCTATCAATGGAAAGGGCAATTTTATCCAAGGCATTAAAATATATTTATGTCTCAATAAAGGTATAGAAGACAAGCTTGCATTGCTATAAGTAGGCTAAGTGCATTTGTCATTTACATCAATGTAAATGACAAGTTGCTTAAAGCTGATATATCCAAGATGGCAATGTTGCAGTACGTTGAAGTAAACATTCATTTGTTTTGATACTAGGCTTCTTTATGTTGGCTCATTTGACATTTTAGGAGCTGTTTCTAGTACATTTTTTCTTGGAAAAGGTTGCTAATAATCAGCTAAATTCAGACTTACAAAAGTCTTGAAAATAGGCAATGTCTTGTCAGAAAATTCAAGGAAGGTACCATTACTTTATTTTTTTAACAATATGCTTTTTTCTTATTTCCTGCTGGCAATTTAAGTTATTCTTTGACATGTAATTATTTCAGGTAGTCAACACCTGGTCTAAATTTTAGAGATCATTAATTATTGGATTAGGTAACCTGCCAGAAGCAAATCATTTTTAGTTCCTAAAGATAGAAAATGGTAGTTTTTTGTACCTACTCATCTGCCATGCAAATTGTACAGAGTAAGTCTCAGAATTAACCATATAGTTCGAAGATTGTTTTTAAATTTCTTACACTAATGACTCAAATAAAAAAAAAATATATGTAATTAATTAAAAAGTTGCAAATATTTAATATGTCTTTTATTCCATTTATCATCAATCCAATATGCTAATTTACTGAAATACTTTATGGTACATCAAGAAATTTGGGAAAATGTAATTAGAAAATTCAAGCCAGGGTCTCACTAAATAAATACAGACCTTTGTATTTGATGCATACCTGGACAGACTAAATCATATGAGGTAGGATTGTGACGTTAAATGCTCAGTACACAGCACAAGGTTACATATTTTGTAAATCATACACTTAGGACTCAATCAAAATCCACAATGTAATTGTGGAAAAAAGATTTCTCACAACTTCAGCAGTCAATATTCAAACTCTAACAAACCCAACCATACAAAGGGGTTGGATATATTTTTAAGTAAAAAGGGCATTCAGGGTTATCCTGGATAATTAGAGAGGGAGTATTGATACAGGGAGGAGTCCAATTGACAGTATCTGGGGTCAAGAAGGATTTTTTTTCACCCTTTTGAGACATTTGGCAAGTTTGAATTGGTTATTTTATGTTTGCCTTTCGCTGGATTTATAAATAATCAATTAACAACTAATCCGCATAGACCAGGTGTTGATAAAGTGGGAACAATGCAACAGGATTTTGCTATGGTCCCCACTCAGCACTGTTTTGCGAAGACTACTGAGCTGTCAGCTCAATAGTCTGCGCAGTAATGCTGCACAGTTCCTCCATTATCGATCACACCTACAAGCCCTGGGTACCCCTGGGATTTCCTAAACCCATGGGGTAAAGGGAACCCCTGGGATTCTGTCCCCTGCTCACACTGGCTCCTTAATAAAACTTACAACCATGGGGGTCTTTTGAGACCTCTGGGGCACCTAACCATTAAGCACTACCATGGGGACCTTTAAGGATCCCTGTGGCATCTATATACTACCTAGCCAGTAAGGTTCTTGCAAGACCTTAATGGCATGTGTAACTAAGATACATAGATCCTAAATATATATACCTTTCAGGACCTCCATGGCACCTTAAGTTAACCCCTATTCCACAGAGGTCCTGGAAGAACCTTTGTGGCATGTAAAATTAACCTCCGAAAATATATACAAAATATAAAATTAACCTCCTAAAATATATACAAAGCCATATACATCTAAAACTTAACCCTATACCACCTACACCAAATAAATTTACAATTAAAAACAATTAAATAAAATAAAATTATTCATAATCAAATAAAAAACAATTACACTAAAATAAAAAGAACATTAAATAAACTAAAATAGTAAAAGAAAATAATTATGCTTACCTACCCTAATATCCCTCCAGCAATGATCAACAATGCCCTGGTTCGCACTCTTCTGCCCTGGACCGAGTGGGCTATCCATGTTGACTGGAGTCTCAGGTCCCCATCTTTCTCAATTGTTGAAACCAATGACTCTTCTGGGGCTAGAAAAGGCCCTGCAAAAAAAATCCATAGCTTTATAAAAAAATAGCTCCTCCTATAACAAGCTCCCCCACCACAAATGGCTTTTGCTATTTAAATACTATTTTTTGTGCCTTCTGATTGGTTGAAATATCCCATATTTCAGCCAATCGGAAATGTTTATCAAATTTCACCCTGCTCCTTTAGCTTGTCAATTTTTATTGAACCGATCAGAATACTCAGATTGATAAGGTTCTTCAATCAAGATCTTGGGGGTCTATAAATCAAAATGTATGTGCTGCTACGTGCACTTTTTAACCCTTCCATTGTGTCGGATATAAGAAATCAAGCCTTATATCCAACTCAATTATGTTGTTATCAGCATCAGATCTAACACTTAAACCATTTTCAGAACCATTTTTTCTGCTTCTATGGGAGATGTTCAGTATTCTTAATTCAGGTAGGAAAAAATGGATTATGCATAGTTTGTTAATTATGTTAAAAGCGATTTCAATGGCATGGAGGGAAATTTAAATGGGTCAGTCACCATATCTTATATAAACGGATAATTTTTGCCTATACAGCAATGCTTTCACTCACTACAGTAAATTTGAGTAATTTTGAAAGGTACACGAAAAAGTTAGAGTGGGAGTTGCACCGTAACTCCTTGTGTTAGAGATTTCAATGGTGCCCTTATTGCCTTTCAAGGCCAACCTTGCAGTAACATCAATGTTAGTTATATACTATACAATAGCTCATCAGCAGGAGTCACTATAGGATGATTAAATGTTTTCTGGACACTACACAAAAGGGTTGGTGCATAAGTAAATAAGATATCTTTGGCTAGTGTGCTAAAAAAAAAGAACAATATATGTGGTATGACACAAAAAAAAACTTAAGATGGCAGAGAGGTTTGCAGCTACCTCCCCTTATAGTGAATGTGGGCCATGTTAGATATGTTAATGGGATGTGAGAGTGAACAGCTGCTTCAGTGACATCACACTCAAGCATCATCACTTACACATATCAATTGCAGTTTTTTCACTATACATGTGTACATGTGCTTTGCACTGTGGTGCATTACTATATCATCCATTCCAACTTGTTAAAAGAGAAGCACCATATAAAGAAATATTAAAAAAACAGTCAACAGTATAAAACCATTATTCCATTATCATATAGTTACATTGTTACATAGTTACATAGTAATTAAGTCTGAAAAAAGACTTTCAGTCCATCAAGTTCAACCTTTTAAGATCTCCTCTGATCTGCAATATGCAGATTAAATATTAATTAATTAGTTGTTAATTAATTATTAAACAATTATTTAATTATTTATTTTTTATTTTATTTTTAATTAATAATTAATGCAGAGGAAGGCAAACAGAAAAGAAATACAAATGAGACTTAGCCAATCGTCTCAAAGGAAAAAAAATGAATTCCTTCCTGACCCCAGATAATGGCGATCGGATCTCTCCCTGGATCATTACTGTCTCTCTAATTATACATGATAACCCTGAATTCCCTTTTTAATTAGAAATAAATCCAGTCCCCTTTTAAAGTTATCTACCGAATCCGCTGTCACTGCCTCCTCTGGTAGAGAATTCCACAGATTAACCACCCTTACTGTGAAGAACCCTTTTCTTTCTTTAAGGTGGAATCTTTTTACTTCTAACCTCAAATAATGTCCTCTTGTCACTTGAAAACCTCTTGGCATAAAAAGCTCCCTTGACAAATCTTTATACTGACCCTGGATGTATTTATATAAGGTAATCATATCTCCTCTTAGACGCCTTTTTTCTAGAGAAAATAAGTTTAATTTAGTTCGTCTTTTTTCATAACTTAGCCCCTCCATTCCCCTTATTAGTTTTGTTTCCCTCCTCTGTACCTTTTCCAGCTCTAAAATGTCATTTTTATGAAGTGGTGCCCAAAATTGTACTTCATATTCCAAATGGGGTGTACTAGAGATTTGTATAGTGGCAGAATTATATTTGCCACTTAGATGCCCATTCTATAATTTTGTGTAAATCCCTTTGGAGGGATAGCACATCATTATCTGATTTAATTACCTTGCACAACTTTGTGTCATCAGTGAAAATGGAGACACCACACTCCAATTCCACCTCTAAGTCATTAATAAATATGTTAAAATGGAGAGGACCTAATACTGAACCCTGAGGAACCCCACTTACCACATTAGTTCAATCGGAGTATGTTCCATTTACAACAACCCTTTGCTTCCTGTCTTTTAGCCAGCTGTCAATCCATGAGCAGATATTTACTGCAATTCCTGTATCTCTAAGTTTGCACAATAGTCTCCCATCAAAAGCCTTTTCAAAACCCAAAACGACTACATCCACTTGAGTTGCCTTGATCCAGGTTCCTACTAACCTCCTCATAGAAACTAATTAGATTTGTTTGACATGACCTATCCTTCATAAATCCATGTTGACTCCTACTTATAATCCTGTTCAAATAGACATATACTTGTATATTATTTCTTATTAACCCTTCTAAAAGCTTCCCCACTACAGAAGTGAGGCTCACTGGTCTATAATTCCCCGGATTTGCTCTTGCTCCCATTTTAAATATAGGTATCACATCTGCTTTTCTCCCGTCATCTGGTAGAGACCCTGTGTTGAGTGAATCTTGAAAAATAAAATATAATGGTTTGGCTATTACAGAACCCAGTTCCCTCAGTACCCATGTATGTATTCCATCAGGACCCGGGCTTTATTAACATTTATTTTTTCCAACCTCTTTTGGATTACTTTTTTTAGTGTTAACCAATTATTTGACAAAGGTAGTGTAGCCCCATTATGTTGCAGTGTCCCAACCACTGGTACCTCCCTTGTGTATTTCCTGGTCAATCATTTTCAGATGGCCTGTGTCACATTGTGATGTTCCTATAGCTTCCTTCCTCACCTTCTTCCCATTAATATACTTAAGAAATGTTTTAGGGTTAGTCTTACTCTCTTTTGCAATTAATTTTTCATTTTCTATTTTAGCCAGTCTAATTTGCCCTTTTGCAAGTCTTGTTGATTTCCTTGTACTCCCATAAAGCAGCCTCTATCCCTCTTGTTTGTATAATTTAAATGCCTGTTTTTGTACTCCATATCTTGATCTTTAAATCATTGTTAAGCCACATTGGATGGGATTTACTCCTTTCACTTTTATTTCCACATGGCATATGCTGATGTGTATGTATATTTAGTAAAGATTTTAATGTTGTCCATTTATGTTCAGTGTTTTAACCTATCAGTTCTCTGTCCCAGTATATACTTTGTATTGCTGCCCTTAGACCGTTAAAATCTGCCCTTTTAAAATTAAGAGTTTTCGTTGGCCGCTTAAAATTTGAGACTGTGTTGTAATCACTGATTCCCAAAGGTTGCCCTATTTCCAACATTTGATACTATATCAATATTATTTGTGATTACTAAATCTAAGATAGCTTCATTTCTAGTGAGTGTACTCAAGAACCTGCTCCCTTTAGCTGAACTGCTGGTCTCATTTATCCAGTTTATTTCAGGGTAATTAAAATCTCCCATTATTAGAACCTGCCCATGCTTAGCTGCATTTCCAATCTGTAACAATAATTGTATTTCCTCACTTTCAGCTATATTTGGGGGTTTATAGCATATGCCTACTAATATTCTTTTGGAATTTGCTACTCTGCTATTTAACTATTTAACTATTTTTCCCACAAACATTCAACTTTATCACTAGGTCCACCATAAATATCTTCTCTGACTATAGGCTTAAATTCAGGCTTAACATACAGACAAATCACTCCTCTTCTTTTACCATTGCCTATATATTTCCTAAATAGGTTATAACCGTCCAGATTAACAGTCCAGTAGACAGATTCATCCCACCATGTTTCGGTAATGCCTATTATATCCCATTTTTCATTAATTGCTAATAATTCTAACTCTCGCATTTTTCCTGGCAAGCTTCTGGCATTAGCAAGCATACACCTTATGTTATGAGCCTGTAGTTCTGAAGTGCTTGCCACTGTACTTGAGTTGCTTAGTACTACCGCCCTATTGACTATACTACCCCTCCCCCAATCTCCTCCCATATGAGTTGTTAATTCATCCCTTATACCCTCTACACTTTCTACACCAATACTTATATCTAGTCCCTCCCCCCAACCTACTAGTTTAAAAACTCCTCCAGCCTTTCTACCATCCTACCTCCTAGCACAAAAGCTCCTTCATCATTAAGGTGCAATCCATCCCTGCTGTAGAGATTGTACCGAAGTGAGAAGTCAGCCCAGGCTCTAAAAACTCAGACCCCTCCTTAGTGCACCACATCTTTAGCCACGCATTATCCTCCCTAAGCTCCTTCTGCCTCCCTGGACTAGCACGTGGCACTGGTAGTATCTCAGAAAATACTACCTTGTAGGTCCTTACCTTCAGCTTATTACCTAGTTCTATGACATCATTCTTTACGACACTCCATCTTCCACTAACTTTGTCATTGTTACCAATATGTACCAAGACCGCCGGTTCATTTCCAGCCCCTGCCAATAATTTGTCTAGCCGATCCACAACATGACGAACCCGAGCACCTGGTAGACAGCAAACTGTTCGATTGCTGGGATCTGGGTGACAAATCACCCTGTCTACCTTCCTAATAATAGAGTCCCCTGCCACCAAAACCTGTCTGTTGCTCTGCCTAGTCTGTCCTCCCACTCCTCTAGTAGAGCTGTTCTCCCAGCTATTAGAGGGAACAGCTGTATCTGGCATTGCCATTCCTGAATGGACATCCCCAACAGTTTCACTCAATCTGGTTTGGATTGTGTTTGCCAACTAAGAACTGGTCTGCCTCCTCCTGTTCCCCCTGATTCCCCTTCTAACTTTAACCCAGCTACCTCCCTGGACATCCTCACTAGCCACAGCTCAACCCTCCATGCTAGGCCCAGCTAAACTGTGCTCCGATAGCATCAACCCCATTTCCAGTGGAACAATATCACTAAGTGCTGCAATTCTCTTCTCCAGATCTCCAATTTGAGCTTCCAGAGAGGCAACATGCTCACACCTCTCACAGAGGTATGGACCCTGGATCATCTGTTCCAGTATTGCATACATATGACAGGATGTACACTGAATGCGTTTGCCACTGGACTAACTCATAATTATTATTATTGTCTACAAAATTTCAGTGGGAAAAATAAAGAATATAAAATAATATATTTGTATAAAGTTAAATTTTCGACAGAGTACATTACAATTCAACATCAGCATTATTTAATTATCATTATGATTATAACCAAAAGCACAGATATTGTAAATCACGTACAACTTAAATAATATGTATTTCAGATGTGAGCAGAGGTATATTCAGACAATATGAGAATTTAAATAAAAAAAAATACTAAAATATAAAGTCAAAATTTTCAAGACTTTTGAAAACTTGCCAACTGACAGTAATTGCACTGTGCAATTATAGCCAGTGTATAAGTGTTGTACCAACAATACAACTGATTAAATCTAAAAGCAAGCAGCTATTGCATCTTCTTTCTAAAATGACATTTATTGTTTTCTGTGAATTTTAGGGAGAATTATTTAGGTTTAATGATATATTTTTAGTTCTGATTTATTTATATTTTAAATAACTGAAACATATCTGTTGTAGTATTATGATATAGATTACTATAATGTATTCTTTACTATATGTTTAATTAATACATGATTAAACACTTTTAATACATATATAGCCCTATTAAATTCCAAGCCCGTAGCAGCAATGTGAGCCCCACAAGGGCTGCGGGCTTGAAATTTGGTCGAGTTACAGAGCTATTAAATTAGACCATGGCCGAGTTACGGGCTTGAGACGCAAACCCGTAAACCATTTTTCGCACATTGGATGTGTGGACTTAAACATGATCATTTAGTCAAACCCATAGTTACGAGTTTAGATGGAGCCAAAGGCAATATAGATCGTCATCATTACTTCACTGAAAAATGGAGGTTAGATTTCAAAGCCTTACGCGCTTCAGTTACTAGTTTCGATGGGACCCGCATTCCAGAAATAATGCAATATTGATAAAGCCGTAAATATGATATTCTAGTCCATGCGAGTTCCATTATATGTATTACACATTGATTGCCGGGATCAATATAACACGGAAATTAAACTGAAAATAAAGTATTTTATATTGCAGATTTGAGAGCTTGAGAATGTTGTGCTATTAATTTTAATACCTAGCACCACTTTCCCTTTACCTATGTGTACAGTAGTGTGTGTATATTTGCCTTTACAGTTCTACGGATAGGACTTTAACCCTTTTTAACATATTTATTAATGACTTAGAGGTAGGATTGGAGTGTGGTGTCTCCATTTTCGCTGATGACACGAAGTTGTGCAAGGTAATTAAATCAGATAGTGATGTGCTTTCCCTCCAAAGGGATTTACATAAAATTGAGGAATGGGCATCTAAATGGCAGATGAGATTTAATACGAATAAATGTAAAGTTATGCATCTGGGAAGAAAAAATAGCCATGCAATTTATAATCTTAATGGAGCTAATCTAGGTGTATCAGATATTGAAAGGGATTTGGGAGTGCTTGTGGACAACCACCTAGGTAACAGCACTCAAAGCCAATCAGCAGCTGCAAAGGCAAATAAAATATTAGTATGTATTAAGAAGGGTATAGAAGCAAGGGAAGAAAATATAATTCTGCCACTAAACAAATCTCTAGTACGCCCTCATTTGGAATATGGAGTACAATTTTGGGCACCACTTCATAAAAAAAACATTTTAGAGCTGGAAAAGGTACAGAGGAGGGCAACAAAACTAATAAGGGGAAGGGAGGGGCTAAGTTATGAAGAAAGACTAACCAAATTAAACTTATTTTTTCTATAAAAAAGGCGTCTAAGAGGAGATATGATTACCTTATATAAATACATCCAGGGTCAGTATAACGATTTGTCAAGGTTGCTTTTTGTGCCAAGAGGTTTACAACTGACAAGAAGACATCCCTTGAGGTTAGAAGTAAAAAGATTCCACCTTAAAGAAAGAAAAGGTTTCTTCACAGTAAGGGTGGTTAATCTGATGAATTCTCTACCAGAGGAGGTGGTGACAGCGGATTCAATAGATAGCTTTAAAAGGGGACTGGATTTATTTCTAATTAAAAAGGGTATTCATGGTTATCATGGATAATTAGAGAGGCAGTATTGATCCAGGGAGAAGTCCGGGCGCCGGTTTCTGGGATCAGGATGGATTTGATTTTTTTTTTTTATACAACTAATTAATTAATACTTAATCCACATATTGCAGATCGGAGGATATCTTGAAAGGTTGAACTTGATGGACTGAAGGTCTTTTTTCAACCTTAAATACTATGTAACTATGTAACTATGTAACCAACTAGCGGATCTTCTCTAGTTCCCGTTTGCTTTTTGGCCTCATTTGCAGGTTACAGGCTTGAACGCCAGTGAATTTATTGCAATTTAATAGCGTTACAGGCTTGACAAATCAAAGGATTTATAGTTACATAGTTACATAGTAATTAAGGTTGAAAAAATAATTTTAGCCCATAAAGTTTAACCTTTTAAGATCTCCTCTGATCTGCAATATGCAGATTAGTTGTTTATTGATGCAGAGGAAGGCAAACAGAAAAAAAACAATTGAAACTTTGCCAATTGTCTCAAAAGGGAAAACATTTATCCCTTCCTGACACCAGATACTGGCGATCGGATTCCTCCATGGATCAATACTCCTTCTCTAATTATCAAGGATATCCCTGAATACAGGTTTTATTTAACAATATATACAATCCCTTTTTAAAGTTATCTATTGAATCCGCTGTCACCACCTCCCTTGGTAGAGAATTCCACAGAATTAATTACTGTGAAGAACCATTTTCTTTCTTTAAGGTGGAATCTTTTTATTTCTAACCTCAAAGGAAGTCCTCTTATCATTTGAAAACTTCTTGGCACAAAAAGCTCCCTTAACAAATCTTTAAACTGACCCTGCATGTATTTATACAGGGTAATCATATTCCCTCTTAGTCACCTTTTTTCTGGAGAAAATACGTTTTATTTGGTTCGTCTTTCTTCATAACTTAGCCCCTCCATTCCCTTTATTAGTTTTGTTGCCCTTCTTTGTACTTTTTCCAGTTCAAAAATGTCCTTTTTATGAAATGGTGCCCAAAACTGTACTCCATATTCCAAATGAGGGCGTACTAGGGATTTGTATAGTGGTATGATTATATTTGCTTCCCTTGCTTCTATACCCTTCTTAATACATGCTAATAGTTTATTTGCCTTTGCAGCTGCTGCTTGGCATTGAGAACTTTTACACAGGCGGTTGTCCAAAAGCACCCCCAAACGCGGGATCGCAGTTACAATTTTCCCCTCCCGTAGCCTTTTCTCGCCCTTACCCCGCAAGTCATTGGCGGGTTGCTTTACGGGGCCAATTTAATAGCCACAAGGCTTGCGGCATACGTTACGGGCTACTGTTTTCAACGTTGATGGAATTTAATAGGACTATTAGTGTCCTGTCAATCTATCTTTCTATCTATTCCTATGTTTCATTAAAATAACGCCACTTGTTCATGAAGCATTAACAAACTAACAACAATAACAGCTGTATACGCCATGGACATAAAAACTGTTTTAGAGAACATAAGAATAATCTTTTGAGACTTGAATAGAGGATCCCATTTTGTCTTTGTGATGTCACATTCTGAGAGCTTGATAATAAGGTGTGTTTTTTAATATGTCAGTGTAGGAGGCTTCATTAGATAACAATATCTGAGTGAAACTGTCACCACACCCTCCACCCTCACAGACCCATAGCATTGCTCTCCAGAAATGTATCATGGATGCTTCTATGATCCAGAAGAGGCATCAAAGCTAATTAAAAACTAGCTTTACAAATATTTCTTTGCTTAATTATGCTCTTATTTGTGACAATATTTGTAGACAAAATTTGTTTTTAAATTGTGATTAATTATACAATTATTTATTTATTTATTTTAAATTGTGATTAATCGCAAAATTAATTGTGCTGTGTTACACATTGACCTTGGGTTCCCTTTTGCTATCTGCTTACTGTTCAGCTTTAGAGGAAAAGTCTGACCAGTTCAATATACATTTTCTCACAGAAGATTATTTTTTTAACACAATAGATGGAAAATCATTAATAGTTATTAATTAGTTATAATTATTAATAATATTTTCAATGGTCTTTACAACTTAAAACAAAAGTTTATCATGCTGGACTATCAGAGGTGTAGGATCAATGGAAGCTTAATTAACTATTGCTGAATCCGATCGCCATCCCATTTGAGACAATTAGCAAGGTTCACTGGGGTGGGGGGAGGGGGGTTCTGGATCAATTAACAATCAATCTGCAGTTTGCAGATCAGAGGAGATCTAAAAAGGTTGAGTATGATGGACTGTCTTTTTTTCAATCTCAATTACTTTGTAACTATGTAACTATGTAACTAAATTAAAGAGAATACATGATAAATTATTTAGAAACCACAGAATTTCTCTAGGAATCTTTCAAGGTATTTGTTATTTTCATTCTAATTAATTTTCCATATGTTGCATGCAAATATAAAATGAAATGTAAAGGGCTCTGTAATTACATTTATATGAGCTAACCTGATTGAAGATATACTAATCTGGTATCAAGTGAATAAATCATGTTAGCTGTGCTCAAAATTTTTTCACTATTTCAAGAGGAATTAAGGGGATAGAGCTGATGGACCCCCCTGATTATTGCTCAAAGTGCTGAAGATACATGCTTTCCCTTGTTCACTTCAGGAGAATGTCTTGAGATTGAAGCAACATCATGTATATTTTCACTCTGGACACTAACATTCAGTGTTGTAAGATTTAGGGGTAGAGAGTAATTTGCTTGATCAACGCATTTGTCAGTATTTTGTTTTGAGATTTCTGCCACAACTGCATTCTGAGGGGCAAGGGGACCCTTCTGAAAATAATCTTTTACAGCTTTGACCAGCCAGAAGCCCTGTTCCACAGGGCTAAGTTCAATGGAATTTTTTTTGCATTGACCAAGGCTACTCTAATTCAAGTATTTTGGAAAGATTTCCCCATATTATTTCCCATAGACAGTAGGCATGGATCTGATTGTCCCATTCATATTGCCCGAGCTTGTAGGCCCTCCCGTGACTGGCTCACTTTGGAGCCAGAGGAAGCTCCAGCAGGTATTTTCTGCTCTGCTATTGTTCTTTCATTGGGCGCTCCAGGAAATTGTTTTTCCTATTGGCTGGGTAAGAAGGGGGCACTAGCCCTGGCTTTTGCGAGTGTGGTAATGACACCTGGTGTATTGTTACCTGAAACTGTTGGGATTAGACAAACAAGAAGAACCATTGGACACCCCAGGGAAAGGAGTGGACCTGGGGAGGGGGAAAGTATTACCCAATTGTGATCCCATAGGCCCATGGATTATTTGGACAGGCATGGTTGGGAGGGAAGTGATGTCCAATGACTGCCCCAGGTTCCTACAAATCTGGATGGGCCAGTTTTCTTGGATTGGCAAATAAGGTACTCCAGAAGATGGACTGTCATCTACCACCACTGTGTTGCCCCATACTTGGACTGTTCCTCATTATCAAAAGCTGACAAGTGGACTTAATGTCTCAGCATGCCGGCAATCATCTGATGATCACCGGGATGATGCGTTTGGAAGGGAGAAGCAGTTGTCACAACTAATTTTAGAAAGAATAGCCTGGGTGCTGCCTGGTCATGCCCCATGTGGGATATATGAGTCCATTTATCTATCCATTATACCAAGAACTGTAAGCACCTGGCAGCCTAAGTAAGGTATGAATCAAGATTACAACTAAAGGGTGGGTGGAACCCTTTAGGAGGCATGCTCTACCTCAGTGGGCAGGTGCCTCCTCATTGGTCATTTTTAATTTAAAAAAAATTAGAATATATTTCAAAAATATATTATTTGTGTATTTGATATTATATGCTGGTATTGTGATGTTATTTTATAAGCTAAATTAGTTAAATAATCACTATTAACAAAAAAAACAAAATAAAAAACAAGAAACTTGCAGTGTCCTTTTGGTGTTTTCTTCATTTGTCTCCATGGTGTTGACATTTTCTCCAAGGTGTAAACATAGAGATAAACAACAAAACAGCAACAAAAAAAATCAGAAAGTGCAGATATTTTTGTTATGATTGTGTTCACAACTAAAGCCATTTACAATCAACCCACATTTGTTGATTCATGTCAGTGCACTATAATAAAAGTGCTCAACTTGCCTATATGTCCATCAGTGTTTTGGAAAGTGCAGTTCTCTCCCCACATATATGCTCTCTCACTTCAAAGGAAGAAATGGAAGTGCTTATTATGAAAGTTTCACTCAGTTAACCGCAATGGGGTTTAGATGTAACAATATTAATTTGTATAGCTTTAGACTTTATTAAGGGACGATTTTCAAAAAACAAGTACATTTTACAAAAATAATTGAACAAGCATTAAAACTATAGTTAATTTTTTGCTTCTATTATAATACAAATACACATGTATGATTTCAAGCATTTGTCCCTTGTGTAAAAGGAATGGCAGCAATGTAACATCCCAATACTCAACCTCATTGTAAGCCACACGTTAGTGAGTCTAGGCTTATATAAGTGACATCTCATTCTTTCTGTGGTCACTGATGTTAACTAAAAAATATGTTACTTAATATTATTACAATTAACCTTTTGCATTTAAAAAGAATGAAACATGTATTATAACTATATTATATGGTTAGAATTAACTGCTAACTGTAATAGCAATAATTTGTGGTTTGTAATAAACCTTAGTGTTATTAGTATGTTGCCTTAATGAAAGTAATAAAACCTTTTAAGTGATTTTGTGCAATTATAACACTTGTTCTTGCCTCAGTATTCTTTGAAGAGTACAAGTGCATTAAGTGGGTTTTGGGATGTCTTAATGATTTCTTGCTTGTTATCTGTCTGAATTCTCTCAATCATCAGAAAAGAACATGAGTCACCCTGTTGTAGGTCAATATTTGTAAAAGCCTTTTAGCTGTCTGTGATTTCCTATTGTTTAATATTTTATTAGCAACTCATCTGCTTATATAAAGTACGTAGTTTGATAAACAAGTATTTTATTCATTGCAGAAATAGATGTAATTGTATTATGGGTATATGTTTGTCCCAGTATAGCTCATAAATCCACACTTAACTGTAGATTCTTTACCAAGCTACTTTTTAACATCTCAATTCAGGTTCTTTCTAAAACCAGCAAACGGAATCTTTATGATTTATCTCTCTCTGGTGATTTTTTAGAAGTCACTGGTGGCAACTGTTCTTTATCAAGTACATAAGCAGCACATTTAAGTGAGACAGTTGGTAGTTTTATTTCGGTTATGCAACCTCCTAATTAACTATCTAATAAGCAAAACAATATTAGTTGTTACAGTACTTGTAATTCACACAACCCAATGGTTGTGAAACTTCTATTGTTCACAACACAACTGCAAGGGCTAGCAACACATTGATTATTACCAACACTACATGAGAGCCGGGAGACTTGCGCATCTGCAGCTTACCTTCAATAATAGCAGCAAGTTCAAAGTCTACTTACACAGTATTATGCATGCTGGGCTGTAAAAATGTACTGTATATTAAACCAAGTTATTCACAAATATTATTTTATTTTCAATATCTTTTATATAGTATTCACAATTTCTAGTCAATCCTAGCAAACACTTGAAGCACACTGGTGTGCCACATCACACCCTTTGAGAATCCAACCCTTATAGAGTATTCTAATTAGAGCTGGAATATAGAATGGCATTATTATGCATTCTAGCTAGCAGCATCAAGGAAGTACTCGTAAACTGCTTCTTTAATGCACTCATAAATAAAGATGCAACGATCTTAAATAGCTATTATAGTTTTGGAAAAAGATTATATTTGTGATATATATTGATAAGGCATCGCAGTCAATATATCTTCCATATAATTGGACTGCTATTTTTTAGTATTTAGAATTAATTTAATATATATTATTTGTATATATGGATATTGACATTTCTGCATACAATAATGTTACCCAATATTATATATGCATATAATAAAAAGCTATTTTTGATAACAGATTACATCAGCAACACTACTAGAACTCATCACATATATAGTTGTGGACCAAGAACGTTGGTCACATTTGCGGCTTTGTCACGCTCTGCGAACCTCACAAAGCGAGGCGAGCCTTTCCACCACGCGGGACTTAGGCTGCAATAAACTCGCCGAAGGCACTCATTGCACTGCTCGCCTCGCGAGCAATGAGCGCCGAAGGTGCTCAGAGGACCCTTAGCCTCGCAATGTGTGGCAAACAGCACTGTCAGGCTTACAATTTTATTCCCGTCATTTTTGACGGGCATGTTCCTAGTAATATATAATGATAAAGACATACGACATTGACCTACACTTAAAATGTATCTGTAAAAGTTTTTATTTTTCATATAAAATGGTAGTTCACACATTATAACAATTTTCACCTTGATCAGAATTCATTTAAGTTTAAACTCAATAGGATTCTGAATGACATAAAAAGGTTATTGATTCAATAGATAATAAGTAAAAGAATGCTAGTTAATCACCAATCAAGAATTGAATATGTTCATTAAGGATCATTATATTAGCATGCGGGTTGCTATATCCTCTTAACCTTTGCTCTTTAACATTCTTATACTGTACTATTATCTATAAATATCTGATGTATTCCCAGTTTATGTGAGCTTGGCATAGTGCAATAAATAAGCATATCTTGACTTAAATGGACACAGACATAGTTCAAAGGTACATATATTTATAAAGAAAGTGTTCTCAATTAGTACTGTGATTAAAAAATATACAAATTATAAAGAAAATGCAGCTTTTGCAGGAAAGAAAAAACACTTCACTGACAAGAGTAATATAATTAGGGTTGTGCAAAAGAGTTCTTATTTTTTTAGGTAGTTGCATCTAATCAAGATGGGTCTATTGCTTTTTTCGGTTTCTTTAATCAGGATCAGCAATATGACACCACTCATTACTTTGCTCACTCCTATATGTAAACTAGGTAGGTGAGTGTGAGCGTTCAGCTTTATTTTATCAACATTTTTCACTGGTTTCCATATTATTTAATACATTTTTCAATACAATTTCAATTGAGAAAATGCACACAAATATACAATTTAACAATTAATTTATGTGCACTTTTTAAAAGTATGTGTTGCTTTACAATTTCTGACAAATTACTCCTGACCTATGTGCACAGAGGTTTACATTTATATTAATAAATTCATTAATAAGATAGTACTGACTCTTTGTTTTTAGAAAAAATCAGAACATGTTCCTCTAATAGATATATTATATCAACAAACATGAGTTCAGGATAGAAATCAATTATCAGTACCATTTCCATCCTATAATTTAGGGATTCTTTTACTGAGTAAAGGTGGATCAATTAAAATGTCTGAGGCAGTGATTGTACCATTTGACATCAAAAAGGTCCCTAAATTGAGGCTTGTTAATGGCATTCAAAGACTGGAGTTGCTTAGTAGTGGTTTTGAGTATTGACATGTAGAGTTTTCCAATTAACCAAACTAAACAGTTTAGATTAACATGAGTGCGAATATCGCTGATGATGATTATTCATAACTATTACGGCTGAGTAGTTTTCTGTATTGTCATCCCACATATAAAACAGAGGTTGAATATCACATATATAGTTGTGAGCATACGAGTTGTTGCTAACGATTGCGGGCTCGCATGGCGAGCCCGTGGCCCCGTGGCAAACTTTACGTCGTAACGCAAACAAAATACGAGACAAGTTACGACCCATTACGACCTCCCAAAAAACTGCCGCAACACACGCACATCAAAACATCAAAAATCCAACAAATACACACAACAAATACATAAAAAGCTTACCTACATCAAGAGGGAGCATCCAGGACCTCAAAAACTAAAATGGCACCTCAATTTAACTGAAATTAAAGCAGTTTAGACACTAAAAAATTCTCTAAGCGAGAGAAAAAACTAATATTACAAAAAACTCGCACAACATAGAAAATGAACAACGCTACATCAGCCACATTATATACACCAAACACCATTAGCTCACTTACAATTTCATTGCCGTCATTTTTTGACGGGCAATTCGCTAGTAGTGTATAATTTGAATCTATGGTACTATATCAATGTTATTTAAAAAGTGCATTTTCTTATAGTGTACACTGTACGTAGCCATTTTACCTGCTTAGTATTTTAGTTTCAAATACTTTTAAATGTAAAACATATGTACAGAGCCACATGGAAAAATTAGCACATATTGGAAATAATCATTACATTAAAAATAGATATCCAATTTTTCCTATTAGGTGGATCTGAAAAACGTACTGTGAAGGAAAAGGAATTTTGAAAATAAAATTCAGCTGATGGAATGTGCTTGTTATTAACCTATTTCAATATTTTTTATGATTTTAGGTTTAGATTTTATTAGATTTCAAATTATATAGTTTAGATTACATTTAGATTTTGCCTTATAATTCCTTCTTTGACACTAGTAAATATTGGGCTAAATTGTAACAGTTTTCACTGTTTTAAAGATGTCTACCTTATAATTAGGTACAAGAACCTTCTATAATCCCCCTTCTTATTTTTGCAGTGATGCATTTTACAAATGAGCATGTGAAGCAACCATTACTGAAGGGTAACAGCAAATGAAAATGAAACATTAAAATACATTTCATTAACTTCAATATATCACATGCAACATATATCATAAAACAAATTACTCCTAAATTAATATTTACTAGTTTTAATAGTATATTAGTATATTAAATAATATTATAATATAAGCTGCAAGATCAAACTATTTACTTCCAAGGTCTCTGCTATACAGTAATTTAAGGGCTGATTTGTATATAATTAAGTGAAACAAATGTGCATGTGATTTGTATTCTAATACATGTTGAATATATAGATCTAATATCAGTTATGATTATAGTATAGATACTTTGCCATCATGATGATGATGTTAGATCGCAGCTTCAGGAAGAGTTCCTAAAAGGAAAAATGCTAATACGTTTTCATATATTTATTTAGCTATAAAATCAACATTTTTTTCGGCAAAAACAATATGCAGCTTTTAAAAATTCAATCTTAACTTTATTGTTTGGACTTCATCAGGCCTGCTTTTCTCCACCCCTATCATGAGTCTAGGGAGAGAGGGAAAGTATCCACACAGGGCACTGCCCTGAAGGGAGGCTGTATCTGTCATCCTTATAACAGTCACTATAAATGTCTTCATTTCTGCAATGGCTACAGCAGGCATACCTACACAGGTCAAAGTCTGCTGGAAGCTACAATGCTAATTTCAAAAGTAAATGTTAAAAAATACACAGATTTTTTTCTTTAAATACTGAATTTATGGCTAATCAATATCTAAATATTCAAATGAAAACCTATTGTATGACACTACAGTGACCCTTTTAAGGTGATCATTTCTAGTGATTAATGTACAACAGCCCTCCCAACACCTCCATTACAAAGATTTACAGTAGAATAGCAAGATAATAACAAACATAACTTAGTGAATACTGTGAATGCTGTGCAGAGTTTTATGGTTTTCAGTCCTTCGCTGTCTCCTCAAAGTTTAGTATACAGTATTTAGTCAATTGTGTTGATAAAAGACATGAATATTCAGAGTACAGGAGAGAGAATTAAAGCTAAAAAAGAATTTATTGTGAGACCATAGCAACCAGCATTACTGTCATTAAGATCATTATTAATGTTATCTCATTATCTTATTCACTAAGGTCAGAGCATTCTAATTAGTAAAATGATATCACTCCACGTATGAAATGAACAATACTGATGTTAAAATATTTTTAAATTAAAGATTTTCTTTAAAAACTAATTTTATAAAAAGTCCCTCTATTCCAATTTTGTTTTTGCAACTGTGCCGGTGATTACAGGACTATAAGTGTCATACACTGGGAAGAGGTACATTAGTGCTGAACCAAGAACTACTTTGCGAACTAGGTGCATTTAGTCCATTTCATTGCTTAATTGTAATATGATTTAGTATTTACTTTCTACAATGCATAATTGGAACAGTTTTCCAGGAAAACTAAATGCTTGCCATTATAAGATACTAGGGAATTGCCCGTCAAAAAATGACGGCAATGAAATTGTAAGGTAGCTAATGCTGTTTAGTGTGTAATAATGAAATATATAATACATTAATAAATGAATATACTTTACCTATTTTAAAACATTGTGTGGAAGAGCTGTGAATGTGTTTTGATGTTGCTGCAGCATTAGTGGTGTGGATCTGCTGTGTAAGCGTGCTGAATGTGTGCAGTGTAACACTGTGCGTGCGCGAGAGCAAACCGTTAGCGTAGTCGTGTACTTCCGCATTGGCGTAAAATGGCGAGTAATGTGTGGTATACGTCTGTATGGGAATATCCGTAGGTGTTTTGTGGTGTTTTGCGAGTTTCTTGTGGTGTTTTGCGAGTTTAGAGTGCTGTAGCCTCGTTTTCGTTTTGTTCGGCGGCCATTTTTTCTCTCGCTTCAATTTTTTTTTAGTCTCTAAACTGTTTTATTTCGAGTAAAATCGAGGTGTAAGTTGTATTTTTGAGGTCCTGGGTGCTCCCTCTTGGTGTAGGTAAGGTTTTTATGTATGTGCTGTGTGTATGTATTGTGTTTTACATTTTGTAATGTTCGGGAGTTGCGTCCGAGTGTTGCGAGGCCGTAATGTGTGTGAACGTGTGTCGTATGTTGTTTGCGAGGTCCTCAGGTGCTGGCATGGAGCGCCTACGGCGCTCCATGCCAGCAACTGAGACCCTCGGCCACTGCCCTCGCTTTGCGAGGGCCGCGACTTGCGTAGCGAGCCCGCAGCGTTAGCAACAACTCGGACGCTCACAACTATTATAAGATATTCATGATTGGAGAGTGATATGGAGAGTTCTTCATTACAATTACAGGTGCAGCCAATCACTTTAGAGCCCTGCATCCCAAACTAAGGGCCTCATTCAATTGCAATTTGGGCAATTGAATTGGGCTCTATAAAAGCACATAGCATATTTTTTATACAGAAGTTTGTAGTTAGTGAAGACCTTGCTTTTGGATAGAAGTTCACTAACTAAAAACTTCTGTAAAAAATATATGCTCTGTGCTTATATAGAGCCCTATTCAATTGGCCAAATCGCCATTAAATGAGGCCCTAAGTTAGTTATGAAACCCCTCTTTTGCTCTGTAAGTAATGAATCTCATGAACTTAAAATATCTTGTATGAACATTGATAAATGCTTCCCAGGGCATCAAAATGTCTCTCCAGGACCATAAAAATCCATTCAAGGACAATAGAATCTGTGTCCAATATCTGACCAATACCACTACCCAGAACACTAGCAGCTGGTTCGTGCACAAAACATTTAATTGAGAAAAATTAAGGGATTTTCTTGTTAAACTGCTGGTAACATAAAATAGACTCCATGAGCTCCATGGAACACACTTTGAGAAACCCTATTCTACAAAAAATACCAATTTCACCATAGAGCTCTATAACTCAGCTGGTGTGATGCTCTAAGGAAGCCGAATATGAAATTCTATTGTTCAATGATTAATAAGTATGTTTTAATAAAAGATCATTTGGTGCTTGATCAATCTTTTAATGGTAATTTAAACCACTTACTGTATATTTTAGATGATGCATACAATTGAGCAATAAACCGTAATTTCCAAAATACTGTAATACTGCTGAAAGTTATGTTTTAATTTTTTTTTGTCTTTGCTAGACTGACTATTATGTGACTTCTTTCACTCTCGCAATCCAGTTTTTCATAGTTAGCTGTGTGGATTATAGTGTGTTTCCATCCTAATTATCAGAATTCTTTTGTAACAAAGATGTTATTTTCAGCTTGCCTTCAAAACAAAATAAATGAACAATTTGTTGCAGTTTCTATTGAAACGTAAATTGGGCTGTCAAGATTTTTTTCATTCTTGCAACTGAATTTTTAATGTTGTTAAAGATTATTTTTCAGCATGTTTCAATCAATCATGCTTTACTTAGAAAGGCACTGAATACTAGTAACCTCTAAATGGCATATTTAAAGTAAACAGACAATTATTATTTTTTAGAATAGTTCTCTAATACTACACCCATTACTTCTTCAGAAAAGCCATCCATTGATGCTTCAGTAAATGAGAACACATCGCATTATACATAATTTTAAACTAAAAAAATTGGTCAAATATAAACATTTAAACTTTTCTAGGTACATTTTTTATACCTAAGTAAATAGATATTCGTCTGGAAAAAGTGATATATGTGAAAAATATTTTGATTTACTTAAGTGGTCTAACTAAATATGAACCGCAGCAGACTCTATAGCCATAAATAAATATAGGTAAATATCATACCCAGACATGCCTTTTTTTAAATGCTTATGAAAAATATTGTAATTTACATAAATTGTCTGACCAAACATGGGTTTTGCACACCACACATTCATAAGTATGAATGAAAAATATGACTCACATTTCCAGGAATAAATATACTTATAGAATAGATGGGAATCTAAATTAAGAAGAGAGTGCCATCTCAATTCCACTATGCTTTTCAGACCAAAGGCTTTAGAACTCAAGCCGTGATATTCCCATTGCAAAATCATTGTGATATTGTAAAAATTCACCTTGAACAGAATTTTACTTGTAAAGTCTATCGACAATCTGTGTCTTTCAGTTAATGGTGAAACTTGGCCAAGCAGTCCTTGGAAGGAAGGATATGCATGTTCATGTCTTAATTCAAGACCACTTCAAAATAAAGTCACATCATTTTGAGGTGCTAGTACATAATTCAATATTGCTGAAAAGAAGTCAGATTAGTCCTATTTTACTACTAATGCTATTATTTTAAAGCATGACTCAAATTTTTGGAAACAGCTTCTTTTTACAATGCATTTGTTATTTTCCATATTTCCAAAATGAACTATCACATATAATAGTTGTCAAATTGCGATTCGTCATCATGCTTGCGACAAATCGCAGTTTGACAACTGCGCATTGCCGAAGGCGCTCATTGCGAGGCCCGTGATGAGCGCCGAAGTCGCTCATCGCAAGGCCAGTAAAGTAGAGGGTGAGGCTCCCATTGTGTGGCAAACAGCATTGCCAGGATTCACATTTTATTGCCGTCATTTTTGACGGGCAAGTTGCTAGTTAATTATATTAAAAATAAGTACATTAAGAGTGCAACCTTTCAATGGAAACAATAGAAACTCTATATGCATCATGGGTTACCTACCTGCTCACATGCCAGGTAAATAAATAATAGCTGGCCCATTTACACCATAATAAAATAAAGTATTTTGTTCAATGTCTAGAAATTCTGAAAACATACTGTAAATATGGGACATCGGTGCCCTTTAAAACAATTAAGAGATTTTATAGCACAGGGCCATTGTAACGTGTATACCAGAATGCTAAACTAATGATTTGCATTACATACAATTTTTAACAAAATCTCAAAAGAAATGTTTCCCTTTGGGAAATTTATTCTAAAGAATATTTCTTTACTAGATAAATAATAAACAATAGTCTTTCTAAATTGCATAATACTGTACAGTACTGTCTTTATTTATTTAAAAATTAATCATAAGATGCGTTTCACCCAGTTGATTATTTATAAACAGAAATTTTATTAATGGCATGTTGTTCTCTTATTTTGTTGCATAACATTATTTTTAATATGCCAAATATATTCAGTAGTTCTATTCAAAAATACAGCATGTGTTTAAGCAAAATAATGATAGACATTAAGAGGTTTGAGTATCTTGTGAAAGAAAAGTAATATTGCTGCATCTATATGTTTTGCTAGGAAGAGTGATGCGAAGTGTAAATAGATATAGAAACTGTTGAGTTTTCAGGGACGAAACTCTAAAAGCTCGAGAATAAGGAAGATCAGTAGAGACATTTTCAAATAAAAGTGGAAATGAGAATTAAAATATTTTCAAGGTGTAGGCTGTAGCCACAGTATATAATGTGCTTTGGGGATTATTTGGAGATAAGGACTGCAATATTTAAATGTGTACTGTTATAAAGAGCTGTGATTGGAGACATTGGAGACATATTTCTGGATTGTATGGTGTTCTGAGAGTGAATCAGTAAATGATGAGTGTCAAGCCATGTAGACGAGTTACTCATTCATAGTGAAGACAATCAAAGCCATCTTTTTAGAGTCTGGATGCACAGATCTCTTCTAAAAGCTATACAGATTTTCAGAAGTTTTAGTGTCTTTTGAGGCTTATGCTACCCTAATACAACCAACTATTTGTTTCTATGTATAATACATATGACTAGGTAAGTATGACAAGGGCAGACGTGTATGGTGTAACTCATTACATTTTGCGGTACCTTAAATTTTGCTGTACCCACCTCTGTTGAGGGGGGTGGAACAAGTTTTCCCTATAAATTATGCCACAATTACACATATATTTCTAGAATTAGCACATGGAAAGCAATATGAGAAGACTCGCCATACCAAGGGCCTCAATTGAGAAATTGTAGCTTATGGGAGCCCGTAATGTAGCCCGTAAACAGACTTGCTATTTAATTGGCGTCTTTTTTGGATCCCCAAATGATCTAGGGGCTAGGGGCAGAAAATCCCTGCGGTTGTTAAAACCATAACTTACAACCCATCTAAGCCTTTGATCTTTCAAGACCGCGAGAGTTACAATCACAAATATCTATTCAATTGCTATAATTCTTCAAGCCTGCAAATATTTTTGTACACGTAAATGTCAAATGTAGAAGGAAATCCTACGAGTACCAGATAGGACTTGCAAGGGTGTTTAACCCCTATTCGTAGCACGGTAAATTAAATAAAAAAATCATTACTGTACATTAAAAGACAGGTAAAGCAATGAAAAACATTAGAACTAATTGCACAACAGCCCAAACTTGTAAATCCGCAATCAACATTTATTTTTTGTTATGTGTCATTTCAGTGTTATATACCATGCGTGACAGGGTTAATTAAGGGGTGAGGGGGGTCTGCTTGGACCCCCATGTGTGAGGGGGTTAATTAAGTGCTTATGGGGGTCTGTATTGACCCCCATGAGGGACAGGGTTAATAAAGGGCTTATGCGGGTCTGTATTGACCCCTATGAGTGACAGGGTTAAATAAGGGTTTATGGGGGTCTGGATTGACCCCCATGTCTGACGGTGTTAATTAAGTGCTTGTGGGGGTCTGTATTGACCCTCATCCGTAACAGTGTTAATTAAGTGCTTATGGGGGTCTGTATTGACCCCCATGTGTGACAGGGTTAATTTAGTGCTTATGGGGGTCTGTATTGACCCCCATGAGTGACAGGGTTAATTAGGGGTTTATGAGTGTCTGTATTGACCCCCATGAGTGACAGGGTTAAATATGTGCTTATGGGGGTCTGTATTGACTCCCATGAGTGACTGGGTTAATTAAGTGCTTATGGGGGTCTGTATTGCCCCCATGAGTGATGGGGTTAATGAAGTGCTTACTGGGGTCTGTATTGACCCCCATGAGTGACATGGTTAATTAGGGGTTTATGGGTGTCTGTATTGACCCCCATGAGTGTCGGGGTTAATTAAGTGCTTATGGGGGTCTGTATTGACCCCCATGTGTGACAGGGTTAATTACGTTCTCATGGGGGTCTGTATCGACCCCCTGAGTGACAGGGTTAATTAGGGATTTATGGGGTCTGTATTGACCCCCATGAGTAAAGGGGTTAATTAAGTGCTTACGGGGGTCTGTATTGACCTCCATGTGGGACAGGGTTTATTAAGGGTATATGGGGGTCTGGATTGACCCCATGAGTGAACGGGTTAATTAAGTGCTTATGGGGGTCTGTATTGACCCCCATGAGTGACAGGGTTAATTAATGTAGTAAATGACGACTTCTCGTAGTTTGACAACTATTATATGTAATACTGCTATAGTGCAGAATAGATACTCCTGGCTTTCCCTATACATATACACTGGAGATCATACATTATGGCCTGTCTCCAAATACATGTTTTACTGAACAGAAAGACGTCTAGCCTCTATTCACAAACAAATACTGCAGAATTTGTTATTATTATTATGCTTTATTTGTAACACTCCAACATATTCTGTAGTGCTATACAGAGGTTAAGTATTTTTAAAACAATTTGAACAAATTGAAAAAGAATAGAAGGCCTTGTTATTGAGCTTACAATCAAACAGACATAGTCCTTTCACAAACCACCTTACAAGATTGAAAACCCGCAAACTTACAGTCTAAATGGAATGAAGATAGACGCATAGTGCATGTTAAGGCTGATGGTGATAAGCTTATTTAAACAAATATGTTTTTAGTGAGGTTTTGAAAGTTTTGATGTAGGTGGAAAGCCTTAGAGGCAAGCAGTTCCAAAGAATAGGTGCAGCATGAGAAAAATCCTGAAAGCGACAGTGAGAGGAGTTAATAAGAGATTTTGGTAGAAGAATGTCATTAGCAGAGTCAAGAAGGCGTTTGGGGGAGTATTTTGAGACGAGAGCAGAGATAGAAGGTGTTGAGATATTGCTGAGTTATTTAAATATTAAGGTCATGAGTTTAAATTTTTTTTCTGGAGGTTATGGAGAGCCAGTGGAATGACTGATAGAGAAGTGTAGCAGACACTGAGCGTTGGGTAAGGTATATGAGTCTAGCGGATGTGTTCAATATGGATAGAAATGAAGACAGCTGGATGATAGGATAGCAAGGAGGGAATTACAGTAATTGAGGAGAGATATGATGACAGAGTGAATTAGAATTTTATTTGTGTCTAATGTAAGATAGTGATGTATTTTAGACATGATTTTTAGGTGAAAATTACAAGATTTAGTGATTGATTGCATGTGACCCAGTATAACCGAAAGGCCAATGGGCCTGGGAAGTGGGAGTGATGATGGCATTGTCAACCGTGAGGGCTATGTGAGGAGTGGGAGCTGAGTAAGAGGGAGGGCACAATAGGAGCTCAGTCTTAGACATGTTGAGTTTGAGTTAACGGGTGGACATCCAGGAGTATATGCTAGAGGGGCAGTTGGCAAATTGAGCAAGAAGAGACAGGGATCGTTCTGGTGCTGAGAGGTAGATCTGAGTGTCATCTGTATATAGATGATATTGAAATCCAAAATATTTAATTAGGGTACCAATGGAGGATATATAGATGAAGAAAAGAGGGGGCCTAGGACAGATCTTGGGGTACGGTGACAGATGGAGGGTGGTGTGAAGAAGAGAAGCCAGAGAAGGAGACATGGTCATCAAAATAATGGAGAATTTGGATAAGAAGAGGGTGGTCAACATTGGCAGCCCTCGCAGAGTTCCATGACTCTCCCCTTACCTTGTGCCTGCTCAGTTTCAAGTTGCGAGATCACGATCTGGAGGGAGGGGAGTTGTGTGATGCAGCTTAGGGTGCCCAGGGGTGCCCTGGTCGGGTTGGCCACGCTAAAGGGGTCCCTCACTATACTAAAGAACAAAATAATTTACATAATATAAATATATATAGACAGCCCTGGGGCCCCCAGAGAAGGGCCTCATACACTGCCCATCCTCCGCCGGGGGTTACTCTGTGCCTGTATATAAAGTCCTCCTGAACTTTTCCCATAATTCACTACACTAATATGTAGCTACTCAGTGGATGCACTCCTGTTCAAACATATTTCTGCTCCCAATAGCAGTGTAATTGCTACCTCTATATATGTGTCTCTGTTCTCCAATCTCCCTCTCTTTGATACTTATGGATAACATACCTTCTGCTCAGGGAATGAGCCACAACTGAACAAGAAATGAAATGCACTGGGGCCCTCCTCTGGGAAATCCTGCTCTGTCCTTTTTTTTCTTCAATGTATGGACCCCCCAATGGGGAGAGGGTCACCTCATGCAGTGCAAGTCAGTGTGGAACTCAAGAGTGTAGGAGGAGCCACAAGGAACATAACATAGGCAGTAGGAAAACCAATGAATGATGGAAGAGGAAGGGAACTTATTTTGCCACTGCTTAGGTACCCACCTGTCAGTTCTTCCTTTCCATGCTATTGCTTCTTCTTTGCCTTCTTCCTGCGTGGAGCCAATCACAAGCCTAAATGACTAACATTAGCACTACCTTCAGGAAATAACCTCCCTATGACTTCTAATCAGTGCAATGAAAATTTGGGATTATCTGCCATTCAAGGAGCAGCAGGAATTGTATTTAGATTATGAAAGGGAGTCTGATTCACCATGACCCTCATTCAATTAAGCCTTTCGGGACATCTGGGCTCGGATTTGGAGCCCGCAATTGACTTTGCTATTCAATTGGCATCATTTTGAGGGCTCCGATCGAGTTACGGGCTCTTTAGGCTATTGATTGTTACATATATTATTAGAAAAAGGTAAACTATATTAATTTAATATTCAATTAATTCATTATTTAGTATTTAAAAAAATATAGAAAGGAGCCAAAGGACATGCGAGGTGGCGCATGAGGAAAGGTTCGCAATGAGCGCCAAAGGCTCCCAGCGCAAGGCGTCAAATGAGCGCTGAATGTCCTTAGTGTATAAAAAGCTTAACATTGTGTGCCAAGCAGCATTGCCATGGCTTCAAATTGTACTGACTGTAATTTTTTGACGGGCAAGTTGCTAGTACTTATATATTGCTGCATTCAAATACAGAGATGTGAGATTTAGAAAGGGAGGGGAAGAGAGCAGCAGGCATGGTGTACTGTAGAAACACAATATATGTATATATATATATATATATATATATATATATATACAGTATAATATATTTTATATATAATATATAACACTTTAATAAGGAGGTGAGAGGTGGTTAGGAAAGGGCCACTACATAATCATAAACAGAGGGAGAATATATTTTAAAATAAATAAAATTGGTACTTGTTATTTAGGGTTCTTGGAAACTGCACATGTGTCCTAGTGAACAGGAGTGAAGATATTGGAAAAAAATCCTCCTTTCTCCACAAGTCACAACCAAGATATCACTTCAGACCCTCATCCTGTTCTGCCTCAATTACTGCAACACCATTTGAATTGTGTTTCCATTTAAAAGCTCCTTCTTATGCCTTCTACCAAAAGTACACTTCACCCAATATTCATTATGTTCCTACACTCCCTTCTTATTTCCTATGTCCTAATCTACAAAGTCCCTATTACCAAAGCTCATCCCACTCGACATCCATATTTCAGCTTTTTTTCTCCACTACTTCATTGCACAACTTCCATGCTTGTTTATATGTTGTGGAATTTACTACCTTTCTTAACAGTTCCCTAATTAAGGATTCTATCAAATCTATTCATGGAAGTTTATCACAAAACCCTAAAATACTATAATGAATTCTTAAAATTGCACATGCTTTGAACAGCTTATCTCTGTCATGAATTTATTTTCAAAATAAAGGGTAATTTACCTAACTATAGGTGCTCTTCATGGTGTGAAACAGTACAAGATTGTATGTAAAAATGATCTAATTTTTATTTTAATTACGCTAATAATACCTAAAAAATCGAAATGTTTACAAAAATACTGTGTTCTGCCTCCTGACTGTTCCATGTTTAATAACATATGCCGACTCCGTGCGTTGAAGGCACAGTGAAGACAAATTTTTATAGCATGTGTAGATCTGCTTTCTTCAGTCGGCTTGATAAGGCTGTTGTGGCCAAACCTACCCAGCAGACCTTTCAGGTTCGTGTGGTCCCTTCACCAAGACAGCCGATGTCTCTAAAATGTCCTTACTCAGATGCAGTATTTAGTCATTTAAACACAGGCTCAGCATTATAAAAAATCAGGAACTGCTTTTATTGCTGCAGAAACTTCATAATAGTTTCAATGGGTGAATGTTTAAACGTTAACTGATTACAATCTGTAACAGTCTGTGAGTCTTCTGTTTTTCTTTTTATAAATTGATAATACAGTCATTAACAATGTTTCATATGAAAGGCATCATAACATACAATCCAGTCAGAAAGCTGTTATCTTCCTTAAGGAATGCTGACACATATATATTCATTCAAGATATGTTACCTCACTTATCTTTAGGAGCATACACATTTATATATTTTCAAAATATGTTACCTCCCTTTTCTTTAGGAGCACACACATACCTCATATATCTTCATTCACAGCAGGCCCATTGCCTATTGTCTCTAACACTTGAAACAACAGGATGTTTGTAAGCCCTTACAGAGTAGAGCCCATACCAGGATGTATAAATGTCCTCTTTGTCTAATTCATTCTGTTTTCATACTTCACAACACCATGGTGCATAGTCCACAATACCAGTTATAATATAATAGTAATATGACCATGATGATGCTTTCAACACACAGCATATTATTCACTGTTCAAAGTTCGTCTACCAGTTATGTAATAAACTCCGAACTAATTTGGTTGTATTTGTATTAATTTGGTGATATAGCTGTTTATGGCAGCAATGATGAAACTCTGGTGACAGTGCATACTATTAAAGATCTAACAAATAAACATTTTGTTTATCTTATAATCACTCAGTTTGACCCTAGAATCAATTAAAAAAAGACAAAGAATATAATTTTTACTTAAGAAAAGTAAGCATAGAAAATGGCATATAGCCAGGAACATGTTCTTATATCTATTTTTAATTCAAAATTAGGTATAGCCACAGGAAATCCAATATAAGCTAGAATGGAACGGTATTAGTAGAAAACTCCCAAAGAAGACACACGGTATGGGTAGGAATGGAAAATATTGCAATTATTACATGACATGATGTCTATATTGACTGCATATATAGAGAAACTAGGCTGTAGAACAAGCACTGCAAGTTTAAGCATCCTGTTAATTTTTCAGAATGAAATATTATTATGTATTTCTTGCAGCATATACATAACATGTTATTAATTAGTTATTGTATTGTTGGTAATATGGTTATTTTTATTATAATAGATTGTACTTGTTACGTTTGAGTTTTTCCATATAAATGTAAAACTCTCTTTGTGTTATTGATATTTAAATCTTCTCTTCTATGTTTAAAAAGTGACATTTACTAAATTCGCAAATCTCTATTCAATTGCTACAATTCCTCAAGCCTGCAAATGTTTTCACATCCGTAAATGGCAAATGTAGAAGAAAATCCTACAGGTACCAGATAGGACTCTGAAGAAGGTTAAACACCTGATTGTATCGCTGTATAAGCAAATCAAAAATCAATACTGCACTTTAAAAGACAGGGAAAGCGATGAAAAGACATTATAATTAATTGCACAACAGTATCAAGCTCATAAATCTGCAATAAAAAAATATAATTTTTTATATTTCATTTCGGTGTCATATCAATCTCGGGAATCAATGAGTTAATACATATCAGGCCACCTACATGGACTATAACATTTCCTTCATTCATTTTTATATTTCGTACATTGCCGAATTGCGAGAATGATCGCATATGGGACCTCTAATTGATTGTGGTTTATCCTCCATGTTTTACTGATGTCATGATGACAGTCTCATTTCCTATTGGCTTTTTCTAAATCAGTAGTTACGGCCTTGCTTAATTGATCATGATCACGCTCTGAAATGCTACTTATTATTGCATGGTTTACGGTTTAGGCTTTAGGCCCGTCTTGCTCAAATGGATCGCTCTGTAATTGTAGCAAATTTAAAGCCTGCAGACATGAAGCCTTTATAACGTAATCTGCGGGATTGCAATTGAATAGGGGGCTTTGTCAGTATGAAATCTGCAATACCATCCTTAGACCCCTTACATTCGTCTTTCCTTGCCCTTACTTAAAAAGCAGGATTCTTTGCATACATCAGCAGTGTTACTTGTCATGAAGCTCTTCTTGCCTTGAGGTGACATTTAAAAGAGCTGTTTTGCAACTTGCCAGATGATTTGGATACAAAGCAGGCTGAGCTCCTCTGAGAACAGGAATTAAAATATATTGGAATATAGGGATGGAACATTTTAGTTAATTCAGAAGATGGGAGGTTCTTTAGGCAAATGCAATAAATATGGCGGCTCACTGTAGCAGTGCATCAAAGGCAATTGTATATGCCTAACTAAATGGGGGGTTTTCTGTTTGCCTTTCTCTGGATCTATTAACAATTAACAACCATTGCATATTACAAATATCTAGGAGATCTAAGGTTGAACTTGATGGACTAAAAGTAATTTTCAACCTCAATTACTATGTAATTATGTAAAAATATAAGTGTCTCTTGAAGCTTGTGATAAGAGCCTAGACTAATGATCTTTTCAGTCAATGGTTTGGATTAGATTTCACAATGTCCATTATTTTAATTAACTACAATAGGTGATTGAAACTGTAAATTCAGAATCAGGATTGTTAAGATAGAGACTCGAAATTACATAGAAACAGAAAACCCAGGATGCTTAATAGCAAAGGTTTAAGATGGATGTACAGTACAATGTTATTTAAGGCTGGAGCAATGGATTGATTCATTGAGATGTAAAATGTTGTAATTATGGGTTGTCTATTATAAATATTTCAAGATATTTGTAGACATATGGTTGATAATGAACAATTGTAAATACTGTCCATTGTTTTTTTTTGTTTTTTTTAGCTCATTTAGGGTTCAGCCACTTTTAACTCATCACTTATGTGATATGTAAGTAAGAAAATGTCAATTTTGTTTCTTCAACCGAAAATGATACAGCAGTAAAACTAAAGAACTGCTATAAATGACATACAATACTGTTTCATTAGTTTATTAACAAATTAGCAATAGGAAATGTAACTTTCTATATTTTCATTTAAAAAAACTCTAACATTAGAATGCCTCTCTCACCCCTGATAAAATGCCCAGGAGGTAGGAGAGGTAGTACCCAGGAGTTGGCCTAACAGGAGTTCTTATGTCTTCTTCTCTGCAGTGGCAACTTCAGGTAAACCTAGGTCAGGAAACAATTTAGGAGAATTTCCTGATCAGATTCTTGCCCACACCTGGATACTTATTATATGGTGGAGTGAAACAGCACTATTCAAATGTAGAGCACCCCTGTGGAGATAATAGCAGGTTGTCTGGAGACTATTTTGTTGATGGTGGCAAGACTCCACCTAGAGTGGGCTATGATGCTGATATAATCTACATAGTACACCACATAATAGCCACATAAAGGAGGCACCTAAATGGTGTTGAACTGCTTGCATATTATTCCTACACAGTTATTAAAGGATAACAATTTTGAGTACACTTCTTATCTGTTCTGGGCAATATGGAACATTCTCTAAATGGTATAGATGAAAGAATTTAAAGTGATGAATGAGCCTTTTGTTAGAATCATGGCAGAGGTAAAATAGGCATATTGCTGTTGAAATTGGCAGTAGTATTTTTAGAGAATTCCAGGAGTGCAATGTCATAAAGAAAAAAGAAAAAACACCAAGGAACAGATAGATAACATGGAATGGAGCTGTGACTGTTGATTAGTGAAGAGAAGTAATTCTGAGGTATGTAATTCAGATGCTTTTTTGTAATAAGGCAGTGACTGGTTAATCTGTATAAAACAGGGAAATACTAAAATCTAATATTGCCTACCCCTGATCTAGACAGTGGTTGGTGTAAGAGTTAAATATCTATGCATTATAAGTACATATTAGAAAATTGTATTTGCTACCCATAGTATTTGTAAACCTAGGCAAATAATAAAAATGTTCTTCTAAGGCTAAGTCTTACATATTTTAGTAGAGATAAAACAGTATGAGTAGTAGGTCAAAGGTGAAAATGTGTAGACCTTGTTTTTGTCTTACAAGTGGGAGTTGACCGATTAACAAATATTGGAATATTGGTTGTAAAACCTTGTAAAAACCTTATACAAATATTGTATGTGGAAGTGTTCAGCAGATGACTGCAGAATTGCAAGTGACTTTGTATGTCCTCTTCAAGCACTTGTATAAAATCGAAATTGCAGAGATGTCTGTCTTTTGTGTCCTGTTTGATTCTTGTGAAGGTGATGGAAAGCCAGTGAAAGAGTTGTTCTTCAACATCGGATATGAGACAACAGAATAAATGAATGAATGATGTTCTGTGATCCAAGCAACAGTTTTGAGGTAGCTGATTGTAGGAGCCAGTTGGACAAGGTTGTGTAGGTTATGCATGTTAAGTATGTGAAAAATATGTGTTTTTAGCGAGACCTTGAAGATTTTTGA
The DNA here is from genome assembly GCA_027410445.1 of Discoglossus pictus. Taxonomy (NCBI): domain Eukaryota; kingdom Metazoa; phylum Chordata; class Amphibia; order Anura; family Alytidae; genus Discoglossus; species Discoglossus pictus. The sequence continues at coordinate 486,090,973 of CM050163.1, forward strand.
AGCAAAGAGATCATTTGAAAGTTAAAGAAATGTCTTAAATACAGGAGCTGACAAGATAGTAGGGCTGCTTGGAGCTTATTTGAGTATGTGACAGATATAAAATGAGGTGCAATATTAGGAGCTTTATATGTTAAGGTCAAGATTTTAAACTTTATTCTGTAGGTTATTGGAAGCCAGTGGATGTACTGCCAGAGCGGTGATGCAAACTCCTAGTTTTGATTGAGGTAGAAGAGTCTAGAACAGAAGCATTCATTGTGAACTTAAGTAAAGAGAGATGCTTGGTGAAGAGCTCAATAAGGAGTGTGCACAGTAGATAAGACGAGACATGATGAGATTTTTGGTAAAGATGGTTATAATTTAATTAATTTATGTGGGCAGAGAAATGGCCAATGGGCCTGGGGTTGGAGCAATAATGCTACTTTTAATAGTTACATAGTAATTGAGGTTCAAAACCGATTTTGGTCCATCAAGTTCAACATTTTTAATAGTGAGGAGTGTACATCTGTATCAAAGAGAGTGACTTGTCTGGGTGCAGACAACTCCCTGTCATGATGACCAAAGTCTTTATTTAACAACGACAAAAAATGTGAATAATTATGGCTAGAACTTCATGTTTATAATTTGCTATAAATATGGTAGCTTGCTGTCCTGCTTTTTCCTCAGCCTTGTGTGAGTAACAGACGGAGTTAAGTATAATAAACATTGCTATGATTATAATTATTGTGTTTGATTTGTCAGAGTTGGATACATACACCATAAGCCAAGATGACCTTTTGGATGAGAGTTTTGGTAGAACTTCTACTCGTCTTTTTACATTGTACATGAGAGTTTTGGTAAATTGCACCACAAGGATACAGGGAGATTTGAGAAGTGGAAGATGGAAGATAAGGAGTTGGCCTGTGAAATGTTAAAACTGAGTTTATTTAAGGATATATAGGAGTATATTCTGGATAGGCAGTTGGTGACATATGCTAGTAGAGAGAGGTATAGGTCTGGTACTAAATTATTTGAGTGTCAGTATACAGATGGTACCAAAATCCATAGAAGTAGGGTGCTGAGGATGTGTAGATGGAGAATAGCAATAGGCCTAGTACTGAACGTTGATGTATGCCAACAAAGTACAGTAGTTGAAAATGTGCAAGAGAAGAAAACAGTAAATATTCAGTTTCATAGATAGGTTGTGGGTCAAGTGAATGCTTCTTAAGGATGGAGTAATTAAGGCATGGTTGAGAGTTGTTGGAATCTTTTCAGTGTATAGTGTTTGAAGACATGTGAGAATGTGAAATGAGGTAATTATCTCTGATAGAATAGGTTCAAGTGGGCAATTTTTAAGGTGAGATGATTACAGGGTCAAAGGACAATGGAATTTGGGAGAGTGAAGGCTGGGTGTTAGTGGTTGTGAAAGGTGTGTGTGTGCAAAGTCTAGAATAGAGGCCTTTCCAGATATTGTCAATTGTATTTTTAATGTGGCTGGCTAATTCTTGATCTGTGACATAGGTTTGGTTGGAGATGGACAGATCAATGGAAATGTTAGCTGTAGACAAAAAGAAAAGATTTTGGGATTAGAGGACAAGCCTTTTATTTGTGAAGTAGTTCTGTGTGTATAGGTTGAGAAGAAGTGTAGGAGCACAAACAAATAATGGTGAGAAATTATATTTCCTCCACAGTCTCACAGCAGTGTAGGACCACCTCTGACAGTAATGGAGTGCTAAATTACTTTACAAGGACACACCCTCCTGGAAAAAGCAGACAGTGTCAGCTAATAAAAGAAAATGGAAACCTGCAGTAAAATAATAGGAAAAATCCGCATAAGGGTATCCTGAGGCTGCATTAAGCCAACATTTTAGGCAGATTTGAGCACCTATTCAATTGATCAGTTGTTAGTTACTGGAGCCCGTAAATTAATTTGCTATTCATTTGGCTTCTTTTAGCAAATAGTTTGCGGCTTACAGGCTGAAAATCCCTGCGGTTGTCAAAATTATAACTCGCAACCAATCTAAGCCTTTGATCTTTCAAGCCTGTAAATGTTACAATCTCAAATCACTATTCAATTGCTACAACTCCTCAAGCCCGCAATTGTTTTCACATCCGTAAATGGCAAATGAGAGGACTCACAAGGGGGTTAAACACCTGTTTGTAGCACTGTAAATGCAAATAAATAAACAATACTGCACTTTAAAAGACGTGGAAAGCAATGTAAGACATTATAATTAATTGCACAACAGTCTCAAGGTCGCAAATCTGCAATTACTATTTTTTTTTATGTTTCATTTTCGTTTTATATCAGTCTTGGTCATCAAGGAGTTAATACATATCAGGCCACCCACATGGACTAGAACAGTATTGTCATTCATTTTTATTATTTTGTACATTGCCGGATTGTAAGTCATATCAGACTTCTAAACACTAATTGATTGACGTTTAACCTCCATGTTTTACTGATGTCATGATGACGGTCTTGCTTAATTGATCACGATCATACTTTGAAATGCTATTTAAGGGTGCATGGTTTACAATTTAGGCTTTCAGCCAGGTAGCTGCGGGCTTGATCAATTGAATCGTTCTGTAACTGTTGCAAATTTCAAGCCTGCGGATTTACAGCCAGTATGAAGGCAACTGCGGGCTTGCAATGGAATAGGGGCCATAGTGGGCCAAACAGATACGCATTTTTGGTCCTTATCTGCAGTAATATCAATATTTCTATGTTGTTATATAATTAAAATGATAGCCAATGAATAACTAATTTATCACATATATGTTGTGAGCATGCAAGTTGTTGCTAACGCTTGTGGGCTCGCGTAGCGAGCCTGCGGGCCTTGCGAAGCAAGGGTCGCAGTTGCTGGCAACTGTGAACCTCGCAAAATTTACACCATTACGCAAGGAAAATAAGAGACACTTTACGACCCATTCCGACTTCGCAAAAATAGGCCGCAACACGCGCACATGAAAACATGAAAAATACAACAAATACACACAACAAATACATAAAAAGCTTACTTACAGGAAGAGGGAGCATCCAGGACCTCGAAAACTAAAGTTACACCTCAATTTAACTCAAATTAAAAGAGTTTAGACACTAAAAAATTCTCTAAGCGACAGAAAAAATGGCCGCCGAAAAAAACTAAAACAAGGCTACAGCAGTCTGAAGACGCAAAACACTACCAAACACCTAAGTATTTGCAGAAAAACATCTACGAGATTAAAAAACAAGGAAGCAACCCGCGCGACCCCAAAAACATTACAAACCCAACAAATACAAACAACAAACACATAAAAGGGTTACTCACAGCAAGGGGGGCACCCAGGACCTCTGCAAGTGAACTTACACCTCCATTTAAGCACAAAATTCGAAGTTTAGACACCCGAAAATCACCTAAGCAAGAGAAAAAATGGCAGCCGAACAAAACGAAAACGAGGCTAAAGGTCCCTAAACCCGCAAAACACTACCATAAACACGCAAAACACCACAAAACAGCTACAGATATTCTGAAAAAGTCGCCCGACATAGAAAACGAAGGACGTTAAATCAGCCACATTATATACATCAAACACCATTAGCTCACTTACAATTTCATTGCCGTCATTTTTTGACAGGCAATTCGCTAGTTAATTATAAAGTACATATTAGTGTTCTTGCTGCTTGTCAGTTAAAGGAACATGGAACACATGAATTTAATACAGCTTGTTTTAAACAGTACATAAGTTGTTGGTTTTGTAGATGAACATTATATTAAGTAAAAGCTGTTTAAATTTCCTGAACCTAACAGTATAACTCATGCAGCTATATTACTGCTCACTGACAAGGGCAAGTCCCTAGGGCAGTAAAACATTTAAATTATTATTTTTTTTAGTCTGAGAGCTTATCAAATACTTTCTTTCAAGTGCAGCAAAGAAAAAAAATGTTTTCCATGTCCCTTGAATCAAAATATCTCAATTATAATTTGATAAAACAAACTTTCAAAACTGCTTGTGATTACAGTAATTTGTGTTAAATTTCTAATCTACATGGACATAAGACAGAATTACAGCATGTCCCATCAAGCTGTTTTCAATATCAATTAAATAATTTAACAAACTTGATTAATCAATCAAAAATCCCAGGTTTTGTAGTTGTGGTTTGGATATTTTTTGAGAACACCATTGTAGACTAAGGAATTGATTACATGACTTCTGTAGAAACTCCTCAGACCCACTGGAGTATTTTCAAGCAGGTTTACTGAACTTTTAAATTGTTCCCTAATATAATTCACATAAAAGTTAGAGACTTGCACCTAGGGGTGTATTGCACGGTGCTCTCTAGCTCTAATGTGTGCTCACAACTTGCCTTACATATACTAGCAGGTAACTCCAAGTCTAAAACTCAGTAGTCTCAACAGCAACACAATGATACCCAATGTAAACACACTACACTAGCCCTAAAATCCCCACACCCATCTATCATCTATCCATCTATCTAAACCCCCTCCCATGGGGTCTGAGGGGCAGGGTTTCAATGATTGTTGCTGGAAATTGCTGGGCGAGTCATCCAAAAAGGGTAATTATGTAAGTTTATGAGTTTTTAATCTTGCAATGTACTTTGGGGAAAGCACTATGGACACTGGATTCTAAGCTCAAAGACAGGTCCCTCCATTTTTTGTAACACGGCGCTACAGAATGTGTTGGCGCGTTACAAATAAAAAAAATAATAATAATAAATCACCCCTTTTTTTCTACAGGTTTAATTATCTTGTTATGTTCTGTAACTATTTTTAAATGTAATTTAATTATTTTAATAGTAGCTATATATTTTTTTTATTTTCTCTAATTTTTTGGGACCCCTGTGGTAAAAGGTTAATTTTAAATGCAATGGAGGTCCATAGGAAATTATGTTGATAAAACAATAAGAGATAGGTGCTATGGGGGCCCATTTACATATATTTATATATAGGGAAAGTAATTGGTTGATGAGGGGTTAATGGGCCCTGCCACCCCAAAGCACAATGTGTGGGAGAATGCGGTGCCCAATAGCCCCCAGGATAGCCCTCCTGGGACACCCATGCACATATTATAGATGAGGGGATAGTGAGGCATTGAGAGAATTCCTTTTTATTTAATTTCTTGTTGCGATCGTAACAAAGAAGACTGTAGCTTTAATTGTATCCAGGGCTGTTACTTATCACGTAGCATCTCTCTGTAGAAGTTTAGCTGGCGCTACAGGTAGTTGAGTTTACATGTAGGGTTTAGTCTCACTGAAGGACTCTGCAGAGCTTTCCAAGAACATTTAGGCAAGATTTCTTATGGGTGGCGTGTAATCATACCGTATTGGTCCGAATATAAGCCGCACCTTTTTTCCGATTTTTGAGCTTGCGAGTTACGGGTGTGGCTTATATTCGCGACCGTTAAAAAAAATCGGCTTCTAATCGCGAACGCAAAATGACTGCCGATTTGCGCGATTGCGAGTTAAGGGTGCCGATTTTCGTGCTTTAGACTGCGGTATTGAATAGCGATTTACGGTTTTAGTGATTCTAACATCCTGTAAGGCCTGTAACCTGCAAAAAAAGCTACAGTGCTAATTAGAAAGCCTGTTTCTTGTAATGGCTGATCACTTTGAGAGTCTTTTTCTCTCCAATTTTAGGGGTGCGGCTTATATTTGAGTACTATCCTTTTTCTATTTTTTCCCCTTGAACTTTACGGGTCCGGCTTATATGCGTGTGCGGCTTATATTCGGACCAATACGGTACTTTAGATAAAATACCACGTGGGAGTCATGTAATCAAACCATAGGGTATGAACTAAGGCTAATTACTAGCGTATGATTTGTCCACTTAGCAGACTAATTATAATTACAAATGTATTATATTTGTATGATTCAAAGAAATAAAGATGGCTGGTTCCAAATCTGAATACAAAATAACATACATTATATGTATACATGAATTACACTGAATTATGTCATTTTAATTCATTTATTTTTTTGTTATTGGGAGAGTTTTGAGTGCTGCACAATAATGCGTTTTAATAATAATTGCATTGTATTTGTTTAGCAAAATGTTGTTTTACTGCTAGGGGGCGACTCACACGAAAAGATCTCCCTGTCGTGTTGGCTCCACCCCCAACAGTGACATCGTGGATGGAGACAGAGGTGAATCTCAGTGAGGCAGGATGTGAGGGGGGAAATGGCAACCCCTATATTGAGTAATACGAGGGGCAAAATAAAGCAAGCCCGACCAAAATATCTCATATATTTCACTAAAATGTTTATAAAAAGTACAGAAGAGATTAATTTTGATTCAATGTAAAAAAAATAATCCAGCGTTCAGCTGTGTTTTAAAGGAATGTCTGAAAATTGAGAAAAAATACAGCATGCATATGTTTGAGGTACAGCAGTGTATCTAAAGAACAGCCATGTGAAGTTACAAGTGCTGTTACACAACACAAACAATATACAGCACAGATATCATTTTATAATGTAGATTACTTGTGTGTTTGCATTGTTCAGTCGTGTCTGACTCTCTGTGACCTCATGGACTGCAATACACCATGCTGATCCACTTGGTATCCATGGCAGAGATACCGGAGTGGGTTGCCAGTTCTTCCTCCAGTGGGCCACAGCATACAGCTCCTTGTGTTCCTTGGTGGTCTCCCTTCCAAGTACTGACCAGTCCCAACTTTGCATGGCATCAGGGTGGTGTGACCGCTTGGTTCCCTGACTGGAATCAAACCCAGGTTTGAGTGGTGTAAGCACCAAATCCTATCTATCTATCTATCTATCTATCTCTCTATCTAAGCAATATAATAACTCACAAGTCTGAAAGGATAGAGAGATAGATAGATTTGAATAAAATTTGGATTCATTTGATCTCATCTTCTTTCTATCCTAAGTTAAGATAATAAACATATGTGAAGACAGTACATATTATCTGGACCTATCCATTTATAGCTACTGTAGGCTTCCACACATTATCCTATTCATTGAAATGATTACATGGTATGTTGCAAATTACCACCAAACAATTTGCATATGATTTATATGCTAATTCATGAAAAAAAAAAACAAGCTGCAAATGAACTAGAACAAAAAATGAGAAGTATTGAACTTATTTTGAAGGTTCAGTGAAAATTATACAGCAGCAACGATGATACGCTTTTTTACCCTCCCTTTTTTATTTAATTTTCCATTATCATGGACATTCAATAAAATATATCATGAGATGTGTGGGGTGGGATGGCTTTGCATTGATTACAAAGGTTTAACATAAAGTATATCATTCTGACAGGAAAGCTCTGATCTGAAATTTCCATACACCTTGCAAACTAGTAACAGCTAAGCAGATGCATCTATCTTGTCCTTTCAGACAGTATATTATATTTTCATATATAGGAATGCATGCAAATGTGACTGTTGATTAAACATACTAAGATTTTTAAAATAGTAGATGGTACATTGTATTTATATACACATTTTCTTAAATTATTAATTTATTATATCCAGTTATTTTTAGATCTAAGTTAATACATTGACTATACATTGTACTAGCCATTTTCTCCACAGTAAATCATTCCTTAGATACAGCCCTATTAAATTCCCCCAATGAAAACCCATAGCCCGTCACAAAGCCCGCTAGACTTACGTCTATTAAACTGGCCTCTTACAGCTACCCACAATCAATCTGTGCGTTACAGGCCAAAAAAAACTACGGGCTGCCGAAATTGGAGCTCTGTTACTGCAAAGCCTTTGATCTGTCAAGCCCGTAAATGTTACGTTTGCAAATCACAATTAAATTGCTATGACTCCCCAAAGACGCACTGGTATTCAAACCCGTAAACGGCAAATGGAGGCAAAAATATACCGGCCTCCAAATAGGGCCCTAAAGGGTTTACTGACAAGTTCTCAACACTGTAACAGACAATATAAACACACCAGTGACTCATATGCCAATATGAAAAGCCATGACGCACCATGCATAAAGCAATGTAAGACACACTACCTGATTAAATTGCACAAAAACATGAAACTGCTTGTCACATTAACCATTTATCACTCAAAGAGGCTCTAATGTGGACTCTGGAATATGTATATACTAGCTACTTGCCTGTCAAAAATTACGGGAATAAAATGTAAGGCTGGCAATGCTGTTTTCCACCCAGTGTGAGCACCTTCGGCACTCATCGTGAGCCTCGCACTGAGTGCCTTCGGCGCTCATTGCAAATCTCTCCCCCTACTTCCTTCCATGTGTCTCAGTTCCCCCCTCCTCTCCCTCCCTTGTGTTTCCTTTAACCTTTCCCTGTGTTTACCCCCTCTCCCTCCCATGTGTCTCTTACCCCCTCCCCTGTGTCTCTTCCCCCTCTCCCTCCCCTGTGTCTCTTCCCCCCTCTCTCTCCCCCCTCCCCTGTGTCTCTTTTCCACCCTCTCCCTCCCCTATGTCTCTTTCCCCCCTCTCAACCCCCTGTGTCTCTTGCCCTTCTCCCTCCCCTGTGTCTCTTCCCGCTCTCCCTCTCTTGTGTATCTTTCCCCCTCTCCCTCTCATGTGTCTCTCCCCCCTCTCCCTCTCCAGTGTCTTTTTCCCCCTCTCCCTCTCCTCTGTCTCTTAACCCCCTCTTCCTCTCCCTCTTTCCCCCTTATCCTCCTCCTTCCCCTTATCCTCCTCCCTCCTTCCCATCTTTCTCTCTCCTTCCCCCTCATCCCCCTCTCCCTCCTTCCCCTCTTCCTCCCCCTCCTCCTCCCTTTCCCACATTCACCTCCTCCCTCCTTTCCCGTTCTCCTTCTCCTCCCTTTCCCCTCTTACTATCAGGGGAGCAGCTTCTGCTGCTCTCTCCTACTTGCAGCGCGGCTCCTGGCTGTGTCCTAACCGGCACATGCTAATGATGTGACGTCATATGCACATCACGTCATTAGCATATGCCGGTTGGGACACAGCCAGAAGCCGGTGCTGCTGGGGAGAGAAGCAGCCGGTGCTGCTGGGGAGAGAAGCAGCCGGAGCTGCTCACCTGATAGTAAGGTGAGAGGGGAAAGAGGGAAAGGGAGGAGGAGAAGAAGGGGGAAGGAGGGAGGATGAGGGAAAGAGAGGATGAGGGGAAGGAGGGAGGAGGATATATTATATGTGATAATTGCATATACATATCACTTATCTACATTGGGAAAACAAATAGTTGCCAAATTACACCGCCACATAGCATATATCAAGTACCAGGGGAACATTTTATTATTTGTTGTTCACTCCTTCAGTCATGCCCAACTCTCTGTGAACCCCCTGCAGCACATTTAGCTAGGTCTCTGTCTGTGCTATTCCGCAAGGTTTGCATGCTAAAGATACTGGATTGGTTTGCCAGTTCCTTCTCTGGTGGACTGTGATTTGTCTGACCTCTCTGCTATGACCTGTCCACCTACAGTTACCCTACATGGTATAGCTTACAGCTTCATTGAAGTACATAAGCCCCTTCACCGCCACAAGGCAGCAAGCCAGAAGGGGGACCGGGGAAAATACACCCCACTAATCTACTCTAACCCATCAGGAAGGGCACACATGGAGGCTGTGCAGAGGCAAGTGGAGCAACAGCCAACTCACCTCTATCAGGGACAATCTCTGCTACCGCCATCCTGGAAACTCCCAAGCTATTGCTGGTGGCCATGTGCCAAGATGTATACCCATTATTATTTGATGCCCTCCCATTAAGTGTTTTGCTAACAATCAATTCACAACATTAACTGTCATATTTCAACCAGGCCTTCAGGGGAATGATGATACACCACACTATCACAAATTGGATCTGTCATGTGTATTAACCCTTTATTATCATATATTATATATAATATCGTATGATATCTTATGATCTTTTATTATTATTATTATTATTATTATAAAGTATTATATATATAAATCTATTGCATAGTAACTAAGGCTCATTAGTTTACAGATATAGGAATGTGACACAAATGGGATGTATGTGGATGTCCCATAACACTTGAAAACACACTGACACTGTGAGAACGGTATTGTTACGCCCGCCAGATTTGGGGGACCACGCTCAACCCAAGTCTCTCTCTCTCCACAGGTTGCAACTGTTTGTTCAGATCTCGACACCAGCAGACACTTCAGATGATAGTTTTATTTATGAAGAGACAGGCACCATCAAGACCCCTTTTCTTAGGATCTAAGAATCACACACCATGTACCTTTGATTAGTACAAGCAGACTCTGACACCACCTTTCTTTTGTGTGTCCAAAATCAGACTGGCCCCTTCTTTATTGTTACAGAGATATCTAAAAACACAGAAAGATGACACAAAACACCAAAGACCTTCCCCCAGTTCTAGCCCATCCTCCTAGGCAAATAGCTTGCTATCCCCTCTCACCTACATGTTTTCCAGATGTATAGAGGGGTCTGGCTTTCTTCTAATTACACATTTTTTCTCCTCTTACAGAGCCATAAAACTAGCTCCCCCCTTCATGACTAAAGCCAAAGCCTTCACACATGGCCGATCGCAGGGTCATATAAATTCTTTAAATTGTCACATAAGTGACTGCATTAACTTATTATTATTTAAGCATAGCCCACTATCCTATTTCTAACACAGATATAGTATTCCAATGTTAATCAATGACAGCACCACATGCACCCACCACATCCATGATACAACTACATGTATGCACCGCACCCATGATACAACTGCCAAGCAAGTCGCCAGCACCCTCCAACCACACATATAACAACCGATTAACCCCAAACAGTCCAGTGGGCCCTTCTGTTCATAACAGCTATAACAAAGCTTTATTTCATACGCAGAGCACAATCAGCAATGGACAAGACTGTGCATTAATATCATGGGTGTGGTGTGGGCGGATACCGGAAGGGCAAGAGGCTGTGGGCCATCACGACACCTAAATGGTTCACTGTTAAACAACATCATATGAATAAAGCATAGCATCTACTAGGGTCCCATGTGGTTAGGACACCACAGTAACCATAATGGGATGTGACATAGAAACATCATATAACAAGGCATTTCATAGAAATAACTTTTAATGCGCATACCAAAACCATATGGGCTCCATCTGTTATATTAAAGAGATGCTAGAAATCATGGATCATGTGATACCAATCAATTCCACACACAGTGTGTTTTCATACATTAATGATGATTCCGAAATAGATGATAGGAGTCTGGAAAACATAAGGAGGTGATAGAACAACCATAAACTGTTATAATAGTACATTGTTTTGCTCTGGACAATACAATAAACCAAGTAACATGAACGTCATCTACGAGCAGTGATAACCATATTGCTTCTGTTCAGTGTTCCCGGAATATGTTGAGAATGTGTAATACAACAAGGCATTCTTCACTGTGAACACAATCTTTTAGGCAAAGAGTACTATCACTATCTACATGGAATAGTTGTGCCATGCTGATATCACATCTCACTGGTATATGGGTGGGACCAAGGCCAGACAGATGACACTGTTCGCATTACCCTTAAACACATGCACGTTGATCCTGATGTCAAACCAAGGAAATGATCCATTTTGTTTATGGATGACATGAAATACATTAATCCGCTTTCATACTGTTAACGAGATGAAATGCAACAAAAATGCCTGTATAACTACTGGTTTGGATTAGCAGATCCAAAGGGGACCATGTAACTCTAAAGCTGGGACACTATTCATTATAATTGACACACAAGTCATGTTCATTAGTGAAGAGATATTTAGTCACATATTGCATTTCAGATCCATCTGCAGTGGTGAATGACACTGATAAAATGCCTGTGGTGAACTGGATTGAGTGTTTACTCACATGATGGTATTGTACTGCTCAAAGATGAATAACATGCCTTCATGGTCATGAGATTTGCCTTTCGGTTGTGCCTCCTCACCTCAGAATAGAGCAATCTGTTGCTCGCAAGGAGGGTGTGTGTGAGCCTAACCTGCTTTCTGAGCAATCGGAGCCTCACAATCTGTTGTTTCCTCAGTGTCGTGTCCTCCCTGGGGATCCCATTGTGTGGAAGGCCATGTTGGGGGACCCCAATATATGGGAGTGGTTGTGCCCTGCATTGGCTGCAATGCTGTTGTAGCAGGTGGCAGCTATGATGATGGCTGGGGCCAAAACATATGTGGCAAAAGGGGCTGGAACAGTTATGCATGGCTGGCTGATGCGCTTGAGGGCCCGGGCAGTGATTCCCACTTCTGAAATGAAGGGTGATTGTGGTAACTTGTGATATCATAAAAGAATATGGATTTAGAATCAAAGCATATTCAGCACAATATGCAGAACTGGCTGCAGTCATTGAAGTACTTCAGCAAGAGTCTGGAAGAAGTGACATATTGACAATTGTTTTGGATAGTGACTGGGTGTTCCGAGGCACATGCCTTCTGCTAAAATGGTGGGATAGTAACCAATTCCTTGCCATAGATGGATCCCCTGTTAAGTTCCAAGATCTATGGCAGATGGTAGAAAAGTTATCACAAAATTTCAAAAGAATTAACATGATCAAAGTACGGGCACATAAAAAGACAGGGCCACACCGAGAGGGAAACTACCTTGCTGACCGGTATGCAAAAGAGGCAGCTGTCCAAGCGGAAGACTGGAAACCACCCACAAAAAACACATTACAAATAGCTTCTACTACAAGGAGCAAATCTACATTTATTTCAATTAAGATGAAGCAACTGCAGGAATTACAAGATCAAGATGAGGAACTAAAAGATATTCGGGAGAAATTACAAAAGGGAGAAGAGGTGATATACGGCGGCAAAAAAGTGATGGAGGAGCAAGGGCTAATATGTATATCAGAAACCGGGGAACCGATTTGGATTGTACCACAACAAGTGAGAAAAGACTTACTCCGATGGATACATGGATCACAAGCAGGAGGACATCCAAAGATCAGAGAAGCAAAAGAGAGGATTCGACATTTGGGATGGTGGATCGGGCAAAACAAGGATCTTGAAGAATTTGTGGATAGTTGTATTATATGTGCAAGATTTGACCAGTCCAACAGGAAAAGAAGGGGAGAATTAATGAGACAGACACTTGTAGGCCCATGGGAAAGAATTCAAATTGATTACACCGGACCATTGCCAACAACCACAAGAGGAAATAAATATATTCTCATGATAGTAGATAGCTTCTCAAGATGGATGATCGCAATCCCAACAAGAAACTGTACAGCACTAACCACAGCCAGGAAATTAGTAAGCGATGTACTGACAGTGTGGGGAATTCCAAAAGTCCTTGATTGCGACAATGGAGCGGCATTCATAGGAAATGTAATGAAGGAACTTTGTAGGATGGTGGGTATTGAACTGAAACACCATATCCCATACCATCCACAGGCAGCAGGTCAAGTTGAGCGAATGAATGGCACCATAAAAAGAGAGCTGAAAAAGCTGGTGGCAGAACATGGGCAAGCTTGGGACATATACATACCTTTAGTATGTGCCCGACTTAGATCAAGGCCCTGTAGATAAAACAGGATTTTCACCGTATGAAATTTTAATGGGTAGACCAATGCCCTCCTGGAAAAACTGGATGACAATACCTCCACCTGTAGCTTTACAAACCGCTGCAATCACAGATCAATGGGTAAAGGAGTTGGCCACACACTTGGAAATTCTTCAGAAATCTGTGGCTGTGGAAGATGAAGAACAATACCAACATCGAAAGCGATGGTATGATGCAGCAGGGGATCTGACATCATATGAGGCAGGGGACAGAGTTATGGTGCAGAATCAAGATGAACACATTCCTTGGGGAAGAGCAAAATGGAAGGGACCATATACTGTAGTAGATAAATTAGGGACCTCTGTATACTTGATTGATCACGCAGAGAAAGGAGAAGTCTGGCTGCATGCATCACAGCTTAAAAGATTTAGGAAGGACAACATATGGAATAGAGGTTAAGTACAAATTGAATAAATACATACACATTGTTTTTTTTATTATTTATTTTTTATTTAGTTTTTTCTTCTTCTGTTTGTGTATGTATATGTCTCTAATGCTGTTTTTATTTTTTATGTATATGTTTCTAATGATGGAATCTAGTGTTCCCACAGAGCAAGGCTGTATAAGAATGAAGATGCGTGTCAACAGAAGATTGTGGTGGATCCTTGTTACAGGATGGATAAGTATAAGCTGTATCACAGTAGGAATGGGGAGACAGGCAATAAGGCCAGAAGATACCGCAAATAAGGGAAAGAGTTTGAAAAGATTGGAGTTACATTATGTTCAAGCAGATAGATTTATTTGGCCCAGGGAATTGGAAGTAAAAGAGGGCGGAGGGTTACAAGTAAACATTATTTTGCCACATAATAGTACCAGGGGATTAGCTCTTAGAGCTCCAATAAAAAGTATAGAGGGACATAACTGGGAATGGGTTATAAGATATGGACAGATAATGAATACAGGAAACTTTAAAGGAAGGACTAAAATAACAACAAAGGTACAAGGGAGGGTTACAAATATTACAGTAGTAGTGAGTAACTTAACATTAGAAGAAGGTGGAGAATGGGACGCTGCAGTTATAGCTGCCCAGCCTGATCTAGAGGAATTATGCAATTTTGATACTGGAAAGGGGTGTGTTCTAACAATAGATGAAGTATTTGTCTCGGTAAAGGAGCTGCAACGATCAGAAGAAGGTACCATGGCCAATAGGCGGATTGGTGGTGGTACCAACACATGAAACAGTTGTGCAAGGGGTTGGGTGGACTTACTACCCAATAATTCTAAATTTTAATGATTTTTCTATTCCTCCAAAGTGCCCGGAATCACAGCGGCAGTGGTTTAAGCAAAGTATACAAGAGACCATCATTGAGTGGACCGGAGCAGGGAGTCGAGAAAAACGGGACACACTTGCAGCCCTTTTAGGAGGAGTCGGAACTGGATTGGGAGTATGGAATTCAGCAGACATCATTGGACTGAACAGCAGGATAAACTCCCTTACTGATGGCATGGGACATGCTATGAAAACAGGTGGAGTAGCTGACTCCCTTATAGTGAGTAGACTGACAGACAATGTTGATGACATACACACCATTGCCAACAACCTGCATCTAGTTGAGGAAAATATTGCTTCCATTGCTAACAGCATTAAGAATGAAATAGTGGGAACTGCCATTTTCTGTTCTATGATTGGAGGAAAGCTGTTGGCAGATTTAAAGGAAACTATTAAAGACATCCAGGAAAACAAGTGGGCAAGACAAATCAATGCAACAAGGATTATCACGTCATTGAAAAGAAAAGGAGTGGACATCACTGAGGACAATCTTAAATACAGCTATATTGAAGGCCCAGATCAATGGATGCCACATGGACTACAATCTGGGACAATAGGACTAATCCTGGCAATTCCCCGTTGGGAGGGGCAGGCAGAGCAACTGAACTTTATACATAGCATTTGCACGTTAAGTGATGCAATCTACAAGCAACACTTCCCATCAAAAAGACTGGCCACTATTACAGGATTGGAGATGGATGAAAGCTGTTGCAGGAAATCTCAACACCGATGGCTGTGCAGTTGTGTTTGGGACAAAGGAGCTGACGAGGATGGCTGGGTGCAGTTGATAAAAGAAAACCTGGTGCAAGAGGTGATCCGCATAGGGGACATTGCATGCTTTATCGGCCACTCTGAATATAGGACAGTTGATGAAATATGTTTGGTGGAAGAAGGGTCTTGTATCATGGTAACCACTACTATACATGTAGGAACTCATACACTATTTCCATCAAGAAACCTTACCACTGAAATGATCAATTTTACTGCAAATGCAGATTGGACAAATTTGACAATGAAGCTTTTTCCCCCAATTCCAAAGCTTACCCTGGAACTTCATGAGTTAGTAAAACGTACCAAACAACAACTACACCCCATCAGCTTACTGCTGGAACAACAGAAAAAGGAAATAGAAATTACTACAAAAAACATTGAGCATCCCTGGTGGGGAATTCTTACCAATGCAGAGACACATCCAGTCCTACGAACACTGTCGCTGGTACTCATGTTCATTCAAGTATTAACGACAATTATAATAATATACTTTTGTGTGGCAATGAAACAAATGAGGAAGAAACTTGCAAGGAGGATATATAATAATGCAATTTAAATGTTTTTATTTTTTATTTTTTGTCTTTTTTCTCTTCTTTCTTTCTCTCATACATTCTTCAATAAAGTTTTACATTGCACATACATAAACATTTATCACACACTCTCACCTAAATTCTATAAGTTCTGTTTTTGTGTAATATGTGGATTGACAGCCATAGGAAAGTACAGGAGAACTTATGTCGCTGAGGGAACTATTCCGGAGGGACGGTGGGTTGAATTTCTCCTGTATATCAGGTTTTTGCTCCCACTAGGTTCTCCTGTACTAGAGGGATAACTAGAAAACTGAGCAACATAGAAGAAGAAAAAGTGAGGGAATGTGGTAACTTGTCTTCCTTGAATGGTAATTCAGGTCTAGGTAGGAGGGCTGAGAATCTTTACTTCCCTCCCACAATTGCTAAAGGAAGTCATGCATGGACAGGATGTGATGTAAATTACATCATCTCAACTAAGGATATATCCAGGCAGGAAACTGCTGTTACTTCCTGTTTTCTTCCTGGATGGTGAGGGTGATGGTGGTGATGAATGGCGATGGTATAACCGTGGGTAAGATAAAGCGTTTGGGAAAGGGGATTACTATATAGGTAGATAGATTTAAAAAGGGTTTTTACTCCGTGGGTCTGGGCTGTGTGTTTGTAATACATTTATAGTATTGTGTTGTTGCCTTTTAATAAATACCTTTTAATGTAGACGAACCTTGTGTAATATTTATATATATTAATTTGGTGATACACCACAGTGATCATGAATGGCCAACTTCTGTGGATGGTCCCAGGCCCTCTGGAATTTCCTGGCCTTCTTCGTCAACCATTCCCACCTCCAGTGGAGCCTCCACCTGTTCCTCTGTGGTCGGCCTTGTCCTCCTGGGTACTGAAATGGAAGAAAAAATATATTTGAGTTGGTTTCCCAACACAATTCACAGCTATGTGTTTCCATATCCTTGACATTATGGTCACCTGTGATTGACTGTGGTGCTTGTGTTACACAGATGAACCACCGCCTAATTAATGAGTATTGTGGATCATGGCTCATATGAATATATGTACTGCAGGTGCGGTATGTCCAACTGCATGTGCATCATACACACGCTCTGCTGGATCTGCTGTGCAGTGTGTGAGACTGAGCAATCTGTGACATGTTTCCAGCAATGGTGTTTAATATACAGCTGAGAAATGTCCCAGGTTAGGACAGTATATGACATGCCCATGCAGTCATACAGAGTCTGTATCCACATATGCCACAGACATGTATTGTCTTTTGAATGTCAAATCAATCTTGATCTAATAGCACTTTTCTTCCTACACTCCTGCCCACACACATAGATAACTGACATACAATAGCACTGTAAGCTCTATGTTAATGACTGAATATATATGGGGCATCAATAACCATGTAAAACCTGGTAGCAAACATATCATTTTCATAATTTGTATTAATGAAATGTCTGGCCAATATGTGCAGTTAAAGCTGATTACAAAATAATAGTTATAATTATAATAGTTTTTATAGTGTGTTCATTGGGGGCTGGCCTAAAGCAGGAATTAATAGCAGCTGGCAGCCATGATGCAATCAAAGACAGCACAGAGAAAGCACATCACACATAGACACAGACCTGAGTGAGAGAGAGGGAGGGAGGTACAGAGAGTGAGCCACAGCACAGAGAGACAGACAGCAAAGTGAGTGAGTGAAAGAGAGGGAGGGAGGAGAAAGAGAGGTACATAGAGACAGACAGCAAAGTGAGTGAGTGAGAGAGAGGGAGGAGAGAGGTACAGAGAGAGAGACACACAGCACAGAGAGACAAACAGCAAAGTGAGTGTGAGAGAGAGAGTGAGGTAGAGAGGTACAGAGAGAGAGAGACATAGCAGAGAAAGACAGACAGCCAAGTGAGTGAGTGAGAGAGAGGGAGAGAGCTACAGAGAGAGAGAGACACAGCACAGAGAGACAGACGTCAAAGTGAGTGAGACAGAGAGGGAAGTAGATAGGTACAGAAAGAGAGAGACACATCACAGAGAGACAGACATCAAGGTGAGTGAGAGATAGGGAGAGAGGTACAGAGAGAGAGAGACACAGAGAGAGAGAGAGGAATACAGAGCGAGAGTGCACGAAGACAGAGAAAACATAGACAGCACACAGAGAAAGATAGTGCACAGACAGAGAGAGCAGACAAAGTGCAGAGACAGAGAGTTCACAGACGGAGAGCGCAGAGAGCGAGAATGTACAGAGAGTGCACATAAAGAGCACACAGAGAGAGAGACAGGGAGGGAGAGAGACAGGGAGGGGTACAGAGAGGGAGAGGTACAGTGCTAACAGACAGAGGGAGCACACACAAACAGCGAGAGAGTGCACAGAGAGAGAGCGCACACAGACAGAGTGCACAGACAGAGCACAGAGAGAAAGTGCATAGACAGAGAGTGCACAGAGAGAGAGAGACATAGAAGGAGGGGTACAGAGCTCCCAGACAGACCGTGCAGAGAGAGAGAGTGCACAGAGAGAGAGTGCACAGACAGAGAGCGCACAGAGAGAGAGAGCACAGACAATTCAAGATAACATTCTATAATTTATGATGGCTACTAGTTCAAAATAATGGTTCAGCAATGAAATCTCTGAACGGGAAACTCTGATCAGGAAACCAGCTAATTCCAGACATAAAGTTCAGCCTACTTGTGAACTCATTATATACTTTAAAAATGTTTTTCACATTCTCACAGTCATATGTTTACTCTGATTATTCATGTTTAGAGAGGAAAACAGAGAAAAGGTGAGGGTTAAGATGGGAATAGAAGCATAAATTGAGAATAAGGGGGAGATAGATAGAGAAGAGAGAAAGGGAGTGGAAAAAAAGAAGAAAAGGATAGAGTAGGGGGGAGGAGAGAGAGGAGACAGAGAGGGAATGGATGTGAATAGAAGAGAAAGAATAAAGGATGGCTAAAAGAAAATAAGACTATAATTAGGCAAAGAGGGAGGAGTACTGGAAGAAAATAAGAGGAACAATGGGTAGAGGAATGAAAAGAGTAGAAAAGGTAGAAAAACAGATGGAAATTAGAGGGAAAACGGGCATAGGAATTGGAGGGACAGAGGAACAGGGATAAAAAAATTATGGAGAAAGTGAGCAGATGTGAGAAAGGAGATAAGAATAGTAAAAAAAAAAGGATGGCGGTAAGAGAGGAATAGAAGATGAGAAGGATGAGGAGACTAAAGATGGGAGGCAGTGGGTGGGATAGAAAAAGAACCTGAGGTAATGTAAATTAAAATATAATTGGTGTATAGATTAATAGAAGGAAAGAAAGAGCGAGTTAAAGTGGGGTGTGGAGTGAAAGTGGGGTGTGGAGACAAGGGTGAATAGGAAGAAAGGTGGGTAGACAGGAAATATTGACAGAAAGCAGTGAACAATGTATTAGGAAATGAATGGGGATATGGAGAAAAGCATATACAGTATTATGAAAAATAGGTTTCCGGTGGACAGAAAACTTTGGGTGGGACTAGAATTTTTCCTTGTAAAACAAATAAATGGGCAGCACGTCTTGTTTAAAGTTTATTTGCAAGAATTCAAGTGGGTCCTCCTGCTACTGTACCAAGCCCTATACAGGGCCACACAATGCTACTGCACATTCTCACACACTCACTATCACGCTTGCACATTTATATTCTTGAATTCACTGTAATTAACCTGTCCACGGTCACAGTCAAAGTCTTTCATATGCATTCACATGTATTCATGTATTCGTATGCACATGTCAAGTGTCACACATGTCAACTCTCATGTACACATTTAGACAATATCTGACATACTGTAGGTAGATAGATAGATAGATAGATAGGTTATAGTTTTTTTTTCAATCTACCACTGTTTTTTCTTTATCAAATTATGCATTCTCAGCAAAACAAAAAAAAGATTCCATCATGTAACTGATCTGGAGGCGTGCCTAGGTCAGCCAGTTAGCATTCATTCAGATGTATAACACATACTTGTCTGTCAATTAAGCCTACAGACGTATGTGTGCTCTGTACACTTCTTGTTAATTTAAAAAAAAAATTTTTATTTTACTTAATGTTTTTTAATGCAAAACACAAGTTTGGAAATATTTAAAGCTCGCTCTTTTAAATGCATGAAAAAAATAATAATTGTGTTTCATGTTCCTTTTTTATTTTGTATAGAAGCCAAAACAAATGACAACAATTCACTCTGGTCTCATCCCCAGAAGTAAACAAAAAAATGTTACTGTCATCTATTTTGCAAATTTAGTGGCAATTTTTGTTAAAATTGCCATAAAGTAATTACAACACACTTAATAAAGTTCATATACAATGTCAGATAGGTTAGAATGTGAGTATCTGAGAATGAAGAAACCAGATAAATAACATATCTCTTTAAATTGTATTAAAATCCAATTAACATTGGATATTATGTGTTATTGTTTTTCAGCAAACAATTTTAACATAGTTTAGAAATGATACTACATTGTGAAGCTACAATAGCAAAACTATACATAATAACGTCCATTGTGTTGCAATCCTAATGTGCTTCGGTAACACCATGGATGCTGCATAGACCTTCATAATGACAGAAAATAGAGATAAGGCACAATGCTACTGCTTTTATTAACTTCCTGAATTTAATTTCTGAATATATTCACTCTTAATTGCTCAATTGGAAGGGTTGCAATATCTTTTTTATGCATACAAACATATTTTAGCACTGATGGTTGTCTTTTTTTGCCTCTGGCCTCTGTCAAGGAGTCTTGCTAACTATGTCCCGTGAGAGCAGTCACATGCCATGACTATGCTCTAGAATGGTATACTGGGATTCCCTTTAGTCACAAATGTTACCCAGTCCACATCTACAGCAGTTGACTTCTTCCCCATTGCACTTAATTCAAAAGAAATATGATATGAGCTGAATGATTAGGCATGGAGTAAAATGGTCCCAAGGGGCATTGTTACTGGTGCAAAGGTGATAACAATATAACCATCAAATGCTTTTCAACTGTTTGTGAGTAATAGCAAGTCAAAGAAAAAGAAGAACAATTACAATGATTGTTATGTACACATAAAATATTATTAACAACATCCTAATCTTGTGGTTGCTGCTAAATATGAAAGTACAGATTAAATACAATTTGCTGGCATCACATGCAAAAATATGGGACACTGAATATTAATATTATTAGTCTCTTAAATTCAGTATGTTTAATTCATTGAATCCATGATTTTATATTTCTTGTGAATTTAATGTGTATTAAATATATTATATAAATACAGGTGGTCCCTGGGTTAAGGACGAGATCCATTCCTGAGAACGTTCTTAAGTCGGATTTGTATGTACCTTGAATACCTGAATAATAATAATAATAATAATAGTAATAATATAACAATACTATAATGGCTCATAGTGGTAATAATAATAGAGAGTAATAATAATAATACCCCTGTACTATAATAATAAGTTACAGCAACTATTATGCTCTTTCTTTTAATTCAATTTAACAGAACATTAAAAAAAACTCATACAAACAGCCTTGGGAGCCTGTTCTTAAGTAGGGGTCGCTTGTAACCTGTACTTTACTGGATGGTATGATGAATGGCAATTACATTATTCAGGAGTTATGGGCAGATATAAGATAGACATAGAAAAAGCCTTTACTATAAGTGCTGCAATTTTAGCAAACATGTTTGTTTCTACCCAATATCACCTTGCATTTATTTATCGAGCCTATGGTGAAGATTCAGTACTGTCCCATGTGGCCATAAAGACCTGATTAAGCAAAAATAAGTGTAACTGACCATTTGCACCTTCATGGCATAGAGCCATTTGAAATCTAGAGCAATTCAACATCATAATCCGAAAGATTGTAAAATGCTTATATCCATATTTAACTAATTTTATAACTGTGTACTCACTGTGGGATATCATAAAATGTTATTCAAAGGTTTAATATTTACATACTGATGTTTATTTTAATAGAAGACACAAGTTAAAACAAATAACTTGTGTCATTGAATGGACAATAAAATACAGCAATTATCCTGGTTAATTAGAGAGTATTGATCCAGGGAGGAGTCCGATCGCTAGTATCTGGAGTCAGGAAGGAATTAATTTTGTTTCTGTTTTTCACCTGTTTTTTTCTGTTTGCCTTCATCTGGATCAATTAACAATTTATAATTAATCTGAATACCACAGTTCAGGGGAGATCTTAAAAGGTTGAACTTGATAAACTAAAAGTATTTTTTCAACCTCAATTACTATGTAACTATAGTAAAAATATACTTAATGTAAACAACAAATCTGCAGTGCTCTCCTGTTTTTTACATGTCTTGATGCTACATGCGATGTGAGTTGGGAGAGGGAACTTCTATTTAGTGTGTTCTTATTCTGCTCTAGAGAAGTTGCTAAACTCATTGGGCCTCATTCAAATATGATTTGGCCAATTGAATAGGGCTCTATATAAGCACATAGCATATATTTTTACAGAAGTTGTTAGTTAGTGAACTTCTATCCAAAAGCAAGGTCTTCACTAACTAAAAACTTCTGTGAAAAAATATGCTATGTGCTTATATAGAGCCCTATTAAATTGGCCAAATTACATTTGAATGAGGCCCATTATGTGCTTACTGGAGCTATCACAACTGGATGGCGATAACATTCATTAGTATAGGTTAGGAGTATAAGGGCCCCATTCAATTGCGATGTGGCCAATTTAATGGGGCTCTAAATAAGCACAGAGCAATTTTTCCCCCAGAAGTTTTTAGTTAGGATAGAAGTTCCCTAACTAAAAACTGCTGTAAAAAAAAAATGCTACTTGCTTATTTAGAGCCCTATTCAATTGGCCAAATTGCAATTGAATGAGGCTCTCAGTCCTTTGCGATTATCTTGGTGGGAGTAGTCGAAGGGGAGAAGTCTGGTTTGGGGGTTTAAATCATGTTAGATTATAGTAAAGCACTGACCTAAATACTTCCAGACATCACATCCTATCTAATTTAGCCATTTGTCCCCATAATTTGTATTATAATAGATTTTTTTTTGAATTGCAGTTATTATAACACAAACGTGATCAGGCTATACATAGTTATCAATTTTGTGTTATAATACATTGCAAATACATGTTGCAAATATTATTATTACAGTATTATTATTATTACACATTCTATGTGTAAAAAAATAGCACATAATTATCCTATACTCAAATCCGTAAAATATTTTATTTTTAATATCCGTAAAATATCCATGTAAAAAGTCCAGAGTGCTTGGAGCACCTCAGACCCGCCCACGCCGCAGCCGGAAAATAAACAGTTAATTTGAACTTGGGTTTGGGCTGATGTGCAAGCTTGATAGTGGGTCCCTTTTAATCCTCATGTCCCCCAATATGATCCCTAGCATTTACAGAGCTGTACAGTGCAGGCTTGAATTTATTTTTGAGCTTTTATATTTCACAGCTTACGGCCGGTTCCAAGATATGCGGCCGGCCGTAAGATGAGATCCTTGCGGGGCCGTATAATAGAATCGCGAGTTAACTGAACCCCCGCAAGGAATCGCAGCCTTACGGCCGATTTACGGCCGATAATAGAATGAGGCCCTAACAATTTTCCTGCTTATAGATGTCCTTTAATAATGCCTTTAATTAATGTAGCCAACTGAATCACTGTATATGAATTTTTAGATATACATACGTATTTACAGCCTTATTAAATTGCAATTAAGCAAATTCTAAAGGGCTCTATATAAGCACATAGCATATTTTTTTACATAAGTTTTTAGTTAGTGAAGACCTTGCTTTTGGATAGAAGTTCACTAACTAAAAACTTCTGTAAAAATAATATGCTCTGTGCTTAGATAGAGCCCTATTCAATTGGAAAAATCTCAATTGAATAAGGCCCATAGCATTTTTTTTACAGAAGTTTTTAGTTAGTGAAGACCTTGGGCCTCATTCAAATGTGATTGGCTTATTGAATAGGGCTCTATATAAGCACAGAGCATACATTTTTTACAGAAGATTTAGGGCCTCATTCAATTGTGATTTGGCCAATTGAATAGGGCTCTATATAAGCACAGAACATATTTTTTAACATAATTTTTTACTTACTGAACTTCTATCCAAAAGCAAAGTCTTCACTAAAAACTTCTGAAAAAAATAAGCTCTGTGCTTATATAGAGCCTTATTCAATTGCCCAAATCGCAATTGAATGAGCCCCTTAGTAAAGACCTTGCTTTTGGATAGATGTTCACTGACTAAAAACATCTGTAAAATAAATTTGCTATGTGCTTATATAGAGCCCTATTCAATTTGCCAAACCACATTTGAATGAGGCCCCATGATTTTGGTTAGAGGTTCACTAACTAAGGCCCTCATTCAATTGCAATTTGGCCAATTGAATAAGGCTCTAAATAAGCACAGACCATATTTTTTGACAGAAGTAAAAACTTCTTTAAAAAAAATATGCTATGTGCTTATTTAGAGCCCTATTCAATTGGCCAAATCGCAATTGAATGAGGCCATGAGATATTCTCGCTTACAGCACAAAAATAAGCGGCAGAAAGATTAAACTCAGATAATAAAACTTGTTACTGGACCGTTGTAACCAAGGTGACTGTAATTTATACAAAAATAATAATAACATAGGATTAGGATATCACTGATGCTTCATTTTGCCAATTAAATGCATCAATTCACATAGCATTACAATAAATGACAACTTAATGCTTGATATTTCAAATGCAAATGCTTTTTATTTTGAAGAGCAAATGTCTAAGGGAATTATTTTGCAAGGAATTGTTGCCTAACTTTAGTGCTGTGCTTTATATCTGTCAATTTTTGCAGTAACAAAACAATTCCTCCTCGTTAAGTTTTGGAGAGAGAAAAAAACACCTGACCTAATTATCAAGAATGAACTAGATTTTTTTTGCAGAACAATTTAGAGTAAGTTAATAGGGCTTAGACAGAGTAGCCAGAAGCAACATCATTTTTCTCACATTGCACTGTATTTAGTCAGATAATTCCATCTCTAGGAATATTCTAACAAAGAATTCTGCTTTTATGTTATAATTTAGGAAATATGTCCACCATTGTGGCTGAACAAGGGTCTAATTAAAACAGTTAATTGCCTATTGGATGATGTTGACGAAGGGCCTCATTCAAATGCAATCTGGCCAATTGAATAGGGCTCTATATAAGCACAGAGCATATATTTTACGGAAGTTTTTAGTTTTTGAACTTCTATCCAAAAGCAAGGTCTTCACTAACTAAAAACTTTTGTAAAAAAATATGCTGTGTGCGTATATAGAGCCCTATTCAATTTGACAAATTGCAATTGAATGAGGCCCTTAGTAAATAAACTTATATCAATAGCAATAAGTACATAATACCAGATACAATTTTAATGCTTAAAAGTACTATTATTACATGCTTACAAATTGTCCAGCCTTTTACGACACAGTTCTGTTTTTTTTTAATTCAATTCAGGTTGTTGATGTGCAAGAAAATCCAGAGCATTAAGTATATATTGCTCATTTGCTTTTTGTTTAATAGTGTTTTTTAAGCAAAGATCCTTGTCACCATGTCCTATGTGTTATCTTATTATAATAACATTATAATGGAGTAGGTTTACTAAGCATCTCATGTGCATTTAATTTAGTCTCTTGATTTACTATGCACTATTTACTACATCCCCTTCTGGATCACTACCTTGTCATGGTGAAGGGGTTTGTGTACTATACCATGTAGGGTCACCCAAGAAGGGCAGGTCATACCAGAGAGGTCAGACAACTTGTGGTCCACTAGAGAACGAACTGGCAACCAACTCCAGTATCTTTGCCATGAAAACCAAATGGCTAATGCAACCAGAAACTCAGACAGATGTGCCTGGAGTACTGCAACCATATGGTCACCAAGAGTCGACACGACTGAAGCACTGAGCAATATCAACATTTACTACATGGAATACAGCCCTTCTCGTCTCATCCCTGGTCAGAAAATGTTAACTAACCCCTCACCCCCCAATTTGTTAAAAGCAAGTTATAACATAACTGATAAACTAGAATACTACTATATATACGGATTATATTTTATATACAGATCATATTTAGGAACTGTTCACAATTACCATTCCAATATCATTTTTATTTGTGACATTTTTATTTAAAAAATCCTCCAGATCTCTATCTCCCTTGATAATACTAAGATAATACTGCATTTTTTTAACTATTTTCTTTAGATGAATAAAGAAACAATTTCATAAATAATATACCTTAACATGTTCCGTTTTTATGTTATGGTCCTCCTTGAAATAGGAATATAGTGAAAAGCTTAGTTAATATTAAAATGCACAGATATAACATACGGGTAATTCAACCAAATTATATATACTCAATACAAAAATCACCAAACAACTCAGTGTAATAACAACAAAATAGAGAATGTATCTACCTTTAGCTATTTATTTAATTGTTATCCTCTGTACATCAAATATAGAGATAGAAATTTGCCCTGTCACTGAAGAAAGTAGCTTACTCCTCATTAGCAGAGCATGAAAAAAGTCAGAATGAAGGTGCCCATGGGTTATGCTGTCTCTGATTTAGAGACTGACAAGTGGAGATGATGAAGAATAACATTAACACAAAAGAAAGCCTGCAGGCAAATTGAGCAAAGACCTCGCTGGTAGGGTGAAGGTGACAACCACATTGTTCACTTATCACCTTCCACTGGCCATTTTACAGCACTCTGACATCTGATTTCCCCGGAGAATATTGCACCCTCTCCAAAATGCATACATAGTTAACTCAGTCCATGAACATAGTGCACAAATAGGTATTTGTATGTGTATAAAAATTAGGCTAGTGAATACACAATTCCACCTTCAGCAACAAACATATTCTCTACCTATCTATATATATAATTAAATGCTATTTATGACTGTAAAATTTCTTACTGAAAGTAGGTTATAAAATATATTTTATTCCAGAGAATATTGTTTAACTATTATTATAGTGACTTCATTGTACTATGCTGACAATAATTTGTTTATGTCCTGCTAAAATGAATGAAGCGATTATTAATATTATTATCTTTATTTGTAACGCGCCAACATATTCCGTAACGCTGTACAGGGGTTTAGTACATGGCAAAAACAAAAAGAGCACCTTATAAAGAATGGAGGGCTGTGTTTTTGAGCTTAGAATCAAATGTACATAGTGCTTGTTTCCAAGGCAGTGACACAAGATTGAAAACTACCAAACTTACAATCTAACAGCCCCATTAAATTAGAGCCCCGTAAGTGCAAAGTGAAGCTTGCAACGGCTGCGGGCTTGAAATTTGTCTGAGTTACTGTGCTATTAAATTAGAGTGCGCTGCGAGTTACGAGTAAACCAGTTGTCGGCCGTTGGATTTGTGGTTTTGTTGATGATCAATTAAGCAAACCCGTAGTTACGGGTTTAGATGGAGCCAATGGAAACAGAGATCATCATCATTACGTCAGTGAAAAATGGAGGTTGGATTTCAAAGTCCTACGGGCTTCAATTACGAGTTACGATCAGACCCACATTCCAGTCATAATGCAATATTAATAAACCTGCAAATACGATATTCTATTAAATACGAGTCTCATCATCACATTGATTGGTGGGATCAATATAACAAAAAATATATAAATAAAATAAAGTATTTATTGGGCCGATTTGCGGGCTTGATATTTTTGTACTAGTAATTCTAAGACCTAACATCACTTTCACTTTTAATATAAGTACAGTAGTGTGATTTTATTTACAGTTAAAGTGCTACGTATTGGACCCCCCCTTGCGAGTCCTCCCCAGCACTCTTTGGGCTTTGCGCTACATATGCGTGTTATAGGCTTGCACGCGAGTGACTTTCTTGCAATTTAATAGCATAATTGGAATTGTAGCAGTTACGGGCTTGACGGATCAAAGAATTTGCGGCCACAAAGTTCAACGTAGTTTCATAATGTAAGCTTTTTTGGTAGCAAACCCACAGATCGTCAGTGGCCTGCTTTAGAGGGATAATTTAATAGCCATAGGTCCTACTTTCTAGAATACGTGCTACGGTTTTACACGTAGCTCTAATTTAATAGGGCTATAAGGGTTTAGGTGTGATACAAGAGGGTGACAAATGCAAGATGGCAGTGTGAAAGCAATTTGTTTAGTCAAGTGGAGGTATCGGTGTGTTGTACTGTAGATTGTCGGTGTAAGTATTATTAAGTTGTGGAGTGCGCAGATGTACATATTAAGGCGGAAGGTGGTAAGATTTTTTAAAAAGATGTGTTTTTAGTGATTTTTTTAAAGGATTTGAAGCAGGGAGATTGTCTATTGGAGAGGAGCAAGGAGTTCCAGATAGTAGGAGCAGCCAGAGAAAAGTCTTGAACATGGGAGTGAGAGGAGATGATAAGAGAGGAAGAAAGCAGAAGAACAAAGGGAGCGATTGGGAGAGTATTTTAAAACAAGAGCAGAGATATAAAGGGGTGCATTGTTGTTGAGGGCTTTATATGTTAGGGTCAAGATTTTAAATTTGATTCTGGAGGCTATTAAAAGCCAGTGGAGTGATTGACAGAGAAGAGCTTCAGACATTGAGCGTTTGGTATGGAAGATGAGTCTAGCAGAGGTGTTCATTATGGATTGGAGGGGAGACAGACAAGAGATGGGGAGGCCAGCAAGGAGGAAATTGCAGTAGTCCAGTCGAGATATGATGAGAGAGTGTATTAGAATTTTAGCTGTATCTTCTGTAAGATAGTGACGAATTTTGGAGATGTTTTTTAGGTGAAACTGACAAGATTTTGTTATTGATTGTATCTGAGGAATAAAAGAGAGAAAAGGGTCCAGTAGAACACCAAGACAATGGGTCTGGGACGTGGGAGTGATGATGGTGTTGTCAACAGTGAGAGATATTTGAGGAGTGGAAGCTGTAGTAGAGGGTGGAAAGATTAGGAGTTCAGTCTTAGACAAATTGAGTATAAGTTGACAGGCAGACATCCAGGAGGATATGCTAGAGAGGCAGTTGGAAACTTGAGCTAAAAGAGAGGGGGATAGATCTGTGCAGAGAGGTAGATTTGAGTGTCAACTGCATAGAGATGATACTGAAGTCCAAAGGATTTTATAAGAGTACCAAGGGAGGATTTGTAGATGAAGAAGAGGAGGGGGCCTAGGACAGAACCTTGGGGAATGCCAACAGACAAAGGTAGAGGTGAAGAAGAGGTGCCAGAGAACGAGACACTAAATGTACAATCTTGTAGATAGGAGTTGAACCATGAAAGAGCTGTGTCCTGGATGCCAAAAGAGTGGAGAGTTTGGATTAGAAGAGGGTTGTCAACTGTATCAAAGGCAGCAGAGAGATCCAAGAGAATTTGAATAGAGACGTGACCCTTTGATTTGGCGGTTAGCAACACATTGGTGATGTTTGTGCGGGCTGTTTTTATAGAGTATTTGGCACGGAAGCCAGATTAGAAGGGGTCATGGAGGAGGAAATAATTAAGTGAGGTGATTGTAAACAAGCTGCTTAAGCAGTTTAGAAGCCAGGGGAAGTAGAGAGATAGGGCGATAGTTGGAGGCAGAAGCTGGGTCAGATGAGGGCTTCTTAAGAATGGGTGTAATTAGGGCATGTTTTAAAGAGGATGGAAACTTGCCAGTGTTTAGGGAGAGGTTGAATAGATGTGTGACAGCTGGGATAAGTGTGGTAGTTAGGGATTATCTGTGATGGAATAGGATCATAAGGACATGTTGTAAGGTGAGATGTTGATAGTAAAGTAGATTCTCCATACTCGGTTACAGGGTCAAAGGAGTCCATAGTGGAGGAGGCATTGGGGAAGGGCTGGGTGTTGTCAGTTTGTTGAGAGGATGGTAAGTTAGGGCCAGGCTGGGAGGAGAGTTCATTTCAGATAATTACATTTTTTTAAATGGCTGGCAAAGTCATCAACAGTGAGACAGGAAGGGGCAGGAGGTGGGGGTGGGCAAAGGAGTATGTTGAATGTAGCAAATAAATGTTTAGGGTTGGAGGACAGGTTTGATATTAGTGATGAGAAGTAGTGTTGCTTGGCAAGATTGAGGGCAGAGAAGTAGGAGCGCAAGGTAAACTTGTAGTGGCGAAAGTCTACTGAAGAGTAAGATTTCCTCACAGTGCGTGAGCATCTCTGTAGATAGCGTGTTTGTGTAGTGTGCCAGGGTTGTGGATGAGAGCGACGGTGTTTGCATGTGGTTATGGGGGCAAGAGTGTCAAGGGTGGAGGTTAGAGCCATGTTGTACAGTGAAGTGGCGATGTCAGGGCAGGCAAGGGTGGTGAGGGGGCTGAGAAGGGGTTTTAGCACATTAAAAAATTGTTATGGGTTAAGTGCTTGCAGGGTTCTGTGGGTTCCGGTGGCAGGGATTGAAGACGGGTGGTGAGCAAAAGGTGAGGTGAGGATGCAAGTTAGCAGGTAGAGATAGTGCAGAGATTGGTAAAAATAAGGTAAATGGAGTGTCCACCGCGGTGAGTTGCGGAATCTGTCCATTGTGAGAGGCCAAAGAGAGATAAGTGCAAGTAATTTTGCAGTTGTTGGGGAGGGGTGTGTGTCAGTGGCTATGTTGAAATCACTAAGAATGAGTGAAGGTATATTGGAGGAGTGAAAGTGAGGGGGCAAGGCAGCAAAGTTATCCAGAAATTTAGAGGATGATCCTGGTGGGCGATAGATCACAGCTACTCGCAAAGGGATGGGAGAGAAGATGCGGATAGTGTGAACTTCAAAGGATGAAAATTGGAGGGAGGGAACAGGGGGTATGCAGTGAAATGTGCAGCAAGAGGATAGTAGTATGCCCACACCTCCCACCTAGAGTAGCTGAAGTGTAGACCACCATAAGAGAGTGCAGCAGGGGAGACAGAGTCAGATTGAGTGAGCCAGGTTTCCGTGATAGCCAGTAAACTGCTGGAGTTGGAAATGAAGGGATTAAATGATTTTCTATTAAAACGGTAG
Organism: Discoglossus pictus; assembly: GCA_027410445.1. Classification (NCBI taxonomy): domain Eukaryota; kingdom Metazoa; phylum Chordata; class Amphibia; order Anura; family Alytidae; genus Discoglossus; species Discoglossus pictus. The sequence goes on from CM050163.1 coordinate 486,121,995, forward strand.
TTTGGTAAATATAGTACATTTATTGATGTTTACATTGAGTTAACTATATATTTTTTACACTATCGTTATAGGCTAGTGTAAAATTAGGTCCTTATAGGAGTGTCGAGTTGCAAGATTGTATGATGAACGCTCAATCATTTATAAGATGCATTTGTTTAGTTTCCGTATTTGCACTGCAAATTGCTAAATCCAATAATAAACCCAATAATGTATTAAATCCCAAAAAATGAAGTTATGTTTCAAATGTGTTCTATCTTCCTGGACATTTTTTATTAGTACCTTAAACAAGTTAAATTGAAGGACCTAAATAATTAATGAGTGATTTTCTTTAACTAGGTTTCAATTAAAGAGATATCCCCAAGCACTAAAATGAGCCAGTGGCTGTGAAAAGTATGTTATAGATTAATTTGTGGTGAATACATTGTTGGCATAAAGGTATTTTGCTTGAACAGCTTGTACCCTGTAATAGATAGTGGCATCTGAAAAATGTTGCCACGTGAGCAGGGGGAGGGAGCCAAGTAGGACTTAAGGGCCATTTACCTCACTATCAGCCCTATTAAATTGAAGCCCGTAGCGGCATCGGCACACCCGCAAAGGCTGGGGGTTTAAAATTTGGCTGAGTTACAAAGCTATTAAATTGAACCATGCCGTGAGTTATGGGCCAGAGCCGCAAACCTGTAAACCCTTCTTGCGCACGTTGGATATGCGGCCTTGAACATGATCAATTTGTCAAAATCGCAGTTACAGGTTTGGACGGAGCCAATTGTAAAAGAGATCATCATCATTGCGTCACTGAAAATTAGAGGTTAGATTTCAAAGCCTTAGGGGTTTCAATTACGTGTTTCGATCGGACTCGCATTCCAGAAATAATGCAAGATTAATAAAGCAGTAAATATGATATTCAAGTCCATTATATGTATTAACACATTGATTGCCAGGATCTATATAACACGGAAATTAAACATAAAATTATGTATTTTATATTGCAGATTTGCAAGCTTGTGAATGTTGTGCTATTAATTTTAATACCGAGCATCACTTTCACTTTAATATTAAGTACAGTAGTGTGTGTATATTTGCATTTACAGTGCTACTTATAGGACTTTAACCCCTTTGCAGGTCCTCTCTAGTACCCGTTGGCTTTTTGTCTCCATTTGCATGTTACGGGGTTGAACGCCAGTGGATTTGTAGCAATTTAAACGTAACAGTTTTCAAACGTAACAGTTATGGGCTTGACCGATCAAAGGATTTGCAGCCGCGGAGTTGAGATTTCGACATCCCATAGTGTTTTATTGGCACTTAACCCGCAAGTCGTTAGCGGGGCCAAATTAATAGCCATAAGGCTATGTTACGGGCTACACGTTGAGGGAATTTAATTGGGCTGTTTAAGTGATCTTCATGGTGGAAAAGAGCACACAATTGGATGTTAAAATTATTTGTTTTTTTATAATTACACTAATAACGCTTAAAAAACGTAAGTCTGAGGTCTGTTTACAAACCCTTACTGTTCCATGATTAACAGCATCTGCAGACACCGTGCGGTGAAGGCTCCGTAAAAAAAAAGTTTTATCGTTTTTCTCTGAACTACAGGACTGCAGCAGGAGATGTTAAAACCCAGTTGTCGTATTTAGGTGATTATAGCAGTCCTTTCTCTGCTCAGATGAATTTGTGAAGAGTTAACTCTCTTTCTGCTTATGCTCCCTGAATGAAGCTTTTACTGTGGGTCTTTCTGTGGGAATATCAGAGTCTCATGTTAACAGAGATTTCATTTATACATTTCTCTATGAAAAAAAGAGCGTATTTCAAATAAATGTAAGAGATCTTCTCTTTGATGTTGTTCAAACTGTAATGAATTAAGTGGCCCTTTAAAGGGACAGGAATCACAATTCTTTTTTGTTTCATGCATTTAAAAGTGCATGCTTTAAACATTACCAAAGTTGTGTTTTGCATGGAAATATTAAGTCAAACATGTATAAACTTCATTGAAACTATCGGGAAGTGCACATGACTCATGCATGTATATTACTGTTCATTGGTTGGCAGGATCAAGGCCCCAGATCAGTTAAACTTTAAGTCCCAGTTTTTACAAAAAGGAAAACACATTTCAGATGCAACAAAGAAAAATATGGTTTCAATGTCCCTTTAAGAGGATACACAGGCCACTGATAACAGTAATAAAGGAATAACTATTTATTTGGTGTCGAACGGATATATTTATTAATATGAAAATATTAATTCCTGGCAAACTGTGTAATTCAGCTACATCTTATGAGATTCATGTAAATGTTCTGTTCAATCCTTGGTTTCATTGACATTATATTGCTGCAACTGTGCATTTCTATTTTAGAACTTATAAGTTAAGACAAGTAACTAAAAAAAATACACGACGTATGATTATTTCTACCATTATTTGTAATAGTGGGCTAACGATGTCAGACCAGCAGATATTGTACCCGCTTATATGCTCAATATTTTGGTAATCACTTTCAATTATGTAAGACCATTTCAGGGAGTTGGATTGGTATTTTAAAATATGTAATGTTAAAATGTGTCTTTTAAAGAGCCATTTACCTCATTATAAGTGCTTTTCATGGTGTGAAAGAGCACAAGATTCTATGTTAAAATGATCTAATGCTTTTTTGAACACCTAAAAATTTGCAGTCAAAGGTCTGTTTACAATCAAACTACTGACTGTTCATGATGCTGCCGTTGCAATCTCTGTGAACAAGAATTGTGGTTTCTCTCTGCTTTCAGGGATGTCATCAGCCATTAGTTAACCCACAAGTAACATATTTAGGAGTTTCCGGCAGTCATTTCCCAGCACAGATGAATGTGGGAAGGGTTAACCACCCTTCAATGTCTGCTCTCTGCACAGAACTCTGTGAAAAAGGCACCTATTTCAAAAATTCTAAAAGTATTTCAACATGTATTGAGTAGTATTTTACAGTGGTGTGCTCCAAGTTGTGATGAAATAACTGGTCCTTTAATCAAAATATTTTTAGGTCATGAGGAATCATCGGACATTTTCTACCTCTTTTTTCTATTTGCATTTGAATATAATCAGGATCATGGGTGCAATAGGACCAGCTCAGAGATTGACTTTTTACGTTTTATCAGGGTTGAAAAGAGAAAGAAGGTGGGTCTACAGCACGATGCAAAAAGAGTGCAGGTATGAACACTGTCTAATGTGAAGTGTAAGTGTATTCTAGTGGTGAGGTAAAAGAAGGGAACAAGAACTGAAGCAGGACTAGGCACAAAGTGGTAATGGGACTATGAGTGCTAAGAGAGATTCAGATCATAGAGAACCTTGTGGAACATAGTGGGAGTTTAGTGAGGCAAAATAAAGAGAGGCAAAGCTATGCAGGAATGTAGACAAGGGTTTTGTTGTTGACATACAGTTGTGTGGAACTCTCCGGGACTTTAAGGACCACAGCACGTCAGGCACATTTGTCAGCGACTGCCCCTCTAAGATCTATCAAACTCATGCTCATTGCTTCAATGAACTCATCTATCTATCTCCAACTCTGCCTTTCCCTTCTTCCTGTGCCTTCAATCTTTCCCAGCATCAGAGTCTTTTCTAGGAAATACTGTCTTCTCAAGATATGGCCAAAATGTTTGAGCCGTAGCTTCATGATCATACCGTCCTGTGAACTGTTTGACTTGATTTAGTATGAATAGATTGTCTCTTTGTGCAGTGCAAGGGACTCTAAGCAGTTTTTGCCAAAACCACAACTCAAATGCATCAATTCTATGATGCACAGCCTTTTTTATGGTCCAGATCTCACATCTGTATGTCGCTACTGGGAATACCATAGTGCTAACAATGTGGACCTTTGTTAATAATTAAATATCTTTGCTTTTTAATAGCTTGCCAAGACTTGCCATTGCTTTCCTCCCCATGAGAAAATATCTTTTAATTTCATTGCTGCATTCACCATCTGCGGAGGTCTTGGAGCCCAGGAAAATAAAATATGTCACTGCCTTCTCTTATTCCCCATCTATTTGCCAGGAACTGAGATTGCTGTTTGTCATGATCTTTGTCATTTTAACATTAAGCAGCAGGCCAGCTTTTGTACTCTCTTCGTTCACCCTCATCAATATGTCCTTTAGTTCCTCCTCACTTTCAGCCATCAGAATAGTATTATCAGCGTATCTGAGGTTCTTAATATTTTTACAAGCATTAGTAATTCCTGCTTTGGAATTGTCTAGCCCGGCATTATAAATTATGTATTCTACGAATAGCTTGAATAACAACCTTATTGCACTCTTTTCTTGATCTTCAACCATTCTGTTGTTCCATGTTTGGTTCTGACCTTGGCTTCTTGGTCCACACACAGATTTCTGAGGAGACAGATCAGATGGTCTGGTATCCCCATCTCTTTAAGAAATTGCCACATTTTGTTGTTACTCAAACAGTGAAAAGCTTTAGAATAGTATATGAATCAGAGGTAATTTTTTTCTGGAACTCTCTTGCTTTCTTCATTATCTAGTGGACATTGGACATTTGATCTTTTGTGCCTCTGCCTCTGAGGAACCCGGCTTGCACATCTGGTAGTTCTCTGTTCATATATTATTGGAGCTGAGCTTGCAGGATCTTAACCATTACCTTGCTGGCATGAGAAATGAGTGCAATTTTTTGATTTGGATATAGACTGACCTTTTCCAATCTACTGGCTATTGTTGAGTTTTCCAATTTTGTGGCATAATGCAGGCAACACTTGCACTTTCACAGCATCATCTTTTAGGATTCTGAACAGTTCAGCTGGGATTCCACCAAGACAGGCAAGACAAAACAAGAGTTACAAACTTGGAAAGGAAACTGTAGAGAACAGGAGGCCATTGGATCTGGTCTTGGATGGTGAAGGTGCAGGTTGTGTGGGGAAGATTGAATACAAACTGTATAGAGGTATGTTGGCATTATTGGAGCAGGGGAAATGCATTGGCTGAGACGCCAGTGAAATGCAGTAGTACAGACGAGGGAAGATAAAGGAGTGAATCAACAGGTATGTCACAGACATGGATATAGAAAGGTAAATATTGGGAATGTTATTCAAGTGGCATTGACAGTTTTAGGTAACCAGGGTTATGTAATCTGTGTGAGAGAGGGCGGGGTTGAAGGTGAAGCCAAGATTTCGAGCTGCAGGGATGGTGTGGGAGAACGTAAAACTAAAGTTCCATTTTAGAGGGATGAATAAGGATAAAGTGAGCGTTAAAACATACACAACAGTTTGATATATTTTTAGAATCAATAAAACACAGAATATTGTGCTAACTCAATTGCTAAGTATAGTACCATTCCCCAATAAAATATGAATGCCAAATAAACTCATATCACAAATTGCTTCTTGGATATGCTATCACTTGTAAAAGTAAGTTTCCATGAAGTCAAGAAACAAGCATTTAATAATATTTCTTACATTGTCTATTGTATCATTAAAAATACTTGTTTGACTTTAATTATTGTATTTTATTCAAATACAGTTACACTGAAGACTAAAATCTAAACATAAACCTAAATCATGTAATATATAGGCAGAGAAGGTTATTACTCATTAACAAAGATGGTTGATTATATTGAATTTTTGCATGGTACTCAGTGATTTTATGAAGAAGCAATGTGATATTTTGAATTCTCTAAGAGTTTAGCAGTTTGTTACAGTTAATCCATTCTGGATCACTACCTTGTTGTGGTAAAGTGGCTTGCGACTTCAATAAGAGCTGTGAGCTATACCATGTAGGCACATCCATCCATCTCTTGCCAAGCAAACCCTGCCCCTGACCTGAAACTACTTTTCTCTGCTAAGGTTTAGAACACATCTCTCCATCTCTTACCTAACAGACCCTGCCTCTGACCTGCAACTTATTTTCTCTCTAAGGATTAGAACACATCTCTTACCTAACAGACCCTGCCTCTGACCTAGAAGTACTTTTCTCTGCTAAGGATCAGAACACATCTCTCCATCTCTTACCTAACAGACCCTGCTTCTGACCTGGAACTTATTTTCTCTCTAAGGATTAGAACACATCTCTCCATCTCTTACCTAACAGACCCTGCCTCTGACCTGGAACTACTTTTCTCTGCTAAGGTGACCATCTCTTCTGCTACATTAGTTTCAATTAAACCTACAGTTAGACTGTTGCATTAATTCAATATTTATAATTATAATCTGTTTGTTCAATTTACTAGACTTCTCTGTGTGTTTAAGGAATAGCCATTCCATCTCTGTCTGTTTAACCACACCCTACCCCCATTTGCCTTCCCCTCTCACCATACTACCCCCTCTGTATTCCTTGGTAATCCTTTTGCTCACCCACTAAATTCCTTTTACCTTCATACCTAGAATCAAGACATGTTTCTCCATCTCTTACCTAACAAAACCTGCTTTTGAGCTGGAACTACTTTTTCCCATGCCTATAATTCTTGCCATACTAACTTCTTCCTGAATCAGGATACCACTTCCCTCTCACCCACCTCCAATTGATGCAGCTATATAGCTGACTTTCCAATTTGCGTGTTATATTATCTGACCACTAGGGGCAGATAACAGATTGCATACTAGAGTCATTCACCTCAAATGACTCTATCAGATCCCTTCCCTCTGCCATTTAATGAAAAAACTTTCTAACTTTGCATACCTTCCTACTTTTAACTTCCTTCCTGACCATGCTTGCTATTCCTTATCTGCTTTTCCCCAGGTTTCTGCCACTTCCATGCCCTTTAGTTTATAAGTAGCGAGTTTCTGATCTTGTAGGGTGCTTTGGAAAAAAGCACTTTCTACAAAGATTTTAAGCTCAAAACAAGGCCCTCCACCTTCTACCAAATGAGAATATTGTATTTTTTTGCTAGGGAATATGTTGGCGCTTTACAAATAAAAGTTAATAATAATAACAGTCGCACATGAATACAGATCTTTATGACTAGAAGGAATTGTATAATGGCATTTTCAAACTTGACACACATAATGAAAATGGTATTATGGTATAAGTGAATGGTATTCACTTGTTTCTTGCCTTACCTGTGTGAAGTATTTGTGTATTATATATTACTGAACATTTTCAAAGTATTTTAATGACATTTAAATAACTGATTTTCATTAATATATGATGCCAGAAATAACTAAATGAAAAATTGATGGTTGATTGCACAATTAAATAAAATATATATGTCTGAAAACATTGAGTCGGAACAAGAGCATAATTAACTATAGAAAAAGATATAAAGCTAGTTTTTACAATCTACCGTATATACTCGAGTATAAGCCGACCCGAGTATAAGCCGAGGCACCTATTTTACCACAAAATACTGGGTAAAATGAGTGACTCGAGTATAAGTCGAGGGTGGGAAATATGCTGCTCCCTGTGTCCCCCCTCTCTCTTCCGTGTATCTTCTGCCCTCTACCTTCCCTGTGTCTCTTCCCCCCTCCCTTATCACCCTCCTCAACCCCCCTCCACATTCTCAACCCCACTCCTCATCCTCAACCTCCCTCCTGATCCTCAACCTCCCCCCTCATCCTAAACCCCTCCTAAACCTTAACCCCCCTCCATAACCTCAACCTCCCTCCTCATCCTCAACCTCCCTCCTCATCCTCAACCCCCTCCTCAACCTCCCTCCTCATCCTCAACCTCCCTCCTCATCCTCAACCCACTCCTCATCCTCCCTCCTCATCCTCCCTCCTCAAACCCCCCTCAACCTCACTCCTCAACCCCCCATCCTCATCCTCCCCCTCAACCCCCTATCCTCATCCTCCCCTCTCAACCCCCATCCTCATCCTCAACCCCCCCATCCTCAACCCCCTCCTCACCCCCCCCCCCAACCTCAACCCCCCTCCTCTACCCCCCATCCTGAACCCCCATCCTCAACCCCCCCATCCTCATCCTCAACCCCCCAATCCTCATCCCCCTCCTCACCCCCCCTCAACCTCAACCCCCTCCTCACCCCCTCCTCATCAACCCCCTCCTCAACCCTCCATCCTCAACCCCCATCCTCATCCTCATCCCCCCTCCTCACCCCCCCCTCAACCTCAAACCCCCCTCCTTAACCTCCCTCCTCCTCATCAACCCCCTCCTCAACCCCCATTCTCAACCCCCCTCCTCAACCCCCCCCATCCTCATCCTCAACCCCCCATCCTCATCCCCCTCCTCCCCCTCCCAACCTCAACCCCCATCCTCAACCTCCCTCCTCCTCATCAACCCCCTCCTCAACCCCCTCAACCTCATCCCCCCTCCTCCTCATCAACCCCCTCCTCATACCCCCCTCAACCTCAATCCCCCTCCTCCTCATCAACCCCCTCCTCAACCCGCTCCTCACTGTCTCCCCTCTAAATACCTTCCCCTCACTTACCTGCTCCTTCTCTGGCCTCTGCTCCGTCGTTTTTTATTTTTTACTTAACATATAGCTTACATCATCGTAAAAATGAATAAACAAACAGTACACAGAAGTAAACATAAAAATGACGAACAAACCATTGTACCAACAATATTCTCCAAAATAGTGCAATTTTCTAGATTATATTAACCAATGAAAAGGTACAATGTACAACCATACTAACATTCACTCAGATTCGAGGCAGGTAACATGTTTACACAGGTAGGCCAATGAGGAGGATTAGGGCCAGATGAAGTTACACCAGATAAATAGTAAGGTAAGTAATATTTCCCCCTGCCCTCTGGCTAAGTTGTACTATGTTTGATGTAGTTATCCCATTTAGACCAATTTATCATATTTCTATTTTTTGCATTAGCCAAACTGTAATCATTGGAAGTTAGGTCACTGTTATAGCAAATAGTATTGATTAACTCTCTAATTGTAGGGATATCAGGAGTTTTCCAGTATTTGACTAACAACCATTTGGCCCCCAAGAGGACATGCAAAACCAAACGCCTTTCCACTAGGGGGAGAAACTCCAGACCCCTGTGGAGAATAGCCACTTGAGGGGTACAAGGGATATGTTTATCTAGAACTCTAGCTAGAAGTTGACAAATTTCTAACAACATATCTGAGATCTTTTTGCACTTCCACCAGACATGGGAATCATCGCCTAAGGAACCACACTGTTTCCAGCATAGGGCGTCCCCTTTTGTACAGAATTTTGACATTCTAACCGGGGTTAGATGTCATCTGAGTAAGATTTTAAAGAAGAGTTCCAGATAAGCTGGATTTATAGCGGATTTCTTAATCAGCTTTATAATATCCCTCCAATTGTCTTCATCAAGGGCCATATTAAGATCTAATTCCCATCTAATTCCCCGCCGGCGTCAAGACGGAGCAGAGGCCGGAGAAGGAGCAGGTAAGTGAGGGGGAGGTATTTAGAGGGGAGACAGTGAGGAGGGGGTTGAGGAGGGGGTTGATGAGGAGGAGGGGGGTTGATGAGGAGGAAGGGGGTTGAGGATGAGGAGGGGGGAGGGAAAGAGACACAGGGGGGTAGAGAGACACGGGGGGTAGAGAGACACAGGGGGGTTAGAGAGACATGGTGGGTTAGAGAGACACTAGGGGGAGTGACTTGAGTATAAGCCGAGGGGGCCTTTTTTAGCCTTAAAAAAAGGGCTGAAAAACTCGGCATATACTCAAGTATATACAGTATATGTTTCTGGACCTATAAGGGGAATGGGTGAGGTGTTAATTTCAATCAAATCCAATTAACAAAGGTTATTGACCTATCCCTGTCCCTTCTCCTACACACCTTCCTCCACTGATAGAAACATAAATATATACTCATGATAAAGGAAGTGATATAACAAACACAATATGGATTCCCATATTGATTAATAGAGTCTTACAAAATTCTAGTTATATGTCTGGGGCTTACAGAAGTTCTAATAATGTTAGTTTATTATGTACTTCACAAAAAAATGTATTTTTTGTTGAACTACAGTGGTCCTTTAAGTATCAGTTCATTTACAAGAATGTATCACCTTGATGCTTTTATCATATATACATTCATATGGATATACTGTATGCATACATGTTAGTAAAAGAATTGTCAACACCAATGCACTGTAGTTATCAATAAATATTAATTTCCCTAAAACTTTGAATAAGTGGCCTAAACTGTACAGTTGATAAAACTGTCTTTCTTCTTAGCTTGACTTAACTGCAACTGGTAGATGCAAAGGTATAACAGAAAAGAAAACTGTAGCAACATCATTCTTCAAGCTAAACATTTTTTATTCACGCATATGAATGAAGGGCCATTGGTGTTTATTAAAATAAATTGCTTGACAAAAGGGAGTTTTCTTAGTCCCAAACCATACTTAGATTATTTAATAATCATATGCTAAATATATATTAAAAGTAAACAAATAATTTAGTAAAATGATATAATGAATTAATAATTTAGAGTATATGGCAAAAAACTTACGTTGTATATATATATTTTTTCCAACCACAAATAAAGGTGAGACTATCTTAAAAATCCTCCATAATAAATGTTATCAATATTATATTTACTCAGCGGAAGTCAAATTTCCAGTGATTGCATCTGACCTTGAATTTTAGTCTCATGGTGAATTGTGAGACAGTATCCCTGGAATTCAGACCTCTGTCATACATAGAAAACTGAATCCAAAGAATTCTTCCAAAGGGATTACTAAGAGACATTTGTTGGATTCCTCAATGAGATCTATATTGTCTCCAATCTGACAGAATTTCAGTTATGTGCATTGACAAAGATTCATTTTGTGCATCTATTTTTATCCTACAATCTCTTTATTTTATCCACAACTTTCAAATCCAAATTTGATCTATCAGTCATGGATAATATGTTCATGATAAATATTTCTGCAACTGAAATCAGAGTCTATCAACACAATTACTTTTAAACTATAAGAAGCATGCAATATTTTTAAAGATCAAAACCAAAAATGCGGCTATAATGTGCATATCCCTGTCACTTTTTTATTTACTTTTAGAAATAATTTTGTAAGATATTACATTTTTAATAACCCTTTATTCCATGATGTGTTTTTTTTATTATTATTATAACAGGAAAATGTGCATTTAACCACCTTATATTTAAAGGTGAAAATATATCTAGATATTTTGAACAATAGCTTTGCAATAAACCATGAGACTCATTCAATTAGGAGGCTGCAAGTTCAGGGACATAGGCCATATGTCTGTGGGCCTACTGCAGGCCCGCAGCGCGCTTGATTTACGGTGCTATTCAATTCGACAAGACCGCAAGTTACGGGCCGTTAGCGAAATTCGTAAACCATGCCATTGTATGTAGCATTTGCAAGCTTGAACATGATCAATTCATTGTTTCATAGTTACATAGTAATTGAGGTTGAAAAAAGAAGTTTAGTCCATCAAGTACAACCTTTTTAGATCTCCTCTGATCTGCAGTATGCAGATTAATTGTTAATTGTTAATTAAGCAAGACCGTAACTCCCGATGCTTAAACAGCCAATAGAAAAGGAGACCGTCATTATGATGGCCGTACAACATGGAAATGACATGTCAATCAACTAGAGATTCGGGGTCTGATATGTGATCGGTCCAGCAAACCCGCAATGTCAAAAATAATAAAAATTAATAAAGCCAATGTTATAGTCCATGTGAGTCATCTGGTATGTATTAACTCATTGATTCCCGAGATCGATCTAAGCACGAATTGAAACATAAAATTAAATGATTTATGATTGCCGTTTTGCGGACTTGAGACTGTTGTGCAATTTATTTTAATGTCTTTCATCACTTTCCCCGTATTATAAAGTACAGTATTGATTTTTTATTTGCATTTAAAGTTCTCCAGACTTGTCTTTAAGCCCTTTGTGATTCATCCTTGGAACCTGTATCTTGTGAACCAACTTTTGCCATTTGCGGCCTTGGGGGGGTAGTTAGCGAGGGGGAAATCGGAGCAATTGAATAGCGATTTGCGATTTTAGCAATCAGAATTCTTCCGGTCGGGAAAGATCAAAGCCTTGGATGATTTTTAACTTGCTATGTTAACCATCGCAACGAAGCCGAAGCCTGTATCCCAGTCGGAGCCCGCAAAAAGACAATTGCGGAAGCTCTAATCTCCCGACGGCTCAATTGAATGAGGCTCCATGTTTTTAGAGAATCACAGCAGATAATTAGTCAGATATATTTGACAGCAGATAAGAGTTGTGTAACCCATTACGTATGTCAACATTTATATTTATTTAAAAACCTTCAGTTATATACATTCTGCATCTGGTCAGAGATTTACTTGCTGGAAGGGGAAAAATTTTTGCTATAGAGTTGATGTAAGTGCAGTAATCAGTCTGAAGGAGTTTAAATAAAAGTGGAAGAGCAGTTCAAGTGCAAGTGTGGGAGATTAAATAAAAGGAGGACGTTCTAGGAAAAGGGGTTACATTTTTTCGTAGATTAAGGTATAGAAAAACAATCTTTATACAACTTTATTGATTTGTTTTCTCACTGTATTTTTTCAATTATAAGTCAGGCAAGCTCACCCAATGTACATCCTGCTAAATGCATGCACTGCTGGAGCAGCTGTTATGGGGTCCATAACTCTGCAATAAAATTGCAGCACTTGATTTTACTACATTGTAAAGGGAGATGGTCACTGAGCACTGGATAGTGGAGTTAGGGCTAGCAAGGATGTGAGGAGGTAGTTGGGTTACAATTACAAGTGGAAGCAAAGGGAACAGGAAGAGGTAGACCAGTTCTGAGTTGGCAAATACCAGCAGATATGCCAACCTGAGTGAAATTGTTTGGTATGTCCATGGCAATGTCACAAAGAGCTATTCATTATAACAGCCAGGAGAATAGTTCTTCTAAAGGAGTGGGAGGACAGAATAAGCTGAGCAGCAGACAGGTTTTGGTGGTAGTGAACGACGCGGAGGCCGCACAGGCTCCCTGGGTCAGCCTGTAGCGTCACGTGACCCAGCGGAGCCTGTGAGGCTATTAGCCAATCAGGAGCGTCGGGGGGCGTGTCGGAAGCCCGTTTCGCGCCATTGAACACAGCAGCGCGGTCTCCCGACTGGATGGACGGAGGTCTGAGGTCCTGCAGCTAAAAAATAAAGTAGGAAGGTTTAATTACTGAGATTTCACCCCAGCTTACCAGCATATAAGGGGATATCACTGTTGAGGCTATCTTTGTCCGTTTTTGTGTTTCTTTTCCTCCTCCGTTTTTGTGTGTGTGTGTGTCCTTGTCTCCCTGTGGTGTGCTGTGTCTGTGTGTGTTCCTGTGTCTGTGTGTGCCTGTTTTCTGCTTGTTGTTCCCCCTGTTTGTTCCCCTGTTAGCATTTACTATGGATCCAGAAGGCTTAGAGGCCTTACTGGCTGAGGTTAGGACCCGTGCCTTAAGCCAAGGGGTCAGGTGGGTGCAGGACAGGTTGGGACCTCCCATGCCTTCTGCGCTTGGAGCTCAGCACATTGTACAGGAACAGCCTGCAGTGGCTGGTGTCCTAGCCAATTCTGATGCCTCCAGGGAAATTTTTTCCCATCCCACCACTGTAGGGCTGCCAGACCCACGTCCATCAGGTAGCAGAGACACCAGAGATGGGAGGGTTACAGGTCAGGGCGGCCGGGACCCCATACCCCCCAGGCAGGCGAGCGCCAGGATCACGGGCGGTGGGGGTGAGGGCCTAGCAATCCGGCCACCACCTGCCAACTTGCCTAAAGGTCCTAGGCCGCGACAAAGTTCGCGAAACACCCCTCTAACACCCCGTAAGGGGGGTGCAGGGGGTAAGAGAAAAGCCGGGAGTCCTAAAAAGGCTCCTACAGGCCCTCACGGTGCCAAGCAGACGGTCCCTGGGGTTTCCCTCATTAACAGTGCTTCTGGTACTTTACAGGGACGCCCAACTGGCAGCGAGAGGAGCATGGCGACGACGAGAGAGAGAAGAGATGGGGTCATCAGAGAGATGAATAGCCAAGACAGCATGGTCATGATTGATGACATGGCTGTGACAGCGGCAGTGGCGAGGCTAGGACGCCCCACTCGAGCTAAGAAGGCTACGAGCAGGTACAGTCCGCTGCTATTTACGCACACACCGCTAAGGCGTAGCAGAGTAGAGACTGAGGGCGATACGGTTAGGCCACAGCGCAAAGGGTCTAAGACTGACCAACAGCTGGATATTCCAACGCCCGAGGAAGTCTCAGGGGACCCCCTACAGGGGGCGGCGGAGGCAGTGCTAGCCTACTCCAGCCGCGCAAGCTTAGCTGACCAGGACCCTTCCTCAGACGAGGAAAGGGCGGTATGGGCGCGGGCATGCAGGTCGCGGAGAGCTAGTGACTGTTCTTCTTGTACCCACAGATCCAGAAGGAGATCCAGGTCTAGAAGCAGAAGATCTTGTCGGTGCAGCTGTGCTTGCACTGGATCTGAGAGGAGAAGCCCACGGAGGGCCAGACGGTCAGAGTCCCCGGAGCGTCAGGAGAGACGCGGGGATACTCCGTTGGCCGTATCTACTCCAAAGCTTCCAGAAGCAGGTGAGCGCTCAGAATTGAGCTGCGCAGCAGACAAGGGTGGTTTTATTGGGTCATTAAGGACTCTATTAGCTGCGCATAACATTGCAGTTAGCGAGCGCGAAATGGGAGCTTGGATAGGGGGGCTAGCAAAGGGTGCATGGTCCCAGCCAGCAGCGGTAGTGGCGCCAGCGAGCGCGAGCGAGGCGCTAGCTAGCTTGCGCGCGCCCGAGCCGGTAGGCAGCGCAATAGCAGCAGTTGGGAATAACACTGTGGGGGTTACCGACGCAGCCATGAGGCCTATAGTCCTCTGCTCGTTGGATAATTTAGGTGCACACCTTCCACAGGATGTAAAGGAAAAGATCTGGAGGAGGGAATTTATAGAGTTGTTTTCCCTTCTCCCTATGTCTAGGCAAACAGACCTGGCCGAGAGGGGCCCCAGGGAGGGGAAATCCTTTGCTAGGCTACCCAGGACGTTTGATACCTGGCTGCAAGCATTTTCTATTTGGGCTTGCGTACTGTGTGAGCGGCACCCTGAACAGAGTTCGGGATTGTTCGTTTACATAGACGAAATTCGGAATGCTCACAAGGTTTATGGGGGTACAGCCTGGTGGCGGTACGATGAGGAATTCCGGCAATACTTGGCCTCAAGGCCAAGTATGGCGTGGAGCGACAAAGCGGTGGCGTATTGGCTAAACATCATGACACCCATGAGAGTCACGACGCCCTTTCGGAGCGGGGCCGGTGGAGCTAAGGGCCCCACCCACGCCTCAGGAGCAGGTCTTAAGACCTGTTTTTCGTACAACGAGGGGGTCTGCAGATGGGCGCCTAACTGCAGGTTTAAGCATGCATGCTCAAACTGCGGAGGTGAACACCCCCTGTCTAGATGCGGTAGACCCAAAGAGGGAGGCAGGGGCGAACCTCCTGCAAAGGGGCAGGACGCCCATACGCCTCCCCGCCATGCTGCCGTGGCTAAAGCGCTACGGTAAATTGGCAGGCACCGCCGAAGCGGCGCGCCTATTGGAGGACGGGTTCCGAGAAGGATTCCGGATTCCATGTGGGGTCGACATTCAAGGTTTTCTTGTCCCAAACCTGAAGTCGGCTAGGGATTTCCCAGGGGTAGCCAAAGCTAAGGTGCTTAATGAGGTAAAATTGGGGAGGATGGCTGGGCCATTTGCAGCCCCGCCCATCCAGGGTTTAGTTGTGTCTCCACTTGGGGTGGTCCCCAAGAAGGAAAAGGGTAAATTTAGATTGATCCAGCATCTCTCCTACCCCAGAGGCCGTTCGGTAAACGATGGCATATCAAAAGACCAGGCTACTGTGTCTTACGAGTCATTTGACCGGGCGGTCGATCTGGTGAGGAGGGAGGGCCAGGGGGCCCTTATGGCAAAAGTGGACATCGAGGCAGCATTCAGATTGCTCCCCGTGCACCCGTCAAGCCATCGGTTGCTGGGGTGCTTCGTAGACGGAAGTTACTTCGTCGACTTATGTTTACCCATGGGATGCTCAATATCCTGTGCTTACTTCGAGGCCTTCAGCAAATTTTTACAATGGGTTGTGAGCATCGAGGCGGGGTACAAGAGTGTTACCCATTACCTGGATGACTTCCTTTTTGTTGGCCCAGCGAGAAACGACGCTTGCCGTTTTATGCTGGAGGTGTTCACCGAAATCTGTACAGAATTCGGGGTACCACTGGCCCATGACAAGACGGAGGGCCCTACGGAACAATTGACTTTTCTAAGGATTCGGATTGACTCCTGCAAAATGGAGTGCAGTCTTCCCTTAGAGAAGGTGGAGGACATGCAAGCCGAGATTACGGCGCTACGGGGCGCACGGAGGGTGACCCTGCGGCGGCTGCAATCAATATTGGGGAAGTTGAATTTCGCGTGCAGAATTATCCCCATGGGGCGGATATTCTGTAGACGGATGTCGCTGGCTACGGTAGGGATTGCGAAGCCGCATCATTTCCTAACAGTCTCTAGGGCCATGCGTGACGATGCAGAGGTATGGGCGATGTTCCTTGCAGATTTTAACGGGCGGGTGGTCCTTCAAAAGGAGGGCACCACCAGCGCAGAGCTAGACCTTCACACCGATGGTTCTGGACCGATCGGTTGTGGGGCGTATCTCCAAGGGAGATGGTGCGCTGCGGCATGGCCGGAGGAATGGGAAGAGGCGGGTTTACTGCTGAACCCTACATTCCTGGAGCTGTTTCCTATGGTGGTAGCAGTGCACTTATGGGGTCCTTGTTTCAGGGACAGGCGAGTCATTTTCCATTCGGGTAATAAGGGGTTGGTTGAAGCCGTGAACAACATCACGGCGGCATCCGTACCAGTGATTAGATTGTTTAGGCATCTTGTGCTATGTTGCCTTTGCTTGAACATATGGTTTCAAGCAAGACACGTGACAAATGTGGATAACGGAATTGCTTACGCCCTCTCTCGGTTTCAGGAGGATCGCTTCAGGGCGCTGGCTCCTCGTGCGAACGCCCTGGGGGAGCTCATCCCCGAGGAGCTCTGGGAGATTGGAGCTGTCAGGTAACGAGACTCGTGAGACAGTCTGTTGCCCCAGCGACGTGGAACGCTTATAGACGCGTGTGGGCTAAATGGGATAGCCTAGTGGCACTGGCAGGTGGTGCCACGACGGAGGACAAGAGCGTAGGGATCCTGCTTTGGTACCTACTGCGGTGCGCCGAGCAAGGCGAATCAAAACCCGTAGTAGGGAGACAGGTCACGGCGCTTGCTTTTATGTTTAAGCTTGCTGGGCAGAGGGACCTTACTAAGGAGTTTCTAGTGCGCAAGGTGGTGCGCGGAATGTTCAGCGGTGCGCAAAGGCCAGATAGTAGGCGGCCAATAACATTTGCGCTGTTGCTGAGATTGGCTCAGGAATTGGTGGTGGTTTGCAGGGATCCCTTTGAATCTCTACTTTTCCGAACGGCTTTTTCCCTGGCGTTCTTCGGAGCATTTAGGATAGGGGAGTTAGTCGCGAACAGTAGACACGGTTCGGGGGGTCTGCAATTGGTGGATACCTGCCTCAGGGAAGGTACGGTGGTATTGTGGTTGCGGAGGTCAAAGACCGACCAAGTGGGTAAAGGAAGAGAAGTGGTTCTGCATCAGGTTGGCACAGAGTGTTGCCCATATGCATGTGTAGTGGAGTACCTTAAGCAGCGACCGGTGGGGCGGTGTTCGCTGCTGGTCCACGCCGATGGAACGGCACTGTCTATGTATCAGTTTAAAAGAGTTTTAAAAAGCGCACTGCATCGGCTCGGTTTCAAGCAGTCCGACTTTGGGACACACTCCTTTCGGATTGGAGCTGCCACTGAAGCGGCTAGGTTGGGGTTGCCCAACGCGACAGTAAAGCGCATCGGGAGGTGGGACTCAGACCGTTTTCGTTCCTATGTACGGCCAAATGCAGTGGTTTAATGGTGTTGCTTTCTACTTTCAGGGGAACAGAAGCAACTATGGATTGTGGGCCATTCCTACGTGTACTGGGCCCATAGGTTAGCCGCAGTTACCGAAGAAAAGGCACAACTGGGCTTTCCTGTTACGGACTTACGCGTAAGGTGGTGTGGCATTCGGGGTCTTGCGATGGGCGCAGCTCGACGGCCTCTTGGAAACGTACGCGCAGCGTTACGGTCAGCCCAGTGTTATAATTCTTCATGCCGGCGGGAACGATTTGGGGACAGTTCCCATGAGATGAATGCTAAAGGTGATGAGACGAGACATCGAGAAATGGGTGAAGAAGTTCCCTGGCACGTTCCTTATCTGGTCTGAGATGATTAAGAGAAGATCATGGCGTAACGCGCGCGACCCAGTATGCTTAGATAAGGCTAGACAGAAGATAAACCAGCAGATTGCGAGCTTTGTGAGAAAACAAGGTTTCTCTGCCATCCGGTATAAAGATTTCGAACCGGTCGGCGCAGATGATTTTTTCGCAAAGGATAAGGTTCATCTTACGGAAATAGGGTATGAGTTGATGATGTTCGAGTTTAGGGAGAGTGTTTTGCGGGCCTTGGCTTTAATGTCTAGCAGGGGGGGATCGCAGCCTCGGGAGGCGTCCCTCGCATGCTCCGTGGCGGGAGGTGAGTTGCCCGGCCCACTGGCCTAAGGGGGCGATGGCCCCACCTCACAGGGCGTGCTTAAAGATAAGCATTGGGGCTTTGGGCAGGGCTCAAAGCGTGAGGTCACTGTTCGTGGCCGGGCTCCTCCCCCGGAAGGAAAGGACTAAATTAGTCATCTAAATAAGTTACGGTTGTTTGTTTACATTGTGTCAAAATAAAGCTGTGGCCCGTTGTTTCTCCCAACTCAAGTTGTCGTGTCAGTTATTCCATCAACTAGCCTGAATGGATCATGCATGGGTCATGAACGACGCGGAGGCTGCACAGGCTCCCTGGGTCAGCCTGTAGCGTCACGTGACCCAGCGGAGCCTGTGAGGCTATTAGCCAATCAGGAGCGTCGGGGGGCGTGTCGGAAGCCCGTTTCGCGCCATTGAACACAGCAGCGCGTTCTCCCGACAGGAATCCCACCCACCCACCCTGTATTTTGTTGTTAACAGATGTTATGGTTTATTCTTTAAAAAAAAAAAAAAAAGTATATATAATATATATAATATAAATAAGAAATATTGAAATTAATATATAATTTTGGTTAAAGAATTCGGAGAAGTGGCTATTGTATGTTGTGTATTCTTAATTTATGTCTGTGCGGCGGGAGGTGAGTTGCCCGGCCCACTGGCCTAAGGGGGCGATGGCCCCACCTCACAGGGCGTGCTTAAAGATAAGCATTGGGGCTTTGGGCAGGGCTCAAAGCGTGAGGTCACTGTTCGTGGCCGGGCTCCTCCCCCGGAAGGAAAGGACTAAACTAGTCATCTAAATAAGTTACGGTTGTTTGTTTACATTGTGTCAAAATAAAGCTGTGGCCCGTTGTTTCTCCCAACTCAAGTTGTCGTGTCAGTTATTCCATCAACTAGCCTGAATGGATCATGCATGGGTCACGAACTTGATGATTAAGAAGATCCCAGCAAACAATAGTTTGCTATCTCCCAGGTGATTATCTGGCCCAAATTATACAAGAACCTACTTGAAATGAGGCTATCTTGGATTTAATCATCACAAAAAATATTGATATAATAGCAAATGTTGAAATAGGGAACCTTTGTGAAACAGTGATCACAACACAGTTTCATTTCAAATAAATATGGTCTCAGATAAGGCTGGGGGTAGGAGGAGGCACTATTCTCCCCTTAGATTGATAATCCTTGGGTATTTAGTTACTGTAAAGGGGGTTTGGAGGTGGGATGATTGTCTTATACAAACAGCACTAGGTAGTTAGAGAAGGTAGGTAAGTATAGTTTAGATGGTTTCAGTATTAACTGGCCGAAGTTATAAAAGAACTTACTAGAAATTAGGTTAATCTTGAATTTAAACATCAAGAAAAATATTCATATAATATCAAATGTTGAATTAGGGGAACCTTTGGGAAACAGTGATAACAACACAGTCTTGTTTGAGAAAGAGTTAAAAAATAATAATACAAAGTTAAAAGGCAACAGCAAATTCTCTTAATTTTAAAAGGGCAAAGTTTAATGGACTAAGGACAGCAATACGATGTATAGGCTGTGACAAAGAACTGACAGGTAAAAATAAATGGACAACGTTCAAATCCTTACTAAATATACATACACATTGGCATATACCATGTGGAAATAAAAGTAAAAAGAGTAAATCCCATCTGATGTGGCTTAACAATGATTTAAAAATCAAGGTACAGAGTAAAATGCAGAGTTTTTTAATCATACAAAAATTAGGGAACAGAGGCCGCCTTTTGTGGGTAAAGGAATTTAACAAGGCTTTCAAAGAGCTATTACATTGGCTAAAATAGAAAATGAAAAGTTTATTGCAAGACTAAGACTGACCGTTAAAAAAAAAAAAATGAGAAGAAGGCCAAGAAGGAAGCTATAGGAACATTATAATGTGAAACAGGCTGTCTGATAAATAGTGACCAGGATAGGGCAGATAAGTGGAATAAGGCCTCCATGTTAATCAGGCGATGTAATTTGCTGCATTTCTGTAAATCAACTGCAGGAGCCTTTCTCCCCTAGGTTACACATCTATGTTAATCTTTAGCACTCCCACATTACGGCACTCAGCCCACATCTGTAACCCAAAGCTTTATCCGCAATAGATTTCAGTGTAGGGATTTTTAGGAAATAGGAAATTGGAACATCATGCCTTGAGGGAATCTCCGGGCATCCCCTTCCCCTCTCACTGCTCGATCACCCACTTCCTTTATAAACAGACCCCCATGGATATGTAATTAACCCCCTATTATCCATGGGGGTCAATACAGACCTCAATGGAAAATTCATTAACACATTAATTGACATGAGGGTTTACCAGAACCCCTTGGTAAAGTTAAAATCCCCCAATAAAATAATAAATAAAAATAAATCTCAATGAAAGAAATAACACTAATACATTAAAAAACACTAATTATTTCAAATACTATAAAACCCCTCTACTTAAATAAAAAAAATAAACCCCACTAATTAACTAATAAAATAAAATAATCTGAGAAATATGTTGGGTCTAAAAAATTCAAAATAGACAGTGAGCAGGGTGACATCCAAAAAGCCCATTCTGAATGGCTAAAATATGAAATCTATCATATAATCAGAACACTCGAAAACCAAATTTAAGGCACAACAAGAGCGGCAAACACCATTTGAGATGGGGGAGCTCCTCCTATAGTGACAGGGTTGAGGACATGGATCAATGAAGAAAGAAGAGGACTGGACCCTCTTCAATCAAGAAGGATAGCCCGCCTAGTAGAGGGCATATTAGGCCAGGGCGGCGTTGATCATCACTGGAGGATCATTTGGGATAGGTAAGTATTATTAATTTATTTTAATATTACAGGTTGTGCTTTTTTTATTTTAATAAACTGTATCATTTTATTTTTTATTCTTTTTTATTTTTACTGTCTTTTTTATTTTTTTGCAGTTTAGGTTTTATTATGTTTTTTAATTTAGTTTTTTTTACTTTTTGTAACTTAGAGTGTTTTTTTGTAATTAATGTGGGTTATTTTATTAGGTAATTAGTGGGGTTTATTTTTTATTTACTTAGTGGGGTTTATTTTATTAGTGGGGCTAATTTAATTTTAATTAAGTTGTGTTTTTTTATTATTTGATATTTATTTGTATTCATTAGTTTATTGGGGGATAATTTTAATAGTGTAGTGTTTTAACTGGTGGACCCACATGGCACTTAATGTGTTAATATATTTTCCATGGATAACAAGGGAATTAATTAGATATTCATGGGGGTCTGTATAGACACCCATGGATAATAGCGGTTAATGGATTATTTGCCGGGCAAGTACCTATAAGGTCTAATGGCAGAGGATTAATATATAAATGGGGTTGCGACCAGGTCCTAGAGGCAAGGGTTAAACGTGTTGGGGCTGCAGGGCTCTTTAATGAGCACTACTGGGCTACATGACATTTTTATTTTTTTATATGCTGGTAGCTTCTATTATAATGGAAATCCTGGTCTGCCAAGTACAGTATGTCTTATTAACCAATATACATTTGATGATCATTTGCTTAATTCTATACTGTAATCAAAGGAAATAATTATTCTACATGCCAGTGCATTTGCAATTATACTTTGCCACTGTTAACTTGACCTGTGCATTGTCCACTATGGGTTAACCCCATAAGACACCAAACACAATAAAGACCACACACAAATAGATTTGGCAGATAAGGCCATAGCTTGTTTATTGACCATAATTTTAAAAAAAACTTGTCATTGATAGTTTATGAAAAGACAACGAGCAATGCTTGCCCACCAATGACACTAGAATTCAAGGAGACCCTGTGCCCCAAGAGGACTGACACCACCAGGAGCGTAACGTAATGCTATTATAAAGTATATGGGCAAGCAACCCTTCCCCATTAAGCTGTGACAAACCTGATCCATTTACATGTGAACACAAGAACTCTGAAATATACCCTTCATATAAATGCCCTTTGGGAGGTTAGGAGGGAGTGTGTAACCAGGTTCCAAATGTCAGTAAAGATGGAATAACCCCTTATATAAACTACCCCTATTATATAATTTATAATCACACTTCCCTACCATACACCACCCATCACTTCTTTAAATCTCCTGGCTCCTTTCTCCAAGCCAGGTCAAAACACCACTACCCTTAACTATGTACGGCCATGGGCTTTATTTGCATGTGCGCAATGGCAAACACTCCAAAAGTAAAATGATTGGGTGGAGAGTTAAAGGAAGCTTTACAGACATCATTATGATAAATTACTATTGGCTTAAATATATCCCTATAAAAATAGAAAAGGAAAACCAGCCAAATGTTGCTTCTGTGTTTGATTTAAGACATGTCACAATTGGTTGTTGGGACTATTTGCTGGCATTTGAACTGATCTCTTTTACAGTCCATCCAGAGTGGCGAGATCATTGCAGAAAGGCAACATATATGTTCGATGGGGGAATTTTCATACTGTCCTAAATGCTAAGTTGTTTTTTTTATGCTTCTATTTGCAAATTTTTAGCTACACAGTTTAATGTACATATATTTTTTCAAATGTGTTTCATAATGTGGGTTTTAACTTTTAAATAGTAAAGGATACAACTTTACATTATAAGAGACACCCTTGTTTGTATATTAGTTTTTTAGATCATTATAATAATTGTTTTTTGAGGATTTGGTGATGGCGTATGCCTCAACGCACTGTGAACTATCGATACTCTTCAAGTCAAAGATTTATGATGCTAGACCATTGGGTGAAAGTGATTATTGGGATTTGAAATAGTACATCCTTTAATAGGAATTGCAAGAATACTGACAAAATTACTTTAACAGCACAGTAGAAAAGTCCAAACTATCCAAATATTAGAGTGTTGTACAGTAAGGGATCTATGTACTGTAGTTTATACATGTACTAGTAACTTACCAGTCAGAAATGACTGTATATTTTTACATGTGTCTCTCCCCCTCTCCCTTCCCTGTGTCTCTTTCCCCCTCCTCCCTCCCCTGTGTCTCTTTCCCCCTTCCCCCTCTGTTTCTTCCCCCTATCCCCTCTGTCTCTTTCCCCCCTCCACCCACCCCTGTGTCCATTTCCACCTGTCTCTTCCCCCTTTCACCTGTGTCTCTTTCCCCCTCCTTCCTCCCCTTTGTCTCTTTCCCCCTCCTCTCTCCCCTGTGTCTCTTTCCACCTCTGTCTCTTTGCCACTTTGCCCTTGTGTCTCTTTCCCCCTCCTCCCTTCCCAGTGTCTCTTTCCCCCTTTGCCCCTCTGTCTCTTTTCCCCTTTCCCCTGTCTCTCTTACCCCCTCCTCCCTCCCCTGTGTCCCTTTCTTCCTCTGTCTCTCTCACCTCTTCACTGTATAGCCCTGTGCTTTGCACATGCGCAACTGGTGCAGTGTGGTGCGCATGCGCTGCTGGGCCGGAAACTCGCACTGCGGCTTGTACAATAAACGGTACAAATACCGATTATCGGACAAGCCAGGTTAAAACACCACTACCCTTAACTATGTACGGCCATGGGCTTTATTTGCATGTGCACAATGGCAAGCACTCCAAAAGTAAAATGATTAGATCGAGAATTAAAGGAAGCTTTACAGACATCATTATGATAAATTACTATTGGCTTAAATATAACCCAATAAAAATAGGAAAGGAAAACCAGCCAAATGTTACTTCTGTGTTTGATTTAAGACATGTCACAATTGGTTGTTGGGACTATTTGCTGGCATTTGAACTGATCTCTTTTACAGTTCATCCAGAGTGGCGAGATCATTGCAGAAAGGCAACAGTCGATGTGTTCGATGGGGGAATTTTCATACTGTCCTAAATGCTAAGTTGTTTTTTTTTATGCTTCTATTTGCACATTTTTAGCTACACAGTTTAATGTACATATATTTTTGCAAATGTGTTTCATAATGTGGGTTTTAACTTTTAAATAGTAAAGGATACAACTTTACATTATAAGAGACACCCTCTTTTGTATATTTGTTTTTTAGATCATTATAATAATTGTTTTTTGAGGATTTGGTGATGGCTTATGCCTCAACGCACTGTGAACTATCGATACTCTTCACGTCAAAGGTTTCTGATTCTAGACCATTGGGTGAAAGTGATCATTAGGATTTGAAATAGTACATCCTTTAATAGGAATTGCAAGAATACTGACAAAATTACTAGTAGAAAAGTCCAAACTATCCAAATATTAGAGTGTAGTTTATACATGTACTAGTCATTTACCATTCAGTATATTTTTACATGTGTCTCTCCAGCCCTCCCTCCCCTGTGTCGATTTCCCCCTCTCCCTCTCCTGTGTCTCTTCCCCCCTCCCCTGTGTCTCTTTCCCCCTCCCCCCTCTATTTCTTACCTCCTATATCCTGTGTCTCTTGCCCCCTCTACCCACCCCTGTGTCCCTTTCCCCCTTTCCTCTGTGTCTCTTTCCCCCTCCTCCCTTCCCTGTGTCCCTTCCCCCCTCTGTCTTTTTCACCTTTCCCCTGTGTATCCTTCCCCCTCCTCCCACCCCTGTGTCTCTTTCCCCCTTCCCCCTCTGTTTCTTCCCCCCTATCCCCTGTGTCTCTTGCTCGTTGTCTTTTCATAAACTATTTTATTTAAACACCACATTTCACTTGTATAAAAATGCATGTTACATAAAACAACATTGACACAATTCATTTTTCAGATGTTTTGTTTAATACTGCATTACAGATACATTAAAATGTAAAAATGATAGAAACTAGTCCACCAAAAGGTTTATGAACAAAATCATATAAAATAAACTTGTATTTATGAGGTTTCCTCATAACAAATCCTTTTTATGATAGTTTTTACAAATATTCTAGTGCAAACAGAAACATGTCTGCTGTTCTATTGATGGATAACTTGCAAACACTCCTATTTTCAATATGTAGGTCTTGTTTTCATACAACAAAGTGCTATGTATGAGAGAACTTTTTAAACTAATTCAACATTTAATTTTGCTATCTTTGATAGCCAGCCATACTTGCTATGCCGACATAACTTTTTATTTTGTTCAAAAGAGCAAATATATTGCTGTTATATGGATGGAGCTGTCTGTTTCTTTAAGGACCTTATAAGATATTAAAAGGCAAAGGGTTATATGTGTATTTTATTTTATTTCAACTTCAAATAATATAAAAGCACATTGATAAAACTAGTTGTGCTCTTGTTTATATAAAAAATAAATAGGAAAATAAGTTAGTTAATTACAAATATTTTTCATTATAATCAAAATATAGAAAAATACTGGAAATGTATTAGCAAACACTGCATTAAAGTATAGTTAATGTTGCAGTGCAGGATGGGGCAACTTAAGGCTTGAAAAAGGGAGCACTCAACCTTAACGTTCCTCCCTTCTTTTGTAAAAGTGTTTCTGATGACATAATTCCTGACATTAAGTGGCATCATTCATGTCACATATGACATCAACTATGAAATCACTAAAGACATCATATATAATATGAAAGTTTACATCATCCAGGATATTACGGATGATATCACACTAGACCCCCTATGATGTCACTTAATGCATTTATATATGTAAACTTAGTGAAATTAACATCTTAAAAAAGTCAAAATGAACATGATTATCTGTTATGCCAGGCACAGTAGCAAGGAGTAAGTCAAAGAACAATAGTGAGGAGACCAGCTGCAGAAGAGGGACGGAGTCCAACATCAAATGTATCCAGTGGCCTGAGGCAGAACAATAGTCATACAACCCAAGGGTCAGGGCAGAGCAGGTCCAGAAAACACACCAAGGTCAGGAAGCCAAACCGAGACACAAGCCAAGGACAGAACCTGAGCAGAACCGGAGCAGAACCAACCATCCAGGTACACAGGAGCGTGAAGATACAGCAAAACAACTGTGAGACCTTATTCTTGCAGTCTTAAGTAGCTCCAGGAAGAAGCAGCAGGTGAGGCAAATAAGAACCTAATCAGTAACCCAAAGGTGCTCATCGCCTGCGAGCCTCGTGTAGAGAGGCGAGCCGTTAAGGCACTTAAACTCGCAGCAATTGAGCGATGAGCCAAAGGCGCTCATTGCCCGCGAGACTCGCGAAGCGAGGTGTGCAGTGGAGCAAATTAAACACACGGGTCTTAGCCTCCAAACACTTAGGAAACGCGGGATCGCCTTAGGCTGCAAGCAGTTGGCGAACGCGGGACTTACTTAAAAAAAAAAAATTACAAGACGCGCGACTTAGAAAAAATACAAGATAGGAAAAATACAAAGTTAACGGCCGAACCGCGCAAATGAAAAAAACACGAAACACACAAAAAAATACAAAACAACAAAACCATCACACACAGCACGGGGGAACAGCCAGGATGTCTGGGAGCGAGGTGGAACGCAAATTTAAGTCAATTTTGCAGAGTTTTGCCACTCGAAAATCGGTTAAGCGAGAAAGAAATGGCAGCCCAAATTTTTTTTAACGAGGCTACACGACCCAGGACCGCGCAAAACACCACCAACCGCGTACCACTTTCACCCAGGAACGTATGAGGCACAAAATACACTATTACAAAGGACAGCAAATGCTCACGAACCGCGTAGCACATAGACAAACAACGCTATTTTACAATCCTAACTTGCCACTAACAACATTACGCATCTAAACTAGCGCTTTACACAAATGAACCAACTGTTTGCCCTTGCGCACATAGCCTATTTCTAATGCACAGTTGGCACATTCATAAAACTCCTCAGGCCAGCAACAGTGCCACTGGACATTATATGCTGCAGGACAATAAAAAGAGATTGTTACCTTTCCCGGCTATTGATTGTTACCTAGATTAATTAGAAAAAGGTAAACTATATAAAATTATTATTCAATTAATTAATTAATATGGCCCTCATTCAATTGCAATTTGGCCAATTGAATAGGGCTCTAAATAAGCACATAACATATATGTTTTAAAGAAGTTTTTAGTTAGTAAACATCTTTCCAAAAGCAAGGTTTTCACTAACTAAAAACTTCTTTAAAAAAAATATGCTATGTGCTTATTTAGAGCCCTATTCAATTGGCCAAATTGCAATTGAATGAGGGCCTTAGTATTTAAAAAAATAGAGAGAGGAGCCCAAGGACACGCGAGGAGAAGCTTGTAATGAGCGCCAAAGGCGCTCAGTGCTAGGCTCGCAATGAGCACTGAAGGTCTTTAGAGTATAAAAAAATTAACATTGTGTGCCAGCATTACCATGGCTTTAAATGTTATTGACCGTCATTTTTTGATGGGCAAGTCGCTAGTATATATATATATATATTACTTAAGAACATCATAGTTATTGTTAAAATTGCATGTTTATATATCTACTTGTATAAAACCCATTAATTTAAATTGTAATTTTTAATAATGGATTAAGAGCTTATATCCTTTCATCACAGAAATAAATATAGATGTAAAATTGTGTTTCATATGGTATATACATTTAGTGATTCTTATGTTGTGGCTCTGAATCCTCTTCTCAACACTTACCATACAGGCCGTGATTTAGGTTTAACACTGTATCAATACAGGTAATGTAATTGGCAAATTATAAGTTGCATATTATATGTTTTTTTATTAAATAGGCTTTAAATGGTTCTAAACTGTCACTCACTGAGAGCAGTTGAGCTTCGCTGGAGCTCTGGTGGAAAAGTCTAAAAAAACAACTAAAAATTGGCTTTTCAATTTACTACAACAACTGGTTTTGGTCCAGAGGATTAATTAAAGTATGTGCCTACAGTTTGGACCAACCAGTAAGAACCTTTCCCTCAGGGCTTGGTGAGGATAAATTCCACACAGGAAGAGACTCACTAGATCATATACAGAAAAAATGATATCCCCCTCTCCATCATCGTCTCTAGGCCATGGATCTCACTCCTCCAAACTAGACTTGCCTTCCTCAAAGAGACAAGCACAAGTAATCATTACCCTACAAACAAACAGGCTTCTAAGCTACTGAACATGATAGAAGGCCTTAAAGAAAAGAATAGAGAAACAACAAAAATCCTGTTGGAAATATACTTCACAAAATGTTGAAACAAGAAGCAAAACTTATAGCCACAGCCAGCAACAAATAACCAACTAAACAAATAACCCCACACAACCGGAAGAAAAGCGACATATAAACAAAGTAAGACCTCAAAACCAACAACCTAACAATAAAAATGCTGCCTTTAAGAAAAACAAAAGGCCTAAAGAGTTTCTCACAGCATCAAGGTATGAGACCCAAAGAAATATACTGATAACTATTCACAATTTAAAAACATTAAGCATGTAAACAAAAACTGTAACCAATGCACAAAACTAATAGATAAAATTGAATCCACAAACCAGATCTTCAACATTTTCTCTATGCATCAGATAAAATAGCCAAATACCAAGATGCATAAACCATAAAAGAACGCAACTAAAAGAACCATTCCAGAAATGTTTAAAACTACAAAACCTCAGCAACTACCACCTCAATGCTCAAGATCTGGGCAATCTGATAATTCAAATGTGGAGCAAAACCCACAAAGTACATCCCATCACATGGATGTCTCTGAGAACTCTTTGGCTAAAATAGAGAGGATACTCCAGACACATATAGACAGTCTAAGAAAAGACATACACACCCTGGGTCAAAGGACACACTTCTCGGAAGAACTTACAGACCAAATCATACCCAGGAACGGGACAGAATGGAGACCACTCTACACGCCTCTAAGATAAGTACTCTAGAGGACAAAATAGAAGATCTGGAAAACAGGTCACGCAGACATAATTTGAGATTCAGGGACATTGCCAAAAAGATAACGAACTTAAATCAATATTTATCCGCTACAATCAATCTTATCCTGCCAGACCACCCAGAAAACACCTGGGAAATAGAGAGAGCTCACAGAGCCCTAGGCGCCAATAACAACTCGGATCTCTCCAAAGACATAATTGTAAGATTTGTGAAACAAAAGGCGAGAGATATGATACTAACAGCCACTAGAAAAATGCACTCTATCAAAGGACCAGATGGAACTAAAATACACATTTACATGGATCTCCCCAAAGTGACTCTTGAGAAAAGAAGGGCAATGAAATCAATATTTGCAACTCTAACCAAACACAAAATTACATAAAGATGGGGAGTCCCCTTTGCATTACTGTAATCTTTCATTATAAATGAGACGCAAACAAAACTCCCTTGAGGACAGCCAAACACTGCTCACCCAGCTACAATTAATACAGAGAGAAGACCAAGAGTCATCACAAACTTTACATCTTGAACAAAGACCAGTACGCTCATGGACAGACATTCCAAAAAACAAAGGACCAAAAAAACTAATGGACAAGAGAGCAGGATTACCAAACAGACATGAAGAAAGACAATGTGAAATAGGGACCTGAAAGGGAAACATAGATCTGCTACCCCTTAAATATCCTATCCAGCCCAGTTAAAAAACTCAAATGAAGAGCAAGTCAAAGACTTTAATAGTCTTATTACTCTCACCAATTTTACTAACCTTAAGAGAAAAATTGTAGTCAAAATGTTTAAAAACGTTTTGTATATATAACGCTTGTAAGAAACTCTTATTACATTAGAATGTGTAGCTATGTTTGTACTACAAATGGTAATGTTATAATACCCCAACTACTTTTTTTTATTTATTTTCGTTCCTGGTTATAAACAGAGATAAATTACTTAATATTTTTATTTGGGGAATTAAAGATGGAGATAGAATCAGACTCCCACCCCGAAAGAAAGGGACACTAATGTTAGTGTTAAGAGAATAATTATTGTAATGATGATAATCGAATTGACACCAGTTAAAATGTTAATGTTATCTTTTTACTTCAAAACAACACAACAAAACAACAAAGTCAGAGGTGCTCATCAGAAAACGAACCAACCTTAATATGTTAGTTCTATAGCCATAATAAGCCACTCTGAGAGCAACCTCTTTCAGCTCACTTGTGCCCTTCACAGGGAGAAATATCCTGTAGTATATCAGTGTGGTCCCACTCAAAAGAGTGACCCAGCCCCAAAATACCAGGCAATTCTACCCTGAACAGGAGAAACAGCAAACCCCAGACGCATTTCAGCCTTTATGGGCCTTGTCAGTGAGGTGCAGCTGAACTCCCTAAGGCACAGTGCGCAAGGGGTCCACATCTGGAGTCCCCTATTACCGTTAGGGAGAATAAACCCTAAAGGTAATTTGCATATACAAAACAACAAAGTCAGAGGTGCTCATCAGAGAACGAACCAACCTTAATAGGTTAGTTCTATAGCCATGATAAGCCACTCTGAGAGCAACCTCTTTTAGCTCACTTGTGCCCTTCACAGGGAGAAATATCCTGTAGTATATCAGTCTGGTTCCACTCAAAAGAGTGACCCAGCCCCGAAATACCAGGCAATTCTACCCTGAACAGGAGAAACAGCAAACCCTAGATGCGTTTCAGCCTTTATGGGCCTCGTCAGTGAGGTGCAGCTGAACTCCCTAAGGCACAGTGAGCAAGGGGTCCACATCTGGAGTCCCCTATTACCCTTAGTGAGACTATCTTTTTACTTCCCCTATGCCCTACACGTGAGCAACTTTACTCCAGAAGATAACCTGATTCTGGCCTCCGCAAATTCCACTTCAAAAAAGAGAGAAAATCAAAGCCAAAAACTAGACAAAACCGACTCCCAGGTAATTATCAATCTGCTTCAAGCCACACTGATACACGACCACAATGGCAGATATAACATATAATTTTGTAGCTCATAATGTACAGGGGTTTAACTCCCAGTTTAAAAGAAGGAAAGAGAACCATTTTGCTAAAACAGTGTCTCCTCTTATCTCCACAGAGATTACCCAACATTCTACACCATTAATCAGGAAACCAAAAAAGCAGGGGCTGCTATTTAAGTACACAAAGGCTTCCCATTTAAATTTGAGAGCAAGAAAATAGACAAGGAAGGTAATTATCTAATCATAAAGGGGACAATAATGAACAAAAAGATTTCTCTAGTCAACATATATGCCCCTACGAACTCACCACACAACTACTTAATCAAACTACTTAACATGCTACATTCCTTAGACACAGGTAAAATAATAATGGGGGGTGACTTAAACTTAGCTCTCGACCATGGATTGAATAGATCCAAGGACACCTTAAGAAACAGATATTCCCCCAAAATTCAAAAAAATAAATAACCTATTGGAGAAAAATAGTTTGGTGGATGCATGGAGAAGACATCACCCCACAGAAAGGGAATATATGTATTTTTCACCCAATCACAACTCATACTCCAGAATAGATGCAATACTACTTGACTCAGGGCTTTTTGAGCACTCAATTAATGCGCAAATTGTCCCCTGCCCATGGTCTGATCACGCAGCAGTACTCATAAACACAGATCTTGGTCTGAACCTCAAATATCAATATAGCTGGAGATTAAATGATGCATTAATAACAAATTCTGAATTTCAAAAGCAAATAGAAGCAGACCTAGATTTATACTTCACATGTAATGACCAACCAGAAACAAAAATTGGGTGGCTCTGGCTGACTCACAAAGCGTACATAAGAGGGACTCTACTGAGAATAGCATCTACATATAAAAAAAAATATTGCCTCAAAGAGACTAAACTCTTAAAAGAATTACACATAACAGAGAGACAAAATCAAAATAGCTTCTCAAACTCGCTTAGGCAAGAAATTGAAAAAAATCAGGCTAGAGCTGGATAACATCATGTGGAAAAAAACAGAGAAAGCCATCAGAAAAACACAGCATACATTCTTTCTACATGGGAATAAATTACCCCCTATGCTAGCTAGGAAACTGATGTCCAAGCAAAATCAAATTTACCAGATCAGAACTCCGGGAGGAAAGATAGCCCTGAGCCAAACAAAAATAAAATAAATGTTAATTATTATCAAAAAATATATTCATCCCAATCAAAAACTAGTAACTTCACGATATCCCATCCATCTCAAATCAAGACCTGGAAAATCTAAATGCGAAAACAGCTGTAGAAAAAACTTTAGAAACCATAAAATCTTTAAAAGGGCCAGATGGCTTCTCCAACATTTATTATAAAACTCACGCCAATAAACTTGCTCCTTACCTAAATAGATTATATAATGAAATCCTACGAGGGGAACAAATGCCCCCCTAATTCAAACAGGCTGACATGGTGTTCTTCCCTAAACCTGTACGAGACCCATTGGAAGTCAAAAAGTTCTGTCCAATCTCATTGCTTAGTGGAGCTATTAAAATACTATCAAAGTTTATGGCAACTAGATTCTCCAGGTTCTTACCTAAACTAGTTCACAAGGACCAGGTAGGAGACAAGGTTAGGGGGATTATCAACATATATCATATAGCCAAAATCTAAGAATATTCCGTTATGCACAATAGCCTTAGAGAAGGCCTTTGGTTTGCTGGAATGGTGATATTTACAAGATGGGCATTAAGGGGAATTTTCTTAATCTACCGTATTTATCGGCGTATAACACGCACTTTTTCTCCCTGAAAATAGGGTGCCGACACCCGGTATATGCTAATGACGTGGCGCGCTGGCGCACATGTGATGTCACCGGGTCAAGGAGCGGAGCGGAGGCCGGATCAGAAGCAGGTAAGTGAGGGGGGGTGTATATAGGGGGGTTTAGGTTGAGGAGGGGGCTTAGGTTGAGGAGGAGGGGGGTTTAGGTTGAGGGGGAGTTTAGAATGTGGAGGGGGGTTAGAATGCGAAGGGGGGTTTAGGTTGAGGAGACGGGGGGGTTTAGAATGAGGAGGGGGGGTTAGAAGGCGGAGGGGGGTTTAGAATGAGGAGGGAGGTTGAGGAGGGGGTTGAGGATGGGGGGGGTTGAGGAGGGAGGATGAGGAGGGAGGTTGAGGAGGGGGTTGAGGATGAGGAGGGAGGTTGAGGATGAGGAGGGGGGTTGAGGATGAGGAGGGGGGTTGAGGATGAGGAGGGGGGTTGAGGATGAGGAGGGGGTTGAGGATGAGGAGGGGGGTTGAGGATGAGGAGGGAGGTTAAGGTTGAGGTTGAGGAGGAGGGTTGAGGAAGGAGGATGAGGATGGGGGGTGGAGGAGGGGGTTGAGGATGGGGGGTTTGAGGAGAGGTTTGAGGAAGGAGGATGAGGAGGGAGGTTGAGGAGGGGGTTGAGGATGAGGAGGGAGGTTGAGGATTTTGCTTCAAAGTTCTTTATTTGAATTATTTTTTCCCCTGAAATTCCCTTCTTAAAATGAGGTACGTGTTATACACCGGTGAGTGTTATATGCCGATAAATACGGTACTTAAAATGTATTATAGAAATCCAATAGCGCACCAAAAACTACAAGGCTCAAATAGAGACCACATCTCCATACAAAGAGGGACTAGACAGGGGTGCCCTCTCTCCCCACTTTTATTTGCTTTAGTGATAGAGCCCCTGGCCCAAGCTATTAGGTCCACGCCACAAGTAAAGGGAGTCACAGCTGGACTGCAACAATTTAAGTGCTGCATGTTCGTTGATGATATCTTGTGCACATTGGTAGATCTGGTAAACATACCAACCCTGATGGGCATCTTAGATTCCTTTGGATCAATCTCAGGACTTAGGGTAAATGTATATACAATGGAACTGATAGGAGCATTGCTCCCCCAACAAGACCTAGATCATCTTAAAAGACAATATCTATTCTCTTGGCCTAAACACCACATAAAATACCTGGGATTGAACATAACCCCTAACCTGTCTGGACTGTACAAATGC
This sequence comes from Discoglossus pictus, assembly GCA_027410445.1. Lineage (NCBI taxonomy): Eukaryota > Metazoa > Chordata > Amphibia > Anura > Alytidae > Discoglossus > Discoglossus pictus. The sequence continues at coordinate 486,156,145 of CM050163.1, forward strand.
AAATTATATCCCATTATTTAAGTCCCTTAGAATTGTTATTAACAAATGGAGCAAATATCCATTATCATGGACAAGGCGTATAAACACCATTAAGATGAATATATTACCAATAATATTATATCTATTCAGATCCTTACCTATACCAATTATTCTCAAAGAGTTATAGAATTTTCAAAAATATATAACTAGATTTATATGGAATAATAAAAGAGCGAAGATAGCCCATACACACATATTCAGAAATAAAAAAACAGGAGGACTGTTGTGCCCTAACCTAAAATTATATAACGCAGCCCAGATCTCATTCATACCCCAAGCACACTCCAGTGAACAACAACCAGCCTGGGTATTTCTGGAAAATTACCAAATGAACAACAACCCTATGAGAAAGGGCTAACTCAAAAAATCAATAGGCAGCTAGATTAACAGAACTAACCCTTACACTTACATCTCAACCTATTTGGGACAGCTTGAGAGAGGATTCTAAAAATTGGTGGACAACAGCTAAACTTGACAAATTAGGTAATTGGTTATCAATTCCTTACCTTTGACTAATTGTGGATTAACTATAACATCCCACTCAAAGAGCATTACAATTATTGTAAAATAAAACATTTATTGACAACACTAATAAAAAAATGGGGTAAACCGCAAACCAACTGGTTATCCCTTATATGCAGCAAAGCCCCAGTAACCAGAGGTGTCCTTGGATCTATTTACTCCATACTAAATGCCCTGACAACAAATTTCAAAACTAACTTTATGAAACAATGGGAATCAGACATGGGAACTCAATGGGATCCGCATAAGTGGGAAAAAATCTGCGCAAAGGCTCACAAAATTACAGCCTGCTTGAAACTTCTATAAAGGTGTTGCACAGAGCTTAGCTCACACCTGATAGATTACATAACATTAACACACAAACATCTTCAAGTTGCTACAGACTATGCCAACAGGTACATTTCTCCACAACTGGTGGGAATGCCCGATAGTTCAGAACATATGGACCAAAGTCATGGAATTGGCATCTACCATTTTGAAGACAACAATACACCCTTCGATAGACATTTGCCTATTGGAAGACTATTCTCCTCTACTACAAAAGCGATATAATAAATGGCTACAATTCCTGCTTATGGCCACGAAAAGCCACATTGCAATAAAATGGAAGACGCCACAACTTCATCTCCAAGAAATCACATATAATAGTTGTCTAACTACGAATCGTTGTCACGCAAAGCGAGCTCGCAAGAACTGCGTCCCTCGCGAAGTGAGGTACGCAGTTTGGCAAATGCGGACCCTCACAAACCAGACAAAAATACGAGACGCGGGACATTACGACCTCGCAAAAATGCGACCTTAACAATAAATACACACAAAAAATACATAAAAAGCTTACCCACAGCAGGGGGGGCACCCAGGACCTCTGCAAGTGAAGTTACACCTCAAGTTAAGTCAAAATTCACAAGTTTACACACACGAAAATCCCCTAAGCGAGAGAAAAAATGGCCGCCCCAAAAAACTTAAACGAGGCTACATGACCCTAAAGCCGCAAAAAAACACCAAGCACATACGGCTTTTCAAAAAAGCTGTACGAGGTAAAGATACACTTTTAGTAAGGACGCTAAATCATACACACCAGCGTACAACATACACATTCGCCGCCATTTCACAACACTAACTTACACAAGGCAGAAGTAGACAGCTACACTAACAGCTTTACCTCGCGCACGCAGCATATTTACACTACACACTGCACACATTGCTGACACTTACACCTCAGCTCCAGAAACAGATTGTCAGCTCTTCCTGCATATATTACTTAGAAATAGGTAAAGCATATTAATTTATTAATGTATTCATTATTTCATTGGCATACAAGAATACATATACACAAAAAAAAATTTTTTAAAAATGATCGCAATAAACACAGAAGTCATTCACTGCGCGCCTCACAACCAATGCCAACGCTGCTCATACCACACAAAATGCACCAGGGGACAGCCTTGCAATAAGCGCAAAAAGCACATCAGCCCCGACCTTACAATGACAGCAAAAGCCCCTGTAATAACAAAAAAAAAACAGCTGCGCATAAAGCGCCGAAGGTCCTCGCAGTAAAAAAAGTTTTACATTATGTCTAAAACAGCATTCCCTGGCTTACAATTTCATGCCCGTAATTTTTTGATGGGCAATTCGCTAGTAATACATAAACTAAATTTCATAATAATTAATGAAAAAATTACTCATGTGGGATGTATGGATCAACTTCCCATACTCTATCACAATAATATAAAAATTAAAAATATCACAAAACAAAGACTAAACAATTATATTAAAACTGGCTGAATTGATACAGATTCAATGACAACTTTATTGACAAAATTGTAATCTGGAGTTCGAACCGATTAGGGATAAAAGAAAGAAACAAAATCAACTATGACTCACTCAAGTGTATCCCCCCACCTCCTCACCTGAATGTTAGGGTTAGTTTAGTTTAATTGAATATGTTTTAGGTTAATTTAGTAATATGTTTTACTGAATCTACAGCTACAGGTAAACAGAGAAAAGAAAAAAAGGAAAAAACTGGAGGAAGGTCACAGTTAAACAAAAGAACCACAACAACAGCATTTTTTTAATACAAAGACTTTCAGATTTTAGTAAATGCAGTTTATGACATGTGTGTTTAAATTTACAATTATGAAAATGTTATGACATATGGCTGTGAAAAAATAAAGATTAATGATTAAAAAAATGGAAGTGTAAGTCAAAAGAAAGGAAATAGTTAGATACAGTTGATATCTTTTAATGGCTGACACAGTTGGCCATTAATATGTACTAACTCCATCAAACTGATTTATTTTGTTCTATATGACTAACACAGTACTACACCTTGCGAAAGTTTATACATAGATATACTTTTTTTTTAAATATATATTTTCAGTCATCTATATTATCACAAGTTTCAAGTATTATGTTTTCATTATTATGTGTCTCATAAATTTAAAATAATTTGTAAGAATTTTGTGACCATTAAGTGACATCATAGGGGCTCTAGTGTGACATCATCATTAATATCATAGATTATGTAATTTTTCATAGTATATTTCATGTAATGAGGATGTCATAGCTGATTTATAACATATGTGATGTTGTGAATGATGACAGTTAATGTCATAGATGATTTCATGAAAGATATCATCAGAATTTTTTATAAATTGCCTTATCATGTGCTGCAACCATAACTATACTTTAATGGAGTTTTTTGCCATTTTCTTTTTCAGTATTCTATGTGCCACAGTCATTTTAGAATGAGCAAAGTAATTTGACTGGCTAAAAAGATCAAGAGACTTCTGTCACAACTGGCAGTTAAATTAATGTATTATTTGTTCACATGCACATCATTGGCTTTGTGTAATATACTTATTGTGAGAATAAAAAAAGTTATGATTTGGAAGATTAATGTAAATGTCTTTAATTATATCCACTGCAAAAAAAATAACCCCATAACATTATAACAATTGATTCAAGACAAATCAAATATTTTAAGCAAGCACAAATTATAATGTTACAGAATACATAATCTCTATCATAATGGCTGTATACAAAACATAACTTTTCATATCTTCCACAACAGAACTTTTTCTGCATATGATCAATGTGATACAATATCCAAGCTAAGTAAATGTGAGTGGCTGTTATGTTATGCTTTGCAGAATATGCATATTGCAAAATTCCTGCTATACATTTGCTAAAAAGTAAGGCATAGTGTGGTTTGAAAAAAAAAAGAAAGCGTAAGAGATCTTCAACATGTGGTTAATACCATTGGGTTGTAATTATTTGTAGCTGAATTTGGCTCTCTCTTCTACAGGTGTAAATTCAAATATTGGTAGTATGTGGTGGCCACACAGGTGGGACCACCCAGACAGATCTTTTACTTATGGTCACATGGAGGGAAGCACACACTACACCTACATATGCCTAGAAGTACAGGTCTTGGACTATACATATGGACACCACTAATTCTTTCCTGCTGGATTTTGCTAGACTCTCACACAGTTCAGCAGATTTCTATAGCCACAACATTTATATCGAGGGTATTCCATACTGGTTACCATAATTAAAAGAAGTATTCAATGAAAGCTATTATATGAAGAAAAGTGCTTAGCTTAGCTGAACATATTTTTTTGATTTTCACGTCTCTGTTTTTTTATGTTAAGAATTAGTTAGATGTCTTTTCAGGTAACTGTTTTATTTTAACATATATAGAGTAGGAAAGGCAAAAAGTAGACCATCGTTACAGTATGTCAAGTGTAAATTAATTAATTCTCACTGCTCATAGCATTGAATGAACAATTTATCAGGCCTATGGCCTAGCACTATATTTCAAGGGCCTCATTCAATTGCGATTTGGCCAATTGAATAGGGCTCTAAATAAGCACATAGCATATTTTTTTTAAATACGTTTTTAGTTAGTGAAAATCTTGCTTTTGGAGAGATATTTACTAACTAAAAACTTCTTTAAAAAAAATATGTTATGTGCTTATTTAGACCCCTATTCAATTGGCCAAGTTGCAATTGAATGAGAGCCCAAGGCAGTTATTTTGGATTTGCACAATTAACCTGTTATATGTCTAAAATAATATGCCTCTTAATGGGATTTTATTTTTTCATAAATTATTAAATTCTCCAAATAAAACTTGGTTTGCTGAGCACAAAATAAACATAATCTGTACATAGCACATCTATAACCTTAGTATTCAGGCTTTTTTTTTATTTTAACAGTAGCACATATTATAATTGTCAAACTGTGATTTGTTGTCACACTTGCAAGCCTCGCGAAGCAAGGCGAGCCGCTGAGGCATTGAAGCCTTCCAAGCTCGCAGGACTTAGGGGAGAAAGAGACATAGGGGAGGGGGAAAGAGGCACAGGGGAGGGGGGAAATGACACAGGGGAGGGAGAGGGGGGAAAGACACAGGGGAGGGACAGGGGGGGAAGAGACACAGGGGAGGGGAGAACAGACACAGGGGAAGGAGGGGAGACCCAGGGAGTGAGAGGGGTGAAAAGAGAGACAGGGGAGGGAGAGGGGGGGAAGAGACACGAGGGAGGGAGAGGGGGAAAGAGACACAGCGGAGGGGGAAGAGAAACAGGGGAGGGAGAGGGGGTAAAACCATAGGTGAAGGGGAAAAGAGACAAAAGGGAGGGAGAGGATGCGGGAAAGGAGACACAAGGGAGGGAGAGGAGGGAGAAAAGGATACACCATGGAGGGAGAGGAGGGTGGAAATGAGACACAAGGGAGGAAGTAGACAGGGGGAGAGACTCACAATGAGCACCAAAGGCGCTCATTGTGAGCCCCGCGATGAGCGCCAAAGGAGCTCAGTGTGAGGCTCTGATGAGCGCCGAAGGTGTTCACATTGGGTGGCAAACAGCATTGCCAGGCTTAACATTTTATTCCTGTCATGTAAGTAGCTAGTTGTATTATATAAATACTACATTTTACTGAAGATAAGCATGTCCAGTAATAAATGGCAGTAGTCAAAGAGACATTTAGAACCATATTAAATTCCAACCCAGTAACTACAACGTGAAGCTAGTAACGGCTGCGGGCTTGAAATTTGTCCGAGTTACGGTACTATTAAATTAGAAAGATTGCAAGCTGGAGACGCAAAACCGTAAACCATTTGTTGACCTTCGGATTTGCGGGATAGAAAGTAATCAATTAAGCAAGCCAGGAGTTATGCGCTTAGATGGAGCCAATGGAAACAGAGATCGTCAGCATTGCGTCACAAGCAAATGGAGGCTGCATTTCAAAGTCTTACGGGGGTTCAATTAAGAGCTACGAGCGAATCCACATTTCAGTCAAAATGCAATATTGATAAAGCTGCAAATATGATATTCTATCACATGTGATTTACAGTATATGTATTAACACATTGATTGCCGGGATCGATGTAACACAAAAAATATACATGAAGTATTTTTCTGAGCCGATTTGCGGGCTTGAGAATGTTGTGTTATACATTCTAAGACCTAACATCACTTTCCATTTTAATATTAGTACAGTAGTGTGTTTTTATTTGCATTACAATTGCTATGTATAGGAATTTACCCCCTTTGTGGGTCCTCTCGCACACGATGGGCTTTGGGCTCCATTTGCATGTTACAGGCTTGCTCGCAAGTGACTTTGTTGCATTTTAATAGCTAAATTGAAAACGTAGCGGTTACGGGTTTGACGGAGCAAACGATTTACGTGCGCAAAGTTCAACTTTGCTCAACCCATAGGTTTTTTTCGGCCTTGCTGCGTCTTAACCCGCAAGTCGTCTGCGTTATGGGGCTGAGTTAATATCAAAAAGCACTAAGATCTACATTATGGGCTACGTTTTAACTTGCAGCACTAATTTAATAGGGCTCCTAATTACTAACCCTGTGTTATCATGCATATTAATAGCAAATGGGCTTTCTTTTGTGTTTTATCAACCTCCACAGTTAATCCTAATTATTTGCGATTGGTGAAGCCAATTCTAATTCTAAGCCACTTCCACTTTGAACTTTTACTTATAATCAATTGTAGTTATGTTTATTTTTCTACATGTGTTTAATTACCGTACTTCAATAATAGGGACTTTTATATGTCACTGTGTGACTCCCCAGTTTTTTATGCCAGGTTGAATATGGCTGTTTTGAATGTAATCTGAATTGATATTTTTTTATCATTACCTGAAGTGATGGCTAGTTTTTCCACCCAAGTCAAAACATTTAATTCCACATAACATGCTTCCTAATTTGAGGAAATACCCACATAATTATCTTACTATTTATGTATAAAATAGAGAAAGCCTATTATTAACAATAACATTAATATACTGGTAAGGACAAGGATAAGATATACTGGGCCTCATTCAATTGCGATTGGGCCAATTGAATAGGGCTCTTTTTCAGCACAGAGCATATTTTTTGACTGAAGTTTTTAGTTAGTGAACTTCTATCTAAAAGCAATGCCTTCACTAACTAAAAACTTCAGTCAAAAAATATGCTCTGTGCTTATATAGAGCCCTATTCAATTGGCCAAATTGCAACTGAATTAGGCCCACCGTGTGTACATTGCTATTATTATTACTATCAACTTAAACAATATAATTACATAATTATTATGATTGAGCCTCGGATACAAGGCACACGGTACATACAGCACTTTTAGGCTTTCTAAACATCACATATCACATATAATAGTTGTCAAACTGCGATTCGTTGTCATGCTTGCGACAAATTGCACTTTGACAACTGCGCATTGCGCAACGGGCCACGCTTGCGCATAGCACGGCGTAAGCAGGAGGAGCAGGAGGGGGGAGTCACACAGGGAAGGAGGGGGAAGACACAGAGGAGAGGGGGGAGAGACACAGGGCAGGGAGAGTGTGGAGAGACACAGGGCAGGGAGAGTCGGGGGGACATTCACCGGGGTGGGAGAGGAGGGGGGTAGACACACAGGGGAGGTGGGGAGAGACACAGGGGGATAAGAGGGGGAGAGACACAGGGGAGGGGGGAGAGACACAGGGGAGTGAGAGGAGGGGGAGGAGAGACACAAAGGAGTGAGAGGAGGGGGAGACACAGGGGAGTGAGAGGAGGGGGAGAGACACAGAGGGGGGAGACACAGAGGAGGGGGGAGAGAGACATGGGAGTAAGAGGAGTGGGGAAGAGACACAGGGGAGTGAGAGGAGGGGGTATACACAGGGGACTGAGAGGAGGGGGGAAGAGACACAGGGGAGTGAGAGGAGGGGGGAAGAGACACAAAGGAGTGAGAGGAGGGGGGAGAGACACAGGGGAGGGAGAAAAGGGGGAAGAGACACAGGGGAGGGGGAGACACAGAAGTAGGAGAGGAGGGGGGTAGTCACATAGGGGAGGGAGAGGGGGAGAGACACAAAGGAGTGAGAGGAGGGGGAGACACAGGGGAGTGAGAGGAGGGGGGGAGAGACACAGAGGGGGGAGACACAGAGGAGGGGGTAGAGAGACATGGGAGTAAAAGGAGGGGGGAAGAGACACAGGGGAGTGAGAGGAGGGGGGATACACAGGGGACTGAGAGGAGGGGGGAAGAGACACAGGGGAGTGAGAGGAGGGGGGAAGAGACACAAAGGAGTGAGAGGAGGGGGGAGAGACACAGGGGAGGGAGAAAAGGGGGAAGAGACACAGGGGAGGGGGAGACACAGAAGTAGGAGAGGAGGGGGGTAGTCACATAGGGGAGGGAGAGGGGGAGAGACAACAAGGAGTGAGAGGAGGAGGAAGACACACAGAGGAGTAGGGGTGAGACACACAGGGGAGGGAGAGGAGGGGGGAGAGACAGAGGGGAGGGAAATGGGGGGAATAGACATGAGGGAGGGGGAAGAGACATGGGGAAAGAGACACAGGGGCAAAAGAGACACAGGGGAGGGAGAGGAGGGCAAGAGACATAGGGGAGGGAGAGAGGGGGGGCAAGAGACACAGGGGAGGGAGAGGTGGGGAAAGATACAAAGGGGGGACAGGGGGGAAAGACACAGGGGGGAGAGGGGGTAAAAACACAGGAGGGGGAAGGAGACACAAGGGAGGAAGTAGACAGAGGGAGAGACTCACAATGAGCGCCGAAAGCCAGTAAAGTAGAGGGGGAGAGGTCCCATTGTGTGGCAAATAGCATTGCCAGGATTCACATTTTATTGCCGTCATTTTTGACGGGCAAGTTGCTAGTATCAAATAACAGTTGCCCCAAGCATAACCTTTCCAGGCTGTTTGTTGCCTAAATTACCTCTCCAGGGGTATCACTTAGAACCACATGTAAGGCCATTTGACACTTTAAGCCTGCCATGGATTCCCCATATACGATTTATATTTCCTCATCAGTAGTAACTTCATTCTGCCTAATCATGTATATTTCAAATGGCTTATGATTTTTTTATATATATTATTACAGAAAAAATGTGTCATTATTTTATATAATTCATATTTATACCACAGAGACAGACCGAGTCATTATGTATCATTATGATATTACTAGGAAATTGCCAGTCAAAAATGATGGGAGTAAAATTGTAAGGCTAGCAACGTTTGCCACACAATGCAATGGTGCTCATCACGTGGCTCGGAATGAGCGCCTACGGCGCTCATTGCAAGCCTCTCCCCCTGTGTAGTTTATAGTGCCCGCTCTTGAGTGTTACTGTCTTGGGTTGTGTTACTGCCTTGGGTTAATTGTTAGTTGCTTGGGTTTAGTGTTACTGCCTTGTGTTAAATGTTAGTGTCTCGGATTAAGTGCTACTGGCTTTTGTTAAGTATTACTGCTTAGGGCTATTTTTTACGTCCTTCGGTCTAGGTTTACGTCCTTGGGCCTCGTTTTCATTGTTTTGCATTTTTTTGGGCAGCCATTTTTTTCTCGCTTAGGAGATTTTCAATTGCAAATATGCATCAAAGTAACTTGCAACCTCACTCACATGATCTCTGCCTCTCCCACTGTGGTGTGTGTGTAAGTAAATTTGAGGCATATTTGTTGTTTTTTTCATGTCTTTTCAGTTCTGTGGTTCGGCCGTTAACGTAGTAATAATAATTATGCGAGGTGCACAGTGCATGTACTGGTTTCGGTCCTAAGTTGTACGGGTCATAATTCCGGCATTCCTCAACTGCTCGCCTCGCAGTTGCAGCTAAGTCCCACTGGCCTTACGATGAGCGCCTGTGGCGCTTATCACAAGCCCACAATGAGCGCCTTTGGCGCTCATTCCAGGCTAAGTTCTGCGTGCCCCAACTCATTGTAGCCTAAGTCCCGCGTGGTCGACGGCTTGCCTCGCTTTGCGAGGTCTGCAAAGTATGACCAACATTGTAAGCGTTCTGGAAACTGACAACTATTATAGTTATGATAACGGTACATCCATTGTGCTATTAACATTGGTGACAAAACCTCTATCTTGCTACACAGACCTACATTGACTTTATCCACTATATTTAATATGCTAATTTGACAGCAGAGGCATTGAACTACCAAGTAAAATACACATGCATGGGCTAGTATTGGGGATACCACAACTGCAGTATTAGTAAGATGGATTTCTTGCTACCTAGGGGAACTGATTAAAGCAAAATAGCTGAGCCCATAGTAGACGACACAAAGCCTATTTTTTAGGAAAGTATTGTTATCTCTTTATTTTAATAACAAGAAACATGTTATAAATTTGAATATTGATCAGCCTGAAATGTTGTTCTGATGTCAGTAGTCATCTAAACTGGTAAACATGTATCTTTGATTAACATACACACAAATAAAACATTAATTTGCTTAAATGCAGATTATATATATAAAATTAATATTAAAAAAAGAATACAAAAGGCTTTAGTTATGCGGAGTATATGTAATCTAGAAACATAGTTGTGGCAGATATTAAGGGTCATCATTTCTGCATATAGGAACTGTTGTTTTAGTGAGGATTAAAGGGAGTGTATGTAACTTTGGAGTTACTTCTGGTCTGCCTTGTGGTTATGATGTTGGTTAACTGTCTGGGCATTGGTAGGCCACCCATCTTGTTTGGTATCTAAAAATTCTAAATTGTGCAAGGGGGATAATGTTATATACAGTTTATATAGCGTTTTTCTTTCTGTAAATGGTAATGGTATATTGTTCATCATTTTATTACTTAACAATAACATAAATAAAATAATTATTCAATTGGATACAATGCAACATTAATACATTTAATATATTTTATTAGTTTTACTGGCTTAACACTCTTAATTTATTGGGCAATAAAAAATATATCAAAAAGAAAGGTTAACTTATATTTTATTAACAATATATTTAATTCTGATTTCCTTGCTATGTACAAAGGTTTCATCAGCAGTAGAGTAGTATGAGAATCATTATTTCACATAAATTCAGTAGTTAGCCTATCTTACAAATAAAGCAATTGATCCAGTTTCAACACTCACGGCAGATAGTTAATATTATAATACAAACCATTGTTTGTATTATAATACTGCCTATTATACTATCCTTCTTTCCCCTACAAAGCTATTGTATATCTCCTCTGTATACACAAAACACCGGTAGCACGACTTTAGCGTGCCTGACAAATGTTCGCCGACAAATGCTCTCCGATGCATGTGAACACACACAAAGCACGCCCGGCATGAGCGCGCCCTTACATCTGCGCGCAGGTCCCCTCACATCTCTCCAACTCTATACTCTGTGACCTCAGGTCTCCTCTGTACCCCCAGGGACATCCCCAAAGACATCTTACTCATGTCACTCTCCTTTTCATGTCATTCCTCTCCCATCTCCCCTTCTCCTGTCTCCCCTACTTGTGTCACTCTCCTTCTCCTGTCACTCATCTTCCATCTCACTTCTCCTGTCTCCCCTGCTTGTGTCACTCTCCTTCTCCTGTCTCTCCTTCTACTGTCACTCCTCTCCCATTTTCCCTGCTCCTGTCACTCTCCTGTCTCCCCTTCTCCTGCCATTCATCTCCCTTTCTCCTTCTCCTATTATATATTATGCTTCCTCCTGTCTCCCTTTCTCTTCATTTCCCCTTCTCCTGTGACTCATCCCCATCTCCTGTCACTCCTCTCCCTCTCCTGTCTCCCCGTCTCCTGTCACTCATCTCCCTCTCCTGTTTCCAATTCTCCTGTGAATCACCCCCCTCTCCTGTCACTCATCTCCCTCTTCTATCTCCCCTCTCACGCAGATGTCGGGGCGCGATCATGACGGACGCACTTTTATGTGTGTTAGCATGCATAGGCGTGCATTTGTCGGTGCGCATTTGTCAGGCGCGTTAAAGTCTGGGTGCCGAAAACACCAATGTGTAATGTTTCATTTGATTAAAATTATTGGCTACAATGCAAACAAAAATAATGCAATTTATGTCAGAAACAGTATTTATTGATATTGTGCTTGGTTTATGTATATTGTTTTCAAATGCCACCACAAAAAAATGATAAAAAAATATTACAGTTCAATAATACTTAGGCAGTAGAAAGAAAAGAGTACTTCATAAAAAAAGATTTACTTTCCCACAAACTCTATTTTCAAACAAAAGAGGTAAGACATTGTTATGATCCACATTTTTAAAGATATTTTGAACTATATTGGTAGTTTTAAAAGTATTTTTTTTGCATTATCTTATTTGAGGTTTATATTTTAAACCATATGTAAGACACCAGGGAGATAGTGCGATTGTAACACTCTTCATAAAACCTTTCCATTTAAATCAGCAAGTGAACTATAATAAAGAGTACACCAAATGTCTTGTCTAAATCAAGTAACAAAACTATGTCCCAACATGTTTGTAATACAATACAGTCACCTTTTATTTATAGATATTACCAACATTTATTATCTAATTTGAAAATGTAGCTACCCTCTATGCAGCTCTGAAGGGCATACTGTCATAAGGTCTTCTTATTTTGGCAAGCTCAAGTTCAAATAGTTGATATGTAGGTTAAATTGTGTTCACCAAATAATTGAAAGATCACCAATGTATTTAATTATTTGCTATCCCAAATCCATTTAGATGTATACATCCTCCTAGTATGCCTCATTTGATAATTTGGATACTACCCCCTACCAATTAGAGCACACACACTTTATATGCTTAATTATCTAAGTACTGGGATAAACAGTGGTCATACAACTTTTCTTGAAGCAAGCTAATTCACCTAAAAAACATTTCCAAGACACAATCAAAATTCTAATTAATTCTCTCATCGTATCCCGCCTCAACTACTGCAACTCTCTCCTTGCTGGCTTCCCCATCACCAGTCTCTCTCCACTTCAGCCCATAGTGAATGCCTAGACTCATCTACCATACTCATTGATCAGTGTATGCAGCTCCTCTCTGTCAGTCACTCCACTTGCTTCCCTTAGCCTCCAGAATAAAATGTAAAATATTGGCCATCAATAATAATGCACCCTCTTATATCACTGCTCTTGTCTCTAAGTACTCTACCAACCGTCCTCATCTTTCTGCTAACGACCTTCTTCTTTCCTCCTCTCTTATCACCGCCTTCAGGACTTTTCTCCTGCCGCCCCTATTCTTTGGAACTCCTTGCCTTGCTCCACTAGACAATCCTCTTGCCTGAAATCCTTCAAAACCTCACTAAGACTCATCTATTTAAAGAAGCTTATCATCTCCAGCCTTAATTTGCACAACACATTGTACCTCACCTTTATATATCTCACCAATACCCTCTAGACTGTAAGTTTGCAATCGTATTGGGAGCTTTAGAGAAAGCACTTTGTATGCTTGATTTTAAACTCAATAACAGGGACCTCAATTATTTTGTAATTTGTTAATTCTACCCTGTTTAGCACTATGGAATATGTTGGCATGTTACAAATAAAGGTTACTATTAATAATAATAATAGTAATAAAGCTATCTTATTGTAATCATCTACCCTGCTGCTCTGAACCTTTTTAAGATCATGCTACTCATAGAAAGCTGTTACCCTGGGTCTGAGTCTACTTACCGTATTTGCCGGCGTATCAGACGACTTTTTTGTCCTCAAAAACATGCCTCCAAGTGGGGGGGTCGTCTTATAGCCCTGCTCATCCTCAACCCCCCTCCTCATTCTAAACCCCCCTCCTCACTTTACCCCTCGAAATACCTCCCCCTCTCCCTTTCCCCTCACTTACCTTCATCTGCAGTTTCTCCTCCGGCCTCCGCTCCTTCCTGCGTCGGCACCCGGTATATGCTAATGACGTGACATCACATGCGCGCCACGTCATTAGCATATACCGGGTGCCGACGCAACCCCTCCTCCTCATCCTCATCCTCAACCCCCTCCTCATTCTAATCCCCCCTCCTCAGTCTAAACCCCCCTCCTCACTTTACCCCTCTAAATACCTACATAGTTACATAGTTACATAGTAATTAAGGTTGAAAAAAGACTTTCAGTCCATCAAGTTCAACCTGTTAAGATCTCCTCTGATCTGCAATATGCAGATTAGTTATTAATTAATTTGTTGATTAAATAATTATTAATAGTATAGTATTGGAGGATGAATAAAGAGTTAGTCCCTCAAGTTCAACCTTTTTAGATCTCTATTGATCTTTTTAATGTGGACTATTTATTATTATTGTTAATTGTTATTTGATTCAGAGGAAGGCAAACAGAAAAAAAAAAAACATTGAAACTTTGCCAATTGTCTCATAAGGGGAAAAAAAGCAAAATTCCTTCCTGACCCCAGAAACTGGCGATCAAATTTCTCCCTGGATCAATATTCCTTGCTAGTTATCTAGGATAGCCTTGAATGCCCTCTTTATTCAGAAATATATCTAACCCCTTTTTGAAGTTGTCTATCGAATTCGCTGTTACCACCTCCTTTGGTAGAGAATTCCACAGTTTAACCACCCTAACTGTGAAGAACCCTTTTCTTTTTTTAGGTGAAATCTTTTTTCCTCTAACCTCAAAGGGTGTCCTCTTGTCAGTAAAAAATCTCTTGCTACAAAAAGTTCACTTGACAAAGCCTTATATTGACCCTGGATGTATTTAAATAAGGTAATCATATCCCCTCGTAGACGCCTTTTTTCTAGCGAAAATAAGTTTAATTTTGTTAGTCTTTCTTCATAACTTAGCCCCTCCATTCCCCTTATTAGTTTTGTAGCCCTACTCTGCGTCAGCACCCGGTATATGCTAATGACGTGACGTCACATGCGCGCCACGTCATTAGCATATACCGGGTGCCGACGCAGGTTAAGGAGCAGAAGCCAGAGGACAAGCTGCAGATGAAGATAAGTGAGGGGAAAGGGAGAGGAAGAGATATTTAGAGGGGTAAAGTGAGGAGGGGGGTTTAGGATGAGGAGGGAGGTTGAGGATTAGGAGGGAGGGTGAGGAGGGAGGTGGAGGGTAAGGAGGGAGGTTGAGGATGAGGAGGGAGGTTGATGATGAGGAGGGAGGTTGAGGAAGAGGAGGGGGGTTGAGGTTGAGGAGGGATTCTGAGTGGCAATGTTGGGGGGTCGTCTTATACGCCCAGTCGCCTTATACGGCAAATACGGTAGATGTCTACTTAGTATGTTGGCAGGTGTCGGATCAAGTCATGATGAATTTCAAATTAAGTGCAAGATGAAAAAACTAGATCAGCTTCAATTTAGGTATACCAAACATGATGTAAAAATAAACTATAAGTTTAGACGCATCTATTTATATAATATCTATCAGGAAGGACTTATATAAGGCATGTGCTCATTACATCTTAAGGTGGCTTTTATATATAGTTTGGCAATCTCCAGTACACTAGTGTCAGTGCTGCTTAAGCACACTAAATCACATATGTTCTCAGTCAAGTATTATACTCTGTATTTTATTGCTAGCTAAATCAGCTAAGTAAACTGTTCTGCTTGGATATGGATTTCAAGATTTTCTATTTGTAACAATTATCTGGTTAGTACCATTCAGAATGCAATCATGTATTCTCCTAGATTTACTAAGCTTTGTAGGGGCAAAGTGATTCACTGATTCCTTAACACATGGGTGCACAAGTTCGGTCACGGAGGCCCACATGCAGCACTCGATTTGAGGATTTCCTTTCTGTGCACAGGTGAGTCAATCAAGATGAAGGAAGAAGCAATTGACCCATCTGTGCACAGCAGGGATATCCTCAAATCCAGGCCTGTGTGTGGTCTTCCAGTATCAAACTTATGAACCCCTGCCCAACTGGGAACATTGGCATTGCAGCCTTTACAAGCCCTACTTGATTTCAGTAAGTGAATTTATATATTATATGCACATTTCCATCTATCATATTAAACATTAATTAAAATAAAAGATGAAATATATAACCATAAATTATTTGAATGCTAATTCATATTTAATCATTTTATTTTTAAATTAAATATTTGGAACAAAGAAAAAACAAGATAATAACTGCTGATAAATATGATGTTCTTTGAAACCAAAATTAGAAGTGCTAATTAAATAATTTCCACTGTGAAAATCCGTGATCTCTAAATGTTGTAAAATAGTACATGGTGTGAATAATAGCCACACACAACTTAATTCAAACCAGCGCCATGTCATCTAACACCACTACAACGTTATAGGCGAGCTAACTTATATTTAAAGCAATCCTTGGATTTCTATAGTGAAAAGACTGAGTGGAAATACATAATACATAAATACGTAATTAATAGAATAAAATCTAGCTAAAGAGTCTAGGTTAAATATAATCTATAATATTATTGTTTGCAATAATCTAATTAATTCCTTATTTATAGATATTGTTTATGTTTCATGTATTAGTTTATTATCATAAATTTATTGTTTGTAATCTATTTGCAGTGAACAACACAATGTAAAAAAAAAAAAATATTAGGTGATATATGTAGAGATTTCTCTAAGATTAAAAATGTATTCAACCCCAACTTTGAGACTGTGAGAGAAGATTGTGGATATAGTGATTTAATGATTTAATCTGAAAATGTTGTACATTGCAAAAAAAACAAAATTGTCCCTCCCACCAGGAGAGTTCTCAAACATTTTCTGTGTTGGATGCCCCCTGGGCCTACCTCCACTGCCAACATTATATATTACTAGCGACTTGCCCGTCAAAAATGACGGCAATAAAAACTGAAGCCTGGCAATGCTGTTTGCCACACAATGTAAGCCTCTCCCCCTCTACTTTACTGGCCTTGTTATGAGCGCCTTTGGCGCTCATCACAGGCCTTGCAATGAGCCCCTTTGGAGCTCATTGCGAGTCTCTCCCTCTTTCTACTTCCTCCCTCGTGTCTTATTTCCCCCCTCCTCTCCCTCCCTTGTGTCTCCTTCCACCTCGTCTACCTCCTTTGTATCTCCTGCCCCCTTGTGTTTTTACCTCCCTCTCCCTCCCGTGTCTCTAAACCCCTCCCCTGTGTCTCTTTCCCCCTTCTCCCTCCTATGCATCTCCCCCCCCTGTGTCTCCCCCAACCCTCCCCTGTGTCTCCCCCAACCCTCCCCTGTGTCTGTTCCCCCTGGCCTGTGTCTCTTTCCCCCTCAGCCCTGTGTCTGTTACAGCCTTCCTCGTGTCTCCATTTCCCTCCCTTGTGTATCTTCCCCCCTGCACTCTCTCCCCTGTGTCTCTTCCCCCTCCTCTCACTCCCCTGTGTCTCTTCCCCCTCCTCTTTCTGTGCCTCTTCCTCCCTGTCTCTTCCCCCTCACCCTCTGTGTCTCTCCCCACTCTGTGTCTTCCACCCTCTCCCTCTGTGCCTCTTCCCCTGCCTCTCTCTGTGTGTCTCGCCACTGTGTCTCTTCACCCCTTCCTCTGTTCCCCCCCCTCTGTGCCTCTTTCCCCCTCTCTCTGTACCTCTTCCCCCCCTTCCCTCTGTGTCTCTTCCTCCCTCACCCTCTGTATCTCTCCCCCCTGTGTCTCTTCCCCCCTCTCCCTCTGTGCCTCTTCCCTCATCTCCCTCTGTGCCTGTTCCCCCCTGGCCTGTGTCTCTTTCCCCCTTCCCCCTGTGTCTGTTCCCCTCTCCCCCCCCCCCATTTCCCTCCCATGTGTATCTTCCCCATGTTCTCCCTCCCGTGTGTCTTTTCCCCCTCCTCTACCTCCCCTGTGTCTCTTTCCCACCTATCCCTCTATGTCTCTCCACCCTCCCTCTGTGTCTCTTCCCCACTCTCCCTCTGTGCCTCTTCCCCACTCTCCCTCTGTGCCGTGCCTCTCCCCCCCCTCTTCCCCACTCTCCCTCTTCCCCACTCTCCCTCTGTGACTCTCCCCCCCCCTCTGTGACTCTCCCCCCCCTCTTCCCCACTCTCCCTCTGTGACTGTCCCCCCCCTCTTCCCCACTCTCCCTCCCCTCTTCCCCCCTCTCCCTCTGTGCCTCTACCCCCCCCCCCTCTTCCCCACTCTTTTACCTGCTCTCGGGCCGCGCTGCGCGCAAGCGCGGCTCGCGCCGCGCTCTGCGCATGCGCGTCTCGCGCCGCGCTCTGCGCAAGCGCGGCTCGCGACGCGCTCTGCGCAAGCGCGGCTCGGGCGCAGAGCGCGGCTTGCGCCGCGCTCTGCGCAATGCGCAGCACTTTATAATTGTCTAACTGCGATTCGTCTGAAGCGTGACGACGAATCGCAGTTAGACAATTATAATATGTGATTATATATATATATATATATATATATATATATATATATATATATATATATAGTACATTAGTGATTCCATTTGAATGTTTAAAAATAAGTTGATGAAAACTTATTTCCTGCTCAAATTTCTCAGAAATACAGTATATGCACTGCAGTCTGGGAAAACTGTGCGGGGCATGCAAATGAGGCCACATAATGCACCATCACTCTGTCAATCCAAACCATTTTAAACATGGCTCCTTTTACGCATATGCTTACTGTATTTCACAGTTTTAGACATAGCAATGGATGGATTTTTCACAAACCAGGTCACTTAACCACATACAGTACTGTTTCACGATTACTGCCGATCCTCAGTATGGTGTGAGTGCCTGGTTTGTGTGGTAATCGTTGTAGAGAGTAGTTCTGTACAGTAGTGTGTACAGTAGTACAAATAAGGAATAGTACATTAGTGATTCCATTTGAATGTTTAAAAATAAGTTGATGAAAACTTATTTCCTGCTCAAATTTCTCAGAAATACAGTATATATATATATATATATATATATATATATATATAGAGAGAGAGAGAGAGAGAGAGGGAGAGAGAGAGAGAGGGAGAGAGAGAGAGAGGGAGAGTCAGAGAGTCAGAGAGAGAAAGAGAATGTATGTAGTGTAGAGCCCCCCAAAACCATCTGGTGCACTTCCTTCTCTCTCCTCTTTTTTCTCTCTGTCTCTCACCTTTTTCCCTTCTCTGTCTTCTCCCTCTCATCCCTTTATGCCATCTCTCTTCCTTTTCTCACCTCTACTTTATCACTCACCTATCCTCCTTCTCGCTCAAACTTCTCTTTCTTCCTCTCTCCTTCCTCACCTTCTTCCCCTCTCTCTTTTTCCTCACACCTTTGCTACCGCCTCTCACTCATACTATCCTCCCTTCTCTGTCAGGCTTCCTCCTTGTTCTACTCCCTTCTGCATCGGGGACCACCAAAGGCGAGCCCCAGGTCATTTCATCGTCTGCACCGGTGGTAGCTCTGCCCATGAATTACATCCATCACCATTCAATGGTTTATAACTCTATAGCATATTATAAACATGACAGACTGTGTCTTAATGCAACTTCTGCATTTTAATAAGCTATAATGTTTATATATGCTTATGAGCTTGTCAATGAGAATCATCTTTATGCACCTAACATTTACTATATATTGGTCTGGTATGTTCAATATTTTTGTGAAACTTGTGTGTTGTTTATAATATTTATTCAGATAAAACACTCAATGAGTTAATAATATGGAATATAGCCTATTTAAAATGATAGATAGATAGACAGACAGACAGACAGACAGACAGACGGATAGATAGATAGATCAATAGATAGATAGATAGATAGATAGATAGATAGATAGATAGATAGATAGATAGATAGATAGATAGATTTTTCTATAGTGGTGAATTTATGTTTTGGCAGTTCTAGAGAAGTATTTATTAAGATATATTTACAAGGATCCCACCAGAGCTATTATGTGTATGTTAATAAGTGACAAATGAATAGTACTGCAGTATAGAGAGATACCTTTTCTATTGAATATTTTATTTACAGTGATGAGCCTTCGAGAGATGCAACACCTTTTTTAATTATGACTTTATATAAGAGGAGATGCTGAAAATGCTGAGAAATAGCAAAAAAATGGGGTGGCATAAAACAGCACAGAGAAAGTGTAAAATAGTCTGGGGTCAATGCACTAATTCAGAGAACTAGAGAGAAAAAAAGGAATCTATATGTATTTTAATAACATAAAGATAAAAAGAGAGTTGCATCTCTCAAACGTTCATTACAATAAATAAATAAAATGTTTAGCCAACAAAAAATGTATCACTGTATATTCCAATAGTCCTATTTTTCATCTTTAATACTGTACATCCAGAGTTCTCCCCGTCTTCTGCTAATAAACATGTACTTTCATCAAAGAAGAAGGAGAGTGCCTGTGTATTAAAACAAATAATTTACAGACAAAACAATGGCATTTTCAGGAGCACTCCAAAAACGCTGAATGCCGACATTTAAACTATATTGCAGTGCCTAGCATAAGTGTTTCTGACACTGTGTAGCTTTACAACCTGAAATTCAAATTAATTTAACTCATTTTTGATGTCACTGATCTAGAGAAAAATGTCAAAATAGAAAAAAATCTACAAATTTACAACTTTATTTATAAATATATAACTAAAAAGTCTTTGTACACCCTCTTTGCTTTGAAATCACTAAATATGCAATGCTGTACCCAACTGTCTTCAGAAGTCATATAATGGAATGGAGTGCGCCTGTCCAGGAGTTAACGTGTAACACGATCTTAGAATAAAGACATGTATCTGAAAGGCCACATCATCAAGGCCAAGCAGCAATAAAAGTTCTAAATAGCACCCATCAGGCTTGGATTATAAAAATATATCTAAAATGTAAACATCCTCCAGAGTACCATCAAATTCCTTATTTAAAAAGGAAATAATATAACACAACTGCAGTCTATAGGAGGCCGCCCATTAAAACTCAGTCACATGAGAAGTAACCCGGTAGCCTATAGTAAATGGAAAGGAGACAGAGAGATCCATAGCTCTGATCGGAGAAACTATCCACGGGACAACTATAAACTGAACTCTCCGCAAATGCTGGGATTGATGTTAGTGAGGCAAGAAGAAAGTATTACTGGAAAGGAGCATATCCAATCCTGTTCAGAATGTGCCAAAATGTGTTGGGAGATACATGTTGAGAAAGACACTGTTCTTCAACCTAAGGGCACAGTGAAGCACGGTGGTGTTAGCATCACGTCTTCCATTATTTTTCATTGTGGGGTTATTGTAACTAACCCATGTATTGCGCTGGGGAATATGTTGGTGCATTATAAATAAAGAATAATAATAATAAATTGTGCGGATGCTTTGCATCAACTAGGGATTGGAAACTAGTCTGGATCGAAGGCAAAAATGGATTGAGCCAAGTACAGGCTGATTGTAGATGAAAACCTGCAATCGACCTGATACTGGGATAGAGATCTACTTTCCAACAGATCAATATTCTTAAATTCAAATCCCAGTGCTCAACTCGATTTAGCTTCTGCGGCAAGACTCAAAAACTACTCTTAACCAATGGTCCCCTTCCAATTTGACAGAGGTTGAGCCATTGCCAAGACAAAGGGGCAAGAATTGTAAGATTCATGTGTGCAAAGCTGGTAGGGACCCCAAAACACAGCTGTAATTGCAGCCAAGGTGGTTCACATGAGAGTGAATACTTATGCAACCAACATATGTCCACATTACTACTTTTTTGTCATAATAAAAAAATTTGCATCTTCAAAGTATGCTATACTAACCAAATGTTACAAATGGAATGCTACTAATATGAAAAAGTCAAAGAACTAAATACGTGTACAGGGTATTCTGCAAATATATAATCGTTTTTACTTATCTTATTATACTTTATTTATTTATTTAGATCCAACATATAATGTGGCAATATACAGGGGTTAAATACAAAGAAAAATACATGGCAAAAATTAATGGTCTTGTCTTTGAGGTTAAAATGGAAGAAAAAGAAGACAATTATGTTGTTGTAAGACAGGTGTAAAGTTTACCTGCATAGAAAAACTTGCAAAGATATTTTCTTTCAGTAGGCGAGAGTAGGTATCTAACAGGAAGGCATTGTCATGTTTATTGTCTTCACCTAGTGGTCAGATAGTATAACCTGCAAATAGGAATGACAAGTTAAAGTATTTTGACTGTTTATAAATCTACTGCCATTAGTGGAGGGGGTTTAAGGAAAAGTGGTATCTTGTGCCCCAGAGGTGAATGGAGCATGAAGATTTTAAGTGTTTAAGAGAGTGAGAGCAAGAGAGAGAGAGAGAGATAGAGAGTTAGTAAAATAATACAATTATTCTGTTTACTGAGATAGTAATAAAATAATGTTTATATTACTAGCTACTACTAGAAAATAAATTGTTCTAAACAGTTAAATAGGGTATGTCCGAAACGTCTGAGTATTTCAAAATAATGTATCATAATTCTATTTAAATTTTTAACTAGAAGATCTGTTGCAAAAAATAAATAATTTTAAACATCTATTATAAAAAAAATAGTATTATTCTTAATTCTATATAATATACATTTTTATTTTATATAGGTTACAAGACAGCAATACTCCCTGGAACATTGTCAGACATGAGTTGTTTGCACCTTGTTTTGGCCGCACATGTTCGTAAATCCATGATCCTAGTTAATCCAGATTTAACCGTCAAGTAATTGCATTAACCCAACCAAACCCTGCTAGGAGGATAATGTTCATTGTAAGACTTAAGATGTCTCACTATAAATCAGTGCACCTGAAATGAATGCTAAGGACAGAACATAGCTGTGTGATATTAAAGAGGGAACACTCTGTAATGGACATACATGGGAAATGTTCTTAAACTTGCACTGGGGACACTAGTGGTACAAAAAGATATGACCATTGAACCTTATGAATCAGGTCTAGTATAATGAAAGTATCCCAATTATGTAAAGTTCATTTATTTTTTTTGTTCTGCTCCCTTCTAAGGGAGCTGTAATGTGATTCTGCTTTCCTCTTCCCATCGCTCAGAACATTTCATTGTGTGAAGTAAGTGCATGCCTGTGAATCTCCATATATTTTCATACACAAAACACAACCAGCAGCTTCCTAGTGGTCCAACGGGTCATGTTTTGCCAGCTCCTCCACTGTAAGCTTTGCCACAATACAGCGTGAACCATGGGCTATGATGTGTGCATTAGAAGATGCCCACCCACCCCTCTCTAAAGTATTGTTGTTAACGTGATGTATATGTGGTACTGTAAAAAAAAAAAGCTACGGATGAATAATAGCAAGTGTTGCAATATTTTGTTTATTGTCTGAAGTTTTCGGTGTTGTGGATAAATCATTGAAGTTTATATTATATGGTAGCAAAGTCTGTTTATATTGCCACAGCGGCGGGTGGTGAGCGGAGTCGCCGGGACAGTGGTAAAATGGGGGAAATCCTACCCTACGGTGGTACGGATGTTCCAACACGGTAGGCCCTGGATGAGGCCTCAGGGCGTAGGGTGTACTGTCTCTGTCCAGGCTCCTCCCCTCGGGGGTTATGTTTATTTATTTATCGTTATGGTTATTACATCATGTTGTGTTTACCAATAAACCATGTGGCCAGTTATCTCCCAAGAAGTGGTCAGTGTCTAATTTTTATATTCAAGGGGCGATGGGGTATAAATTCTTATATGCACATACCAACTATCTTCCTTACACAACCATCAAACAAGAGTATTACGTTATTCATTAATCTATTTTTATTAAAGTCTACCTAACATATTTTTACCTTCTTGCGTTGTTTCTGTTCTATACTTATATACTAATAACATGCTGTAAATTTCCAACTGTGACCTCAAAATGCAGAAATAAATACATTGAATGATCAAAATGGCTGCGATTACATCAAAATTAGAAATTAAAAATAAATCGCAGTAGTATCAGAATGTATATAATATTTTCTCAGTGTTTTTTGGGGATTTTTAATTTAGATTTATTAGTTTAAAAGTTTTCTGTGGGACACTTAGCCTTCACCCATCAGCATGTAATCAGAATGACTGGAATTAAGGACTCCCACAAACATGTCTGGAGGATTACACAATAGAGAGTATCATAAGTAATATATAGAAGAGACAAGATCTAGATAATATGTTCATTTTGCCTCAGTGGAATCTGCACCAAGACTGATAAACGAGTAGAGCTTGAAAACAATTAGAAGTTCATTAGAGTATGATGTTCTGTAGAAGTCAGGAAGATCAACGTTCCAGCCCCTATGATCCCCTCTTCTGTAATCAGCAGGGGTGTGTTTCTGCCTAGGCCTATGAGACCCAGGCCTAGGGCAACACATTTTCAGGGGGCAGCAGGGTGCCTGAAGATACAGTGCAATACATTGCAATGTGTTGGTATATGCACTGAAATGTCTATATGCATTGATATTTGTGTGTCTGTGTTGGGCGCACAAATCTGAATGGCCTATGGCAGCATACAGCTAAATACACCAATGGTAATCAGCAATCTCTTTCACATGAGAGAGTAGTGGATGCAGCTTTAGGACATCTAGCCACCTCAACCATCTTATTTTGTCATTCCTTACATTCTGATATGATGCATTCTAAATGTTCACAAATTTCCCACTGAATATGGACCAACAAAGATGAAACCTTTGTAGTTTTATTATTTTTTCCAGGAACATTCACTATATGAGTTCATGTCATTCTCTCTTTGTGGCCTGGGACTCGAGGCAATGTAAACATCTGAACGTTGACTGGGTAAATGTGTCAATTTCCCTTCATATTTTCAACCTCATTCTCGATAACATGGCCAAATAAAAACAATGAGTCAGAATAATGTGAGCGATCCATTACGGGGGTTGTCGGATAAGGTCACCAAGGAGCAAGGGGGTATGCTAACAATCTGATTAAATAAACAGGGCCAAACAAGCATCCATAGGTTACCACACAACAAAAGCTTGTTGCCACAACTTTAACACTGCAAGTCTATGGCTAATACAAACCTTATAGTGGACAGAGACGAGCAACCACTTGTCCGAACTTGAAAGACAATGCTTTAAATAGTATTAATGGAAAACGTATAATTCTATTAGATTAAACAAACAAACAAGGCAATGATGTCTCCAGTGCAGCATTTAATTATATATAATTGTTGATAAAGTAAAAGTTGATTTTGTTTTAGTTACCTTTCTAAAAAGTATCTTCCTCATTTCCAATTTTAGTTCTTAAAAAGAGAGTGATATAAATAGTAGGCTACTATGTCACTATGTTTATATTAAGTGTTTGCCCAGTAATGTTTAGTATATTGAAAGAGCATACTATCAGACTAAGACTACAGTGACATTTTAACCTTCTTATCCTATTTCCCAAAACTGGCATGAACTCTATTTTAAAAAATCAGAGTTTATGCTGCTATCCTAGGTTTAATTATAAAAATAGAATAATGAAACTCTCTTAAACCATTATGTAGGTAATTTTTGAGAAATTCTGTGGCCCTCATTCAATTGCAACTTGGCCAATTGAATAGGGGTCTAAATAAGAACATAACATATTTTTTTTAAAGAAGTTTTTAGTTAGTATGGGCCTCATTCTATTATCGGCCGCAGCCGCTGCGGGGCCGCAAGGACCGGCCGCAAGCTATTCTGCTATTCTATTCCCTTACGGCCGGGGACTCCGGCAGGCTTGCGGCCGGTGCCTTGCTATCTCTTGCGGCCGATCGCGCCGGAGGAAAGCCTTTGATCTAAAACGGCCGCAAGAGATTTGCAATTCAATTGCTCCGGGAACCCTCTCTGCAAGGCTAAAAGCGAGCCGCAGTTACTTGCAGGAAAAAGGTCTCGCTAGCACCAATTAAGCACATAAAATAGCTCAAATAAAGCCATCCTGCACTTTGAGAAGACTATAAAGGGATTTTAGGTGTTAGAAAAAATAGCACATAATTATCCTGTACTCAAATCCGTAAAATATTTCATTTTTAATATCCGTAAAATATACATGTAAAAAGTCCAGAGTGCTTGGAGCACCTCAGACACACCCCCGCCGCAGCCGGCAAATAAACAGTTAATTTGAACTCGGGTTTGGGCAGATGTGCAAGCTTGAGAGTGGGTTACTTTTAATCCTCATGTCCCCCAATATGATCCCTAGCATTTACAGAGCTGTACAGTGCAGGCTTGAATTTATTTTTCAGTTTTTATATTTCACAGTTTACGGCCGGTTCCAAGATATGCGGCCGGCCGTAAGAGGAGATCCTTGCGGGGCCGTATAATAGAATCGCGAGTTAACTGAACCCTCGCAAGGAATCGCAGCCTTACGGCCGATTTACGGCCGATAATAGAATGAGGCCCTAAATATCTATCCAAAAGCAAGATTTTCACTAACTGAAAAAATATTTTAAAAAATATGCTATGTGCTTATTTAGACCCCTATTCAATTGGCGAAATTGCAATTGAATGAGGGCCTGTGTATTTAGGGTTTGGTTCTGTGAATTCCAAGACTGCAACACAAAGAAACACAGCTATTTCCTACTCATCTTAAGACAAAATGCAACTATATAAAAAAAAAAAAAGGCAAAATTAAACAACAAACACCAGACAACTGATTCTTAGTAGTAATTCTAAAATACAAAAGAGGGTAGGCAGCATCAGTCCTAGAGCAAGGAAAAAATGACAGGGAATTTACTAATAAGATGCATGTAAATCTACAATCGGCTGCAGCGTATAGTGCATTATGATTTGCGTCTACATGCAATTTACTAAATCTCATGTATTATAATAAGGCCGTAATGTGGCGCAGCAATTTGCAATAATTAAAAAATGTAGCATTATATATCCACTCCTTGTCCACCCTTTTTCACAATACAAATAGAGTAACGAATACGTGTTTTAGGTGTCAAGCATGCGCTGTTTAAAAGCAATTTATGTTGGCACAGGCATAATTTATTGTTATAAACGCATAGCCATATGCGCATGTGTTTAGATTCCATGCACGCTCCATTAAAAAACAAAATTTTGGTCCGCAAAAACATAATGGTTGGCATTGCACCATTGATGACTTAAAGTAAAAATAAACCTGATAAAAAAGTAACATACCCATGCATTTTGGCAGCACCACATATTATTCACTTTTGTTTATAATGTAAGCCTGGCAATCATACAATGAAATTACTTAAAAAGAAAAATGAACAAAAGTTTACACAGTTTTTATCACCTTATATAGATACCAGTCCCACATTGATGAGATCTGATAACATTGTAACAGTGACAGTCTGTAAGTAGGTGTCCTAACTCATGTAGCTTTATACTATGCTATGCATGAAAGCTGTGTTATTAGGATATACTAAATGCATTGAGTGAATGCATTGTGGACTAATTTGCATGTCCCCGCCCAGTTTTCCAGAGTAACAATTGTATTTCTTGCGATTCTGAGCAGGAAATAAGTTTAACATATTCTTTAGAAGTCCATATGTGAACACAAATATACTTTTTTCACTCTATGTCTCTTAGTAATTTCCCCCCAGCTTATTTTCAGTATTGTGCAGGTAAGGCAATCACTTAGTAATTCTGCTTGACTCATCTGTGCCTAGGAGCGAAAAACTCAAATCCATGACTGTGTTTGACACTCTAGGACTGGCATTGTCTATCGCTGGTTTAAAGTTTAAATTGAGATAATTGCCTGAATATTGTAACGTAATCATTGCAAATTATACTAAAACAATTTTAACACATTTGGAGACCTTGAAAAGAAAAGTTGGAACTGAAGAAATAATTTACAAAGGTTCAAAGTAAACATCAACTCTTTTTGTTTCTTTCTACTAAATTTCTCAGGGATATTTATGTACCAGCTGCACACATGGGGCCTCATTCTATTATCGGCCGTAAAATGGCCGCAAGGCTGCGATTTCTTGCGGGGGTTCCGTTATCTTGCAATTCTATTAAACGGCCCCGCAAGGATCTCCTCTTACGGCCGGCCGTATATCTTGCAACCGTCCGTAAGCTCAGAAATCTTTAAAGTCAAAAATAAATTCAAGACAGCACTGTAAAGCTCTGTAAATGCTAGGGATCATATTGGGGGACATGAGGATTAATAGTAACCCACTCTCAAGCTTGCACATCAGCCCAAATCTGAGTTTAAATTAACTGTTTATTTTCCGGCCGCAGCGTGGCCGGGTCTGAGGTGCTCTAAGCACTCGGGACTTTTTACATGGATTTTTGACATAAATTAAAAAATATGTTTTTTACGGATTTGAGTGTAGGGGAATGTTGTGCTATTTTTGCTAACACCTACAATCACTTTTTAGTCTCCTCAGAGTGCAGGATGGCTTTATTTTGGCTTTATAATGTGCTTAATTGGTGCTAGCGGGACCTTTTTCCTGCAAGTAAGCTGCGGCTCGCTTTTAGCCTTGCAGAGATGGTTCCCGGAGCAATAGAATAGCAACCAGGCTTTTCTTGTGGCCGAAACTCTTGCGGCCATTTTAGATGAAAGGCTTTCCTGCGGCGCGTGCGGCCGCAAGGGATAGCAAGGCGCCGTCCGCAAGCCTGCCGGAATCCCCGGCCGGAGGGGAATAGAATAGCAGAATAGCTTTCGGCCGGTCCTTGCGGCCCCGCATCTCCTACGGCCGGTAATAGAATGAGGCCCATGGCCTTTACAGAAATATTAAACATAAGGAATCACACAACCTAGACTTGCCATATTGCTGCCAGTTTATTGTAAGTACCTACACTCACAAAAAAATACCAACCTTGCTAAACTCTCAATAAAAGCGCTATTGTACACTGACAATCTTATGCCAATCGTATCCACATGTTCACTCTGCAAAGAATCAGAACTCTCCACTAGACCAATACTGATAAAACAGAGAAGCCCCCTGTTAAGTCCCTTTCATTATAACCTTGTACCCAATCCATTGTCAGATCTTTGGCCGTTAAAAGATCTTATTTTATTCCCATTTCAATTGCTTGAGGACCTTCAATTGCTTGAGGACTCTGAGGACCTTCTGCGTTCATTGCAAGCCTCGCGCTGAGTGCCTTTGGCGCTCATCGCGGGGCTCTCAATGAACGCCTTTGGCGCTCATATCGATCCGCTCCTCTCGTTTACTTTTGTTCCTATGAGCCCCTTCGGCTCTCATGACAAACAGAGATATATATGTCAATGTTGTTAGTATAATTATTAATTAATTATTTACTTATTACATGAATATACTATTTGTAATTGATTTATCCAGCAATGAATAGGCTGAAAAGCTAAGTATCTATTTTTAGTTTCCTGCAGCTTACAATGTACAGTTGGCCTGTTAATGCTGTGAGGAGAAAGTGTCATCAGTGTCCCAGCTGTGCATTAGAAATATGCTGCGTGCGCGAGGGCAAACTGTTGCTTGAGTAAATCTCCATTTTAGATTCGTAGTGTTAGTGTTGTAAAATGGCGTCATTTGTCTATGTGCTACGCGGGTCGCGAGCATTTTCTGTGCAGCCTAAGTGTGTATTTTAGTATCTTGTACGTCCCTGGCAAAAGTCGTACTATGGCTTGCGGTGTTTTGCGCATTTTGGGGTCTTGTAGCCTTGTATTAATTTTTTTGGCCGCCATTTTGTTCCTCGCTTAGGCGATGTTAAATGTTCAAAACTCATTAAATTGGACTTTAATTAGTGCGCAACCTTTGTGGCACATGTCATGGCTGTCACCCCATGTTCTGTGTGTTTTTTGTTTTGTATTTTGTGTTGTTTTGTGTTGTTTTTGAATATACACATTTCGTCCGGTAACCTCGTATTTTTGCAGCCTCGTATTGTTTTTTTCTAAGTTCCGTGCATCGTAATTAAAAGTCGTATGTCCGTGTCAGTGTTTTCTGCGCTTTGGTGTTGTTGAGCCTCGGGTTATTGAGCCTCGTTTTCATTTTTTTCCGCTGTAATTTTTTTTCTTGTTTAGCTGATTTTCAAGTGTCGAAACTGCATAAAATCAACTTGCATGCAACCTCACCCCCAAAAGTCCTGGATGTCCCCCCGTGCTGTGTGTGATGTTTTTTTATTTACAAAAATAATAATTTTCATAGTTTTTGGTGGATTTTGCTGAACGCAATTCGGCCGTTAACTTCTTATTTTCTTGACCTCATATTGTAATAAGTATTTCCTCTTTACGCTTTATTTTGTTTTTTTCTAAGTTCCACAGCGTGGTTTTGTTTTTGCAAATACGCGCTTTTCTGGGGTTTATTTGTCCCAGGAGTGAGGCGGCGTAGAGCTTCCACCTCCGCAAATGCGGCCCCTCGCGAAGCCTTTGGCTCATTGCAGCCGACGTTGGAGCCTCCACCTCCGCAAATGCAGCCCCTCGCTTCGCGAGCTTGCAAAGCGTGACGACAATTCGCAGTTTGACAACTATTATATGTGATCCTACCAGCTCTATAAAAATATACAAGATGTTCAATAAGAGTAGTATTTTGCATAAAAAGAAATAGACACAATACATATTGTTTTTTTTTTGTTTTTTTACTTTTAAAAAATCCAAAACAAATATCCTAACAGTACAATTTTAAGCCAATCTGTGGTATCCTAAATATATAATCAAATAAAAAATATTTTTCTCACAGTATAGCAAAGTGTTTTTTGGTATTTTATATTATAATCCAAAATAAAATAGTTGTTGTGTTAAAGGATGTCTTCAGGCAACAAAATTACATATTAAAGGTTAGAGGGCATTTTTGCCAGCTTATGTAAAATATCTTCGGGCCACTCCCCTCCCACCCACACATAACATAGCCATAGGCTGTTGAAATGCTGATCATGACACTATACTCCTCGACTATTCTCATGTTTTTTTTTTGTTTGTTTTTTTAGCATAACATGATACAATAGAATAGACCTTAACAATATATGAACAAACGGACTGGTTGGGAGGGAATCACTCTGATGGCCAACAGGAAGTTCGCAAAGTGAGAGAAAGGGGCGCCTCCCATTGACGCCAACCGATGGCGTGCGCCCAGGCTTCACTAGGTCAAGTGACGCTACATCTGACCCCAGAAGCTTGGGGCAGCCAAGCACTTTAGTTACTGGTTGCACATAATATGTGATATCTCATAAACGAATAGTACACAGACCAATGACTTTGTATCTTGTAAATTAAAACCCCTGCTCCTTTATAAATAAAAATTCTAATATACTACATAAGGGTATATGGTATATCTGGTATACTCTAGTATGCAAATACAATAATAATCTTGTAAATATTGTGTTAGGAACAAACAAAGACAATGGGGTGGATTCACTATCTTATAAATAGTGCAAAAAACTGCAGAATGAAGTGAAGAAACGTATGCATAAATAAAGGCAATTTTACACATACACTTATGAATGCTGGGTCTCTCATGTACTGCTGGAATTTGCCTACATACAGTACATGTAGCCAGATTCATAAAGTACTGTTAGGCTGTAATGGCTGTTTTCTAAAGAAAATGGAAAAAAATAGAAAAGCCATCACAGCCCCATAGAAGCCTCTGAACCAGCATCATTAATCACGTCAATAGACATACTTAGACAGTAATTTGTCACTCTTCTACATACTCATGTTCTCAAACATACGTACTGCTGGTGTCATACATAACGAACAGACACAAACATATATACTGATAGCTTATACAGGAATAATTACTATCAAATGTGTTTGCACCCTGATGCATACACACAGACATACTGTATATCACATATTATATTTGTCGAACTAGAGACGTCGTCACGTTTTGCGTAGCAAGGCGAGCCGTTAAGTCGGAGCACTTAGGCGATGAGCTCCTTAATTGGAGAGGGAGAAAGGGAGGAGGAGGAGAGGGAGGAGGGAGGAGGATGAGGGAGGAGGAGGATGAAAGGGGGAGAGACACAGGGGAGGGGAAAGAGACAGAGGGGAGGGAAGAAAGAGACAGAGGGGAGGGGGGCAAAGAGACACAGGGCAGGGGGAAGCGACACAGGGGAGGGGGAGAAACAGGGGAAGGAGAGGGGGGACAGACACACAGGGGAGGGATAGGGGAAAGAGACACAGGGGAGGGAGAGTGGGAATCAGTATTGCTTTTGACTTGATAAAGAGAGGATCATCTCTCAAAAGCTTGTCATGAAAACTATGAATATGGCTGTCCAATAAAAAAATTATCACTATATATTGCAATATAATATTCATCTAGATTACTGGACATTCATGGCTACCTCACTCCTTATATATATATATATATATATATATATATATATATACACTCCCACACCAAATTCTAACCCTCTAATACATATATACACACAAATAGTATTTTTATCATAAATATACATCAACATATTCACAGGAGGGAGGTGAGAGAGATCAAAAACACAGTCATTGATGCAGGGAAGTAACAATCTGCAGGGATGGTAGTCAAGTGTGAATGTGCTGCACACACAACAGCAGCAGAAGTAGTTGAGACAGGGAAGTGACACCCTGCAGCTATGGTAGTCAAGCATGAATGTGCTGCACAGAGAGACTATTATAGGAAAATACATAGCATATAAGAGTCTAGCATGGTGCCACACTACATATCCCAGGCTGCTTTGCAGCACAAACAGGAACTACAGAGCTTAATACAAATGTATCAGCTGCTTGAGCCTCCTCCTGATTGGCCAAAATAAATTTTTACATTTATTCTAATTTAACCTGGGTTTCAGAAATTACCAGCTATTTTGCTAACTTCAAGGTAAGTGTTTTATGTGTTTATTCTGGTATTTTTTTCATGCACAAAAATGTTTTCATACACTACTGATTCTCCTCTATCAGATGCATACATAACCCAGCAAACTTAGATATGCCTCTAAAAAACAGCAGTCTTGTATATAAACATGTTACAGATGCCTATTTACTTTGTGGTTATTTTTAACTATATACTGTAACTCACAGATTTTCAAGGATACATAAATTCTATACTACAAAAAATCTGTCTATGGAGGAAAACTGTATGAAAGAAAATATAATGAATCTGATTGTGGGGCTAATGGGTTTGATTAGGAATTAAGCCAAGTTTGTGACATATGCAAATAAAATGCACATAGCTAACTCATACATATAAAATATATGTCAGAATTAACCTCAGTGCACACAGTTTTGATATTATCTTCATCTATAACGTTCAGTGTGCCCTGTGTGTAAAGGAATAACGCATGTGAGAATTCAGGTTATTTTGTCTACCACAGCTGCAGCTTGTCGGGCACAAGCAGAACTTCATCTGATGACAAGGCAGGATGGAACGTGACACCTCGCTTGGCTCCAGTCCAAAAATGCAGAATGTTTTAGTCAGTCTGTAGCATGTGATACATTTCTTAATTGTTCATAGCATATAATTAGGACAATCTAAGCTTCATTTAATGAATTTAATAACTTACACTGAAACGCTCAACTGTACTTGGATGTGCTTTGTTAGTCTTGGAGTCCTGAACTGTAAAAGCACATATTATAAACAGTAAAAAATGGAATCTTCCCTTTGCAAACTATACGCCTGGAATTATGGTTGACACGCTGAACCACAGAATATATTCACTTGGCTATGTAAATGTCAACCGATATTCATTGCCAATACATTTTTCTTCTAAAACATTAAGAAGCATTATATATCTTTTTTATGAATTTTGGTTAATATATTCTTCATTTATGTGCTATAATACATTACACCATGGTAAAGGACAACTGTGGTCATTTTTCTATATGACCTTTTGAATAACTAAACTTGATAATGGGTAGAACGTTTTTAGAAAGCCAAAGTAATTAATAATAATAGACACATCCTTTTCATTTTTAACTTGTGTATGCAGTTATTATTTTACTGCATTGTTTTTCCAATTTCTTTTCTGAACTGCTCCTATCTGCTACATTCTAGGGAGAGTGTGTTCTTGACAACTGGCATTTCGAAGCTTACTAAGAACTCTAACATCTTTGGTGGTCGCTTTGCCATTGTGCATATAGAAGCTTCCTGAGCACAGAGACTTCTTTCACTTCAGGAAGTAGATCAGCAGAAGCTAAATAGATTCCATAGCAGCGTAATGTCTTATAAACACTTACAGCCCTATTAAAGTCCAAGCCAGTAACCCCAACATGAAGCCCATAATGGCGGCGTGCTTGAAATTTGGCCGAGTTACGTTGCTATTAAATTAGAATGGGCTGCGAGCTACGGGCTTGAGATGCAAATAGGATGTTGGATTTGCGGCCTTGCGGACAATCAATTAGTGTACACCGTAGTTACGGGTTTAGACGGAGCCAATGGAAAAAGAGATTGTTAGTCTTACGTCACTGAAAAAGGGGATGCTAGATATCAAAGTCCTACGGGCTTCAATTACAGGTTGCGATCGGACCCACATTCCACAATAATGCAATATTAATAAAGCCGTAAATATGATATTCTATTACATGGGAGTTACAGTATATGTATTAACACATTGATTGCCGGGATCGATATAACACAAACAATAAACATTAAATAAAGTATTTTTCAGGGCCAATTTGCAGGCTTGAGAATGTTGCGCTAAGACCTAACATCACTTTCCTTATTAATAAAAGTACAGTATTGATTTTATATTTACATTTGAAGTGCTACATATAAGACCTTACCGCCTTGCGAGTCCTCTCGATCACTCGTTGGGCTTTGGGCTCCATTTGTGTGTTACGGGCTAGCTCGCGAGTGACTTCATTGCAATTTAATATCATGATTGGAATTGTAGCGGTTACGGGCTTGAGAGAACAAAGAATTTGCGGCCACGAAGTTCAATGTTCAATGTCCTGTAGGCATTTTTGTTGGCCTTGCTGCTTTCTAACCCACAAGTCATCGGTGGCCTGCGTTACGGGGCTAATTTAATAGCCCTAAGTCCTACTTTCAACGTTACGGGCTACGTTTTAACACGTAGCACGAATT
Source organism: Discoglossus pictus (assembly GCA_027410445.1). NCBI lineage: Eukaryota > Metazoa > Chordata > Amphibia > Anura > Alytidae > Discoglossus > Discoglossus pictus. The sequence goes on from CM050163.1 coordinate 486,190,648, forward strand.
TAATGAGGCTGTTCATGTGACTACTGTTGTCCTTTAATTCAGGCCATGCATGGTGATTTCATTCATGTGTATAAGATTTACAGCACAAATGTAGTTGAGGAAAAACCTGCATATGCGAAGAATTTAACAGAATTAACAACATTAACAGCTGCGTAAATCATAACAACATTTTTTGAGAAAATATTAATCTTTGCAGGTTGTGTGTGTAGTAGATTCCATCTTGTTCATCATACAACCGTAAAGATGCCTCCAGTGACCTGCAGAGCTATCTAAATGATTGTTTTAATATAATACTAATTTTATATTTGCTGCCTAAATGTTCTATTAGTCAGACAAACATTTTGTATTATCATAGGAGTCCTATAATAAAACTGATAGACTAGATGGGCCTATAGTTCAGGACTCGCAATGTGGGGCATGATGGCAACCAGTTTTCATTAACTTTACATTTTAGTTAATGTTTTTTAGAATACAAGTTGTAAACATCAAGACCAGCTTCTGGTATATTGCCAGCAACATGTTATTAGTACATATATATGAACTGAAGAAGATGTGTTCCTTTTATGGTTATGGATCCTTATTCTGGGCCTCATTCTATTAGCGGCCGCAGCCGTTGCGGGGCCGCAAGGACCGGCCGCAAGCTATTCTGCTATTCTATTCCCTTACAGCCGGAGGCTCCGGCAGGCTTGCGGCCGGTGCCTTGCTATCTCTTGCGGCCGCTCGCGCCGGAGGAAATCCTTTGATCTAAAACGGCCGCAAGAGTTTTGCAATTCAATTCCTCCGGGAAACCTCTCTGCAAGGCTAAAAGCGAGCCGCAGCTTACTTGCAGGAAAGAGGTCTCGCTAGCACCAATTAAGCACATAAAATAGCTCAAATAAAGCCATCCTGCACTTTTAGAAGACTATAAAGGGATTTTAGGTGTTAGAAAAAATAGCACATAATTATCCTGTACTCAAATCCGTAAAATATTTTATTTTTAATATCCGTAAAATATCCATGTAAAAAGTCCAGAGTGCTTGGAGCACCTCAGACACACCCACGCCGCAGCCGGAAAATAAACAGTTAATTTGAACTCGGGTTTGGGCAGATGTGCAAGCTTGAGAGTGGGTTCCTTTTAATCCTCATGTCCCCCAATATGATCCCTAGCATTTACAGAGCTGTACAGTGCAGGCTTGAATTTATTTTTCAGTTTTTATATTTCTGAGATTACGGCCGGTTCCAAGATATGCGGCCGGCCGTAAAAGGAGATCCTTGCGGGGCCGTATAATAGAATCGCGAGTTAACTGAACCCCAGCAAGGAATCGCAGCCTTACGGCCGATTTACGGCCAATAATAGAATGAGGCCCTCTGTCTTTATATAGAATCAAAAAAGTTGATTTACCTAAAGTAACTTTTGGATGAGTTGTAATGATATAATTTCCATCTACTGCATGCACCCACATTTCTCTGGAAGCTGCCATTTACGAATATAAGAATGTGTTAAATGTTTTCCCAGAGTTCTTCCCAGATCTGAATGAATTATAACAAGTCAAAAGAAAATCTGCTTCTGATGAAAAGAGTGCTGTGGCTGCTGGCAATGCAAATCACAAAGTCTGTTTCATTATTGAATTGTCTCCTTACTGACCAAAAATGTATATATAAATCCTTTTACTGCAAGCCTCCCCACTGGTTGCATGTGTGATTTTTATACAAAACATCATAATTTCTTCTCTAGTACAGATTTTTCTACAATACACACTTTTCTAACATTATACCTGGTTGGACAATGTATTTATTATATGACTTAACCCTGTATATCCTAGCTATGACAATCACTTGCCTTTGACCCCTATTACATGACTGACAATCAATCCTGGCTTGACCTGGCACTAAATATTACATGCCTGCCTGTCCACATCCATGTTTGGCCGTTGGACACCCATTCTGATAATTATTTACCAGTCTTTGAGCCCAATCTGTTCTCTGGAGCTGATTAATATCTGGATTCCTTTGATAGCAGGCTAGAGCTAGGCAATGACTTCTGTGTTGTCTACATCAGACACTAGCTACTTGGGCATGGAGACCTGGAGTCCAGCAAATTACCACCTCTGGGCAGTCAGGATTGACTTGTGGTCCAGCTCTTGGACTAATCTCTGATTGAGATCCATTTCTCTGTTTGTTGTTTGGATTTTTGCATTGGCATTTTGCACTCATTTCTGCCTGCAAGTGGAATTACACAGGAATTAAACAGGATTGAACAGGCATTCAACACATTTAATTGTATATCAAATCTGACAGGAACAATCTAGGCAAGAATTTTTTTTTTTTTTGCATATTCTTTTTGCTTACACAGTGTATCACAGTGTTTCCTTTCTTCTTCCTTATGACCTCCTGTCTTTCTCCACATCACATCTTCAACAACATAACCATCTCACCTTCCCTACTCTCCTCTCCTCTTCTATGCGCCTAAGAGCTACTCTCTTTCCTCCAGTCACTGTCCCCTTTCACTTCTAAAGCTCAAAAGCAAAAATGCTTCTGTTAAGTTCCACTCCCATCTCATCTCACTCTCATTCAACTTCTGCGGGCTGTTCGAGATATATCTCCTAATCCAGGCACCTCACTCATTTTCACCTGCTGTCAGCCATACACAGTCCCCAGGGCATCAAGCAACTCACGATTTAAAACTCATTACCTGCCACAAACCCTCTAGTTTGCACGGCCTATTTTCATTATTAACTTATTTATTTCCAACTCCCTTATTCTACTGGCTATCACTGGAATTTAGCTCAGTCCATCAGACACTTCCCTGCAGCACTCTCATATGATAGCTTACACTTCAGTCACAGATCTAGACCTGGGAACCAGCAAGGTGGTGGTGTGGGTGTATTATGTCTCTTTTTCACAGCATAGCCCGGGTTCCCTTCCTTCAATTCTCATCTTTTGAAGTTCACACCATCCGTCACCTGCTTGAACCACCCACTCATTTTCTGGATCATTTTGCTACCTGGCTCCCTCATTTTCTCTCCTCCAACTTACCTTCACTCATTCTTGGCACTTTCAACATTGCCACTGACACTCCAATCTGCCCTTCAGTCACATCATTCATCCCAGCTGCGATGACCCACAGAAACCTGCAACCACTTGACCAACAACATCTTTACAATGTGCTACAACCCCTTCTTAACCCCCTTTCCACACTCACCTACCCTGACATTGCCACCTCACTATACAACATGACAATAACTTCCAACCTTCACACCCTTGACCCCATGACCACCCTCCTTCATCTCTACATCCTGTCTCAACATCCATTCAGTCACAGCTAATCCCTCCCCTCTCTACCAAACTTATCCCAGCTCTCACATCAACCTTTCCAAAAACACTGACAAGTTTCCATCATCTCTAAAACATGCCATAATCACATCCTATTCTTAAAAAACACTCATCTGACAATCACCTTTTCCAATTTATTCCCAGCTTCCTCCTTGACCTGTTCCAATATTTCTTTCAATACCAACACTCCACAGAGGCAGCTTTCTGCTGCCTTTGACCTCCCTCTTCTTTTCCAAATTCTCTGTTCTCTTGCCATCTGTGACACTTATGGTTCACATCATGCCTAGAAGATCAAACATTTAGTATCTCCTTCTCTGGCTCCTCTACTTCACCTCACCCTCTGACTGTTGGTGTACCCCAAGGCTCAGTTCTAGGCGCCCTCCTCTTCTCCATCTATACATCCTCACTTGGTACCCTAATAAAATCTTTTGCTTTTTGGTATCATCTATAAGCAGATGAAAGTCAAATCTACCTCTCAGCATTAGATCTATCCTCTTGTATATTAGCACAAATTGACAACTGCCTCTCAAGCATATCCTCCTGGATGTCTGCCCTTCAACTCAATCTCAACATGTCAAACTCTGAGGCTCCTATTCAATTGCAAGCTGGGCTTGAAATTTGCTACAATTACAGAGCAATTCAATTGAATAAGCCCGCAATTTATGGGTCGAAAGCTGAAACCATAAACCATGCAATCATAAGTAGCATTTCAGAGCATGATCACGATCAATTAAGCAATGTCATAATTATTGCTTTAGAAACAGCCAATAGTAAATGAGACCGTCATCATTACGTCAGTAAAACATGAAGGTTACACATCAATCAATTAGCATTTAGAGGTCCCACAAAATATTAAAATGGCTGAAGGAAATGTTATAATCCATATGGGTGGCCTGATATGTATTAACTCATTGATTCCTGAGATTGATATGACACCGAAATGAAACATACATTTTTTTTTTTTTTTATTGCAATTCTAATGTCCTTCATCACTTTCCCCGTCTTTTAAAGTGCAGTAATGATTTTTTTATTTGCATTTACAGTGCTACGAACAGGTGTTTAACCCCCTTGGGAGTCCTATCTGGTACCCGTAGGATTTTCTTCTACATTTGCTGTTTACGGGTGTGAAAACATTTGCGGGCTTGAGGAATTGTAGCAGTTGAAAAGTGATTTGTGATTTTAGCGTAAATTTTGCAGGCTTGAAAGATCAAAGGCTTCGATTGGCTGTAAGTTACAATTTTGACAACCGCAGGGATTTTCAGCCTGTAACATGTAGCGTTTGCGGCTCGCTAAAAGACGCCAATTGAATATCAAATTAGTTTGCGGGCTCCATTATGGGCTCCAGTAACTTACAATTGCTTGATTGAGCTCCTAATCTTCTCAACCTCTACTACAGCTTCCATAACCCCTGTATAGCACTCTGGAATATGATGGTGTTCTACAAACAAATGATAATAGTAATAATAATATCTGTTATGGCATGCTTGCAGTGAACCACATAATAAACTAAGATCATGACTACATAATTGTCTATTAATTTTATTCCTTTGTCAAGTAAATAATATATAATGTAACAAATTTGGGAACATTACACAATTTTTCATGTTGCAGTTTAATTTTGACTCTACACAGTCAGATGGCGGGTAGAAAAGGTCATTTATAATGTAGTTCATCTGTATTTGTGGCAGAACTCATAGCCCATACATAAACCTGAATGTAAGGAAAGTTCAGAAGAGGAATGGATGCACATGCAAGCATAGTCAACCTCTACCAGTAAGAATTAGGAACAGCAAAATAACACCCCAGTGTGGGTTAAGAGAAATAGGGATACATGAGAAAGGATAGATGAAATTAAAGATTAATTTGCACTGCTGAGCAGTTTACCAATTTTTTTTTATTTTTTTTTACATTATACAACTGTATATTAAAAAACACTTTTTAAAACTCACTTTTAACCACAAAATTTTAGCTGTAAAGTTTCAAAGTTTTCAATAGCTCTAAATGCAATGAATTTAGTATATTGTAAGAGGAAATGATCAGCAAGTAAAGTGAGCCATTGAAGCAAGCAGGCTATATCAACTTGATTCTGGACGTACCAAACTGTGCGACTGCAGGAGTATTTATAAGTGTTAAAGATTTAACTTCTCTGGGCTCTGCATGTTAAATCAGAGGACATGGGGATCCAGTAGAGGTGGTGACAAAAAGGTGGAATAAATGAAAGATGTATTAAGGTAGATGGGTCTGGCAGAGGCATTTGCAAAGTAATGAAGTGGGAATGGTTTGTTGATGTTTTGGAGTTTACAGTAGTCATTGTAGATAATATGACGGTTGAATGTTGTCGAATTTTTGTTGTATCTTATGTGAGAAAAAAGTCTAGGCTTTTGGCAGGTGCACTGTCAATACAGATACACCAAAACATTCATATATGGTATAATAAAAGGCCACAGCTCATTTATTAATACAATTATATAACATAGCAAATAAACAAGCAGCCCCTCCACATACTAACATGAAAGGGGAAGGTGGAACCCCGTGCCCTAGGAGTACTAACCTAGATATAATAGATACTCCTAATCCTCCAAAGGGGAAGCACCCCCACCATCCCATGCTGTGAAAAATACACTTCAAATAAAATAAGTAAACAAATATAAAATAAAATCTGAAATCCAGGTTCTGATATCCAGTTCAAATGAAAGGGGCAGAGCAAGAGAATGACTATATCTAAGAAATATCTGATTACATAATATCCCACCAATAACCAAACCCCTAAAAAAATCTAATAAAATAATTATTCCTCCTACTTCCAAGCCTGGTCAAACACCCACTTTCTTTAACTCTATGCAGCCGTGGGTTCTCTTGACCGGTGCATTGTTAATACTGATACACCCCAATAATAGACCACAAAATAGAACAAAAAAACTTGTATATATTATAATATAAGACAACAGCGCATTTATTAATACAATTATATAACATAGCAAATAAACAAGCAGTGCTTGCCTCTCCACATACTAACATGAAAGGGGGAGGTAGAACCCTGTGCCCCAGGAGTACTAACCCAGATGAGATATAATATAATATAATACGCACCAAAACCTGCCAGTGTAGAGATGAATGTCCTGGTTGGAAACATGTTGAGTCATGAAGAATGATTTTCCATTATAACCTTGCAGAAAAATCAACCAAACTCTCAGGTCTTCCTTCAGGGATTCAGTGACTCTAATAAAATGATTAGGGTGTTTGATTCCAACTGTTGCTAAAGACAAATGCCCGCAAAAAATAACATTGGAATTATTCTACATGCAAAGTTGAGTTTACCTAGCACATATTGCAACTCCTTAAGGGTGATTTTTTTCCTAGTTGAGGAATCAATTTCGATTTTCAAAAAGCTTAGCGATGTTGTAGGACCTTGTTTTGTCCTTAGCCAGAGGGATACCAAAATCGTTTGATAACAAAATAGTTCATCAAGTAGTGAGTGTATGAAAATGAAGACCCAACAATAAATCATTCAGATAATGGATAACAACTTTGGAGCCGGATACTTGTTCCACCAGCCATTGAACAAATAAACTGAAAGTTTCAAAGTATGCGCATGAAATGGAGCATCCCATTGGAAGACACATATCTACATAGTATTGCAGGAGTAACAGCTAAACTCTGGCGAATGAGTTCATCATAAAGCCACCATGCCATACCACCATAAGTTCAGCGTAAGCTCTCAATTTCATCTAGATAGCAAAAGAGAACTGAACAATACTTTGGATGCTTCTCACCAATAATGCTGGCCACAATCACATATGCTTGAAGCCAGTTCGATCTTGCATAATCAGACCCGGAATTACTCAATGAAGCATTGGAATCATTATCATTCCTTAAATCAAAGTGAACATTTTTAATTTGAGAATTAGTAGCAGTAGCTTTTGTGTAAGTGAATATGATACATGTCCAGCTGCAGTATTATCTCTGTGACTGTCCTGTATAACTGAGTGTGAGACAGACCCCACAGCCACTGCTTCTGTGTGACAGCATTGTGTAATAGAGTGTGTCACAAATCCTGCTGCAGCCTCAGATCTGCCACCTCCCCCCTCCTCCACCCTCCCTTCTCCCAGTAGCTCATGTCCCTCTCTTTGTGACACCACATTCGCAGACCCATCCTCCTCCAGTGGATTTATCCCAGGCACATGATCCCCTCCCCCATTGCCCTCCCTCTCCTAGTAACCCCTCCCCCTTTTGCAGTGTTAGCCCTCCCTCTCCCTGCAAGCCTTATAGTTCTTAGAACTTCCCTCTTTTCTCCCCTGCCACCTGAATCCTCCCATTCACATGACTTCTAGGAAGCCTGGGCGCCATTTTGAATCTACTGGTAGGCCCGGGAGCCTTCTTGGATATCCCAGCCTGGGCCCCCAGCTCATCTATAACACTATCAGACCTCAGATCCAGACCAGCAATGTTTTTGGACCTCATACCGAGCGGTGACCACCCTTACCTCTCCTCGTTCCTGTGATACCATTGAATGCAACAACGTCACGTAGGCCTTACTCTGCGCTTGTAGGCCTGGCCCATCCGCAGTCTGGCGGTCTTGATGGCCACCGGGGGGAGAAGGCTGCATAATGGGCATAGGGAAGTGATGGGTGAGACAACTCTTTTTGGAGGCCTTGATAGCCTTGAAGGACACCTAGGAGTCGCAGTAAGGCTCCCAGAGCGGGTGGCAACATCAAGGGCACTAGTTGAAGGCCCCTCAGTGTTCTGATATCCAGACCAACTGAATGGGGCAGGGGAAGAGAAGGCTATATATAAGAAATATCTGATTATATAATATCCCATATATTGTAAATTACCCAAATGTTTTACATTCAAGTTTATATTATGTGCAGAAAAATGTGTCATATTTTTGCCATTCACTATATACAGTTTATTTTTAAAGGACTTAAACAAACTTCAGATTTTAGTGAAGGAACATGGACTACAGGAGTATTTTGCTTGTAAACATACAAACATCATCACTGTGTCTTCAAAATGCTGTGTTACAGATACAAACTACATTTATTGGGCAAATGTGAAAGCATTGAATATATATTATATTTGAAACATTCAGTATTTTAAATGTTTGTTTTATTTATGTTTTCCTAAAAACTGAAACTTTTCTAATTTGTGTAAGTAAAAATAGTATATTTAACCCATTAAAAAGTAAACATTTTTAATATGTATTATCGATGGCCTTAAATAACTGTGATTTTCCTTACTCATGTATGGCTTGTATGTATATGTGTCCCCATATACTTGGATGATAATCTGAATTTAGTTTTTTTTTCTCTTCAGTATACAGTACAGTGTTGACATGAAGTAATTTCAAGGACTGTGCATGAAATACTACAGTTAAATGGTCTGCATCATAAATAAACAGAACAAGTAAAAAATGTTACCTGTTATTTTATTCTGAAAAGCTGTTCTATGTGGGGTGGTTTCAGAGTCTTTTGGGAAAACAACCACATCTAAATTTAGAAATGAGAATTCTAACTTGTGTTTTGTACCACGTGGTCAATTAAAGTAAATATGCCAATTTCACCTTCCTATTAGTTTTGAAGAATAGCCAACAGCACTCTGTGTTTTCTGGACAGCCCAAGATACATTTACATACAGACCTATATACTGTATGAATAGCAGTAGGACTATACCTGTGCATTCGAGTCTGAATTAATAAATATAGTGATTTAAAATCCAAATGGGAATATGATTAATAAAATATTTGATTATAGCAAACCAATTTTTTTAAATGTTATGTTAGTGTACCTGGTATATTATCAATGAGGATTAAAACACATTTGAATAAAGGGAGTAATTTTCTAATCAATGTTGAGTGTCCAATAATTTTGTGGTAAATTATAGGCTAGGGTTCCTTTTAGTGGCCTATTGTAACAGACTAACTAGGTATTCTGCCACATAAGCTTACATGATTGCTATAAAGGTAATTTCTTGATAAATGAAGAATGTAACAGAATACCTAATTAGACTGATGTTGCCCTCTAATAGGTGTCAAAGCCTATAAAGTGCACATGCCTAGCTTGGATCAATTTAATGGTAAACCAACTTGATTAGCAATTTAAAGGTAGCGTAATTAATTTGTGTATTTAAAATTTCAGGTGTTTTTAAGAAGATATAGGGTAGAAATCTATAGGTCAACATGGAAGTAGAGACAGAGAGAAGGCAAGACGAAGAGGTTGTAATGATTATTGCAGTTTACAAGGAGAAAATGTGTCACCACTGTAATGGTTGTATAGCAGTGTTTTATTTGCTTGTTTAATGATAGATTAGCAATAATATCATCGTATGAAGAAAAAAACACTGTCGTTTTCAAAACTTGCATTTGAACTTTAGCTTTGCTAGTTCAGACAATCATCTTTATCTCCACCCTCATTTATTATCCTCTCATAACGCTGTCCTGACATGAGCTATGCACTACGGCTGGATCTACTGCGGCACATCACGCATTATCACAACTCAGGTCTACATGTGAATTACTAAAACTCAGGTATTAAAATAAGGTCCGCAGTGAGGTGCAGTAAATGCCTAATGTAGCATTATATATCCTACCTTTATCTACTCTTTTACAAATAGGGGACAGAGTAACGTGTACATGATATATGGGTCAAGAATGCAAAGATGAAATGGTTGGCAAAGATGCCATGGTTGCAATTACGACATATTTAAGATCCAACTGACATATTTAAATGCAGAGCATGCTCAGATATCCATACGATAACTTGAGGTAGCAATGTAAGGGAAACATCACATCTCCATCTAACCTCTGAAGAAGAAAACTTCCCCCACTTGCATGGCTCTCATACTGATTCCAGGAAGCTGTGTTTACTTCCTTCCCCATCGACCTGGCATAATAAAATAGCAGAACTACAACCATGCAGCTTTGAATATAGTCATCATTATACTCTATAAGTGTGATTCAACAAAGAAAGGCATTCATTTTATAAACTTTTAATGGTCCACTGTAGTTCAATAAAAAAGGCACTTGTTTGTGAAGTTGTATGTAACAATCTTCCAGTAGTAGGGGCAATGCACCAGGGCCCTTATCTGGGGGGTCCAGTGTTGTGCATTTATTGCATTTAATTTTGCTGAAGTCCTTGTATTGTCATCAGGGTTTGGAATTCCACAACACTTAACGCTTTTTTTTACAAGATATGACAGTTTATTTTGTTAGTTGGCTCAATTCACCCACATGCACTCACATTTTATACAGTTATAAGCACATTTCAGCACTCATTTTCATATCTCAGAACATTTCTTTATATGTACATAGTAGAAGAATCTTACCATGTTTCTTTAGAAGTTAAAAGCAGTATATCACAGAATTTCCTTTAGGTTACAGTATTAATTCATAATATGCCAATTTCCAGGTCTGCTAATCTTACTTTTGCAGATATTGTGGCTAAAAAACATATTAAATATTGGCATAATATTAAGGAGTTCATAATCATCAGAATTTTTTGTCTATTGAACTAGCTCTGACATACTCAACTGATGGAAGCTCATTTCCAGGTAAGTATGGGGACAGGGCAGAAAGAAGTTAACTATTCTACTTTTTCTTTACTACCCAAGGTTGACACACACTCGAAGATTGGATTCACATAATTTACTGAAATGGAGGCCTTTTTGTTCCTAAAATATATGTCATACAAATATTGAGTTTACAAATATAGTATTTGTGCTTCAAGAAAAAAAATGTATTTGTCACAGAAATCTTTCATTTTCTGTAGTTTCTGATGTAATTTAGTCCTTAAAATTCCTTTTATGATTTGACCACACAACAGCCATATATAAGAATTCAGTTTGATAAAAGCTGTTTTTCATGTGTACGTCGTACAATTATTTCCATGCGAATCTCCAAAATTTAAAAAAGTACTTCTTTATTCTAGTAAAGAAACATACCTGTTGTATTCACACCTTTACTCAATCTCCATCCATAGTGTAAGATAAGTACACTTAAAATAGGCAAAACTTAACAACAACAGAGAGAGAAAAGACTGGAATGTTTTCAAATTGATTTTTTTGTTCAATATCTACATATACTTATGGTTTAGGTATATATGGAAGATTTGTTACAGAACAGTGAACAGTTTCTCCCTTCTACCTTCTTTTCCCAATAACTAAAAGATTTTTGTCTCATCCAGCATCATAGAAAGTGTGGTACTTACCATATCAGTCTAGATAATTTAAAGAGCTGAAGCTCCTAAATTTTCCATCTTATAAATATGGACTCATTTCGGAAGATCTGCAAAAGTACTGGTACGGATGCCCAAAATGTTCATATTTGTCCCCCCTTGCTGAGAAGAGAGACGAGGTAGGAGAAGGTTAGAGGGTAAAATACACAGAGTGAAGTAATGATGAGTGTAGGAACAGGTAGAATGGAAAATGTGTGAGCATAGAGACAGAGAAGAACTAGTGAACAAAGTTGGGATGGAGTGGAAAATTGGAGAGTGGAGAGACATAAGATAATCTTGGAAAATGATGAGAAGAGACACATAGGGAGAATACTGTTGTTACAATCTTTGCTAAACCTCCAAATGTTGAACTGCATCAACAGTTAGAATTTTAAGGTCATAAATTAGCACATCAAAGTCACACAGACTGTGATGAATAATTATTGAATGATTTACTGATTTGTGAATTGTGAACCTTTAAGAAGTATAACTCAGTCGTCTTGTATAACATCAATTGTTCTTAAGCCCTGTATTTTATGTTACGTAGCCAATGTTTGCACACAATGGCAATACACTTTATTATTTAGAATTATGCTTAATTTACTTAAACTAAAGCTAGAGTTTAACATTGTATACATATGTGATTATAGAAGTCTGCCTAATATAATTGTATGTTATCATACATGAGTAGAACATTATGATTGCCAAGCCCATATCCTATATTTATTTCATAGAACTGTTCCTCAGATTTATTGTTGCATTCCAGTTTAGGATCCTTAGGCAATTGTTTATGATGTTTTCTATATTTCATTCCAAATTAAATATATAGGGCATTTATTTAATTACCAAATGCTATACGTATATTCTTAGGATATTATATATAACTGCGTGTCCATGGTTGCTCCATTTTGTTTATTCATTTTTGATTATTTTATACACCTCTGCATGTTAAGTTTAGCCATTTATTTATCTGCCTTCCACTGTACTTGTTATGCTGTTCCTATAATATACTTACTTCACTGTATTTTTTTCTGAATCACAAAAATCCACAAGTTTGGTTCATGTGCTAATTTATGGCTATGTTCTTCAAACAGAGTCAAACCAAAATCAACACTGAGATTCCATACATAATCAGATTTTAGCAACTGGATAAGTGAAGGCTTATGGCCAATTAGTTGACCCTTTTGCTGTTTTATTTTCAGCAGATGGCAAGATCCCACCACTAGCACCTCCGTGTGTCCAATCAATCTTCAATTTCAACAAACTAGCATTTGTCCAATTTCTCAGAGCACAGATAGTAATACATTTAATATTGACATTGGACCTCTTGTTTTATTTCATCTGATTTTGTCACCTAGTGGTAGAATGTAACCCCTATGGAATATGGCATATTGGCTAAAAAATATGTGGTGCCCAGTGTGACACATGTAAGTACATTTCTGCATAGATTTTTTTAAGCTGCTAGACAGAACCAATGTAAGACTTTACCATCCAGTGAACAGGAATTCATCAGGTGTTCTTAAAATCTAATGGGCAAATTAAATATATGCCAGTAAGACTTTTACTAGATACTTTGGAAAATATGTATCTGACTAAAGAGGTATTGTAAATCCTCCCTTCCCCATCTCTTCACTTGCCTTATTAAGCTATTTAGATGCAATGGCTAGACATAGAGCCTCACTCAATTGCTGCGATTTTCAGATCCAAGCTCGCAAGTGGAGGTCGCAGTTAAACCCACATGGACTAAAACAGATAATCTAATGCATTTTATAGATTGCTAGAGTTCTTGATTGCAAGCCCAATCTGCAAATATTACTTACTGGCACTAATTCATTTTTAACCTCCAATGGCAGATTATGTGTAACTTCCAAGTTTTACTGATATCATGATGACAGTCTCATTTACTATTGGTTGTGTCTAAGAAGTAAATTACGGGCTTGCTTAAATATTGTCAGATCATATGATCAGGCCCCCTGAAATCAGAATTTAAAAAGGCAGGGTTTACAAGCTCAGCCTTCAGGTCGGAATTTGCAAGCTAGAGTCAATAGATTACAGCTAAACACTTTTTTTTTTTTTAAACACTCACAGCCAAATTTATGAGCTTGAGGCATTTGCCCATAGTTTCTACTACAAGGTCCTCAACACAAATCCCTGGATTATTGCTCTTGCACCCCGTTCGGCATCCTGACAACTGTAGGCCAGGTACAACAGCACCTTGGCTCACCAGGCCCCTATATTTTCTCACCATATCCTTTATTGGCAAAACAGATCTTCTGGTCACACCCATCTCCACTAATCATCTCTCATTGAGGGACAACACTCTGAACTCACAATTTTAACTAAATTTATCTATAGAGCAAAATTAAATATAATTTCTTATAAGAATACACTGCACAAATCCAGCTCCCTTGATCATAAATCCAGTCAAGCTCAACACTATCCTATTGCTAACTAGAAGCCAGTAACACAATCATTATTTGTACGCCCTTTACTTCTAAGTTCAAAATAAATTAAAATATAGGAATAATTGAGTGTTGAGTAGATCAAAAATAATGAATTGTTCAATGCACAAAGGAATCTGTCCTGATAAAATAAAGGAACAAATTGTCAGACTAATTCTCAAAAAACATCTTTAGATCCAAACTGTATGGCAAATAACTGGCCTGTTTCAAATCTTCCCTTTTTAGCAGAAAGCTATGGAAAAAATAGATACAGCACAGAAACCTCACTCTTATTTGTTGTTTTTTAACTTTCAAGTTTTATTAGAAGAAAATAAGTACAAGATTTTCAACATATTTTGTGATTACAGCAAGAATTATACAAAGGTATACGATGATGAGCTAAAAAGAAATCCTAAAAATGTATTTGTACCAATATATGTCAAACAAAATATTCATATTTTTGTAATACTTTACAGTATATCTCTTCTATTTTTATTTATTTTGTTTTTCTATTAAAGTGTTTTAAGTGATAGTATACAAATTACCTTCAACCAAGCTGGCCAATGGTTTAATATAAGGTGTGTAGAATAAAAGTAGTAAATAGGATGGAAGAAAAATAAAGAAAACAAGAAAAACAAACAGAAATAAAAAGTAAATTGAAATAAGAGCAAGCATCAGACAAGAAAGTAAATATGAGATATGTCTTCCTCTTCTCCAGTTTAATCTCTCCAATTACTCCTCTAGACTTACCTAGAAATGATTATGTTGTGGTTTGTACCGCTCTGTCCTCCTAGTAGCCATAACCAGTGTAGGGACCACATTAAGTCATCTCTTGATAGCAAGAGATAGAGGGGACTGTGCAATCCTAATTCTCCTTGAATATTAATAGAACAGCGGAAAATCTGCTATTGACTAGTTGACACTGTCCTCAGCTGTTTTAAATCTTTTCTCATTGGCAGGACGCAGTGGGTTTCTTCAGGTGCCTACTGATCTAAACCAATGTTTCTGTCATCTGGAGTTTCACAACTCTATTTTATCGCTAATGCTCTCTACAATGCTGTTTGCTGTATACATTCTACCACTGAGAGATCTTCAGAAGACATGGCCTCAACTACCACTGTTATGCTGATGCCACACAACTTTATCTGTCCTTTGACACAAATGCAGAACATCCAAACGTTTCTCCTAATAGATGTCTTGAAGAGCTCTATGATTGAATGAGTAGGAACTGGCTGAGGCTGCATGCAAAGAAGACAGAGATACTTCTGTTGAGTCTCCATCAGATGACAGCAGTTTATTTCAGCCAAAAAAAGTTTCCCTTCCGATTGGGGACTCTCAGCTGTTAAAATAAGAACTGAAGCTCAGCCTTGGGATTATTCTAGATTGTGGTCTGACACTTAAATATAAATTGCCAGCTGTGATGAAATCCTTGTTTTTCCATTTGAAGAATATGATTCCATTTGAAGCCTAGGATAAAGCACCTGATACCCCCAGAAGGCCTCCCTACTAGTTCATGCCTTTATATCGTCACTACTGGACTAAAGCATCTACCTTTATATAGGACTATCCAATAAATAGCTGCATTCCTTACAGTTAGTACATAAAGCTGCCACACGGTTATTAACAAACCAAGCTCGTTGCTGCCACATAATACCTGTCCACACAAACCTCAGGGTACCATGTTGTTATGTATGCAGCATGAAAATTCTAGAACTCTCTAACATGTTGAATCAGAGAGACACAAAATTTGGACAAATCCAAAAAGAGACTGAAGACCATGCTCACCCAGGGCTTCCAATAAGTTAGAAATCTCTATGTTTTTTCTTAGATCTCCTTTGTGTTTTTTCCAGGAAAAAAAGTGTTCTATCAAGTTATTATTATTATTATTATTATTATTATTATTAAAGCAAGCAATGGTGTCTTTTATTCCTGGTTATTATTGGAAACATGATTTCCTCACTTATGACTTTCCTGTTTGTTTCCTGTTTTGATTACTTCAATAGTTCAGAATGTCAAGAAAATTATTAAATAAAATCACCACATACCCACCAAAATAGGTCACAAATGTTAACCCTCCTGGCGGTCTGGCCGTGTTAGAATTCTGAGTGTTAAAGCGGTACACTCTGGGATACTGACATGGCCAGACCGCCTTGTTCCACCCCTCTGCCTCTACATTTGAAATGTTTCTGTAGTGTAGGGGCCCCTCCCCCCCAAGCCCCTGCAGCACACCATTCCCCCCTCACCTCTCCTTACCCCTCACACTTCTTCTTCCCTTCCCCTTCTCTCTTCTCCTCCCCTTCCCCCTCTTCCTTCTCCTTTCCTTTATTTGCTGCAGACTTTCATTTTGTTTTCTTGCCACCTGCTGCCTGTACCACCTGCATGTCCTTGTAAAGTACTAAGCTTCCCATTAGTTTTGCTAGGAGCAATAACAGTAGTTATTACCACTTTTTCCACTATGCAGAGAAAAAAACTGGGTTGTCAAAGTCTCCCTCCTTCTCAGGAAATACTGAATCAAAATGCATATAAAAAATAACACATTGGCAGGAGGAGCAGGGATGGGGCAAGAAGGAGCAGGGGTGTGGGAATATTAAATATATTATTAATGGGCAGGCAGCAGGTATCAACATCAAAAGACCCAAATCAAGCAGGTATTACTATTGTTATTATTTTTATCCTTTATCCGTAATGCGCCAACATATTTCATACAACTATACAGGAGTTACAAGTCAACAATAGTTTAAAGCATTGCAAAATAATGGCGATCCATGTCTTTGAGCTTAAAATCAGATCTAAATAGTGCATTCCCGACAGCACCAATTAAGATTGAAAATTCATAGATTTACAAACTAAAGGGCATTTAAGGCTGAACGTGATAAACTTCTTTAAACAGATGTGTTTTTAGTGAGGTTTTGAAGGATTTGAGGCAGGAGGACTGTCTAGAGGAACAAGGCAAGCAGTTCTATAGAGTTGGGGCAGCACGAAAAAAGTCCTGAAGGTAGGTGAGAGGAGGTTATAAGAGAGGAAGACAAAAGAAGGGTGGTATTTAGTGTTGGTGGGTTAGGTACAGAGGCTAATGCTGGGTTAATGGGCCCACCACCCAAAAGCACAAAGGAGGTAGCGAAATGGGCCTGATGCTTCGTCGGGTATTGAGTAGGTCACAGAGGGGAACATGGACTTACAGGGGGTAGCAAGGAGGGGTAAATAACACCCTACATTAAAGAATGTATCCCTTCCCTGGGTGCAAATCTTTAATTGTTATAGAAGTTGTTTTACAGCAGCCACGAAGCCATTTAATAGGTCTGCAAAGTGTCTTGTAAGAACTCTCATAGTTATGTGTCAGTAAAGCTAGGGAAACAGCAGACACTTTCCTCAGAAATATTTTTTTATTATTTTTTTATACTTCAAAGCATTATTTTTCTATGCATTTAAGTACTTTTGTGATGATTACAATATGCTCTATTAAATGCATGCCATGAATTGTGGGTATCTGTGTGCTGAGATATGATTCTATGTTCAAGCATAATGTCAAGATACTTACAAGATAAATATTATCACATTGTAATAATTGTATGTTTGTACATTCTTTTTAAGGCAATACACCAATATATAACTCATTGACTATTTATACACAGACACTAATTGCATTTTAAAAAGCCACAGTTGTGGGAAATTAACCTTTAATTGACGTTTTAACCTATGTGTGTCACTTTGTGTGTCTGTAACAATGCCAAACACTCAAGGGTATGTAAACTTTTGATCAGGGCCATTTGGGTGATTTCTGTTATCATTATGATTTAAAAAGGAGACAAGACGAATGGGCAGCTATACCACCTGTAAGAATTAGGAGCCTCATAGACAACTATTTCAAAAGACTGCACGCTGCTATAGATGCTAAAGGGGGCAATGCACAGTATTAAGAACTAAGGGTATGTAAACTTTTGATCAGGGCCATGATTTCTGTTATCATTATGATTTAAAAAGGAGCCAAACAACTATGTGATAATAAATGGCTTCATATGATCACTATTCTTTAATAAAATATATATATTTTTTTATGATCAGTCATATTTTCAAAATAAAATGCCAAATTGTCAAAATTTCTGCTAGGGTATGCAAACTTTTGAGCACAACTGTATATATATATATATATATATATATATATATATATATATATACCGTACTGGCACGAATATAAGTAACACTTTTTTTCCGATTTGCAGACTTTTAAATTACGAGTGCGGCTTATATTCACGACCGTAAAAAATCATTGCCGATTTGCGTGTTTTTAACTGTTGCGCAATTAATTCTAATGTCATTCATCGCTTTTCCGCCATATTGATTTTTAATTTGCATTTACAATGCTACATTTGACCCACTTGCGGGTCCTATTTGGAACCTGTAGGATTTTCTTTTACATTTGCCGTTTACGGGTGTGAGTGCCTGCGGGTTTGTAGCGATTTGTGATTTTAGAGATTATAAGGTTTTGCGAGCTATGATTTTCGGCCTGTAACCCGCAAAAAGAGTTACCATAGATACTGATTAGAAAGCCTATTTCTCGCAGTTATAGCTGATCACTTAGAGAGAAAAGCGTCATCAAGCCTAGGAATGAGGTGTAGTTATGATACAAGTTTCAAAATTGCAGTTGTTAATTATGCTAAAACCACAAGCAACAGAGAGGCTGGAAAAAAATATGGATTGGACGAATCTAATGTGCGATATTGGGTTGCTTCAGAGCAGATATTGAAAAATGCAGTTTCAACAAGAAAATATTTCAGGGGACCAAAACTTGGCAAATATCCAGAACTTGAAGCTAGGGTCTTTTCCTACGTGCAAGATATGAGAAAACATAGGATGCTTGTTTCACAAGAAGTAATCCAACTAAAGGCCTTGGAAATTGCAAGAACCTTAAAAATACAGAAGAGGGTAATTCCATGCGAGTATTGGTTGTTGCCGTCAATTGATGAGGAGCAATGGCCTCGTTCTTCGACGAAGCACTTCATTGGCACAGAAACTGCCAGCAGATTTTGAGGAGAAACTGACTAATGTCAGTTACACTTCTGTGCCAATGAATTATCACTTCATGGTCAAAAATATCATCAAGGTCCATCATCAAGGGGTTAAAAAAATGTTGGGTGTTAAATGCACTGGATGGTAGCGAGGACAACTTACTATGGGAGGAAAGTGAATAAAACATTGAAAGTGATGAAGTGAATACTGGTAGCAAAGTCAGTAGTTGCAACAGTGATGACTATGAATAGGCTAATTACAGCAAAATGTGTTACCTGACCTAAGAAAAAAGATTGCTTGTTGCCTTACCTTACTTGTTACCTTATGTTTGATGTTACCTTACCTTATTCTTGATGTTAATATTGATAACTTGCCTAAGGAGGCATAATGTTTTCCAAATACTAGATATATGGTATACGGTAAAATAAAATCACTATTTTATTCCCTGAATCTAATTGACTTTTGTCTATTTCTCTCCAATTTTAAGGGTGCACTTATTCCACAGGTGCGGCTTATATTCGGGCCAATATGGTATATAGATAGATAGATACTAGCGACTTGCCCGTCAAAAATGACGGCAATAAAATTTGAAGCCTCACAATGCCACACTATGCCAGGCTCTCCCCTCCTTTAACTTGCAGGTCTCACGCTTATTGCTGACCTCTTTAAACCCTGTAACTTTCGTGCCTCACGATGAGCGCCTTCCGGTAACTTTTAACATAGCGTGAGGACAACTAGTAATTACAACTATATATAGGATATATGATAAAAGTTTGCATACGCTTGGCATATTGGTATTTTAATGAAAACATGAGTGAGCAGGCAAAACACATTTATTTTATTTCTATGGGATTCAATTTCAACTGTAGGTTATCACAGAATGGCACAATCATAAAACAAAACAACACAACAAAGAAAAAATGAAATTACCCTGTTCAAAAGTTTACATACCCTTAGTTCTTAATACTGTGTATTGCCCACTTTAGCATAAATGACCGCGTGCAGTATTTTGTAATAGTTGTCTATGAGGAACCTAATTCTTGCAGGAGGTATAGCTGCCCATTCGTCTTGGCAAAAGGCCTCCAGGTCTTGCAAAACCTTTGGTCGTCTTGCAAGAACCACACGTTTGAGATCTCCCCAGAGTGGCTCGATGATATTAAGGTCAGGAGATTTGGCTTGTGCTTAGGGTCATTGTCATGCTGGAAAGTACAAGAGTGTCCCATGCAGAAGAATGCAAATTGTCTGCCAGTATTTAATAACATGCTGCCATCTTGTCATCAATTTCACAAGATTCACTGTGCCTTTACAGATCACCCCCCACCGACCAAAAAACATCAGTGAGCCACCACCATGCTTCACAGTGGGGATGGTATTCATTTCACTGTATGCCTTGTTGACCCATTTCCAAACATAGCGCTTACGGTTGTGACCATAAAGCTCTATTTTGGTCTTGTCACTTCAAATTACAGTGTGCCAGAAGCTGTGAGGTGTGTCAAGGAGTTGTCGGGCATATTGTAACTGGGCTTTTTTTTGGCATTGGGCAGTAAAGGCTTCTTTCTGGCAACTCGACCAGGTAGCTCATTTTGGTTCAAGTTTCGTCGTATTGTGCACCTTGAAACAACCACACTGGCGTTTTCCAGAGCATCCTGTATTTCTCCAGAGGTTACCTGTGGGTGTGTCTTTGTATTCTAAACAATTCTTCTAGCAGTTGTGGCTGAAATCATTTTTCGTCTAACTGACCTTGGCTTGGTATCAAGAGATCCCTGAATATTACACTTCTTAATAAGTGATTGAACAGTACTGATTGGCATTTTCAAGGCTTTGGATATCTTTTTATATCCTTTTCCATTTTTATGAATGTCCATTACCTTCTTACACAGTTCTTTTGACAGTTCTTTTCAGGGTCTCATGGCTCAGTATCTTGCCTGCTCAGTGCATCCACGTGGGAGCTAACAAACTCATTGACTATTTATAAACAGACACTAATTGCAATTTGAAAAGACACAAGTGTGGGAAATGAACCTCTTTATTTGCTATTTCAACTTCTGTGTGTCACTTTGTGTGTCTTTAACAAGGCCAAACATTCAAAGTTATGTGAACTTTTGATCAGGGGCATTTGGGGGATGTCTGTTATGATAAAAAAATGAGCCAAACAAGCTAGTATAATAAATTGCTTCATATGATCACTATCTTTCAATAAAAAACATTTTTTTTTGCATGATTAGTCATGCCAAAATTTCACAATTTCTGCCACAGTTTGCAAACTTTTGAGCACAACTGTATATATATATATATATATATATATATATATATATATATATATATATTATCATTGCTCGTTCATTTAGTCACCATTTATAGCTTACAATCTTTTATCTTTTAGTATAAAAAAACAGTTTGCGTAACTGTATTGAATTAGAAACCAAAATTATTTATAAACTCTGATCTCACCTTTAACAATTTCTGAAGCTGTCTGACAGTTACTGTTTCACAGTCATGTGCGACAACACTTGTTTTTAAAAACATCTTAATATTCTGAACATACAGAGTGAAGAGAAGTGAAGAAAAGATGTGTAGTGTACGTATTGCAAATCTGTGATTGTAAATTGCAATTGACACGTGTACAGAACAGACATGTACATCTTAAAATATAGGTATAAGGTATAGTAAATTTACTGTTTAGAAGTTTGAACTCAGATGTTGTTTGTTCGATTTAAACATAAACTGTGAGTCTGGCAGAAGACGCCAAATGCAAACTGTTTAAAATAAAAACCTTACAAATATAAATTTGGACCAACAAGGCAGCATAAAATGGGAGTGCTGTAAACAAAGCATAACTTAAATTGGATGCCTTTTTGTGCTGTAAATGGTGTCTATGGATTAGTATTATAGAGAAGAAATTGTGTGGTGTGACTGCACGTACCTGTGTGGGTAGCCAATGTCTAGTAGGACAAACAAACTCCACCCACACATGGGAGCTGTGCCATGGAGTGACCACAATTCCTGAAGGGATTGAGGCCTCACTGACTAAGAAAGATGCTTAGACCCTGTCGTAGCTCATTAGCCAATTAAAGCAAGAAACAGGGAAGTGGAAGCAACTGTTCCAAATTCTACATATGTTGTAAATAAAAGACACTATTGTTTCCTCAGTATAGCAGTATTGTTTTGCAAATACAAGTAACTAAGAGCAATCCAGCTGAATAGTTTAGCCAAATATAGTGCCGTGCTCACTCTTGCTTTTATTTATTTTTTAAATTCACATTCCAACACACTGCTCTACCAAAGCTCAATAAATGTTTGGCTTACGTAACTTTTATTAGGCTTCATAAACATGTATCTGTGAAACGCAACCACTGCTATATGTTAATATAAATCAGTTTTATCAGAAAATGTCAGTAATGTATTCTAATTACACAATTAAGCTCAGTGCAAACTACAACACTGCATCCAATTTCTTTTTTTGGTTTGATAAGTACTACACTTAATTGAAGCTTGGCATGACATGCCCGGACTAGTTTAATTTCCTTCTTTGCAAATGTTCTCAAGTTTAGTTTGAATTGGAGAGAGATTTTACAGTTTAATTTATACACATCCAGTGAATAAAATGTGTTATTGCTAAAATATGTAAAATAGAATTATTTTTTTCTTGTGATGATTTGTCATCATTGTTACAGCTTCATTGTGAAATCTCTTTAACATAACTCTGGTTGTCAAAATATGTGTCGTTACAATTTGTGTATATACATGTCTAGATTTGATTATTTTTTTTTTGCTTTAATGCAAAATGTTCCAACCTACTTTTTTGAAAGTTGAATAGTGTAGAATATTTGGTACATTCTTACATTGATTAAAATGAGGAAAATTATGGTATTGTATTTTGCCTTTAGACAATGCAGATTCACTTTCTATAAATTCAGATTTTGTAGCACATCTCAATAATAATGACAGTGCCATAAACATGCCAGTTTATGTGCCCAAAGACATGAATATATTATTATACAATGATATGATATAGACTTTCAGCCTTATTAAATTGCGATTCAGCCAATTGAATAGGGCTCTATATAGGCACAGAGCATATTTTTTTACAGACAGGCATATTTCTTCTAGCAGTTGTGGCTACAATCATTCTTGGTCTAACTGACCTTGGCTTGGTATGAAGAGATCCCTGAATATTCCACTTCTTAATAAGTGATTGTCATTTTTAAGGCTTTGGATATCTTTTTATATCCCTTTCCATTTTTATGAATGTCCATTACCTTCTTTCTCAGGTCTTTTGACAGTTCTTTTCAGCGCCTCATGGCTCAGTATCTTGCCTGCTCAGTGCATCCACGTGAGAGCTAACAATCTCATTGACTATTCATAAACAGACACTAATTGCAATTTAAAAAGACACAGGTGTGGGAAATGAACCTTTTATTTGCTATTTCAACTTCTGTGTGACACTTTGTGTGTCTGTAACAAGGCCAAACATTCAAGGTTATGTGAACTTTTGATCAGGACCATTTGGGGGATGTCTGTTATCATTATGATTAAAAAATGAGCCAAACAAGCTGGCATAATAAATGGCTTCATATGATCACTATCCTTTAATAAAATACTTTTTTTTTTTTGCATGATTAGTCATGCCAAAGGCCAGGGTTTGCAAACTTTTTAGCACAACAACAAGACGTTTTTAGTTAGTGAACTTCTATCCAAAAGCAAGGTCTTCACTAACTAAAAACGTCTGTAAAAAAATATGCTATGTGCTTATATAGAGCCCTATTCAATTGGTGGAATTGTAATTTAATAAGGCTGTTTGTCTCTAAAGGACCACTATGTTTAGATGTTTTAAATATCTTGAAGAACTACATTTGACAGTATGAATAAAAATAGAATTTTAGAGGAAAATAAAGTAATACCTGCTGCTATGGGATCTCCAATTTTGGCACACCTTCCTTAGAAAGCAAGATAGGATAAGATAATAAAAGAAATGGATCCATGCAGTAATGAATAAAGATAAAAAATGAAAGGATGTATTTATATTATTTTTACTTCCTAAAAACATTTTTCCCATTATCAATTTTAGTTATTGAAAGAACCAAGTGGAAAAACAATTATTACCACAGTGGTTATTAAAGAAGCACCATGAAAATACTTTCAAAAGAATAACAGTTTTATGCAATTAAACTGAGTGGTGGCCCAAAAATATGCATGTATTTCTTATATGAATACTATTTTCACAACAGATAATATAAAAAGGGAACTTCAATGACTCATTAAGCATGTATCTGACTCAGAATTGTGAAAAAGAAATTCATTTTTTTTCTTTGCTTTTTAACTTGTATTTGTCTTCTTTAAAAGTAGGAGGAGCATATTAATATAACACAAAGAGAAGCAGTTTAATATGGGTCCATGCTCATCAATTTGGGTGATGGACATTTTGTCATCTTAGTTTTGAATATATGGCAAAAGGTGCAGTTAAAAAAGGACAACCTAATAGATGTGCAGCCACACTCTCACTGATTATCATGTCAGTACAAAGCCATAAAATGGAAGATTGCTGATGTTTGTTTCTAGAAGCTGAGGGACAGAATGAGTATTTTAACATGTAATATAGATATGAGTAAAAGAAAATGAAAGGGACTTTATGTACCCATTACCTCACACTGTAAATCTTTTTTCCAAATTCTTGAAGAGGAAGCTATCAGAAGGGTTAGTCAAAGTAACTGTTGAAATGTTGAGGTGTAGGGGGTAAGGGTTTTTTCCACTGCTAGACCCACATGAGCAGGAACAAAGGAGCAGCCGAAATTCAAGGTACATTCACATAGGTGTTGAATTAATAATTCCTGCCCTTCAGTCTGTAAAACAATTGGGATCCCCCTATTTGTTTCTCTACTGGTAATGTGCTGTAAAATAAGTTTTCAAAGTGGTGCTCACTACTTACCATAATTTGTTAAATAATAAGCATTATAATTGCCTTAATATGAGCCTACGTCTTTATCCATTACAGTTCAGATCCACAGTCACATATTCCAGCATTAGAAGCAGGTGTGTGACGTTTCCAGCACAATATTGCTTAACTCCATTTGTAGGTAGTGAATATGATTAAGGCAGAATGAGCAAGAGCTGTGTCAGTGTTCCTATTTATATTAAGCAGGCAGAGTGATGTTCACTGAGTACATTGTGATGTAGGCAGAGGTCCATTGGCGGCTCAAATAGCATCAATGCAAATAGAGGGAATGTGCTTAAACTACACACTCACATTTCCACTGTTGCAAATGAAAAGGCAGCTCCTGGAAACAGCATGGGGACGGGGCTTTTCACCATGCGTAGTGCCGGGGAGCAATTGGTGGGATTAAATGCAAGGCGTGGAGTCTAAGGGTTAATAAAACACTTATTTTCCTTTCCTGTGAGTTGTCAGGCAGGAGCACATGCAAATACATCCCCCAGCATGACTTCCCCTGTAGTGTCAGCTTTGGTGCATCAGAGTTTAGTGCATTTTGAAATACAGTGTGCATAAGCTTAAAAGGAGCCATGTAATAAATGGTTGTTGGATTAATTAGAGTGATCGGGAATGTCCCTGTGAATGTCCCCGTCCAGTTTTCCAAGAATTCTGGAAATAAGTTTATTAACTTATTTTTTATATATTCAAATGGAATCACTAATGTACTATTTATTATATATATATATATATATATATATATATATATATATATATATATACATATATATATATTATATATATATATATATATATATATATATATATATATATATATATATATAAATAACGGGCAATGTGTTGAATCCGGGCATTGTGTAGAATGCCTGTGCAATGTGTATAATCTTTGATTCTTTCAACTTGGTCATTCTGTACAATGTCCTGGCAATGTGTATAATGTTTTATATTATATTTTGTCAATGCCCGGGCAATGTGTATAATGTTTTATATGATATTTTGTCAATGCCCGGGCAATGTGTATAATGTTTTATATTATATTTTGCCATTAGCAAATGTGTATAATGTTTCATATTATATTTTGTCATTATCAGATTATGTTGGATTTAAGGGAAGGCAAAGAATATAATCATCCTCCGACGTGGAGTAACTCAACGGCACTTAGTCGACAGCGGAGCCATCACTATGTTCGGAGCGGGCACTCGTCGCCCCCAGCTCGACGTGCCCTCCTCTCATAGCACAAGGCCTCTTTTGTCAGTGTGCCTTATATATATTTGAGCTGTTTTGGTAACTAAAAAACAGATAAAGAATATTGGTTTATGTTAACTGTTTTATTCATTAAAAGTTATATGACACGTCGGAGAATTAATATATTCTTTGTGTTCCCTTCAATTCAGCGCTAATTTGATAATGACAAAATATAACATAAAACATTCTACACATTTGATAATGACAAAATATAATATAAAACATTATTGTACTGAATGACCAAGTGAAAAGAATAAAAGATTATACACATTGCCAAGGGATTCTGCACAATGCCCGGATTTAACACATTGATATATACTGTGCCTTGCAAAAGTATTCACCCCCTTGGCATTTTTCGTGTTTCTTGCCTCACAACCTGGAATTAACATGGATTGTTTGAGGATTTGCATCATTTAATTTAGAGAACATGCCCACAACTTCGAAGATGTGTTTTTTTTTTTTATTGTGAAGCAAACAACAAATAGGACAAAATAACAGAAAAAGTCAATCAGCATAACTGTTCAGCCCCCTAAAGTCAATACTTTGTAGAGCCATCTTTTGCGGCAATCACAGCTCAAAGTCGCTCTGGATAAGTCTCTATGAGTTTGCCACATCTTACCACTGGGATTTTTGTCCATTCCTCCTTGCAAAGCTGCTCCAGCTCCTTCTATTTGGAAGGTTTGCGCTTGAGAACAGCAATCTTTAAGTCTGACCACAGATTTTCTACTGGATTGAGGTCTGGGCTTTGACTAGGCCATTCCAATACATTTACATGTTTCCCCTTAAACCAAAGTGTTGCTTTAGCAGCGTGCTTGGGGTCATTTTCCTGCTGGAAGGTGAACCTCCATCCTAGCCTCAAATCACGCACAGAGTGGCACAGATTTTGCTCAAGAATATCCCTGTATTTAGCACCATTCATCTTTCCCTCAACTCTGACCAGCTTCCCAGTCCCGGCTGCTGAAAAACATCCCCACAGCATGGGGATGGTGTTCTTTGGGTGATGTGATGTGTTGGGTTTGCGCCAGACATAGTATTTTCTTTGATGGACGAAAAGTTTAATTTTAGTCTCATCAGACCAGAGCACCTTCCTCCATACATTTGGGAGCCTCCCACATGCCTTTTCGCAAACTCAAAAAATGTCATTTTGTTTTTTACTGAAAGTGAAAAGGCTTTCTTCTGGCCACTCTGCAATAAAGCAAAACTCTATGGAGCGTACGGCTTATTTGTACTATGTACAGATACTGCAGTCTCTGCTGTGGAACTCTGCAGCTCCTCCAGGGTTACCTTAGGTCTCTGTGCTGCCTCTCTAATTAATGCCCTCCATGCCTGGTCCGTGAGTTTTGATGGGTGGCTGTCTCTTGGCAGGTTTGCTGTTGTGCCATGTTCTTTCCATTTGATTATGATAGATTTGATGGTGCTCCTGGGGATCATCAAAGATTTGGAATTTTTTTTATAACCTAACCCTGATTTGTACTTCTCAACAACATTGCCCCTTACTTGTTTGGAGATTTCCTTGGTCTTCATGGCAGTGTTTGATTAGTGGTGCCTCTTGCATAGGTGTTGCACCCTCTGGGGCCTATCAAAAAAGGTGTGTATACGTAATGACAGATCATGTGACACTTAGATTGCAAACAGGTTGACATCATTTCACTAATTACGTGACTTCTGAAGGTAATTGGTTGCACCAGAGCTTTTTATGGGCTTCATAACAAAGGGGGTGAATATATACACACATGCCAATTTTCTGTTTTCTATTTCTAAAAAATAGTTTCATGTA
Source organism: Discoglossus pictus (assembly GCA_027410445.1). Lineage (NCBI taxonomy): Eukaryota > Metazoa > Chordata > Amphibia > Anura > Alytidae > Discoglossus > Discoglossus pictus. The sequence goes on from CM050163.1 coordinate 486,218,584, forward strand.
TATATTTTTCTCATTTGGCTTCACCAACTTAGACTGTTGTGTTCTGATCCATCACATACAATTCAAATTAAAAAAACATTGAACTTAAGGCTGTAATGTAACCAAATAGGTGAAAAGTCAAGGGGGGTGAATACTTTTGCAAGGCAATGTATATATATATATATATATATATATATATATATATATATATATATGTATATATATATATATATATATATGAATAATCAGAGTTTTGCAGTATATAGTGATATTTAGCAATACTGATATTAGATTCCCATTGAAACACAGAAATGAAAAAAAAAGAATGTTCTGTGAAGAAGACTGAGTATAGATCAGAGTAAATAAACATTGTCGTAAATATTTGCACATCATAGGGTACCATAAAGCTGTGAGGAGACCAAGAAGCAGGCCAGAAATAAATCAGAGAAAAAAAATCATATCAGGAATATAGAGGGTTATAAGAAGTTAAGATAATACAACAAAAAAACATATTTACATTAGGTCTCGCATTTTTCGCATTAATGTGTGTTATCATATTTTTTTCAAAGGTCTTTCTTTCTTGTGCGTTTTTGACCTCTGAGTATTTTCATTTTTAGGTACTGGAGTGGTGTTTTTGTGAAAAGTGGTGTCCCACTGGGGTACAGTTCCTGTCTTCATTATGATTTTTGATGGAAAGTCTGTGAAGATTCATCTGGCTGGTTTCCCTTTCACATACAGTAAATTTACATTGGAATATGTGCATGAATATGACCCTCTGATGCTAAAGCTCTTGTTGTTATGCATGGCTGGGTCCTCTTTGCAGATGTGTTGACATAATTTGCAGTGATTTATGTTGCAAGGTTTGGTGCCATTCTCTCTGTGATGCTGTTCTTGGCTAATCTTCTGTTCACCAATGTTTGTCTCAGAATTGGTGGTTGTGTGAAAGAATGGGAGGTTAGGAAAATATATGTTTCAATTCTGCATCATCTGTTCGTTGTGGTTGTAGAGCCTTAAATATTTTGCGTATTCTTTCTAGAGATGGATGGTATGTGGCGACCAGTGGTGTACGGGGTGTTTTAATGGCAGAGGTTACTTTTTGTGAGATGCCATTGGGTTTGTAACCCTTCTGCCTGAAGGATTCAGACAGTGTTTTTAAATGTTTGTCGTGGACCCCATTGTTATGCGAAGGTATCTGATGGCTTCACTATAAATTATTGCTTGTTTGGTATGGGAGGGGTGGAAACTAGAGCTGTGAAGGTAACTACATTTGTCTGAAGGATTTCTATACACAGATGACTGAAGTTTACCATTTCTGCCTGAAGGATTCAGACAGCGTTTTTAAATGTTTGTCGTGGTCTCCAGTGCTATGCGAAGGTATCTGATGGCTTTACTATACATTATTGCTTGTTTGGTATGGGAGGGGTGGAAACTAGAGCTGTGAAGGTAACTACATTTGTCTGAAGGATTTCTATACACAGATGAGTGAAGTTTACCATTTGTGATGAATATGGTAGTGTCCAAAAGTTCACCTGTTCTCTGAGGTTTTTCTCTCTCTCTGTCCATATGATGAACAGATCATCTATATAATGGTAGTATCTGTAAGGTTTGTGGACATGTGTGGACAGGAATCTCTGTTCCAGGTCGGCCATAAATAGATTAGCATATTGTGGTGCTATTTTGATTGTGATCCCCATTATGTGCAGGTAAACCTGTTCGTTGAAGGTGAAGTAGTTGTGGGTCAGGATGTATTCTAGTAGTTTGGCATTGGTAGCAGATATATAGTTATATCTATGGTTCTGGCCGTGTTGAGAGGAACCTGGGGGATGCATCACTACCATCTTGGTGAGGGATGTTGCTATAAAGAAATTCAACATTCATGGTCACAAGTAGTATGTTAGCAGGTAGGTCCTCAATTGGCTAAGTTTGTTAAGAAAGTCAGTGGTGTCCTGTATATAGCTGCAGGTGTTTGTAACTAGTGGCTTAAGAATATTTTCAACTACCTACTTGCCCGTCAAAAATGACAGCATTAAAATTTAAAGGCTGTCAATGCTGTTTGCCACACAATGTGAGTATCTTTGGCGCTCATTGCGAGCCCCTCATCTCGTGGCTCACAATGATCACCTTCGGAGCTCATTGCGAACCTCTCCCCCTGTCTACTTTACGGGCCTCGTGATGAGTACCTTCACAGCTAATTGCAGGCCTTGGCAACCGGAAACTTATCACCTTCGGCACTCATCAAGAGCCTTTACCCAGTCTCTGACCCCCGTGTCTGTTTCCCCCTCTCTTCCTGTCCTGTGTCTTTTGTTTTTCCCTGTTATTATTATTATTATTATTATTATTTATTTATTATTATCCTTTATTTATAATGCTCCAACATATTTTGCAGTGCTATACAGGGGTTAGGTACAAGTATAAACAATTACCCCACAATAAAAATAATGGAAGACCCTGTTATTGATCTTCCAATCAGATATACACAGTGCTTTCCCTAAAGCACCTAAAAAGATTGAAACTTGCAAACTTACATTCTAAAGGGTATGGGTGAGGTACAGGAGAGTGATAGGCTTTTTTTGAATACATGTGTTTTTAAAGAGATTTTGAACGATTTGAGGCAGGAAGATAGTCTGATGGGGCGAGGTAAGGAGTTCCAAGAATAGGGACAGCACGAGAAAAGTCTTGAAAAGTCGGGAGTGAGAGGAGGTGATGAGAGAGGAGGAGAGAAGAGGGTCATCAGTAGAGCAAAGAGGTGTCTCTTTTCCCTATGTCTTCTTTTCCCTATGTCTCTTTTCATCCGTCTCTCAGCCCTGTGTCTCTTTCCGCCCTCTCCCCCCTCTCCCTCCCCTGTGTCTTTCTCCTCTGTGTCTGTGCTGCAGTTTTGCATGGCTCACGATGAGTGCCGTTGCTTGCATGGTTCGGTTATTTGCTTTGTGATCGCGTTTACTGTCTTGCTGGCTTCAGTGTAATTTTTTCTGCCTTTAGCCTCGTTTTCAACCATTTACGTTTTTTCCGACGCCATTTTTTTTTCTCGGACAAATGCCAAATATGCCTCAAATTAACTTGCAACCTCACTCACAGGCTCCCCTGTGCTGTGTGTGAGTGTGTAATTTTTTTTGTAAATTATTTGGCTTTTTTTGGCTGTATTTCGAGTTACACGCTTGAAAAAGTTTTGACCATTAAATTAGTAAACTTGTGCCTCGAGACCAGTGGCAAAGTGCTCAATATTTTGGCGGTGATTGCTGCCATTGACATGAGAGCCTTCTGTGTTCATGTCTTTTTCAAAGTCCAGGGGGCCTTGCGATGAGCTCCTTCGGCGCTCATTGCAGCCTAACTACCGTGGGCCTGCGGCGCTCATTGCAAGCACTGCAATGAGCGTCTTCTGCACTCATTGCAGCCCAACATCTGCAGGCATAACTCCCGCGGGCCTCGTTACATTTGTTATGCTATGTTAGATTTTCAGCTTTTAAAGACCCCTCTAGATAGATAGTTCGCATATATAGTTGTTATATTGCAAGTTTGTTGGTAACGCTATGCTAAAAGATACAAGCTTGCGCATGTGCAATGAGCGGCGAAGGCGCTTATCACGAGGCTTGCACGACTTGGCTGCAATGAACGCCGACGGAACTCATTTTAGTCCTCGCGATTAGCGCTGCAGGCACCACGTTACTGCAATGAGCGCCAAAGGCGCTCATTGCAGCCAAGTCGTGCAAGCCTCGTGATAAGCGCCTTTGCCGCTCATTGCATGTGCGCAAGCCTGTATCTTTTAGCCTCGCTATTGTGGCCTTTCAGGGTCCCTCTAAGGGTCCTCTATCCGTCATAGTTGGCATTTGCCTGAGGAGGCTCCACCGATGGAGGATGGAAACAGATTGAAGGCGCACATGGCGATGCCCAAGGCCGTAGGACTAGATTAACCGCCGAAATTTTTTCAAGCACGAAACTCGGAAACTATCAAAATACCACCAAACAAATGCAAATTAATAAAAAAAAAAAACTTACAGTTGTAAACTAATTTTAGGCTCAATTGGCGTTTTTCTGAGATTGAAAATCTGCTAAGCAATGGAAAAAATGGCGCCTGTAAAGACGTACTGTATATTTTTTCAAAAAGACTCAAAATAACGCCAAAGCCAGTAGCACTTAGCCCATCAACGCGAGCCCCACAAGACTTATAAAATACAAGCAAAGGCGCTCATCGCGAGCCACACAGAGACAGAGACAGAGAGGAGAAAGACACAGGGGAGGGAGAGGTGGAGAGTGTGGAAAGAGACACAGGGGGAGAGAGGGGAGAAAAGAAACAGAAGAGAAGGAAATTAGGGGGGGGGGGGAATACAGGGCAGGGAGAGGGGGAGAGAGGGGGAAATGGACACATCGAAGGGAGAGGGGGAAATTGACACAGGGGTCAGAGAGTGGTCAGAGGTTCACAATGAGCACCGAAGGCATTCATTGCGGACCATCGCGATGAGCGCCAAAGGCGATCATTGAGAACACCATAAAGTAGATGGTGGGAGAGGCTCACAATTGCACCAAAGGCGCTCAATGCGAGGTGGGAGAGCCTTGCATTGTGTGGAAAACAGCATTGCCAGGCTTCAAATTTTATTGCCGTAATTTTAGACGGGCAAGTCGCTAGTAGATAGATAGTCATCAAAAAGTCATAAGTGAGGAAAGTCATTAGGAAAGTCATAGGAAAGTCATAAGTGAGGAAAGAACTTTTCCAATAATAACCAGGAATAAAATACATCATTGCTTGCTTTCATAATAATAATAATCACATTATTATTATTATTATTATCGTTATTTATATTGCAGCAACATATTCCGTAGCGCTGTACAGGGGTTGAGTACATAGTAGAAAACAAATTAAACCTTGTAAAGAATGGAGGGCCCTGTTTTTAGCATAAAATCAAATGTACATAGAGCTTGTTTCCAAGGCACTGACACAAGATTGAAAACTTGCAAATGTACAATCTAAGGGATATAGTTCTCAGCAGTGCGACCTTGCCAAAATCCGTTTGTAGTGCAATGTTAAAACTGCAAAGTGAGGGCCGGGGGTTGTGGCCAGACAAGGAGCGTTGAAGCGCTCCTTGCACTGGTGGAGATGATCGCCATAGGCGCTCATCCCTATGACCCTGTAGGACTTAGGCAGGGAGCGCCAAAGGCGCTCACTTTTCTGGTGGAGATGAGCGCCGGAGGCTCTAATCCCTATGACCCCGCACGACTTGCGTATCATACCTACAACCTGAGGAACTACACATCAACACAAAACTCAAATACACACTTCACACTGCGCGATCCATAGCACTTTGAAAAAAATTGCGTTGTGCATCATACCTACAACCCGAGGAACTACACATCATCACAAAACTCAAATACACAATTCAAACTGCGAGACCCGTAGCACTTTGAAAAAATCGACTATAAAAAATTACAGCCCGTAACAATTTCAAAAGGAAACCACCACTAAAAATAGGAGTCGCAAAAAAAAAGAACTTAACAACCGTGACTGTCATAGCATCTTGCTTATATAATATAAAGTTAAGGCAGTCACATAGGAGACAAATGGTTAAGTTCTATTATGTGGATATGGCCCCAGATGAAACAAGAGATATTGTAACCAGGATCTCTCTTAGAATTTTTAGTCATCAAAGAAGATTGTAAAACTTAGATAAGATTCTAGATCCTGTAATCTGGGGCAGGGACAGCAAATACCAGATGGAAATATCAAACAAGTATTAGCAATAGGACACCGCCTGCCGAAGAGGGGTTGGGTAACTGTAGTAAAGTAAGGGCTATGTGTTTTTTTATTGCTTTTGGGGAAAATGTGTCTGAAGGGTTAATACAGTTTTCAGTTGCTCCTGGAAATACATAGTGTATGGAGTGCTTCCTTAAGTTATTTTCTAGCTGTATTCCTGCTGCTTCAAAAAGGCAGAGGTTACTGGGCAGTGTGTGGCTAAGGTCCTGCTGACTTACAGAGGGGATTCCAAACAAACTCAAACGACGATACTGCGGGGTACTGTCGACTCTACTAAGCCTTCCCAAGCCCCATAAGAATAGCACATCGTCACAGATCTCATGAACGAATAGAGGAAATCATACATTGGGGAAGGGGGTGATCAACAGAATTTGGACAGTAAGGTTCAAGATAGCCAGCACAAATAAGGGAACAAGTCTTACATCCCTTCCTTTTGAAGGGTAGCTCACATGAAACATATATAAAGTAGGAATTGTATGTTTTGCCTAGCCTGAGTACAGCAATGAAGTATTCGTTCTTCATAAGTTTCACCTTTAAAAAAGATATTCAGTAAACCTGTAGAGATAGATAGTAAGTTTAAAGGGAATAGGAAGTTAGTAAATAAGTTATACACTGTCTTTTTATATAATATTTATCTACATATATATGCTCTTTAAATTGTATTAAATATATATAAATTGTATTATCACTTTTTTAATTATCTTTGCTGTATTATCTGAAACGTGGTGGATTGGTTGATGAACTAGCATTGCAACAAAAGGGTCTCCATATTCCATACTGAAAGTGGTGCCTCTCACTAAGCTTTGAAACCACCAAGTTTGAAACCAATCCATCTCCAATTTGCTAGATTAAGTCCATTTTGATTGTAAATAGCATGCAATTTTCCTTCCAAAACTCCTAATTTTACATTTATCTGTGTTAAATCTCATCTGCCATTTGTTGCCCTTGCTTCCAGCTCATAAAAGTACATTTGGGCAAAATGTAATTAGCAGTTACTTTTATTTTTCTCAGGTCCTTTGTGAAATTGTAGTTAGTACTGTTCTTTTCTCCTCCAGTTTGGTGGTATATTACTAATAAATAGATAAGAAAAGCTTCACAATATTTTTTCCAATTTAAAAACAATTACAAATCAGCTGTTTTGCAAAGCTATTACGTTAGTCAAAGAAAACTTATAGTTGAATTTTGAACAGTAAGAGCTACATGTCTTAGAACTTGTGAAAGGCAACATAATACATTGTGCACATTTTATAATAAATATATAATACTAAAGTATCTGTTTTAATATTTGTTAAAAATATGAAACTAATTTGTCTATTTGTTAACAGTTATTTATTTGCTGTTATATATGTCTTATTTTGTTTGATAATTTATTTAATGTATATTTCTTCATTTTTGCAATAAAAACTAAATGTAATATTAAATTATCAGTAAATTGGTTATAACAGTCAGAAACCTTGCTTATCCAAAAAGACATTAAACAAATTTTCCAGCACTATCTTAACTTCCCTTAACTTTGGAAACCATGAAAACCAGAAACAAATGTGCTTATGAAAAACTGAGACAGATGACCACATCCTCTGGGCAACAATGCACTGTTGGTTTCAAGACTTCATTTGCATGAATAATTATTTCTAAGCATTATGTCAGAGCCATTTGAACTCTGTTAAATTTATAATGAGGGATTTGAACAGAGAGAGCCTTTTTGCACATTACACTACTAAGCGTTCACTACCGTTGTTCTATTTTCAGATATGTATATGTAAAAGCTTCAAAACTGCAACTTATATATACTGGTTAGACGTTGGTATGTGGTTATATGCATGGGATAACTAAAGATTGTTTGATAATATGCTTAATTAGGTTGTTAAAACAAATATATTACAACAAAGAAGGGAGGAGAAAACCATCCACTCCAGAGAAAAGCTGAGTACTGGGTATATTAATGATAAGACAGTTTAAAAGTGTAATCTCATTGCAATAGTATACATATAGTAATAAGAGGTGATGTGAATTATTACTAATTCCACCACCATGAAATTGTGATGCCACCATTTTCAATAAAATCATATGAATTCATATTTTTTGGGGTCTGTTTCATATACATTTCTTTGAATACATATGGTGTAGCCTAATTACTTCCTAGACTAATTCCTTCCTTATAATTATTCTGAAAAAATAGTGCAATATTTTGTACCAGCCAAGTCCATTAGTAAGAAACTCATTTTATTTTGCATGTTCTAATAAAATTAAACCAAAAACAAATATGTAATTACATTTAAATATATAGGCGCAATGGTATAAAAAACATTGCAATTTCGTCTTCTCTGAACAGTGTTTCTGTTGATTCGTGCTGTTGCTTACTGATGCCTTTCATGAGTTTTTGTTTCACTAGCCCTATGCTCTTTCTCCATCCTGTTTCTCTTTATCTTCCGATTCCAAATGTTTGACTTCCTCATGCTACATATCTATCCCACTGTGAAGAAAGTGACACCAGGAAGAGGTGGGGGAAAAGCCTGAAGCAACATGGTTTAATGTCTTTGTTCACAATGGCTTCAGATCCATATGGTGTGCCCTGCAAGTGTGAAAAATAAATAAATACAGCTACTCAGTTTGAATTATTCAACATGTTTCATACCATATTGTAAAGTACTGTAGCTTACCACAGCATATATATGTACTATTCATGGGTCAGTCAAGATAGAGGTATACGCAAACATTTTTATACTTTTAATATTTGACCTGATTTATTTATCTTTTATGTATTTTTTTTTTATTAATGAATACTGCTATTCTGAATTAATTTGTACCCACTGTTTATTGCATGAGTACAGTATTTAACTGCATTCCTGGTTTCTGTGACCCAAAAGGATAGAATAAGTGAGAAATGCCAAGAGAAATATAATATTTGATTTGTATTTTATTGCTTTTGCTATTAACTAAGCATTGACAGTTTTTTTATTTACTGTTTTTTTTTAGATAATTGGGTTCGATTAAGGATTTCCCTGATATTGTTACAATTCAGTGGCATGTTGATGAATTCAAAAGAAACGATTTAACACTCCACTCCGAAATTAAGGAAACTATTTTGCAAACAGAGGTGTAGCAAAGGCCCATGTAGCCTCTGGCATTTAGGAGAATCTTACACATATGAGAATAAAACAAAATACCAAAGTAGAGTTCTATGAACATGAAAACTCACTCTGAGAGCAACCTCTTTTAGCTCACTTGTGCCCTTCACAGGGAGAAATATCCTGTAGTACATAAGTGTGGTCCCACTCACTAGAGTGGTCCAGCCCCGGAATACCAGGCAATTCTACCCTGAACAGTAAAAACAGCAAACCCCAAACGTACGTTTCGGCCTTCATTGGGCCTCGTCAGTGAGGTGTAGCTGATATCTCCCTAAGGCACAGTGAGCATGAGGTCCACGTCTGATGTACCCTATCACCCTTAGGGAGACTTAACCCCAAGGGTATTTTAAATAAACAAAATACCAAAATAGAGGTGCTAAATCAGAGAACGAACTAACCTTATTAGATTAGTTCTATGGACATGATAACCCACTCTGAGAGCAACCTCTTTTAGCTCACTTGTGCCCTTCACAGGGAGAGATATCCTGTAGCATATCAGTCTGGTCCCACTCACTAGAGTGGTCCAGCCCCAAAATTCCAGGAAATTCTACCCTGAACAGGAGAAACAGCAAACCCAGATGTATATTTCAGCCTTTATTGGGCCTCGTCAGTGAGGTGTAGCTGGTATCTCCCTAAGGCACAGTGAGCAAGGGGTCCAGGTCTGATGTACCCTATCACCCTTAGGTGATATGAGAATATACTGCATAGTTTGGAGGTATTCAGATTCTTTACACCTATTTGTATCTCCTTTATGTTGTATACTATAGTATGCGTATGGGTGGTGGTGAGTCTTATTTGTGAGTATTCAGGGTGAACTATTATTTTGACATACAGTGTATATCATATTGGGGGTGATATAACAGCAATTAAAATATCCTGGTTCCTGAATACGCCTTACATTTTGGTGTTAGATATAAGCTGGAGGATATACTGATACATTCAGATTATAGTCGTGGTTAGTTTTGTGGCAAGTGTTCTTCCCACAACTGATACCCAGGCAATCTGATTGTGTACAGACAAAATATTTCTAAGTGATATTGAGGGAGAAATACAACAGAATAATATTGCAGGCTATCCTAAAACAAATAGAATGTTTCTTCAGAATTATTCTGGTAACTTAAATAATATTTATAGTGGAAAATAGTTGCATTAAATGCCCCTAAACTTTCGGAATTGCAATAATCATATAACAATGATATCAATATTTATATTAAAAAATCTTCACTTATTAATATTAGTTGGTAAGCCACTGTAGCTCATCCACTTTTGCTTTAATTCATAAAAATAATAATAAATAAATACATTTGTCTTTAGTCATATAGATTCAAACGCTGCATGCTGTTCTTATATATGTCTTCGCTCCATGTGTGTAGGTACTGGGGGAAAGTGTGTGTTTATGTGTAGAGAAGCAGTTGTGTGGTATTTTCATACTATATCCCCCCTACACACACACACACACACAGATTTTCGTTGGCTCTTACACCCATGCTTGGTGCATAAGTTGATAATTAACTCCTCAGTGATAACAGCATCTATTAACTGGTGCTTTGTATAATGTGGCCAATTGTATGTTTGAAATGTGTCGTCAACATCTGACTATAATTTTCTATATTTATGCATGTATTTATCTATATACTGTATATATATATATATATATATATATATATATATATATATATACTGTATATATATATATATATATATATATATATATATATATTTATAAGTTGTTAAACATGTAACTTACGTGGGTACATCCCAGAGTAATCTTTAAAAATAATGTTTAAATATTAAGAGTACATAAGTAGCAAAACAGGCTTACTAGTAAAGGGATTAACATATGCCAATTAAATAAAAAATAGAATTTCATGAGACAGATGCAAATAGATTCCATATGTTAACAACATTTCCACAAAGCTAGAAAAATATATACATTTCATTCTTTGTGATTAGAAATAAGTGTGCAATGCCAGATCAGACCATTGCTTTATATAATGCACCCCTTAAACCACTTAAGATCAACTAGAGCTCCATAAAAGTCTCAATATGGAGTTATCCTGCTGTCATCTTCTGGCAGCCTTTCCTTACCACTAACTACTGCAGTACCCTCCCTATAATCAGACATGAAAAGAAATGCATAGTACTTCTACATTTAAGATTCATTAAAACTTTTGAAATTATGGTATTGTTATTCTATAATTAATGGTACAGTAAAGAGAAGACGTCCACAGCAAAGTAGGCACAGTATGGCTTGTTCTACTAATTGTAGTTTAAGGTCATAATGTAAATTTAGATGTGTTTAGCTTGCAATGCAGAATAATGTAGTAGCACATAGTAGACTTGGTGCACATACATAAGTGTATAATCAGTATAAGAGAACCATGTAATTGAAAATACAGTACATGTGATATGTTGGGTGCAAACTAATACATTTCATATGTTTCTTTAAAAAAAAAAAAAAAATAACTCTAAGTTTAAAGGGACACAGTGGAGGTTCCAAATATTGTATAAATAACATTATCAGTCAAATGTTTAAAACATGACATTTTCTTACAGTAAACTTATGTTGAATTTTTTTAATTTTTACACTGTTTCTAGACAAAATAAGTTTACTTTGGTTAGTCTTTCTTCATAACTTAGCCCCTCTACTCTCCTTATTAGTTTTGTTACTATTCTCTGTGCTTTTTTTCTGCTCTAAAATTTCCTTTTTATGAAGTGGTGGCCAAAATTGTACTCCATATTCCAAATGAGGGCGTACTGGGGATTTCATATTAAATCTAATCTGTCATTTAGTTGCCCATTCTTCTAATTTATGCAAATCCCTCTAGTCCATAATTTTCTGATTGAATTACCTTGCACAACTTTGTGTCATCAGCAAAATTGGAAACAATACTTTCCAGTCCTGCTTCTTAAGGAGAGGTCCTTATACCGAACCCAGAGGAACCCCACTTAACACATTAGTCCAATTGGAGTATGTTCCATTTACCACAGCCCTTTGCTTCCTGTCTTTTAGCCAGATCTCAATCCATGAGCAGATATTTTCTGCAAAACCTGTATACCTTAGTTTGCTCAATAGTCTTCCATGTGGAACTGTACAAAAAGACTACACCCACTGAGTTACCTTGATCCAAGTTCCTACTAACCTCCTCATATAAACTATTTGATTTGTTAGACATGACCTATACCTCATAAATCCGTGTTGACTCTTACTTATAATCGTGTTCAAATGGACATATTCTTGTATACTGTCCCTAATTAACGCTTCTAAAAGCTTTCCTACTACAGATGTGAGACTTACAGATCTATAATTCCCCACATTTGCTCTTGCTCCCTTCTTAAATATAGGTATCACATCTGCTTTTCTCCAGTCATCTGGTAGCGACCCTGTGTTGAGTTAATCTTGAAAGATTAGATATAATAATTTGGCTATTACAGAACCCTGTTCCCTCAGTACCTCGGCACCTGGGGCTTTATTACATAGTTACATAGTCATTGAGGTTGAAAAAAGACTTTTAGTCCGTCAAGTTCACCCTTTTAACATCTTATCTGATCTGCAGTTTGCAGGTTACTTGTTAATTGAGCCAACCTCTTTTGAATTTCTTTATGCGTTAATTATTTGGTGAAGGTAGTGTAGCCCCAATATGTTGCAGTGTCCTAACCACTGGTACCTCCTTTGTGTATACCGACGAAAAGAACCTCTTTAGCTCATCTTCCTTTTTTGACACTAATTATCAGTCGGCATCTGTCACATTGTAATGTTCCTATAGCTTCCTTCCTGGCCTTCTTCCCATTAATATACTTAAAAATATCTTAGGTTTAGTCTTACTCTCCTTTGCAACTCATTTTTAATTTTCTATTTAAGCCAGTCTAATAGCTCTTTTGCAAGCCTTATTGATTTCCTTGTACTCACTTAAAGCAGTCTGTTACTTCTTTTTTGTATAATTGTTTTTACTGTCAAATCTGAGTTCCACTATTTTTCAGAAGCAAAATATAGTTTTTTGTATTGCTGCAAATGTACATGACCAAGTACTGTGCATTGTGATGAATCAGGAATATGTTCTTGTAAATTAAAATGTATTTATCTCATCAAGGAACCAGACATCATAAATTGGATTAGATTGCAAATGAGACTTAAGAACATTGGTATTCCCTTCAGCCATGGGTGTGTTTCTACCTATGCCCACAAGGCCCAGGCCTAGGGCAGCACATTTTTAGGGGGCAGTCTGAAGTTGTGGAAGCAATAGTATGGAATATGCACAGAGATATCTATATACAGAGATTATTTGGTCTATAAGAGTACTTATCACTTTCAGGCTAAATGTATACTTACTTTACACATACCTATACACTTATGATTTTCTATATAGGTAGATATTAAACATATGACTGGGATATAGCAAGATGAAAGGAGAAGTAGCAACTGGATCGTTGGATGGTGCACAATTCTGAACAGACCTAGGGCAGTATAAAATCTAACTATGCCCCTTTGTTCAACATTGATAGTATATAATTATGTTTTATGAAGCAAATGTATGTAACATGTTACAGACCATTGGATTCACTAAATTCACTAAAGGCTGAGGTGTTTTAAATTTAAGCAGCATACGTGAAGTATTTCACAGCCATGTACAGCTTATTAATAGCGTTATTACAAATTGACTTTTAACGTGTAGCTTAATGTAAAATAGATTGGTTGAGCAAATGTTAGACACATATGGCATTTTAATGACATGATATTTGTTCTTCATTGACAACAGCAAGAGTAGACTTCAACACATGTGAGCCCTGCCCATGCAGATGTTGAATATAGTGGGAGGAGCAAGAAGCATCTTCTCCCAAAAGCTTGCCAGATATACAGCCTTAAAGTAAATTTGTAATAATTATTTTAGAAGTCTATAAGTACCTACTAATTAATTGGAAACTAGTAGTAGTGGCATGTTCGCATGTTAAAATGTACAAATTGTGGGGATTTTTTCTTATTAAAAACTACTTGTTATTGTTACTAGTATTATCATTAATTTATATAGCTCCAACATATTCTGCAGCGTTTATTTACCATATATATTTACGCAAATATGCAGACTGATATGAGTATGTTCCATATTGTTTTTAAAATATAATGATACTAAATTTAGTTATAGATGTGGAATTGCAATAATGTGTATTTCGTGCTTTGTAATACTCTTTTAAAACTGCGTTGAACTTTTTTGCAGAAAAAGGGGTTAATCTTTTGCATTTTGGGACCTACAGTTTCATCTTTGCAGTGATAAAGGAAGGCAGGAAAATAAAATGACACAGTTGAATGAACTGTAAGGAAATAAAGTGCACAATGTGTGATAATGCCATGACTTTGTGTTATTACACAGTTCTGGGCTGAAAAGATATGGCTTGATGGGTAATTTGTCATGCTGTGCAATAGAGAACAACGGTAGAGAGACTTCAGACGGAAGAAAATTACACAAATAGTAGGGTGGAAAGGTATAATTGAAGATGGCAAAGGGCTGAATGAAAGACATTTAAAATTACTGTACTGACTATGACCTGCTAAATGCACTTGGGTGTGGAATCTTGGCCTCACAAGAAGTTGCATTAAATGACTGTGGGCTGTAACACTACAAGGGAAAATGTCAATCTTCTAAGACTCTTTAAAGAACGAGAAAAACAGTTTGTAGTTCAGCTGAGCTAATTCAGATTGTGCTTTCAGGGAACATAATTAACTAAAAATACTGTATGTGATGACCCCTAAAATTGTTTAGAAAAGGGAACTGACTACCAGTTTTTATAAATATTTTTTTTATTCTGAGAACCTTTGAGTTTTGTCAACACCCCTTCAATCAGTTTAAGCTAAAACTGAGCATAATGCAAAGTAAAGGAATGTGCATCAAAGCCATTGCAAGCTCTTTACAACATGATATAATGAAAAACTGAATATTAGTAAGGGGCTGTGTAAATACTGCAGAAATATCAGTCATATATGTGTTTGCTTATAATTAAAATTATAGGTGTTGCCACCTCGCAATGCCAGAGATTTAAGATCATACCTAGGACTATGATGCACGATTGGCAAGCCTTGGTTCTATTTGTTCAACTGTTACAGGACCACTGTAGCCACCAAAAAAAGATACCATCATTGTGAAGTATTTAAAAAACCACCACCATTACCAGCACTGTAAGCTATTACTTATTGAGAGCCGGGGCATGAGAAGCGTGTGTTTTTTATCTATCAATGGAGGGAGTGTTGAGGGAAGAGGTAGAGGTGAAAATAATTTTTCAGGTGATTGGATCTCATCAAATTTAATATAAGCGCTCTTCACCAGAATGTTCTTGGAAGCAGGTAATTTGCATCAATAAAGGCAAGCCCTGCTCTCCAAAAAAGTAAAAGCTCCTTCACACACAACCTTAAACAAAATATCATGGTTGCCTCTGGGGTTCAACAAAGTCAACATTATGTTCTGATTAAAAACTGGCTTTATGATTTTTTCTTGTCTAATCATTTCAAACAAATACACATTTTTTTTTTCATTGTACAGTGGTCTTTCAATGTTTCACTCAAAATGAACTTGGTGTCACCACTGCTTTCACCTTATGTGTTTTTACCATGCCTAGTGGACAGAAAAGAACTACAAAATAGTTTGTTATACTTATAGATTTAATAGACTGTGCAACCACCTTTTTTGGATTATGATGTTTTGATTATGAAAAGTATTTATGTATTCATTTATTAATAAACAGCTAGCTATATAGAGATACCAGTGGTTCGCCTTCAGATGGTGCAGAGAGGAAATCATGTTGCTATAAAGATTGGTATAGTAATCAGTATAACATAATAACATTATCTTAAAATAGATATGACAATTACATATACCAGGACAGCAGATCCAGACTGAATCAGCTGCAGTCTGTGTGATAAAAATATCAGGGTGTTCCTGCAACTTTCTGACTAATAATAAGTATTGCGGAAAACAGAGGTTTTCAAGTAATTCATAAAGGGCTTCAGGTCACAAAACAGTCAGGAAAATAGCCCTCAGCATATGCCCTTAATTGTGTTTTACAACATTATCAGGGCACTAATTGAAATCAGTAAACTTTGGGGAACCAATAACTGAGGAACCCTACCTTCTGCATGTACTATCTTTTGTTATGACCCCCTCTGTGCTAGTGCCACAAAGTCTCCATGTAATGCACCTACACAGTTATACAACACATCCATTCCCCTCTTTTCATCCCTTGCAAATATTTTACAAGCCTAATGCCCTGGGTTTCTGGTTCCAAAACCTGGTCAGTTCAGCCAGTTCGCATATGCCTTTAATGAATTGGTATCCAGTACCTCCAATGTCCACCTAATAGTTCCCCGTGTAAGGAAAATATCCCATGGGTAGAATTTTGGGGGGGAGATCCACCTCTTTGGGCAGCAGGCTGAACGCCCCTAGGCAAAGCAATATTAGAGTTTTTTGCTTACTGATAGGATTAACAAATGATTTTATTTCTGTAACTTCTTAAAATATTTTGGTTGATTTTTATTGTACTGTTAAATTTAGGCGTACATTTATATTGTAACCATATTTTCCAATAATTATAGTCCTTTATTAGAATTACACACACATCCCTCAACAGGAACAGGTTTACCAGCTAGACTTTAACTGCTGGATCCATCTCTGTATCTCTGGAATACTGTGTTTGCTGATGCTCTGATTTCAACAGACCATACGCATTGCCATGAACTTCACCGCTACAATATTGTATTGTGAAACCGTAAGGTTATAATGACAGGCTCCAGCATACTAATCTCCCATTCAACCTATCGACACTATGTAGCCAGCAGAAATAATTATTATGATTGGCTACAAATGTAAATTCCAACACAATTAAAAAAGCATTATTTTTAATATATGTAATAGGATTCTCATCTCCTTTATAGTTCACTTAGCTGAGGAAAGTCCCATAGGTGGAAGCATCTGTCTGGACAAGGAAATGCTTTGTTCATTCCAGCATGTCAAGGATTGGCTGAGTGCTGAGACTTTGGAGAAGATGCAACATCACAGACAGGAGTCCAGGTTACCATTTGGGATGAGTAGTGATGTCCCGAACAGTTCGCCGGAGAACTATTCGCAGCTATTTTCGCATGTTCGCGTCCGCCGCGAACGGCGAACACATGCGCTTTTCGGTTCGCCCCCTATACTTTATCATTGAGGAAACTTTGAACATCATTTATTTTATTTTATAATTTTTTTTTGTGTAATCTATGCCAGCCTGCCAGCGTGTGTGTCTGACAGGCTAACACCTAACAGCTTTTATTGTGCTTATTTTCACTACTCATACCTGGTGGTTTAACATACATTGAAAACAACCATTTTTTTCCTGTAATCTAATTTCAGTTGCCTGCCTGTGTCAGGCTCACAGCTTATATTGTGCTCAGTGACATAAAACAACACTTTTTTGACTGTAATAGATTGAATAGCAATTGCCTGCCTACAGGCGTGTGTGTGAAGCCTATTGCATCTACTCTGCCAACTTTTGCCAGTGCCCAGTGACACTCATATCTGGTGGCACCTTAGATTGCACGCGCAGTGCCACAAATTTGAAGTGGGAGGACCGACCAAGCATCTTTTCCATCTCCCACTTCCAAAAATACATGCCATATACACGTCCCCTGATAGTGGACGTAGCAGGGATTAAACCGATAGGAATAGTACTACATATTAACAGTACACACCTTATAATAACGCAGACAGAGGCAACGCGTATAATCTTCCATGCTGTGCAGTGGAAGCCCCAGACTCTGACCTGTGTATAATCTTCCATGCTGGGCAGTGGAAGCCCCCAGACTCTGACCTGTGTATAATCTTCCATGCTGTGCAGTGGAAGCCCCCAGACTCTGACCTGTGTATAATCTTCCATGCTGTGCAGTGGAAGCCCCCAGACTCTGACCTGTGTATAATCTTCCATGCTGTGCAGTGGAAGCCCCCAGACTCTGACCTGTGTATAATCTTCCATGCTGGGCAGTGGAAGCCCCCAGACTCTGACCTGTGTATAATCTTCCATGCTGTGCAGTGGAAGCCCCCAGACTCTGACCTGTGTATAATCATCCATGCTGTGCAGTGGAAGCCCCCAGACTCTGACCTGTGTATAATCTTCCATGCTGTGCAGTGGAAGCCCCCAGACTCTGACCTGTGTATAATCTTCCATGCTGGGCAGTGGAAGCCCCCAGACTTTGACCTGTGTATAATCTTCCATGCTGGGCAGTGGAAGCCCCCAGACTCTGACCTGTGTATAATCTTCCATGCTGGGCAGTGGAAGCCCCCAGACTCTGGGAGTCTGAAGACGAGGGGTCAGAGGAGGAAGGTGGCTTTGAGGAGGTGGAAGACCAAACACAGCAGGCGTCCCAGGGGGCTTGTTGTCACCTTTCGGGGACCCTTGGCTGCTGGGTGGAGGAAGAGACCTTCAATGACATCAGTGAGGACAAAGAACGGGACATGGCTAGCTTTGTATCCAACCTTGTGCAAATGGGGAGTTTGCGGTTGTGCAAAGGCACTGTTTGCGGTTGTTTGCAGTGCATTAAACAGGGAGATTGGTCTGTTACTGTGAAGCGGGTGTAACCCTTACACTACCTGATTGATACAACATCATACCTGATGTTTTAAAGCATGTTATTCCAAACAATTTAGGAATGTGAGGTGATTTATACCCTTTATGGCTTAAAACCAGACTCTGCATCAACTATGTAATTTTCCGTGGGAGTTTTGCCATGGATCCCCCTCCAGCATGCCACAGTCCAGGTGTTAGTCCCCTTGAAACAACTTTCCCATCACTATTGTGGCCAGAAAGAGTCCCTGTGGGTTTTGAAATTCGCCTGCCCATTGAAGTCTATGGCGGTTCGCCGGGTTCGCCCGTTCACGAACATTTGATGGAAGTTTGGGTCCGCTGTTCGCGAACTGAAAATTTGATGTTCGCAACATCACTAGGGATGAGGCTTTTTTTTATCAGATCAGTTAACGGTTTGGGCCAGATTTACACTAATATCCTGCAACATGCAGATCTTACTTTGCTGCCTCACAGCCTATGCCACAAATACTTGACCCTGGCAAGATCCATTGGGCATAAAAATAAATAAACACACTGAAACAGCGTTTCTTGGGAAAATTACGGGCCACAGCTTTATTAAAGCAACCATAAACCAATAACCAATTAACATAATTAACATTGTTACATCACAGCTCAAATAACATCCCGGAGGAGGAGCCCGGCCCGGTCAGTAACCTCACGCCCCGGGCCTGCGCCCAGAGCCTACCAGTGCTTTACTAAGCACGCCCATGAGGCAGGGCAATGCCCACTTAAGCCCGTGGGCTAGGTGCCTCACCTCCCGCCAACCAAAGACATTCCTATTTGCATCCTAACTTAGGATTCACAGAATCCTCACCCTTCAACTCTTTTCCACCCCCTTTTTTTTTTTTAAACCAAGCTTAAGCTTTCTGAACTTTGCTCAACCAGCCTCGCCCTCTAGACATACCTTACTTCCTTATCTGCTACTTTCCTATCTGACCACCAATTCAAGGGAGGGCGGGAGGGAATCAGCTCAATGGCCGGCGCGGACTTAGGAGGAAGCACGCGAAACAGGCTTAAGTCCCTCCTCCTCCTCTCAACCAATCAGCATCGGCCAGCCTACGCCGGGTCACGCAGCGCTGCGTCAGACCCGGCGTGCCTGGGCTGCCTCCGCGCCGGCCATTACTTCTGCCATAACCTATTCAAATGTTCTTGTCTAATTGTATGCAATATTAATATCAATATCACAGTAATTTGTCTCAGGTGTTCATCCTACAAACTATTGAAAATGGCTATATCATCCAGATAAACTCTGGTAGGCCTTGTAGTAACTGGTCTACTAGAAGAGGGGAAGAGAAGGGCTAGAACAGGAATTAAAGTAAAATAAAGGGAAAGAGAATAGCAGAGAAGAGTGGAGGGACAGAGAATATGCTGTTAAAAAAGAGGTAGAAAGAGATAGAAATAATGAAACGAACACAGGAACCCTAACAAGTTTGTTTCTTCTTAAAGAGAACTATCTTTATATTGTTCTCCCTGTTTTTCTCTATAAGCATTAGTGAGATGTGCTGCTATTGTATAGCACAGTGTGTCCATTTGTGACTGATTCTACTTGTAAGAGGGGGACAGGGGGGATTTTAAAAAATCTGCTTGATTTTGAAATGACGGTCCCATTAATAAAACAATTTGGAGAGAGTGGTTGAGAGAGAAAACTGCAGCATGGGGTACAGGGAGTAAAGTAAGACAAAGAGAAGGAGAGGGGGGATATATCTGGGCTTTATTTCCCTAACTCTGGTTTTGAATTATTGAAAGCAATGTCAATACATTTATTTATAGAGATGCATGGACCAGTAACCATTTGTGTCACCATTCCAGATTTGCTTTATAACTTACATTTTTGGATCATTCACTAACATGTGCAATGCATTTGAAATAACATTTGTTTCTCTGTTATGTTTGGCTCTGAAAGAAATTCTCTGCAAAGCAGGGCTGTTGATTGCAACTAATAGCTTTAATATCTACTACTTAACTCATATGATTACTCACTTAACCTTGTGTGGACCTATACCAGCACAGATTTAAATCTATGTATGACATAATCATTCAAACCAAATGCAAATAAAACAGCACAAGGCAAAGAGAAATGAATACATTTTTCATGGTTCTATATTCCAGTCACATTTGCAAACTCTACATTTCCAAACCTTAGTTTAACTATTATTTAAATACAACACATATATCAAAAGGAAATTATGTTTTGTAAAATGAAAAACTGTAGTTTCAAAGACACTATGACATGGATCTCTGATACTCATAATTCAAAGAAAGCTGTGCTTTTCAATTAAACTTTTTGATATAAGTCCCTGGCAGTCAGTAACATTTTTTTATTTGTAAAAGCCACCTTAGGAAATTAATTGCTAAAGGTTAAAATTAACTCAACCTCCACTATAATTGCTGATCAAAGATTTGTACACCAATCATATGACATTAAGAGGGCATGAGGCCTCTTTGCAAGCTAATGTTTAATCCTACTGAGACGTGCATTAAAATATATCACCTTTACTTTTTCTCTGTTTCACACCTAACATTGTAGCACTTTTTATGTATTCAGAGAACAAAGGCACATGTAGTCAGGGGTGTAGGAGCCAGAATAATTCTGGGGGGGATAAAGCTCTTTGTATACACAGGCGGTAAAAGAGAGTATATATAGATACATCCAAGCATAGAAAAATCTGGGGGGGATTTGTCCCCCCCATACCCCCACTTTCGACACCCATGTATGTAGTATGTGCTCTTCATTCATTAAATCTTGTTGTCTGTTTCATGGTCTACATGGTTGCTTAGAAAATCTCAACTTTCTAATGCTTACCAGTTCTCTTGTACTAAATAGTCCCTGTGTAGGTTAAACCTTGGGTCTCTAAAAAGAGATCATAGTATAAGATATATGCACTTAGTACACATGAGGATGTTATGAAACAGGCGGCCCAGTACACCAGTGTTGGGCATCAGGCGGCCCAGGAGCCACATGTGACCCTTCAGCACTTCTGATGCTGCTCCCAACCTGTTCTCGAGTGGGAGATTTTTGATATTTGAAAAATACTCTGTTATTTTGTTATTATTAATATATATCAAACTTAATTTAAATAAGCATAAAATTGTTCAATCGCTCCGACTATAAACCAGTTTTACATACCATGATTCCATAAGTTTTCAATTTTTAATTTTTCAAAATGATGTCAAGTAACCATACTTATCAGTCCAGAATAACCTTAGAAACCCTTTGTATGATTCATATGATACATATGCAATGCATTTGTCATAACGGTTGCTTTGCTGTTATGTCGGCTGTGGAATAATTTCAGTGAAAAGGAAGGCTGTTGATTGCAACAAATAGTCTTAATATCTACTAATTAACTCAGAATACCAAGTCCTCCAATCATTCTAAACATATTCAAAGAGTTAAATCACACAACAAACTTGAAATTAATGTATCTTTAGATATCTATCACAGCCACATTAGCAAATTCTAAATACTCATGCTTAGTTTAGCTAGTATCTAAGTAACTCAAATATATCAAACTAGAAACTTGCCCGTCAAAAATTACGGCAATAACATTTTAAGCCTGGCACTGCTGTTTGCCACACAATCTGAGCACCTTCGGCACTCATTGCATGCCTCACAATGAGCGCCTTCGGCGCCTCAAAAATGACGGCACTAAAATTTGAAGACTGGCATTGCAAGGCCCCCCCCCCCAACCTGCCTGCCTCGTGATGAGAGCCTCTCCCACTTCTTCTTCCTCCCTGTGTCTCTTTCCCCTTCCCCTGTGTCTCTTTTTACTCCCCTCTCCCTCCCCTGTGTCTCTTCCACCCTCACTCTCCTGTGTCTCCCCCCTCTCATGTGTCTCCCTCTCATCTGTCTCTTTGCCCCCTCTCCCTCCCCTGTGTCTCTTCCCCCTGTGTATCTTACCCCCCTCTCCCTCCCCTGTGTCTCTTCTCCCACCTCTCCCTCCCCTGTGTCTCTTCCCCCTCTCCCTCCCCTGTGTCTCTTCCCCCCTGTGTCTCTTCCCCATCCTCTCCCTCCCCTGTGTATCTCCCCCTCCTCTCCCTCCCCTGTGTCTCTTCCACCCTCCTCTGTGTCTCTCCCCTGTGTGTCTCCCCCTCCTCCCCTGTGTCTCTCCATCCTCCTCCCCTGTGTCTCTCCCCCATTCCTCTGTGTCCCTTTTCCCCCCCTCTGACTTCCCTGTGTCTCTATCCCCCTCATCTTACGCCTCTGTGTCTCTCCCTCTCCTCTACCTCCCCTATGTCTCTCCCCCTCCTCTCCCTCCTCTGTGTGTCTCCCCCCTCCTCTCACCCCCCTGTGTCTCTCCCCCCTCTCCCTCCCCTGTGTCTCCTTGTTCCTCTCACTCCCCTGTGTCTTTTCCCCCAAGGCCACCTGCTCGTGTGGTTGTGCGCCTATTCGTGCGCGTGCGCACAGCCGCCCGCTCTAGCGATCAATAGTAGTTGTCAAACTGCTATTTGTCCAAGCGTGACTACGAATCACAGTTTGACAACTATTATATGTGATATGTGATAAAAGTGGTATTCAATAAACTGAAAATCGACACTTTCAAAAACACTATCACTTGGATTGCTAGTACTTATAGTGCAATGAAAGTCTTAGTTTTACATTTTGATAAAGTGCATGGGAATCAGTAATGTTTTTATTTATGTTTTATTTATGAAACCCATCTCCAAAGCTTCATAGCTAAAGATTGAATTCAACTTTCCATTACAGTTGGTGATCAAAGTGTTTTACACCAATTGTTTTATATTAGAAGGAGTGTGGTGGCTTTTTGCATTACATTTTCTGTTTAAAGCTTTGCAGCTGGACATTTAAAGGTTTCATTTTTACTTTATATATAGCATTATGTTGTTTGATAAAAGTAGAGGAAGATGTAGCCTCTGTGTTTTGAAGACATTAAATCATTTAAAATGATGGCCTACATGGAATTTTCCAATAATTTCCCCATGCCAGTTTCTCTGTACTAGACAGATATGCTTGGATTAAACATGGATTAAACAGATGTCTCTGAAAAGAGATCATAGCATTTTATGTATATAGTCAGTATACATGGGGGCTTCCTATTTTTCAATTTCCCATCCAGTGTGTATGCATTGAACATAACTGCTGTGAAATAAGAGAATGATCATGTCTACAAGAGTTGTGTTCACTGATTTTTGGTCATCAGAACACCTGGTTGTATCGGAGATTGAAGCATATTGTCATAACATTGTATTGATGCAGCATTCAAGTATTATAATCAATTTGGCACATCCATTACAATATGAATGTTTATGAGGTCTCATTCAGTGTCTAATAAGTTTATTGGAGTGTTGAGTCCAACAAAATGCTAATGGAATGTAAGGAGGTAACGAGGTGGAGCTTCCACACGGGATGGTATGTTTATGCCATAGGACCTTCATATACTGTGGACTAGTTGTTTCCCTCTGCACCAATCTGAGGCTTGTTCAACTGAGCACTGGTCTGGAAATTAGATAAGTATTACACATATATGCTCCTTGCTCTTGGAGCTACTTATGGCATCCAGACGTCAGTGCTAAGTTGTTTGTTTTTTTTCTTGTTTTTTTTTCAATTTCTTTAACTTTGTCTCATTATTGCACACAAGAAGCATATCTGAAACGTATACAGTTTTTTAATTTATATTAAACTTAATTTATATAAACATACTTATGTACTATCATTCCCACTGAAAATCATTGAAATGATTCTTAAAGATTTATTTATTGACCAAAATGTTCTGTATTTAAAAGTTTTCAAAAAACCCTTATTTAAAGTATTCACAAAAGGATGTTTATGCATTAAATTAAATATATAATATAAGACAGGAATTTTGCTCTTTAAATATTATGGTCATACCAGTCCACCGACAGAATAACAATCTTTGTTCTCTAATGACATCTCTTGTAAGAGCTTAAGCCGAGTCAAACAGGGTAATGAATAATCTGAAAATAAGTGGTATTTGTGTGTAATCATATGTACAGTTTGTACAGTAAGTGACAAATTATTCACTTTGTGGCAACATCTGTACGTTTTATTTCCGGACCTATTTTTTTCTAATAATTTTCTATTTGTGAATTCTAATAACTGTTAATTGATGTATATAGTGATAGGGACAAATGAAAGAAGAGTGTAATGTATTAATATAGCCACCAGACCTTTGTGAAATATCCTCTCACAAGCCATGAGTCCTTTATGATCTGAACAAAACTCAAGAAAGATAATACCTACTAGTGTTTCATTATCTCAACAGTAACCACAGTAGTGAGGCTTTTTCAAGAAAGAGAAGTATTAGGACGCAGGGATTATGTTCTGAACCAGAGTCAGGGAAAGAAAGATCACATAGTTTTATTATAGAACAGAATGTCGATGGACTATATAAGACCATTGGTTCTTTTTTTGCCACCAACTTCTGTAATAATTGATTGAATGTTTGAAGTAAATGCACAACTTGTACTTCTTTTCTAAGCATTTTGTTTATGCATTATATGGGAGGAGTTTATTGCAGTGACTGCCATGACATTTATAGTGATATTAAATATATGAAGTTCATCACAAGCTTGATTGTCACTTGACCGCCACTGAGGAGGAGAAGGACGTTTCTATTTTCCCACCCACCAAATCACACTGAACCCTTCTTTTGTGAGAGTAGATGCCCTCTAGCAAAAGGGTCTTACATATAGGAAAGGGTCCAGTGATCACTTGAACACTTCCTTTTTTTACTGTGGCTCTAAAATAGAGCTCATTCTCCCATCCTAACTGATATAAGCATGAGTTCACTAATACAATTGGGCAGTATGCTAATTTAATAGAGGGGTCTCATATATATATATATATATATATATATATATATATATATGTTCATAAGATTTAAGCAAGAGAACCTCAAATAATTGGTCATGCGCTAATATAACTATTAGATGACAATAATACTAATGGCGATCACTCATGAATTATAACTTTGTCCTTTGTTTCAATAGTAGAATAGCTTTTTTATTTTTTATTTTTTTTTGGGTGGGATATGTATAATAATCATTCATTGTATGTCATATTCCTGGTGTATTATATAATTATTTCTTTTTCAGGGGTTTATAGACACAATAATACTCAAGCCAAACTGTTCACTAGAAGGTTTAATTAGGAAGTTTTCCCATTCATGAGAAATCTACATTAGTACAGAAATCAGCCATAATTTACAATGTTTATAGTGTTCACACAGGTGTATATTGTCCTGTAGAATAAAGATAACTGGTTCCTGCACCATTGATGTTTTATTCACATCCCTTAGTGTGGAGAAAGTTAATGATCCCTCATGTTATTTCACCTATATTTGTAATAAATCTATTTGATTCTGTAGTTTATCTGATTTTTGTAAATAATGTATATTTAGTAAAACAAGTCCAGAATACAGTGTTCTCTCTTTTGAGAAAAAATAAAATCCACTCCTTCATTATATCTCCCCTTGTCGAATGTAACTCACCATTTGTTGGCTTCCCCATAATCCATCTGTATCAATCCATAATTAATGTCTTCACTATTCATCTGCCACACTAAGCTCTCTGTGAGTGAATCCACAGCCTCCAAAATAATGTTTACAGTCTTGACTTCTTCTCTTGCCTCCAAATACCCCACAACTACCCCATTTGCTTTGCATATGACTTATTTCCTCTTTTATTGTTACCTATCATTCCAGTCTTCTCAGCCTTGTAACTTCTTGCCTCACTCTCTCAAACTACCTCCTTGTTTCAATATCACTAAAAAAGCATCTGTTCATATAAACCAAATCACTTACATCCGTAACATACAAACATTGGGGTAACTAGTGAATTGTTACCGTATCTAACTTCACATATTTCTGCATATCATAGAATGTGTCATGTACTATTTGAATTTTTCTGTTAATGTAAAAGTCCAAAGTCCAACAAAAACAAAGCTTTTCAAAGATATTATTTTGCATTTGTAATGTAGTTAAAAAGGATTGAATCCCTCACATCCACTTCAGTGGGCATACAAAATACCAGGTCATCTGACTCTTACATTCCCAATATAAGAGTGAGGGTGTAAGCTAACACATTCCATGTTCCCACGCATAATCTATAACGAGTCTATCAAGTGGCCATACAGTATGTGCAAGTCTTTTCACAGCTACTGTATAAAGAAACTAAGAATTGGTAGAGACTGTATTTTGTAATACTTATTGTGACAATGCTCTTATCAAAAATAGCACAGAACTTTATTCAGACAACATGTTTTGTAAAACAGGATAAAAACAGTTTTTTTGTACTGCTAAATATCTTGATACTAAATAAACCCACTCAAATGAAACGTACCGTTTAATATTCTTAGTTTTTTAAGAAAACATTTTTCACACTTTTCATCAAAAACACAAAGTGCTGGCAAATTATGTATGCATTTGTTGGTGTTTATGTAAAACAGTACCAGTGAAAGCCTAGGCAGAGCTTTGCTGCTATATTACTAGGTACAGTGGATATAAAAAGTCTACACACCCCTGTTGAAATGTCAGGTTTCTATGCTGTAAAAAAATGAGACAATGATAAATCATTTCAGAACTGTTTCCACCTTATGAAGAAAAACATCCAAGCCAGGCTACATTTTGCAAAAAACACATCTGAAGTCTCCCAGAAGCATGTGGGAAAAGGTGTTATGGTCTGATGAAACCAAGGTTGAACTTTTTGGCCATAATTCCAAAAGATATGTTTGGCGCAAAAACAACACTGCACATCACCAAAAGAACACCATACCCAATGTGAAGCATGGTGGTGGCAGCATCATGCTTTGGGGCTGGAACTGGAGCCTTAGTTAAGATAGAGGGAATTATGAACAGTTCCAAATACCAGTGAATATTGGCACAAAACCTTCAGGCTTCTGCTAGAAAGCTGAACATGAAGAGGAACTTCATCTTTCAGCATGACAACGACTCAAAGCATACATCCAAATCAACAAAGGAATGGCTTCACCAGAAGAAGATTAAAGTTTTGGATTGGGCCAGCCAGAGCCCAGACCTGAATCTGATTGAAAATCTGTGGGGTGATCTGAAGAGGGCTGTGCACAGGAGATGCCCTCGCAATCTGACAGATTTGGAGTGTTTTGGCAAAGAAGAGTGGGCAAATCTTGCCAAGTCAAAATGTGCCATGCTGATAGACTCATACCCAAAAAGACTGAGTGCTGTAATAAAATCAAAAGGTGCTTCAACAAAGTATTAGTTTAAGGGTGTGCATACTTATGCAACCATATTATTTTATTTTTATATTTTTTCTTCCCTCTACCTAAAAGATTTCATTTTGTTTTTCATTTGAGTTGTACAGCTTATAGGTCACATTAAAGGTGGAAAAAGTTCTGAAATTATTTTTCTTTGTCTAATTTTTTTACAGCACAGAAACCTGACATTTTAACAGGGGTGTGTAGATTTTTTTATATCCACTGTAGGTTTATATTCCCTTAATTATAGCTTTTACGGTATATATAAATACACATAGCAATAGAAGGCAAATCACAGGTTTAATATCTATCTCCTAACGTCATTCAACATTAATAACAAGTTTGGTATTATAGTAAAAGCTACAGGATTCATACCATGTTTTGTATTATAATAAAAGCCGCAGCTTAACTTGATGCATGGCTTCTTTTATGACTTATGGACTCATTATTTTTATATATATATATATATATATATATATATATATATATATATATATATATATGTAGGGTTGAGTCACATTATTATGACCACCATCTACTTTTGACGTCAGCAGCGCGTAGCCAATGCACATGTTGTGAGCTGGCTTTGGTGGGTAACTGTGTTGGATTTGAGCAATCTATCCTAAAATCTGACACAATGGGGGTGCTATATTCTTCATAGCAATAGTTCTGAGGAATCCAGGCTTCTCTGAGGTATTTTTCAGGACTAACGGGGCTGAAAAGTACCCATAGACTTTTTGGGCACTCGAAAAGCAAGCTTCAGTGAGATTGAATATTGTTACAGGAGGAGGTTATAGTGATTTTAAAAATAGTTATAGTACAGGTAGTCGGGTTTACCATATTAGAGACATTCAAGCACTCAGATGGCATTTCTCGGAGGGTAGATTTACTTATGTGACAGTAGTTCTTGGCAGTTATTTACAAATGAAGTCCACTCAATTATTTTGTTCTGGGAGCCTGGAAAATGTTGGCAAGGCTTACTGCCACACAAGGACTTCATTATCATAGGGAAGTCTAAGTGGCAAACCTCACTGCATTTGAGTGGCAAAGGTCAACGGGGCTCATATTTATTAATCATCGTATTTTGGTAAAGTTTGGTCATTGAATTGTTAGATGTTGAAAAGAAGCATGGTGGCCCTTTTCCTTTTTTTTCTTCCAATACACATGCAAATAACATAATAGTAAAACAATATAAATGCACAGTGTTAAATTAAAAACACAGTGGGGGCATTAATAAGCACTTTTTCTGTGATGAGGTGAGAAGAGTTGAAATAACATGAGAAGGGCTTTTGTTACCATAGGGAATAGCACATAGTAAATCAGAAAATAATGTGAGATAGACTAGAGATGCTTAGTAACCCCATCCTTTAGAAACAAATACATGCTGTTTATCAGTGTGATTCCGGTAAAAGTGTACTATGTTATTTCTTAAATATTCAATATTGTTCCCAAGGTGTCTTGTGCATGGTATTTATAAAGTGGACTGTGGTACTTAAAACTGAAAACTGTCCAGTGTTAGCAATCTACTTTCAAGCATATATCCCTGACAGCAAATTAATTCAAAATATACCTACATCAATGTGAACAAGAAACAATTTCTTATAAATCCACACAACTTTTCAACAGAGCCTACTCAAGTTGATGTAGTGTCCTGGGTGATGAATAAGATATAGCCATCATATAAGTTACAAGTACAGCAAAATGGAACCCCTGCCTGAGTTGCATGGGAAATCAAAAAAAGTGTTAGTGTTATTAATGTGATTATACAAAGATACTTTAAAAATAGCATTACGGGTTCTAAGATCCTTATTTAATTTGACCCACTATATTCAATAACTTTGTTTTGCATTTGGAATATAGATGGTTTGATCACATATTGGAGATAACACTCACAACTAAACTGTGAAAATCTTTAAGGTACAGTAAGTAAGAACAGCTGAAGTTCAAGGAATGAACACTTGATTAAACACCAGTATCCTTGTCTTAAATAATCCTGAGTAGTAAGACAGCTGTAAGACAATGCTTACTTCAGCTGTTCTTTAAATCACACCCTTTAATGTTCATATATTAGTTTTATACCATCAAGCAATACATTTCATAAAATCAAAAGCAAACACAGTATTATATTATATATAAGAATATTTAATATGTTGAAAACCTAAAACACTGGGACCGCTAACATCAGAATTAGTTCAAGTGTAAATTTGACATGATGAATTTAACTCATTTATTGATGAAAATTATTTTGTGTTCTTGTAAAACTGATCATATATGTATGACAACTCCTAGAAAAGGAACAATTGTCAAACTAAAACACAATTTTCAAATATAACACAATGGGGAAAATTCACTGAGCATCTCAAGTGCATCTCACATCATTCCTTGATTATTTGTACTGGAAAAACTGACCTTAGCCAAAATAAAAAGTCACAAGTCCCTTTGGAATGAGTCTGATCAACAATAGGAAGTGTGCTCTGCTGGGGAGACTTGCCTTTCAATAGGAATGTAAAGGACAAAAGGTTTTAAGCTAATTTTAATAAATGCTTGAAGAAAGGTCTTACACGTCTTACCATGAACGGTGAAAAATTAGATTTTTCTTATAATTCTGGCTAAAAGTAAATAATAGTACCACAAGTGCTAGTGTTGTGCTCAATAATATTGTGTTGGGAGTAACCAGTAATATTGTTGGTTTTGTTTATTTGTTCAATCGTGTCCATGACCCTATGGACATCAGCACATCAGGCACATCTATGGTTATGTCTCTGACTGTGCTTATCAATAAGGTTATCTTATAGGTTATAGTAAAGATACTGGAGTGGATTGCTAGTTCCTCCTACAGCAGACCACAATTTGTCTGACCTCTCTGTTATGAACTGTCCATGCTGGGTGACCGTACATGGTATAGCTCACAGCTTCATTGAAGTACACAAGCCCCTTTATCATGACAAGATAGTGATCCAGAAAAGGAATCAATAATATACTGGGGCCCAAAAATAAATATAAGGTCAATCATTATAAACAAAATGAGAAGGTATCCTTACCCCCTACAATATATATGTTTTTTTTTGCTGTATTAATTTTCAAATTAAATGTCACTTTTATAACATTGTAGAATATTTTAAATTAAATGGTGGATAATTGAAACAAAAATACAAGTTTTTGTGCTTCTTTTCTCAAATACAAGTAACTAAGTAAAATAATTAATTGGGCTCTTCATATGTCTCCAGTTAAACATTATAATTTATTTTCTGTCCTGACCTCTTTCATGATACAGGGACAATGCATCAGTTAGCCTTGTAAATCTGTTTACATTCTTTTTTTCACATAATTTTGAATATAAAAACAGCTAAGCAAAAAACAGAAAAAAGCGCTTACTGGGGCATTAGATCACGATTCTTCCCTAACTTGATTCAGTTCACTAGTCATGCAAAGGCAGATCAAAACACTGTTTTTTAATAAAATTCTATATTAATTTACTGCTATTTTTGCAACTTTTATTTCCATATTGATTCCACTATGTCCTACCTAATTTTCCCTCCAGTTTTAATTCCTTTCCAACTTCCAAACCCTATTTCATTCCCTTTAGTCCATGTCCATTTTTTTCTTTTTTTCAGTTTATATTACAACTTCATTCCATTAACCAATTAGTTCACACCCTCTTCATTCCTTTACACTTACTTTTTTTGTAAATGATACTACATCTTCTTTCTATCTTCATGACCTTAACGCCAGCACACACCCTCTAACAACAAGGTTTTAATAATTTAATAAATATGAGCTGACTAAACTATCAGCTACCCTGTACAGGACTGAATCCAATTGCTTTTGGTAATCATATCATTGTCGATGGAATAACTATTAATATAAAGCACTGCTGAACTCTGATTACATTTATATTTTGTCTGCTCTATACGTAAAGTGATATTTAATTCTGTCTATGACTGATATCCAAATCATTGTATGTATAATAATAAAAATCAAATGACTATATATAGTAATAGTCCACATTTTCAAAACTAGATCCAAATTCAAAGTACACAAAAATGGACCACACATTCTGACACAATATCAAAACCAGATGTATATATTATTTACATATATGCCTACTGGGTTTTTTGTGGGCTTACACTAACTATGGTAGGAACAAGCAAATAAAAAAAGTATAAAAGTATTCTGTAATTTCTTCTGAACAGTAAAGTGTGTTTGTGTACTTGTGCAGTGATTATTGTGCAGGTGGGAGGGGGTGGTTTTGCTTGTTTAAAGCTATATTAGTGTGTGGCATTTTGTGGTCTGTTTGCATCTGTTCTGTGATTTTTTCTAAACAGTAAAGGGTGTTTGTGTACTTGTGCAGTGATTATTGTGCAGGTTAGTAGTAAGAACCTAATATAAGCAGTGAAAGGAGTGAACTTGTGAGCTTGAGAACAGTTCTAACAAAAGGATGGAGTTCAAAGAAAATGGGTTAATTGTAGTGCAAGAAGAAAGAAGGGAGAGAAGAAATATAGAAAAAAAAGATTATTATTTTGATTTAGCTTTATACAATTTTTTTTTTTTTTTTGTAATTTGTAATTATGAGTCAGTCCAGTGGCAACCTCACTCAGTGTACATCCTGTCACATGTATGATCTGCTGGTACAGCTAATCCAGAATCCATACCTCTGTGACAATTGTGAGCATGTTGTCTATCTTGAAGCTCAAATTGGAGAACTGGAGAGGAAAATTGCAGCACTCTGTGATATTGCTCCACTGGAAAGGGAGTTGTGCTCAATGAGCACCATTTAGCTGGGCCTCGCATGGAGGGTGGAGACGCAGCTAGTGAGGAGGTCCAGGGAGGTAGCTAGGTTACAGTTACAAGGGGAATCAGGGGATCAAGAGGAGGAGGCAGGCCAGTGCTGAGTTGGCAAACACCAACAGATTTGCCAGATTGATTGAAACTGTTGGGGATGTCCATTCAGGAATGGCAGTGCCAGAGAGAGCTGCTGCCTCTAACACCTGTGAGAATAGTTCTACTGGAGGAGAGAGAGGGCAGCATAGCCAGAGCAACAGATGGGTTTTGGTGGTACCCAGATCCCAGCAATCAAACAGTTTGCTGTCTCCCAGGTGCTGAGGTCCAGGGTGTTGTGGAATGGGTAGATAAATTATTCGGATAGACAGGAAATGAACTAACGTATTGGTACATATTGGTATCAATGACAAAGTTAGTGGGACAAAACTGATGGGTAAAAATACTGAACATCAATAGACAACGTTCAAATCCTTACTAAATATACATACCTATAGTAGAAGGAGTATATCACATGCAATGTGGCTTAACAATGATTTAAAAATCATAATACTGAGTAAGGAACAGGCATTTAAATTATGCAATAAAGAGGGAACAGAAACAGCTTTACGCGAGTACAAGGAAATTAACAAGGCTTGCAAAAAGGCTATTAAACTGGCTAAAATAGAAAATGAAAAGTCAGTTGCAAAGGTGAGTAAGACTAATCCTAAAATATTTTTTAACTATATTAAACGGAAGAAGGCGAGGAAAGAAGCTATAGGAACATTACAACGTGACAGGCTGTCTGACAATTAGTGACCAGGAAAAGGCAGATGAGCTAAATAGTTTTTTTTTTTTTGGTATACACAAGGGAGGAACCAGTGGTTGAGATACGGCAACATAATGACTCTACACTACCTTCCCCAAATTATTGGTTAGCACAGGATGAAATCCAAAAGAGGTTGGAAAAAATTAATGTTAATAAAGCCCCAGGTCTAAACTTTATATATAATTGTTCAAGATTCACTCAACACAGTGTCTCTACCAGATCACTGAAGAAGAGCAGATGAAAGAAAGTAGCAAGAATAAATCCATTCAATTATAGACCTGTAAGTCGTAAGGGATAGTATACTAGAATATGTCTGTTTAAACAAGATTATAAGTAGGAGTCACCACTGATTTATGAGGGCTTTGTCATGTCAAACAAACCTAATCATTTTTTATAAGGAGGTTAATAAGAACTTGGATCAAGGCAACTCAGTGGATGTAGTCTTATTGGATTTTTTAAAGGCTTTTCATACAGTGCCACATGGAAGATTATTGTGCAAACTAAAGGATATAGGAATTGCAGTAAATATATGCTCATGGATTGAAAGCTGGCTAAACGACAGGAAGCAAAGGGTAGTTTTAAATGGAACATACTCAGATTGGACTAATGTAGTAAATGGGATAACTCAGGGTGCAGTATTAGGTCCACTCCTTTTTAACATATTTATTAAAGACTTAGAAGTAGGATTGGAAAGTATTATCTTTATTTTTGCTGATAACACTAAGTTGTTCAAGGTAATTAAATAACTAATATGTAATTAAAAAGATAATGATGCACTTTCCATCCAAGGGTATTTGAATAAATTTGAGAAATGGGTGACTAAATGGCAGATGAGATTTAATACAAATAAATGTAAAGTTGTGCATCTGGGAAGGAAAAATAGCCATGCAATTTATAATCTTAATGGAGCAAATCTAGGTGGATTTGGGAGTGCTTGTGGACAGCCACCTAGGTAATAGTGTTCAATGCCAAGCAGCATCTGGAAAGGCAAGTAAAATATTTGCATGTATTAAGAAGGGTATAGAAGCAAGGGAAGCAAATATAACTCTGCCATTCATTTGGAATATGGAGTACAACTTTGGGCACAACTTCATAAAAAGAAAATTTTAGAGCTGAAAAAAGTACAGAGAAAGTCAACAAAACTAATAAGGTGAATGGAAAGGTTAAATTATGAAGAAAGACTAACCAAAATAAACCTATTTTCTCTAGAAAAAAAGGATTCTAAGAAGCCATATGATTACCTTATATAAATATATCCAGGGTCAATACAAGGCTTTGTCAAGTGAACTGACAAGTGGGCATCCTTTGAGGTCAGAAGTAAAAAGAGTCCACCTTAAAGAAAGAAAAGGGTGCTTCATAGTAAGGGTTAATCTGTGGAATTCTCTACCAAAGGAGGTGGATTCGATAGATAACTTCAAAAAGGGGTTGGATATATTTTTAAGTAAAAAGGGCATTCAGGGAGTATTGATCCATTGAGTCTGATTGCCAGTATCTGGGGTCAGGAAATAATTTTATTCTTTCCCCCTTTTGAGACAATTGGCAATGTTTCAATGTTTTTTTTTTTTTCTGTATGCCTTCCTCTGGATCAATTAATAACTAATCTGCATATTGCAGATCAGAGGAGATCTAAAAAGGATAAACTTTTTTTTCAACCTTAATTACTCTGGCCCTCATTCAATTGCGATTTGGACAATTGAATAGGGCTCTAAATAAGCACATAGCATATTTTTTTAAAATACGTTTTTAGTTAGTGAGGACCTTGTTTTTGGATAGATGCTTACTAACTAAAAACTTCTGTAAAAAAAAAATGCTATGTGCTTATTTAGACCCCTATTCAATTGGCCAAATTGCAATTGAATGAGGGCCTATGTAATTATGTAGCTATGTAAAAGCAACAGTAAAAAGCTAAGTAAAATACAATTATGATCAAAAAAGGAAATGTTGCATTGCTTCTTTATGTTAGCTGTAGTATTATTTGATCCAAGAAGGTGGTAAAAACTCTACATATTGTCAGTTCTCAGGAGAGACTTATTCAGCATCAGAAGGGAGAACAGTTGTTCACAAATGTAAGTGATATCAAACATAAAAAAAAAATATGTCAGCACTTCTTAGCTGAGATTAGGCAACTGTTTGTCTTGCAGCAGAGGTTGACTGAGTTCTTACAGAGTATTTCTTCATTATTTTATGAGGACTGCAGTTCAGTATCTTCACGATGGACATTGGTTTAAGAAACACTGCAAATCAGTATCTTTATGACTGCACACAGGCTCCATAGAAAAATGTTTGCACATTTTAAGTGTCTCAAACTACCCATTTGAGGGTGTGAAAGATCAAAAGCTTAGATTTGGTGTAAGTTACAATTGTCACAACCCCAAGGATTTCAAGCTTGTAACCCCGTACACCGTTTACGGCTCACAAAAAGACGCCAATTGAATAGTACATTAGCTTACCGGCTCCATTACGGTCGCCCGTAACTTACAACTGCTCAGTTAAAATGAAGCTCTATGTCCTTATGCCTATAGTTTTTATTATCAATCCACATTAGATCAATACAACGACAATTGTTGTAAATATTTTCAAGACAAGCCAACTATCTAGCCTTTTTTTCATCATACCATACAATAATAGTAAAGATCCGGTAATCCTAAACCAGTTGTTCATTAATTTATTCAGATTCTAGGAGCCAGCCCCAAAATTTAGAAGTCAGAATTATTCTTATATATATTAATGGACCATTGCACAGTAAAAAAAACTAATCTTTGAAAACTTTGAATTTGACTAAGAGCATAATTAAGTAGTAAAAATGTCATACAGCTAGATTTTAGTTAGAAAAACTCCATTCATGATAATCCATGATACATTGGTGGACATTGTGTGAAAGAGAGGAGTATTTACATTTCTGGAGAGCTTTTGTTGCAGTGAATGATGCAGTAAGAGGCAATGGGCATTGTGTCTATTGTGTCTACAATTATGTTTTCAATGGCTTTCCGTTCCCTGCTACCCCACCACTCTCTTCACTGAAAGTCAAAAGACACCCCCATCATCCAGCTTTCAGAATGTGATGTAAAGAACAGAAAATGGATCTCTGTACTCTTCAAAACTTCAGATTTGCTCCAGGAAATTAATCCATGGCTTATACAACTGTTAATATTTTTAACTTGGTACAAACAAGCGCCTTTTTTCTTGAACTGCAGTGGTCCTACAGTATTGTACTTCAAGATATATATATATATATATATATATATATATATATATATATATATATATATATATATATATATATATATATAAATATATATATATATATAAATAAATATATATATATATATATATATATATATATATCCCAACCCAGGGGAAGGGGTCTTTACACCAAATAAACTCCGGCCTTCAGCTAAAGGTTCTTGAGGGGGGAAGGCTTCTCAGTGCCTGCCAGGCGGTCATATCAGGATCATCAGCAGAAGCATCAGGAGCAAAAGAACCCTGAATCAGCATAGCCGTTATGATCTGCTCTTTAGTGGGATTGAAAAAGGCAAGGAAACCAATGCTACACACATATCGAATCACGTTCTTCAGTCTCATTCTCATAGGACATGAGATGTTCAGGATACAAAGTGATTTTAGCCAAATATACTGCATTTAATACCAAACAACCTTTTAAATTACAAAAAAAAGTTAAGAACAAAAATAAATCTAGATCAAAAGTCAGATTGCCCATTACAAGTGACATATTCAAAGTTATGTTATCGTTCTTAGACACAGCACCCTTTTCAATAGATATTAATTTAATTCTTAAAGCTGCTATCTAAAAAAAGTATAATCTTTTTCAATTTACATTGCCTACATGTAACACACATTCTTAATAAATTAATTTCAAGTTGTAATCAAGTTTAATGCAATGGTGTCCCATAAAAACTACTGATTAATTAATCAATTTCATAGCAGAAAGTGATCCCCTTATAATGACAAACCTCTTTCCACATCTGTCCATAGATATTATTTGACAATAATGTAAAAAAAATCAAAAACCCGACCCAAATAGAAACTTAGGACATTCACTTAGAATTGAAGCTGCTTCAGCTGCTTCCAAACACAATACCAGTATACTTTATACAAAAAATGAAGATGCTGGAAATCACCCTGTTATTCACACTACATTCACACTATATGTCAAACCCTAGCTTTAAATTCATATTAGCCCTTGACAAAAATAATGTTCTTTCACAATCAATTACATTTTTGAATTAATTTATGTATTTTACATATTTGACCCTCCTAGCAGGCAAGCAAACCTTACAACATACTTTTGATGCCAAGACCTTATAAAGAAATGTCATCATAGCATTCTTCAGTTTTTGATTACATAGCACTGACTACAAGTAGAAGGCCTTTTGGCCTGTCTTTGTGGGAGGGGATAAGGGTTTAAACATTTTTAACTGTTTGTCAAGACTCTATGGACTACAGCATGCTGGGCACATCTATCGTTATGTCTCTGGTTACTTATAGTATGGTACTCCTTGATTTACAAATTTCATAAGCGGCCTTGTATGTGAACTCCCATGTTGTTTTTGGTATACTAAATTAGTACTATGAAGAAATAAAGCGGTTAAGTCGTTACTGGGCGCCAGGTCACAATTATTGGTCGTTGTGGCAACCTGGTACCAAGTATTTAACGAACAATTACCTAACATTAATTTATTGCTGGTTTAGTCAATGGAGCAGTTTACAAAGATGATGCGGGTTAGCACTACTCAGGTCTATTCAAAAAATCTTACAAATAGTTGCTAATGGGTTTCTCCACTCTGCAGCTTATGAAGACAGGGAGCCTCATCCAATTTAAAGGCTGCGTCTCTCGGTATATGTCTGTGGGCCTGCTGTGGGCTCGCAGTCTGCTACAAATCTGGTGCTATTCAATTGAACAAGGAAGCAAGTTACGGGTCGAGGCCTCAAGCCCGTAAACCCCTCCCACACCTGCAAGCTGTTAATGAGCTGGCATAAAAGCAGTTTCGATCCAATCATGGTATAATGTAGAGAGACAGAGAGAGATTATAAAGTTACGTTTCACCCGCCCATACACTGACTGTGTTGTAGAGTCTGACGAAGTAACACGCATGTCCCAGAGTTGGTGGTTTGAGCTGAGTGAGAGTAGGAAAGTTTTCAGAGCAGTATATTGCAGTTTTGGTATTTTATATTCATCTATTTCCAATTTTACACTTAATCTTTGATTACACATATTTACAGATTACACATAATACCAATACACATAAATTAAATTACACACATAGATACACATAGAGCTAGGTCACTACATATACACACACCCCCATCCCATCTCCCACACCCCATTCCCCGCCAGTTAATAAATACACAGGGACAGTTCAGGGAGCTAAGGATCCCCGTCCATAGTCGGGAGGACAAAGGGTCTAAAGGCAAGCACAGGGCCTTGAACTACACGCACTGTGAACACCCTGTTATCCTTACAGGGGGAGGGAAATTAGGTCAAAGGCATGGAAGGAGGTAGCGGACGCAGTAACAGCATTGGGACCAGCGGAAAGGGATGTGATGTCTGTGAAGCACCTCTTTGATGACATAAGGGCCAAGGTGAAGAAGTTAATGGCCAAGGAGGATAAGCAAGCAGCACCAAGTGGTGGCCCCCAAGTGACTGTGTGCTATAATGAGTGGGAGAGGGTGGCCAAGGACCTTCTCAGCCAGGTGCCCACCGCTGGAGCTTCAGGCCCGGTGGCCCAGCAGGATGTTGCCTCCATGTCAGGTGAATATCCCATACACCAACATGCCACCACATGTACACCACACACTACACGTGTACATGATGATCAACAAGGACACTGACATGTCAGCTCTATGGAATTAACAAGGGATAGATGGATGTGTCACTAAATCCAGGAAGCTGACAAATCACTGTAATTCGTGGGCACAACAATAGTAATCAACCAATAGACAGTCCATGTATTGGTGTGCCCACTGCAGCATATGCAGTTACAGAAAGAAGCCGGAATAAAGGTAGTGTTAGGAGCCAAGAACAATCAAGATTAAGAACCAAAGAATAGATCACATCTTGCAAATGATAGCTACTCATAGTTGCAATTAGCAGAATCATCCAGGTTCAAGGCTAGATGTCAGATAGTTAGGAATGAACACAAAACAATGTATTATTCATCATACTAATAACATATACCTTTCTTTTCTCTCTTTCAGCATCAAGGAGGTCTAAGAACTAGCTAATGGTTAGTAATGCTTGCAGAAGGAAATCGTGTGAGTTGATATATTGTTACAGTCACAGTATTTAGCAGTGTACTGTACATGCATGTTTTTTTTATTTTCCTCCTCCGCCTTTTTTTGTTTGACAACTTTTTTCAGATTTTTGTTTTGGGAACACACTGTATGTGTGAAACTGGTTTGGATTACACAGAGGTTTAAGCATCTGTATCACTGAGCAGATATAGACAAGTTGTAAGGGCTATGCACATGATTTCTTCAACTACATGTAGTGATTACTGATGATCCTTTTTTTCATCAGATTCTGGTTGCAATGGTGTAGTGATCACATGTGACCCTGGTAGGTGCTATTCATCATGCTTATTCTAGACTATGACATTACCCCCTTTAGGTATCCCCTTTTTGCCAAAACAAGCCTCTTGCCCGCCCGGGATCTGCCCACACCAAACCCATGATATTAATGCACAGTCTTGTACATTTCTGATTGTGCTCTGTGTATGAAATAAAGCTTTGTTATACCATTATCACCGTGTCAGTGGGTTTTCAATGGTAGGGTTTTTTGGAACATCCACAAACATCCCATTTGTGTCACATTCCTATATCTGTAAACTAATGAACCCTACTTACTATGTAATAGATTAATAAATAAAATAACAATAATAATATCATAAGATACCATATAATAATATATATCATATATAATAATGAAGGGTTTATACAGAAGCAAAGTCCAATTTGTGATACTGTGGAGTATCAACATTCCCCTGAAGGCCTGATAACAATATGATAGGTGATAATGTCAATTGATTGATAGCAAAACACTTAATGGAATGTCACCAGATGATGATGGGTATACATCTTGGCACATGGCCACCAGGAATGGCATGGGACTTTCCAGGATGGCAATAGCAGAGATTATCCCTGTGTGTTCGTGGCCCTTCCTGATGGGTTAGAGTAGATTAGTGTGGTGTATGTTCCCCTGGTCCCCTTGTGGATTGCTAACTGGTGGTGGTGAAGGGGCTTGTGTACCAAAATGAAACTGTGAGCTATACCATGTAGAGCCAATGTAGGTGGGCAGGTCATAGGAGAGAGATCAGAAAAATTGCAGTCCACTGGAGAAGGAACTGTCAATCCACTCCAGTATGTTTGGCATGCAAACCTTGGGGAAAAGCACAGACAAAGACATAGCTGAATGTGCTGCAGACCATAGGGTCACAGAGAGACAAGACTAAAGGACTGAACAACCAAATCTAAAATTGTCCCTCTGGTACTTGATATATGTGATGTGGCAGTGTGATTTGGCCACTTTTTGTTTTCCCAATGTAGATGTGATGAGTGAGATTTGTATTTTTATGGGTCCACATTAGAGCCTCTTTGAGTGAGAAAGGGTTAATATGGCAGCCATTTTCATGTGTTTGTGTTGCAATTTAATCAGGTAGTGTGTCTTTAACAGCATTTTGCGGCATGACTTTTCATATTGGCATATGCATGACCATTGGTATATGCATGACCTCTGGATCAAATAACAACTAATCCGCGTAGTGCAGATCAGAGGATATCTTAAAAGGTTGAACTTGATTGGCAAAAGTATTTTTTCAACCTGAATTACTATGTAACTATGTAAGGATTTCAAGCCCGTAACAAGTAGACTTTTTGCGGCTCGCAAAAAAACGCCAATTGAATAGCAACAAACCTTACGGCCTCCATTACGGGCTACTGTAAATTACAATTTCTCTCTTGAATGAGGCTCATGGTGTGCAGTGCCTCACTCATAGTGACCAATCAGTGGCAACATTCTGCAACATGCTGCTTGACAGATGGTCACTGATTAGCTAATTTGAAATAATTCACATTCTGTGTATTCATGAGATGCATGAGCTACAGAGAACAGTCCCAAACAGGTACAACTTGTATGACTTTAGGAATAAAAATACAGAGCTTATTTGCACTACTTCAAGTGCATAAAAGCAAATAGGTACAAAGGTATATTAAATTCATAGTGATATCAATAAACCTTCCATGTCACTTAAAGTTTTGCACTGATTTAAATTGAGTACTTAACTGCAAATAAATGTATCAATAATCTGTTTCTAACAATGATTAGTGGTAGTAATGTGGTAAAGTGTTAGGCTTTCCTCATTTCACTTTGTTCCTGAGGATTGCAGATAAGGTCTCAGGGACTGGAACTGGTTCCAGGATCAGATATTGAGAAACACAGCTCCGAATAACAAGAGTTATTACTGAAAGAGCAATTGTAGTGACCATTCCCACTAGGAGACGGGAGAATAGTGTTGTTATAATGTATGAAGATGAAACGCTATCCCCTCTCAGGTGTCTAAGCAGTTCTGAAACTAAAAGAGCTGAGTTGCAGGGGGAGTATAAACTACACTTGGCTGTCATTTTATGATCAGTGAAAAAAAATACATAAAAATTATGCTTAATTAAAATCCCTATTGCCCACGTAAAAGTTCTTACATTAACAAGCAGTATTCAGTAACATTACCATTCATATTCTAAAGTATTACACTATTCTAACATTAAAAAAAACATTTTAATGATATGTTACTTCATCTACTCTATATACATATGTAAATACATTTGCCTCATGTTTCTTTTATGGAGTTCATTAGCAATGATGTATTGAGTTAATAGG
The DNA here is from genome assembly GCA_027410445.1 of Discoglossus pictus. Classification (NCBI taxonomy): domain Eukaryota; kingdom Metazoa; phylum Chordata; class Amphibia; order Anura; family Alytidae; genus Discoglossus; species Discoglossus pictus. The sequence continues at coordinate 486,260,725 of CM050163.1, forward strand.
GAATTGATTAATAATCTACCTAATTATCTTCCTACCTACTAATTACATCACAATATTCATTAATTGACATTTTGCTACCATATGATAGGTACAATTTTTATGTTTATTCAGTTTCAGTGCAATTTGCTTTGAGATTAGACCACTACAAAGATAATCATATAAAATATTTTATTTTATTATTTTAGAATGAAGGTTATATTTTCATGTGCTAAATTTTAGCTGACACGTTGCAAACAACATAAATAACAGTTGATCATATTTTATTAACAAATGCACTCATTAAGAGCAGTGTTAAAATATGTTGCAGTGATTGATATATCTATTCCATATACTGGATGCCATTTTCCCTGATAAGATTACTACTGTACTCAGTCTAAATTAATGCATACTTTTGTATTGATATAAATTCTATGAGGTGAGAAGAACTGAGATTAGGTGAGAAGGGCTATTTTTACCCTTAGGAAATAGTACACAGTTGATCAGGAGATAACATGAGATGTACTTGAAATACATAGTAAATCCCCCCTCCCCACCCCCCCTAATGAATACAGGTATACCCCACATAACTCTACTTTTAACATACTACTTTTAACATTGATTCGCTATAGCTGAATGATCTGCTCTGCTTTTTTCCCCTCACCGGACCCCGTTTAACAGAATCACAGTGTTAAAAGAGACAGCAAAGGAGAGAGAGAGAAAGAGAGAGAGCATAGTGACATCTTGAGAAAGAAAGAGCCACAAGAGACCCCCAATTTCTATCTACAACATCCATAGAGAAGGTACAGAATAATTTCCTTTGTTTCTCGTAATATGATTGTTCATTTTTAATTGTGAAACAAAATCTACATTAATTGTATTTTTTGTACTGTTTTACAGACAATGATTGAGCGTAAGGAAAACAAGAGTGAATGGAAGTGCCAGAGCATACCATTGGATGTCCTAATGCAGGTACTGGACTGCTTGCAGAAAGGCGCACGCCAAGTGGACATTGGAGTCAGATTTAAAATTGCCAACCTCCACAATCCTGTATAATTAACAAGATTGGCTGTAATGTATCCAGATCACAATGGTACGAATAAAAATATCGGCAAAATGCCTTCATATACCAGATTGGAATTGAGAAATATTAATAATATAATTGAGAAATAAGAAAAAAGAACTTCCTAGATCCAATCAGATCCTAATGCCACTTGATAATAATAATCACAGATTAGATCAATCAAGAGAATGTATTTTAAAACCAAAATAATCTTTATTATTGAAAACTTAAAAAAAAAAAAAAAAATATTGTGAGTAAATAATTCCAAATCTAATTCAAAATACTAGGAAATTATAACATATATATCTCTGGCCAATTGAATATCAAATTACATTAGGTAGCAATTATGGCAGGGATTTTTTTAATTTTTTTTATTTTACAAATTAAAACAAAACATCAAAAAAATACATACAAAATACATACATCCTTACAGTAACCATTTACATCTTGGTTTCCAGAGAGGGAAAAAAGAAGAAGAAAAAATTATTACAATTCAAAAGGGAAATAAAGCATTTCCATTATTCCCCCTTTTTCCTAAAAAATAGGGTAGCCTCAGTGATCTTCTAATTAGTTTTTCTCTTGTTATGCTTTGCCATATTTCTTAACATAATCGTCCCAGGGAACCCATTTATTTATGAGGGATTTATTTCTAACATTTGTCTCATTCCAATTATGTTCTAGTTCCCTATATTTGGATCTTAAATTGAGCATTAGTCCAAAAAGGGAGCGTCGTAAGATTCCAATGTTTTATCAAAGTCCATTTTGCTATTAAAATGATATGAGAAATTAAATTATGTGGGAATATAGTCTCAAGATTAAGATGTCACATTGCGACTACAGGCTCCACATTGATATCCTTTCCCAACATTTCTGAAAGTTGTTTAGTACATTGTCTCCAGAAAGGTTTAATAATCTAACACTCTAACCACTGATGTAACAGCGTACCCTTCTTCCTACAGCCTTTCCAACACCTGAGCTGTTTGTGTTTATTGAAAGTATTCAACCTCTCTGGAAACAAGTACCACCTTTGCAATGTTTTAAAAAACATTTCCCAATACCAAACATAGCTGTTTTTTCACTAGAAGAAATGACCTATACCAAACCTCAGCCTTCCAATTCTTCCCTAAATCTTTCTCCCAGGCAAACAGTATGCTAGATTTTTCAAGTTGGTCTAGCGTATCCTTTGCCCTGGAGCATTTAGATATCAAATGTGAGTTATTGTCTAATTGAATTACTGTATATACTCGAGTATAAGCTGACCCGAGTATAAGCCGAGGCACCTATTTTACCACAAAATACTGTGAAAAATAAGGTGACTCGAGTATAAGCCGAGGGTGGGATATGTGCTGCCCCCTGTGTCCCTCTTGTGCCCTCTGTGTCCCCCTCTTGTGTGCCCTTTTCTTGTGTCCCCCCTCTCTGTCCCCTGTGTCTCTTCACCCCTCTCCCTCCCCTGTGTCTCTTCACCCTTCTCCCTTCCCTGTGTCTCTTCCCCCCTCTCCCTTCCCTGTGTCTCTTCCCCCCTCTCCCTTCCCTGTGTCTCTTCCCCCCTCCCTTATCACCCTCCTCAACCGCCCTACTCATTCTCAACCTCCCTCCTCATCCTCAACCTCCCTCCTCAACCCCCCTCCTCATACTCAACCACCTCCTCAACCCCCTCCTCATCCTCAACCCCCTTCTCAACCGCCCTCCTCAACCTCAACCCCCCGCCTCATCCGCAACCTCCATCCTCATCCTCCCTCCTCATCCTCCCTCCTCATCCTCCCTCCTCATCCTCAACCTCCTTCCTCATCCTCCCTCCTCATCCTCCCTCCTCATCCTCCACCTCCCACCTCAACCCCCCCTCATCCTCAACCCCCTCCTCAACCCCTCTCCTCATCCTCAACCCCCTCCTCAACCTCCCTCCTCATCTTCCCTCCTCATCCTCCCTCCTCATCCCCAACCTTCCTCCTCAACCCTCATGCTCAACCCCATACTCATTCTAAACCCCCTCCTCAATCTCAACCCCCCAACCTCAACCCCCCATCCTCAACCCCCCATCCTCAATCCCCCTCCTCAACCCCCATCCCCATCCTAAACCTCCCTCCTCAACCCCCCCATCTTCATCCTAAACCTCCCTCCAAAACCTCTCTCCTCAGCCCCCCTCCTCAACCTCAAGCCCCTCCTCAACCCCCATCCTCAATCCACCATCCTCAACCCCATCCTCATCCTCAACCACCCTCATCCTCATCCTCAACCCCCCCATCCTCAACCCCCCATCGTCATCGTAAACCCTTCCCATCCTCATTCTAAACCCTCTCCATCCTCATCCTAAACCCCCATCCTCATCCTAAACCCCCCATCCTCATCCCAAACCCCCTGACATCCTCATCCTAAAACCCCCTCCTCACTTTACCCCTCCTCATCCTAAACCCCCTCCTCACTTTACCCCTCTAAATTCCTCCCCCTCTCCCTTTTCCCTCACTTACCTCCCTCTGCAGCTGCTCCTTCCTGCGTCTTGACCCGGCCAATGCTAATAAAGTGGCGCGCATGTGACGTCACGTCATTAGCATATACCGGGTGCCAACGCAGGAAGGAGCGCCGTTTTGGTAAGTCGCCAATTCTATTAACCTTATTCTTTACCAACAGAGATAAATCTAAAAATGTAATTGCATATTTTAACAGTTCTATTGGTGCTCCTAATGAAGGGTAGCTTAACAAGTTCATCTTCGTTCTGTTAAGATACCAACATTTTATTAGAGAATTTATCCCTTTTGGTATGTTCAGAAATTTCAAATGTTCATATTTTGATTGCCAAATGGCAAATTTGAGAGGTATTAAATCTAACAAGACCTCTTCAATATCTTTCCAAATCTTTCTAATGTTATCTATGTTCCAGCTTAATATATGTGAGAGAATAATGCTATCATGAATATCAAGAATTTTAGAATAGGTAAGTCCTCCATTATTGAATTTCTTTGATGTTATATTAAGATTAATTCTAGCTGTCTTCCCATTTAGTAAAAAATTATCTAACATTCTTTGGAGATCTTGTAAAATATATTTTGGAACTGTTTCCGGTATGGACCTGAACACATATGAAATTTTTGGGATAATAATGATTTTTATAAAAGCAATTCTTGCCATCCATGACAACCTCACCTCCCTCCACTCCAGAAATTTCAATTGAATCTGACTAGATATTATTTTCAGATTTTCTTTCATAATTTTCGTTAGCTGTAAAGATATTTTTATTCCAAGATGAGTAATAAATCTAGAGTCCCAATTGTATGGATATATATGTTCTAGCTTTGAAATAATCACACTATTCAATCCCCTATAAATAATATCTGACTTAGCATAATTTATTCGCAGATATGATAACCTATTAAATTCATGTAAAATTGTATGTAATTTTGATAAAGTCTGTTCTGGTTCAGTCAGTGTTAATACAACATCATCCGCAAACATGAGGATCTTATACTTATCTTATACGTATTACCAATCGTCACTCCACCCATCACTCTTGAAATTCTAATTAATTCCGCCATAGGCTCCAGAACAAATAATAGCGGGGATAAGGGGCAGCCTTTACGAGTGCTGTTTTTCATAAAAAAACTTCTCACACACGTAGCTATAGCCCGAAATTGTTGTACTTGAGTTATCATATAATGTCAATATTGAATTGGAAGCAAATTCTGCCTGCCCAAATTTTAAAAGGACCAATCTAAGGAATTCCCAGCTGACTCTGTCAAATGCTTTTTCAGCATCTAATGACAGAGCAAGCATGGGAATATTGCTTTTATTTGAATAAGAAATTATATCCATCAGCCACCTAATAGTATCCGGACCTTTAATGAAACCGGATTGGTCCAAATGAATCAAGTTTGGCATCACTGAGGTCAATCTATCTGCCAAAATCTTTGAATAGATTTTTATGTCAGAATTTATAAGTGAGATTGGCCTGTAGTTTTTGTAGTCCTCCAATTTTTTACCTTGTTTTGGTATGTTTATTATTTTGGCTTCAGACATTTCTGCCAATAATTCTCCATTATTCATTATTTAATTATACATTGCAATTATAGCGGGGATTAAACATGAAACATCAAGTATACATAACCTCAATGTCAAGAAGTAAACCATCATAAATTAGAATTCATATTACAATATCATATATATAGTTGTGGATCTTGCAATGTTGGTCACGTTTGCGATGTTGGTCATGCATTTGCGGCCATCGAGAACCGAGGCACGCAGTTGCGGGGCTGCAATGAGTGCCAAAGGTCCACGGGAGTTAGGCTGGAATGAGCGGTGAGACGAGCGAGGGACGTAGCACTTTGCTGCAATGAGCACCATAGGCGCTCATTGCAGTAATTGTGACCTTTTAGCGTCCCTCTAAAGGACCTCTGGCCAGTCATACGTCCTATTTGCCCCATGATGCTACACACATGCAGGATGGAAAGAGCGGGTCTCACGATGAGCAGCAAAGGTGCTCACATTGTGTGGCAAACAGCATTAACAGCCTTTAAATTTTGTCGTCATTTTTGACGGGCAAATAGCTAGTCAATATATTAAAGTGCAAATAGTGAAAAGTGCATATGATATACCAAAAAAGTGCAGAATGCAGTATGATTCACCTATACAAATATATTTCAATAATATAGGGATTCACAATATTTAAATAAATATCAAACAAGTATATATAAAGTCACCTCTATAAGGTTTATTCAGATAATATAAAGTGCAAGATATCTGAACCATAAAATATGGCAAATACAGAAAACCAAAAAGAAAAAACCTTTAACAGCACCTGTGAAATGCAAGAAAGAAAAAAAAAGATAATATCTGAATATATGCCGCAACTTACCTATGGTAACTTCTTTTGCGGGTTACAGGCTGAAAATCGTAGCTCGCAAATCACTATTCAATTGCTACAATTCCGCAGGCACTCACACCAGTAAATGGCAAATGTAAAACTAAATCCTACGGGTTCCACAAGTGGCTTAAATGTAGCACCATAAATGCAAATTAAAAATTGATACTGCACTGTAAAATATGGGGAAAGTGATGAATGACATTAAACTTAATTGCGCAACAGTCTCAAGCCTACAAATGAGCAATTTTTTCATGTTCACGAATGTAACCCGCAATTTCCAAGCTCGGAATTTGGGAAAAAAAGCACACCACTGTCTCCCCAAAATGGTAAGCTACACTAACTATACTGACCCTAATGCATCCACCGATGTCCCTGAATCTCTAAACTGGTGTAATGGTAAAGGGGATGCACCACTTACCCCCATGAGATTCTAGTTACCAATAGGATCCCTCCCTGACTCCTGTAAAAATAAAAGAATGTAAGTACATACAACATGGACGGGAGACAAATACAAACGGGAGACAAATATGGAAGGTGTATTCCTCCAAACAAAAGCTCCCCAACTGGCCGTGACGTCATCACTGAGGGACCAACTCCAGCCGATGAGCGCATTTTTTGTAGCTGCTTCTTCCTGGGCTTCTGCACCATACTGGAAAACAAGGAAAAGATCAAGTTGTCAGCAATGAACAGCACTTCATCTTCTGTGGAGAAGATTCACTGCTCCAGATGCTACATCCTGGAGGTGATGGAGAATTTGCTGTCAATCTGGATTGATGATGAGATAAAGCTCAACATGAGCCAGGGCATCATCATGGAAAAGGTCAAAATCATATATGGCTATATCCAAAGCCAAACTCCAGATGTGTCAGAAAGCTTCTCAGCCAGCAGAAGTTGGTTTGACCAGTTCAAGTAGAGGAAAAACCTCTACAACATCAAGATCTCAGGAGAAGCGGCAAGCACTGACACCAAAGCTGCTGCAGCCTTTCCAGCTACTTTGAACAACATTGTAGAATGAGTAAATTATCCACCAGAACTGGTCTTCAACGTCAATGAGACAGGACTGTTCTGGAATAGAATGCCAAGATGCACACTCATATCCCATGCACAGAAGAAAGCACCAGAGTGCAAAGCATCCAAAGATCGGCTAACCCTTCCACACTGTTGGTGTACCACTTAAAAAACACGTGGAGTCATGCAGGGCATCCCTAAATCCACTTTTCTGGTCACTTGAAATTTTAAATGTAACGCTTTGATCACAATGGACATCTTCCAGAACTGGTTCAACAAGCATTTCTGTCCATCGGTGCAGCGCTACTGCAGGTGTAAAGGACTTGAGGCCAAAGCATTCCTGTTAATGGACAATGCTTTAAGCCACCTTACCAACTTGGCTGAGCTCCATTGCTGCATCCTAGTAGTAATAGTATTCCTGCCACCAAACTCTACTTCACTCATCCAGCCAATGGAACTGGAGCCATTGCCAACTTTAAAGCCTACTATTTTCCCTGTACATTTTGTCACCTCATTGACCAGACAGACAGTAAGGACAAACAATCCATGATGGATTTTGTGGATGGCCGCAGAAAAAATTGACCCATGTCTTTGGACGAGCTTGTCTCAAAAAAGCCAGGTTGGAGGATGAGCCTGAAGCTTTTTAACGTCTGCTGCTTAAAGTGGACTGTTTATGTTTAGTATGCTGTATTTTTAAATATTATTTTTAAAAGATTTTAAAAGGGGTTCTTTTTGTTTTGTTGTTATGTTTGCAGTTTCTTCAAAGTTAATATAAAGTTAAAACATTTTATAAATTCTATTGGTTTTGTGTCTTTTTTTTTCATGAGTTCCCCTATCCCTATCTACCCTATGCTAAAATGACCCAGTTTAGCTCTGTTTTGCTTAACACTTTTATTGCCCAGAATCTACAGTACTAAACAGGGTATTCCTTTATGGTAAAACTTGGAGCAAAAACATATGTGCTTCATTTCAGGCATATTTTATTGCCTCCAGTAGTCATTGATTTGAAGAAATGAAGAGTGAGACAGAAGAATGCCTGCTGACCATGATGCAAATGGTGATACAGAGCCTGGGCAGCTAGTGAGACACATGTTGAATGTATACTATAAGCTTATATTGAGGGCCTGATTCAGTTGGATTTAAATTACATTTCTTGACTAAAGTGTCATTCACAATGCACTGCACTGTACATAAAAATTAGTTTTACATTGTTTTCATTGTTCTTGTTAAATTTTATATCAGCTTCAAACTTATTGTAGTCTTTACAGTAAAAAATAAACTGTTAAAGCGTACCTTTTGGTATTTCCTTACCTAAAAGATTGAATATCTCCCAAATGGCAAGTGGTTAAAAATTTGAAAAAAAGTAAGATCCCCACATGGGGAGAGATTCAAGTTATAATGTCGAAAAACAGAAATTTGTAATTAACAAACAATCAAGGGAAGTTGATTAATAGAAATGGGAAACAAAAATGGCTGATTTGGGATACATATGCTGATAAAAGGAATGATCAGTTACAAATATGTTAAGATGAAAATAAAGGAAACTCTAGATACTCTTCCTAAAAAGGTGTTGCAAATGAGGATGGGGGGGGGGGGTATAAATCGGTTTTTGATATGTGTTATTGTATGTATACGTTGTTATGTTTTGAAAATTATTGAATACAAATATTTAAAAGGAAATAAAAACAACAACAACAAAAAACTTACCTATTGGCTAGGTCTATCATAATGTTGTGCTGTAAAGATAGTTTAATGGGAGTTTATGACCTCCTTGACCTCATGGACTATAACACACCAGGCACATCTTTATGTACATGGTCATGCTGATCCACTTGGTTTTCATAGCAGAGATACTGGAATGGGTTACCAGTTCCTTCTTCAGTGAGCCACTCCTGTTATTCCTAGGGCATCTCCCATCCAAGTACTGACCAGGCCCAACCCTGCTTGCCTTCAGGGTGGTATGACCTCTTGGTTCCCTGACTGGAATCAAGCCCTGGTCTCAACGGACAAAGCACCAAATTCTAACCACTGGACCACCAGGGAACCCATTTGGGAGTTGTTCCCTTGATGTATAAAAGAAGAGTTCCATGTCCATGCTAAGATTAATGAAATTCAGTTGGTGCCTGAAAGCTCAGATTAATACAATAGATCAATACAGAACACACACTGTTCTTGAGTGCATGTTCACTCTGATACAGTTCAAAAAGAGAACTATGTGCATATAAGAGCTAAATTAATGGCCATATAAACTATTAATGAAACAAAACCCAACTCTAAGACCCTTATATGTTTTTGGAAATTACAATATTCATTCTGCATGATTGGATGTTTCAATTACAAACAGGTACGTAAGCCAGTACAATTAAGATAGATATAAAGCCTTATTAAATTGTGATTCTGTAAATTTAAAAGGGCTCTGTTTAAGCACACAACATATTTTTTTAACAGAAATTTTTAACTAAACACTTAAATAAAATATGCTGTGTGCTTATATAGAGCCCTTTTAAATTTACTGAATCACAATTTAATAAGGCTTAAAATGTTCTACTGGTATCCAGTTCAACTACAACCGAATGTATCAGCTCTCAAATGTCTGTGCATTTATAGCTGCTGCGTTATAGCCCAAACACATAAAACAATGTTCAATAAAGTTTTAAATAATACTTTAAATAATACTTCAATACTTTAGTTTAGTATTTAAAGGGCCACTTAATTCATCACAATTTGGAGCACACCTCTGTAAAGATCTCCTAAAAGCATATTGAAATACTTTTTGTAATTGTTAAATATGTGCATTCAGAAATCTAATCAGCTATCAGTTATCCCACAAATAACATAGTAACACTCTTTCTGTTTCTGCTCTCTGCAGAGCTCTTGCTCAATTATTAGGTTTTCCTGTGAAAGACACCTATTTCAAAAATTAAAAACGTACTGTTACTGTAACTGTCCCTTTAACTGCTGAGGCTGCATGATCGTTTTACATGTGAAGCTTTCCCAAACTACACTATAGTTTAATAAAAATAATCCAGGACTGCAGCTGCAAAATGGTTATTTAACAATATTTAACAATGTTTAACAAAACTATCTACAAAGACATATCCAAGTTGTTACAAGCATGATACAAATAATATTTAAAAACTTCATTTGGCTGGTTAAAATGTTTCAAAATACATAAAAAAACAGACTGTTTTGCCTAAATTTAGAAAATATTCTTCCAAACTATTTTCAATGTATTATTTTACTACACTTTTTACTACACTTTACTAACACAACATTAGCCTATCATTGTAATTTTGCATAAGAACTGGGCATTACTAGCTAAAAATGTACTACTGTTCTGGGATTATTACGTAATTAATTACTGTTCACTAGTTTACTTTTTGTCACTGAGGGATTTGAATTATGAACAAACAAAACCTCTTTGGTTTAGTCGAAAACAACTTCCATAACATTATATTTAAAAAAAAACCTTTAGAGAGCAAAATTTTGAGCAAAATGTTGGTGTTTTCCAAAGTTTCACAAACAAACCACTATTTTAAGCTGCAAGTTTCACAATCTTAAAACTGATTTACAGTTCTTGCTAATTCATTGAGTTTTGCACAATATGTTAACTGTTGAAAAACTGATTCATTTTAATAGGAAATGTTGACTACATAAAAGCAAAAACTCACCATAAGTGAGTGCCATGCCATAGGACATAGTGGTTATAAACCCTGCAAGTAAACCCAAAGGGCAAAGTGGTGGACAGCTTGGTTCTACTAGGTCTGCCAGCAGTCCCGGATTTCAATATCTCTCGAGGCACAGGTAGATCGATCCAAATTAATAAAATTGACTCACAGGTGCTAAAGCAGAGATCCAGAAATCCTGAACTGTTTACCGTTTTTAGACCAACTTGCCCACCAGTAACCTAGGCTTCCTCTAAGGTTTATAGGGTTTATGGGGTAATCTAGAAATGGATTCTAAGCTTATTGCATGTCTTGGGTCTTCCTGTTTTTCATGGCCAAGGAGACAATGCCTGGTATTTAGTTGTGGAATTGCCGTTCATCTATGCAATTATATGCCTTTATAATGGTGAAACCTCCTATAACATATGAATCTGACTCTGTCCCCAAGCACAAACCAACAAAAACAGAAGATTACCCTCTATGATGGCACAAGTGAGGAGAAAATGAGAGTCTGCACCCAATCTATCATACCAGCAGCTAGTTTCTTTTACGCAAATAAGCAATGTGAACTACTTTCTCACTGTGCTAATGGAAGAGTCAGACTGATATTTAACACATTTATTCTGTGTAATGCAAGTGAGATTAAATTTGAGAGAACACCCTATAGGGAATGGTACTTAATGTCCAATAGTGTCCCTTAACCTGTTCGGAAATATTGTATAAAAACAGCACAATCTATGAAAGAGGTACAACTGAACATACACTATGCAAAATTGGCAGTCAACAATCGACCATTACTATAGAAAACATGAATTTGAATTTTCATTACAAATATCAACATATAACATATACTGTATCCAGCATAAAATATCACTTATATGACTTTTTAGGTTGTTCAATATTATTTTAACAATTCTCTTCATTAACTTACTGAATAAATCACAACTAGAAGGAAATATTTAACAACTATTTTATAATTCAAGCTAAAAACTGAACAAATATAACCGTATATTATGAATATATATAGATGAAGTTGCTTTTCAGACTCTCCTAACTGCTTTCAGGCTTTGACAGGTTTATCTGAAACACTGTATTCTTTCATCTGTGAAATAAATAAAATGCATACTGCTAAACACATCTCTACACCAAGAGTTTAACTGCTGTTGAAACTAACTAATGTTTTAACAGGAGGATATTGGGGTAACAATTGAAATATTTTAATTGTGAGTGTATAGTAAGAGACTTCATTTTTCGCTATTAAATAAATGTGTTTTATTATTACTATTATTATTATTATTACAAGTGACTTGTCCGTCAAAAAAGAGGACAATAAAATTTGAAGCCTGGCAATGCTGTTTACCACACAATGCGATGTTCTGCCCCCTCTAAGCACCTTTGCCGCTCATCTCATGGCTCGCAATGAGCGTCGAAAGTGCTCATTGCGAGCCTCACCTCCCATCTACTTCACCGCTCCTTACAGGCCTTCGCAAATTTAACTTGCCATGTGTCTCTTTCCACCATCTCCCCCTGTCCCTTCCCTGTGTCTTTCTCCTCTGTGTCTCTGCTAAATCTTTGCGTGGCACTCGCTGACTGCCGTTGGTTTTATCTTCAAAGTCCCGCTTACACTTGATGTGTTACTGTCTTTGCCATTGTGTATTTTCTAAGGCCCGCATTTTTAGCATTGTTCTTCTGTGTCCCGCATGCCTGCTGTTGTTTGTGTGTTACAGTCTTTGCCGTCATGTGTTTTGTAAGTCCTGCATGCCTGGTGTTGTTCGTCTGTGTCCCACGTGCCTGGCGTTGTTGGTGTGTTACTGTCTTTGCCGTTGTGTATTTTCTTAGTCCCACGTGCCTGGCATCATTGGTGTAAGTGCTACTGTCTTTGCCGTTGTGTATTTTGTATGTCCTGCATGCCTGGCGTCCTTGGTGTAAGTGTTACTGTCTTTGCAGTTGTGTATTTTGTATATCCTGCGTGCCTGCCGTTGTTCGTCTGTGTCCCGCGTGCCTGGCGTTGTTGGTGTGTTACTGTCTTTGCCGTTGTGTATTTTCTAAGTTCTGCGTGCCTGGCCTGGCAGAGCCTCTTTTTCATCTTATTTCAGAATTTTAACGTTTTTTCAGGTGCCATTTTTTTTCCCGCTTCGGCGATTTTCAATCGTTAAAAAAGACAAAATATGCCTAAAATGAACTTGCAACCTCACTCACCGGGTCCCTGGCTCTCCCCCTGTGCTGTGTGGGAGTGTATAAGTGAATTTGAGGCATATTTGTGTGTTTTTGTCATCTTTTCTGGTTCGGGGTTTAGGCCATTAAAGTAGTATTTTTTGCGAGCTCGTGCCTCAACGATTTGCATCACTTTGCGAGGCTCGCAGTTGCGGCCCTATGGGCTTTCAAGCTTGACGATAACTCGCAGTTTGACAACTATTATATGTGATCCTTTATTTGTAATAAACCAACATATTCCATAACGCTATACCGGGGATAAGTACAAAGCAAAATACAATATTAATACATTGAAAATGAATGGAGGGTCCTGTCTTTGCTTACAATCTTATTTCATGCTTTTTTCAAACCACCTTACAGGATTAAAAAATCTCAAATGTACGATTTAAAGGGACAAGGATAAGCAGGAACCTGGGCAAGTATAAAAGATAAGGATTAGAATGGGTAAGGAAAGAAATTAAGATCGACAGAGGAAAAAAAGGGGAAAAAAAGACCATTCAGAAAAAGAGTACAGTTAGACAAGGTATAAAAAGGAAGAACAGCACAAAATTAAAAAAACAGTAAAATTAGTTGTAGTGCAGGTGAATTAATGAGCGATGGATAGAAGACAATTAGTGCTGAGTTAGATCAATTGGTGGAAATAAATATATCAAGTGTTCATTGAAATCTATGGAGATTTTCTACAATAAACCATTAATAAATTAACCCTAACTGGATGAGGGCATGTCAATTACTTGAAACTATTTATGAGATACTACTGTTTCAGTCTTGGTCAAATTATATAATTTCATTAGGTGATAAAGTACCAAATTTCCCACAGTTTATTAAATACTTAAAGGGCCTTGTAATTAATGTTTAGTTTTTTTTTTTGTAATATTAAATATTTACTGACATCAAGAAAATTGCATACATTATACTGTATTTTAAAAAGGCTGATTAAAATTGTATTAAAATGTTTCAGGGAAGGTAGATGGAGCTTGTTTCTCCACCCAATTTTAATCAACACTTGCAGCAAAAACTTCTACTATCATTATTCAAAGCATTCCTCTTGGCAGTGATTTTGATCACTTCCCTTTGTAAGATGTTATGAATGATATTGCTCTGCAACTTTATGTGTTATTTTATACTCAGTGGCGGAGCTAAAGCAGGGAGGGCCCTGTGCAAAAAAAAAAAATGTGGGTCCCCAATTGACAGGGTTGTTGCAATAGCCTCCCTCTAGCATCAACTCACACAGTAGATAGGCTGCACTTTGGCACTTACAGACATAGACTACACATTGGCTCTTACAGACACAGGATGCACATTGGCTCTTACAGACACAAGCTGCAGTTTGACTCTTACAGACACAGGCTGTAGATTGGCACTTACAGTCACAGGCTGCAGATTGGGACTTACAGACAGAGGATGCACATTGGCTCTTACAGACACAGGGTGCAGATTGGCTCTTAAAGACAGTGGCTGCAGGTTGGCACTTACAGACACAGGCTGCACATTGGCACTAAGCAAAGGATGAACATTAGCACTTACAGAAAAAGGCTGCAGGTTGGTACTTACAGGCACAGGATGCAGATAAGCGCTTACAGACACAGGCTGTAGATTGGCACTTGCTGTCACAGGCTGCAGATTGGGACTTACAGACACAGGATGCACATTGGCTCTTACAGACACAGGCTCATATCAAGCACATTTTCATCCTCCTTAAAACACCACTCCTAAAAAAATGCAACTCATCTGTTTTACTATAATCCTCTTTGTCTGTAAACTGAATAGTTGATTTACACTGTCTAACTTATACAATCTCATTTACTCTTCCCCTGTGGCTTCTACTTGAAGACTATGTCCTTTAACTAACTGCTATGATAACTAACAAGCTATTCATGGTGAAATTCATAGGTTCAGTTTTCGAGAACCACTCTCCAAGTCCTCTCTTCAGGACTTGACCAATGCCTTCTGTTTCAAATGCTCCATTTTGTTGCATTCTGTAATAAATTATTTAGTTACTCTTCTAGAACACATCTAGTGCTATACCTAACCCGTGTTATTTTCATTTTATGCATTCTCCAACTATCCCAAGGCTTCTTCTTGTGTCAATTAACTCCTTCATCACATAAACACATAATCACTGTTTTGATTAATAGTAATGTGCATATCTGTACTTTGATACCCCTTGAACATGTTAACATGATAAGCATATTCGGGTTGCTGATCAGCATTTAGGGCTACAATGTAACTTGTATCAATTGGCTTAAGCACTACTCTATGTCTTACAGTTTATCCCAATTAACATGGGGATGTTGAGGAGCTGAGTTACCAGGGGGTGGATGTGCGAGTAGCCAAGATTGTATATTTCGCCCAATGGAACCTATATCCTATCATCCAAGAGTTCCCCTGGTTACCCCCAACCAAGATGTCCAGCATCACAATAAACATGGATGCATTGGATCTTTTATAATATGACTTTTGAGTCTTGTGTATGTATATATATATATATATATATATATATATATATATATATATATATATATATACACAGTATACAGACCTATGGAGAGAGTAGAGAAATGAAAACTATAAAACTATATTAGTATTTTATTGGCTCACAAAATGAAACAGTGAAAAGACAGTTAAAATCATTTGTTTACCTCTGGGTCTTCTTCGGGTATAACAAACAAGATATAAAATTACAATATGTAGGTTTAAATACATTACAAAAGCACTGAAAACTAGCCAGAAAACAACCAAGAATGTGATAATAGTATATGCAAACAATGGCACTATGAACCTGTTGGAAAATAAACACAAATGTAACCATAGCAACATGTAAACATATACTATGATTACTGAAATAGAATAAGAGCCGATAAAAAATATATATACATAAAAAGTACAAATATTAACACTAGGAAAAAGGATAGGTAATATATATATATACACTATCGACTTTCCCGTTGGCAATAACATTTGAAGGCTGGCAATGCTGTTTGCGACACAATGTTAGACCCTTCCCCCTCTTACTTTCAGGCCTTGTGATTAGCGCCTTTGGCGCTCATTGCGAACCTCTCCAACCGTCTAATTTACGTGCCTTCTGCTGAGCGCTGTTGCTTTTATTTTCAAAGTTTTGTGTTTCTCATGAGCGACGTTGTTTGTATTTTCCAAGTACTGTGTACCTGGCATTGTTCTGCTAAGTGTTACGTGCTTCAGCCTCATTTTGATCCCTTTTGAAAGCATTTACTTTTTTTCGGCCTCCATTTTTTTCCTGACTTAGATCTTAGATTTCCTGATTTTCGATCTCTGAAAAACTGTAATGAAGCCTCAAATTAGCTTGCAACCTCTCTGACAGGCTCCCTGGCTCTCCCCCTGAGCTCTGCGTGAGGTTTTTAATTTACTTTTTAAATAATTTTTCCTTTTTTGGTGGTCTTTCGAGTTAAAAAATATTGGTCGTTAAAATCGTATTTTTTTTTTAAGTCTTGCAAGCCTCGCAATCAGCACCAAAGTCCTATGGCCCTCATCGGTGATCACGGCCGTCGCCATGGGTGCCTTCAATCTCTTTCCATTCTCCATCGGTGGCGCGTCCTTGGGTATGACGGGACAGAGGACCTTTAGAGGGACTCTGAAAGGGGCCTTCTGTGCTTATTGCTGCAAATTTGTGCGAGCCTCGCAATGAGTCCCTATGGCACTTATCGCCTTTGGCGCTCATTGTAGCAAAGCCGTGATGGACAAACTCGCAATACGACAACTATTATATGTGACATTTACATAAAATTATAAAATCTATTAATAACAAAGTAAATTCTCAATCAAAATAAAGACAAGCAGGACAAAATATACACCCAATAAGGGTGAGAAAAAATACACATTATATAATACTAAAAATGCTTGGGTCAAAACTAACATCTCCACTGGGAAGTCCCACAGAGAAACTACCAAAAAAAGGAACAAATCTACCAAACATAAATTAAATAAAAAATCTTATTTAATATTAGATACAATCTAAATATGCTTTTTTAATATTAGATACAATCCAAAGAACCCTGAGAAATATGCTTAAAAATTTAAACATGTAATAATGTCTATTGTGAAAGGTTGAAACCCGGCTAAACCATCACCTACATTCTGGGATGGAGAGTTTCTAACAGTGTAAAATACCTTTCTTTTGTTTAATCTGGTTGGTTGAGGTAATAAATGAATGTGTTCAATTCCAACATTTTGTCAACCAAGTATGTTTCTATTTTAGTATGGTTCAGTTACACTCAGCCATGTAAGTGATGATATTCAATGAAATCTCTAATTTGATGTCTGCTATTAAATCCTTTGTGTAGAATTTTACTGTTATTGACAAGGTGCACACAGAATAAACATTTTCTGAATAAAAAATTTCCTATCAGTTTAACAAACTAGTTACTAATTCTGTTTTGTTTCTCAGACACATTTTTACTAGGTGTTACCATAGTTTTAATTACCTTTACCCACCTCTAGGTACCTGGGAGTTTATTGTGTAACTCAATAGATCAAAAGTTTAAAACAAATATTCAAAATATGTCTGGTTTGAATTATATATGTTTCTTGAAACACAGGAGAGAGTGATAAGACTCTCTGAAGTTTAGAGAATCATTTTTCTTTCCCATGTTTCAATAAGTCTCTCTAAATATGCAATTTTTATGAGCGTATTTCAACTCGGACATCATAAAGCCCTCTTCTGAAATTTTCTGTAGAAAATGTAAGTCTGTTCAATAGAATCTTCTTTACAGCTAAATATTTATTTAATCGTACAAATTGACTGTAGGCAATATTATTCTTGACCTGAGTTTGATGACTGCTGTCTTGGCCTAATAAATTATAATTCTTGACTATAACTACAGGTTTATAGTGCTGTTTTTGTATGTTGTTTAGTATAAATGAAAATTCTCAGATACAAGAAATCTATCTTACTGTCATGTACAGTGTAATTAAATAGCGTTCCTAATTATTTGTTTTTTACAATTAGTAAAAACCACATAATGAATACATGAGAATAAAATGGATATAGAGCAGGATGACTTCCAATATCCCATTAAGAGAGAGGCAAACTAATTGCATACCTGGTACCCACAACAGTACCAAGTGTTGAAAATAATAATCATCCTCAAAAGTAAAATAAATATGCTGTATAAAAAAAAACGATACTTTATAAAATAAAAGTTCTTTGTATAGATGTAGCTTTCCAATCTAATTAAAAAAAGTATGCCAATGCTTGGACATCCAAAGAATACTGTACAAAATACACATTTGTGGCTGCCAGCTGATGTCATGATTGCCACTCCACCTTTGATAACTTTTCTATGACATGCATAATGTCCTGTGAAAAGGATATGAAACAAAAAATGTTTTCTTGCTTATCAGCTTGCTCTTGTACCAAAAATATGAAAGACATCTAAACCATGCAGACTGCTGAAGAGTGCATGGTGGAAGATCCGTACTGTGAACGTGGTCCCACAGGTGTTCAAGTCTGGGGAATTTGGAGGCCGGAAAGTACTTGGAAGTCTTCGCCCCGCTCCTCCAAACACTCCAGGACAATTCTGGCCATATGAAATGTTGCATTGTTCTGCTGGAAGATCCCATCCTCTCCGGGGAAGATAGTCAACATGTATGGGTGTACTTGATCTGCAAGGATGGTAAGATAACCCAATTTGTTGAGATTGCCTTCCGGTGGTATGAGTGGACCCAGACAATGCCAAGAAAACATTACCCAGACGACAACGCTGCCGTCACCAGTTTGTGTTCTTCCAACAATAGTTGAAGAATGTTTGTTCTCAGCAGTTTTGCACCTGACACCACAACGTCCGCCCAGACAAAGCAGCAGAAAACATGACTCATCAGAGAAGTCAATACTTTGCCAATCTGAAGAGGTCCAATCTTTGTACTGTCATGCAAATTGTAGCCATAGCTGACAATAAACCCTCATCAGCATGGGTGCAGTGACCAGCTGTTTGCTTTGGAGCCCCATATGCAATAGACTTGGCTGTACTGTCATTTTAGAAACACGTCTGAAAGCCCCCTGGTTCATTTGGACCATGATTTGCTCAGCTGTAGTGTGTCAGTTGGTCCCCACTCACCTTCACAGCCGACTTTCACCTTGATGACACATGATTCTACGCAGTTTTGTTAAAGATTATCCACAATGGTGCCCTTTGGCCAGTCACGGTACACTTTAACCACAGCAGCACACTACCAGTTTACAAACTGCACGGTTTCAGAAATTGGCCCAAAAGTCAATTACCATCCTTTTCAAGGTTGGATAAGGTGTAGGGTTTTACCCATGACAGCGATAGTTGATATGTGTGACATTCCGGGATAGGGGCTATTTCTGCCCAGGGTCACCTGCTATAGACCACAAGTTAACTTCTTACAAGGACTTTTGGGTTCTTGGAAAATCTGTGCGCCAGCATCCTGATATCTGGTTTCTGTATCAGTCAGGGTCTCTCCATCAGGAATCAGCACTTCCAGGGGTCTCAGTAACCTTTCTGTTGTAGTGACCAGGACAAGTTGCTTTACGATGGAGATAGGATCAGTATCACCGCCACAGGAGCATATAAGAGAGCATACCATTTCTACATGTCTCAGCAGTGAACTGACTCATTTTTTGAAAGTCAACAATATTTATAGGGGTTAGATACAGAGGGGGTGTATACAATATAACAATGACAGGGAGTGGCAGACAAACACAGGAGATTGACTCCCCATGGGGTCTAATAGTCTGGTATTCTGTCTGGCACCTGTTAACAATAGGCCAACCTCCAAATACACGCAATGCTGTCTCCATGTCTAGTGGTCCAGACCTGAAATAAAGTACATTAGCTTTATCTGGCAAACAACTTGACAATACAATGGAGGTGTTTATGCATATAGTCCAGTGGCTGGAGCCAAGCAGTATGTCATTTATGTTGGCTCAATGGGCTAAGATCCAAAAACTGGAAAAGGAGTCCATGACAATATGTTTGCAGAATGTCTACATGTCACCTTATATACCCACCAAGCTAGCTAACTACATGTGCTGTATGTCATTGGCTATGCGCTGCTGATGTCAAAAGTAGGAGGTGGTCATAATAATGTGACTCAACCCTGTAAATCTCTCAAGTTCCTTCAGAGTCCTTGTGGAAAGTGTATGCAAAAAGAGAAGAGGTGCCCATCTGAGAACGAAAAATACCTCAGTGGGTTTTTTCTATAGGTCTGGTTAACAGCCTCTTTTAGCTCACATGTGCCCTTCACAGGAACCTCCTCTTCAGCTCATCCAAGCTTTTGAAAAGGGTTTAGTTCAGGAGCCTGGAATAGCCACTGTAAACATTTGATTCAGTGGTCAGTGAACAACATTTTTATGTATTTAGAGGTATGCTTTGTCCTGCAACTTTGACTCTTGGCACAAGCAGCTAGTTTTAGACTCCTGGCACAATCAGCTACATTTACATCAAATTCATCTTGGTATTTGATATATCCCCTTCTGGATCACTACCTTGTCGTGGTGAAGGGGCTTCTGTACCTCAATGAAACTGTGAGCTCTACCATGATGGAGAAGGAACTAGCAACCTACTCGAGTATCTTTGAAAACCGTATGGATTAGCACAACCAGTCACAAGATGTGCTTGGTGTGCTGCAGGTCCATAGGGTCACAGAAAGTCAAACATTTTTTTTAATAGAAAATATGATATGTATCCTAAAAAGCTTTCTAGGGCATTTTAAAGACAAAATAGCCCCATGACACCACAGATCCACCACCATAATAGGTTCTTTTCTGCATGACCTTGACTTATTTTTGCGTTTTTTTGTTGCCATAAAG
The DNA here is from genome assembly GCA_027410445.1 of Discoglossus pictus. NCBI lineage: Eukaryota > Metazoa > Chordata > Amphibia > Anura > Alytidae > Discoglossus > Discoglossus pictus. The sequence continues at coordinate 486,281,313 of CM050163.1, forward strand.
TTCTGTTTGTGTCTGATTTGACCATAAAATCTGCCTTGATCAAAATTCCAGTGGTGTTTTGCTCCATGTTCTTACATCTGTAGTTTGACTACTGCAGAGGCTTTTGTTAGGTAAGTCTTCCAAATAGTTCATTGGAGTGGTGTCTAGTTATATTTTTGGAGTCTTGGTCAACACAACTCCTACAATTTTCCAACTGTTGTCCTTGGAGAAAGTTTTACCTCTCACACCATCAAGCAGGCACACTCCAGGCAGGTTCAGTTCCAGTTATTTGAAACTTCTTAGTTATTGCTCTATTAGTGTGAAGATATTTTTATAGCCTGATTTAACTTCTTTCTCATTTTATTTGTGTATTCTCTGATCTTCTCCATGTTGATGGATGTCTAAGGGTGTTTGGACTGTATGTCACCTCATATGTATAATCCATAGAAATAAAAAGTCAACTTAAGAGTTCCTGAAGATTCAGGTGTACTTAAACAATTTAAAATATAAATGGGAAAAAAATGTCAATTACATTTTATTCTTAAGAATTTCTAGGGGTGCAAATAATTGTGAAAAACATTTCTGAGAAAACTGTTTATCTTTATAAGTTTTTTTTACCTCAGTGAAAGGCTAGATTTCTTTCACATTTTCAGTGGAAGATAAAGCTGATAAATAACAAATGTTTTTGTAGCCTTTTCTTCCCATCTTTAAACATTTTTCCAAGGGTGCCAATAATTATAGAGGGCATTGTATATATCTATATATTGTTGGTAAAAGTATATTTTCTAAACATATCCTTATTAACTCATGGATTAGCAATAAAACCAAATTTCAAAAAAAGGTATCGTTTTTAAAATTTACATGAATCTTTGTATTTTAGAATTGTTTTTCTTCACCCTCTAATAGGTGTCAAGGTGGTTGGAAATACATTCCAAAGAGGCCATCCTGACAGTGGTGAAGTGGCCAGGACAGCCTCCTGGGCATATCAGAGAGATTTCCTGAGAAGAATCTCCCTCAATCTTCGAATGCATGACAGGTGATGAAGAGAAACAGCTGTACAAATCACTGAAACACAAAATTAAATTAATTAATTTGTAGGTTTTAAACTGAAGCTAATTTGGTTTATTCAAATACTGAATTTATTGGTAATCATTTACTAAATTAGGAAATTAAGCCCTATTGCATGCCCACTACAGTGGCATTTAAAGTGAAAATATGAGTTCCTGTTCTTGTCCTAAATGTATATCTTTTCAACCTTAAAAGAAATTCAGGAATTCCTGTTGGTCATGTTATCTGATGAATGCATTTCATTATTAATGTTAAAAGACAATATGACTTTAAATTTGTGCATGAATAAAATCCAAGCTTATTAAGCAGAGTAATACAAGTTCTAATTTTACACACAAAGTTGTTCTCTAAAGGGCAAACACCTCATTCCACTCCATAATACCTTCATGGAATAAGACATAGTCTGCCAAACATACAGAGAAATGGAATAGGTCAAACAAGTCCCAGGAGAAGAGTTACTAGAGTACAATTAAAAAGGAGGGCTGGACAGATGCTTCTAGTCAGAACTCACAACCCATCTTCAAACAACTCAAAGGTATCATCAACAACATACACCCAGTGCTCTCTGGGGATGGCAGATTGAAAACTGTATTCCCAGAACCCTCCATGATAGCATACAAGCAGCCTCCTAACACTTCCAACATAGCAATTAGATGTAGACTGAAATCTAACTAGTGTTCAAGAACAAAAGAGTACACTACAATCAAAAGAAATGTATGTAACCCTACTGTGTCTGAACCAGTAGAACATTTTGGTTAATCTACATTAAGAAAATGCAGATGAATATGACCCTATTGTGTCTGAATGAGGTTTAATCTGCAATAACAAAATGTAGTGAATTCAATCCTTAGACAGCATTAGTTCTATCTACTGTGGAATTTTACCAAATGTTCAAAACATGTAAATTAGTATAAATACTTCAATACCTCCTAAATACTCAGTGATAGCAAATTAACAAAACAATTCCTAACCCCTTAAAAAGCACAGGCAAATTACTTTGTCACTGTACGAAAAGATGTGGAAATGTCCATTCTTCAATATTACAAACAAAGCCCTTTATAATATTCCATGAAAACGCTTCCCCTACTATTGTAACTCAAATACTCGAACAGTGGAAACTTTTTCAACAATCCTTTAAATGTAGAAATGGAACAAATATGCAAATAAAAAAGCATTTTTTATACATTACTAACATCAAAAACCCCATCTGGATTGCTACATTGTAGTAGCAAAGTGGCTTGTGTATCTCAGTGAAGTTGTGAGCAATACCATGAAGGGTTACCCAAGTTGGGCTGGTCATAGTAGAGAGTTCAGATAAATCGCTGTCCACAGCAGAAGGAACAGTGTTTTTGCCAAGAAAACTGTATGGATAAAAACAGGACGAGACATAACAATATTGCAATGGAAGATGAGTCCCGCAATGGAAGACGAGTCCCAGAGGGTGCCAACCACATTACTGGGGAAGAGCAGAGGGCAAGTAGCACCATATCTAATGAAGACTTTGGGCCAAAGTAGAGTGGATGCCATGTTGCAGATGTGTCAAGGGATAAGGAAAGTCCTCTGCTGCAAAGAACAATTCAGCATAGGAACCTTAGAACTATAAACCAAGGATGTGGTCAAACATGAGATGACAAGATTAAACATTGATATCCTGGGAATTTGTGAACTCAAATGGACTGGAATAGAACATTTAATATCAGACAACCACCAGATCTTCTATTGTGGTCAGTAAGCCCACAGAAGAAATGTAGAGCCCTCATAATCAATCAAAAGGTGGCCAAAGCAGTGCTCTGCTATTACACAACAAATGACAGAATGATTTCAATTCACATTCAAAGCAAGACTGTTAATATTACACTGATCCAAATGTATGCCCTACCCATTGATGCTGAAGTGGCTGAAGTTGTCCAATATCAAGAGCATATTCAACACCTCCTAGATATAACACTAAGAAAATATATCACTCTCATCATAGGGGATTTGAATGCTATAGTAGGTAACCAAAAGATATCTGGAACAAGTGTCAAGTTTGTCCTTGGAGAACAAAATGAAGCAGGTCAGAGATTAATACTTATGTCAAGATAATTCTCAGGTCATAGCAAACACCTTCTTCCAACTCTACACATGGGCATCACCAGGTGGAAAAAAGAAACACATTTTCTATATATTTGTAGCCAAAGACGATAGAGCCAAAGCGATACAGTCAACAAAAACAAGACCCAGAGAGGACTGAGGCTGAAATTATGAGCTTCTTGCAATGTACAGAATTAAACTGAAAAAGGTGGAAAATCATCATACCAAGCAGATATTAAATAAATAATAACTCCTGTGCATATGCAGTGGAGATAATGAATAGATTTAAGGGATTTATAGTACATAGAATGCCTGAAGAACTTTGGAAAGAAGGTTGTGACATTGTCCTGAAAACAACAACAAAGAATATCCCAAAACAAAGAAAACTAAAACTGGCTATCTGATGAGGCTTTGAAAGTTGCCTGGGAAATATGGAAAGTGAAAGATAGTAGAGATGGGAAAATATTTGTCATAAGTGAATGCAGAATTTCAGAGGGCTGAAAGAAGATGACAATGAAATATTCTATAATGAGCAATGTAAAGCGATAGAAGAAGGTTACAGAAAGGTAAAGTCGATAGAACTCTTCAAAGAAAATTAGGGATCTAAGAGGAACCTATCATCTTAAAGTGGGTGTGAAAAAAAGGCAAAAATGTCTCCATAGAAAAAAGACAGAAGGTCTATACAGAAAGAATCTTAACCTAAATAGTTTATCCAATGAGCTAGAGCCAGACATTTTGGACAGTGAAGTGTGTTTGGCCCTAGGAATCATTACTGATGACACAATTGCAGGGGTTGATGGAAACCCAGCTCAACTATTCAAAATCCGACACAATGATACTGTGAAAGTGTCAATCCACAGCCCCATCACAAAGAATGCTCCAACTATGCATCAATTGTACTCATTTCACATGTCAAGGCAATGCTTAAGAAGATGCAAGCTCACCTCCATTAATATATGGTTTACAAACTACCGGATGTGCAAACTGAGCTTTGCAGTGGCATAACAGATCAAATTGCCAAAGTCCAGTGGAATAGATAAAGCAATAGAGATCAAAAAAACATTTACCTCTGCTTCATAGACTATTCTAAAGTCTTTGACAGTGTGGATCACAACAAGTTGTGGCAAGTTCTTAAAGAGATGGAGGTACCAAACTATCTCATCCACCTCCTTAGAAATGTATATGTGGACTAAGATGTCACAGTTGGCACATGGAACAATCAAATGGTTCAAGATCAAGGAGTGTGACAAGGTTGTATATTATCACCTTATTCATTTTATATGTGGAATACGTAATGCATAAAGCCAGGCTGGACAAATCCAAAGCCGGAACTTCACATGTGCGGATGATACTACTGAGGAACTAAAGAGCATATTGATGAGGGCTGGACTGCTGCTCAAAAAAAATATGAAGTTCATGGAAAACAGAAATCTCAGTTCCTGAAAATACATGGGGAAGGAGTGGAGGCAGTGACAGATTTTATTTTCCTGGGTTCTCTGCAGATGGTGACTGCAGCCATGCTTGAAGGAGGAAAGCTGGGACATTTAAAATTAAGGTTTTATACTATCAACAATGATTTGCCTAGTTAGAACTATGTTATTCCCAGTAGTAACATGATGTGAGAGCCGCTTCATAAAGAAGGCTGAACACCAAAGACTTGGCAAATTGTAATTGTGGTGCTGGAGAAAGCTCTTTGCAGTCCTACAGACTGCAAGAAAATCAAATCAATCAGTACTACAGGAAATCAAGCCAAACTGTTCACTGGAAGGGGCTGAAGCTCAAATATTTTGGCCATGAGAAGGCAAGATTCCCTAGAGAAGACTCTGATGGTGGGAAAGGTTGAAAGCACACAAAGAAGGGGATGACAGAGGTTATATATGAGGTCATTGAAGCAATGATTAAGAGCTTGAGGGATATCAGAAGGCAGTGGTTGACAGATGCTGCAGTCCATGTGGTCACGGAGAGTCCAATCAATATGCAGATAATAAAATATCTAGTAAAACATGTCTTAAACTTAATTCATTGTTGCTAGAAATTTCTGTGTGAAGGTCATACATTTGTATATAATTTCATTGGCTGACATGGACAGTTTCCCAAGCAATTATACATTTTATTAATGTTATTTAACAATGGGATCTTCGTTATAAAAAAAAAAAAATTACATTGTGAAACATTTACGTCACCCTAGTTGGCATCCTAAATTCTGTATTGGCAACACATTAACTAAAGAAACACTTGACAGCCAAGCTTATAGTCTTGTTTGATCTACTAAATCTATTATCAATGTTTACTGTATACACTGTTTACTGTATACACCTTTTTGTAAGTGTGTGCCTCAGTGTGCAGCACTCAAACTGAGGCACAGTTTTGGCGGCAGAATTTAAGGAAATTTGGACCCCGCTCTCCCAATTTGGACCTCTAGCCTAAAGGTCTTGGGAAAACCAGCTATTTTCACTGGAAGTTTTCTCATAAAAGATCAAGTTTTATCACTATAAATTGAAAAGTTACCTGATTAAAAATGTATAAACCTGGGACCAGTTCAGTTTGTTAATGTGTACATAGAAGTTTTTGAATTTTTTCTAGAGTGAACGTGCTCTGATCCACGGAGGTTGGATGTGCTATGTGTGGGGCAGGTGAATGTTTTGCGAGTTTGGAGTGGGTGAGTTATGTGAACAGTTAAAATGCTTTGTTGGGAAGGAAACAGTGGGTTTATGATATTTATGTCTGTGGAGACTGAATACTCTGTGAGTGAAACGCGTAAGTGTTGTTATGGTGAGTGGGTTATTCACCCACTATTTATTTATAAAATCCTAAGCAGCTGTTCATTTATGCTCAACTCACAACTACTCAGTTTTAAAGAATTCATGCAACAATTATATTCAATTGTACTCAACATTCATATTAAATACCTTTATCTATGCCAATTACAAGCCAGTACAGACTTTAATATAAAGCTGCCGATTTTAATATAAAGCTGTTGATCCAGGACTATAGTCACTAATTTAGGAAATTCTTATGGTAATTGATAAAGTCTATTCTTAATTAGGATATGATACACCAACTTGAATTTTGCTTTTTGGAATAGTAAGAAATTAGAGGAGTCACTTGAGTAACCAAATTGGTAAGTCTCTCAATTTAGTAAATATAATCACATGTCCCTTCAATTAGACTCTCTAATATAAACTAGTCAATAGCATATTGAATTGTGTGTTGTTTTGTAATAAAATCCCTTTCACTGATTTGTTAAAGTAAAATGTACCAGAATTCTAAAATAGAAGCATCAAATTAGCAAGAAATTCACTTAAAGTGGGTAGTGTTAAAAACACAGTATTCATTTAGTTTCTTAGAAATTCTGAGACAAAATCAATTCCTGCTATTAAAATATGTAACAAAAGCATTGTGGTTCTAGAATAAATCAATAGCTCTTCTGGTAGCACAATTCGAACAGTGTATAGGATCCTTATTGATCATAATTATTAGATAGAAATAACTATGTTCATTTTAATAACTTGGATTACAAAGTTGTCTTTTAAGGTAAGAATCAACAACCTATCGCAAAGAACAAATCAACATATGGTTCTTTTATCATCAAAAAACATAACTGTGTAGCACAGGGCTCCTGGGAACAGGAACAAAGTCTGCTTTTCTCTAGACAAAAAACAACTGTAAATCCTTCTAATGCTGTACTGTTTTTTTGCCATTCAGATAGTAGATATAAGTTTAAATCCATATATAACTAAAGTAACATATCAAATGTATTCCACAACTCATGGGAAACATTAAAATATTTTTGAGAGAGTGATTGGCCATGATGTTTATATAATATAATTATTAATTAATTACATATAAAATCTCCTGTTTTTTTTAACCTGTTAAAAATGTGCACAAGACAATCAAATAATATTAAGTCTTTCCACTAGCCCAATAGTATGACAGTACAGATACATAGCAATATATCAGAACCAGTTGAGCTTGAAAAAAAGGCAAAATACCATGCACAACTTTTTAATTTATCTTATGTTTCATGTTTTAATTGTATTAGATATTAGTTGAGGTATCAGACCTTTGGATCAACATCCTACATATTCTTTATTTAATGTTAGAGGATGCCACAACCTCCACTTGCAGTGTGATTCACAATTTAACTGTTCTTAGTTTGAAGAAACACTTCTTTGTTGAAGGTGATATCTCCATTTACACAATTTAAAGAGATTAATTGTAGACTTCTTGGAATAAAAAATGTCCTTAATGAAACCTGAATGTAGATTTATAGAATAATAGTTATCCTCACACACAGCTTTTTTTCTAGAGAAAAATGTCTCATATGTTTCATATAGTGTTCACATTTTTGTCACACTCCTACCCTCTCTTTCTTGGGGAGATGTTTTCCATTTTAAAGGATAATATAGTTGTCACAATCTGCTACTTCAATTGGGATTGGTAAGAACCTGGTTTAAACCAACCCAGCAGAATCGTGAGGTCCATTTACACCAGAAGATAGGCCTGAACCAAGGAAAACACCCAGCGGCCTTTCCAGCAGACCAGGATACCTGGAACTGTGACTACTCCCCAACACAGGATATTCAACAGGAGCAATGGAACTATTGCCCAGAATGGCACTTACCCATGCAATATGTAAGTCCAAACTGACACACCTTTATTTTGATTCACATACCTATGTATACAGTTTTCTGGCCAATCATAACGAGTCCCATCCTTGGGTACACAGAAGGGGGACCAATTGTCAGTGACCTGTCCTGGTCCACAGGGAAACCCCGTACATCCAGTGATGTCAGGCCCTTAATCTGGTGGTGCATTTACCTAAGTGAATGACCCTATGTGGTGTTCTAACCTTCCTATGGTACTTCAACGAGGTACTTCAACTAGTGATGGAGACACTATATATATTTGCCTATGTGACTTGCTTATCTTCCTAAACCTATTTCCCTTAACCACCGCCCAGTAATGCTCCCATGTCAAATTATACAAAAATTAACATACGCAGAGGCATAATACACACAATATTTTCATCATCCTTAACACATAACCAGCATAACACATAAAGCACAGGGATCAGGGTAACCTTGTCATCCCAGGCCCAGGCCACAGTCCACTAAGGCCCTGGGCATAACAATAGTCCAAAACATTTTGACATGTATTGAAAAGAACATGTATTATATATTACGAAAGTTTTTTTTCCTCATAAAATAAATTATATTAATTGAAAAAAAATAATCCTAAAACAACAGACAAACAATGTGTTCATGCACCTTTATCTTACCAGTGTGTTAAACAAGGACTCACAGAGGATCCTGTTCATTACATGTCTTATCTCATTCACATTAAAACGAATGGGAAAAAAGGCATAAAATGTATTTGAGACATTCATAAGGCTTTCCCTCACTTTCCCTCTGTTTCATATTAGAACAGAGGAGAAAACAATTTCACATTGCTTGTGTATCACATAATTGTATTATTTACACTATAGATCACTTATTTTTTATAGATTTTTTTTTTAATGTGGTGTTTTAAATGCATGTTACACATTTTTTACTAGAGTGGCCCTTTATTTGAAAAACCCTCTGTCAATCAAAACAGCCTTACATTTATTAACTATTATATTCTGCTTGTTGGCTACCATTGATGTCATTATTAACTGGATTTGTGAATTTGGTGGTGATTTTTGATACTCTTAACAATAACACAGATTCTATTGAAAACCGGCATTCTTAATTGCTTTAAAAAATTGAAACAAAATAAACCCAAGGTATCACCTACTTCACAAAGACAGCAATACTGGCCCACAGTAGAATCTTAAATGTTATAATAATTAAAACTACTTCAGAATGCTTCAACTCTGTGGCAAGCTTTGTGGTGTTCTTGGCAGTTTTTCTGAGATTACCTTTAGGACTCTGAAAATATGTTATGCTTCATACAAAAGAACAAGAACCTAATATTTTCTCTGAGCCTGGTGAATATGGCCCATTCAAAGATATACAGCCTTATTAAATTGTGATTTGGTAAATTTAAAAGGGCTCTGTTTAAGCACATACCATATTTTTTTACAGAAGTTTTTAGTTAGTGAACTTCCATCCAAAAGCAACGTCTTTGCTAACTAAAAACGTCTGTAAAAAAAATATGCTATGTGCTTAAATAGTGCCCTTTTAAATTTACTGAATCGCAATTTGGCTGATAATGTTTCCATATTTGACTGTAGAAATTAGCAACTAAAATGCCCTGGGCCTCATTCTATTATCGGCCGGAAATCGTCCGTAAGGCTGCGATTCCTTGCGGGGGTTCTGTTAACTCGCAATTCAATTATACAGCCCCGCAAGGATCTCCCCTTACGGCCGGCCGCATATCTTGGAACCGGCCGTAAGCTCAGAAATCTACAGTCAAAAATAAATTCAAGACTGCACTGTAAAGCTTTTTAAATGCTAGGGATCATATTGGGGTACATGAGGATTAAAAGTAACCCACTCTCAAGCTTGCACATCAGCCCAAACCCGAGTTTAAATTAACTGTTTATTTTCCGGCTGCGGCGTGGGCGTGTCTGAGGTGCTCCAAGCACTCTGGACTTTTTACATGTATATTTGACATATATAAAAAAAAAATATTTTACGGATTTGAGTATAGGGGAAATTTGTGCTATTTTTTCTAACACCTAAAATCACTTTATAGTCTTCTCAAAGTGCAGGATGGCTTTATTTGAGCTATTTTATGTGCTTAATTGGTGCTAGCGGGACCTTTTTGCTGCAAGTAAGCTGCGGCTCGCATTTAGCTTTGCAGACAGGGTTCCCGGAGCAATAGAATAGCAACCGGGCTTTTCTTGCGGCCGATTTCCTTGCGGCCGTTTTAGATCAAAGGCAAGAGATAGCAAGGCGCCGGCCGCAAGCCTGCCGGAACCCCCGGCCGGAGGGGAATAGAATAGCAGAATAGCTTGCGGCCGGTCCTTGCGGCCCCGCAATGGCTGCGGCCGATAATAGAATGAGGCCCCCTGTATTTAAGATCAGTTAAATGGTTTATGTCGCAAATTTGAGTTAAGGGGACACTGGTAATGTTGGATGACAAAATCCAGAGCAATATTTTGGAAAGAAAATATTAAATGAATTATGGTATTTTTTTTTTTGTATTATATAACTTTTTGGAGATAAAAATAGATTGCCACACTTAAAAAAATTGACTTCATTCTTGGCTTTTCCCACCATTGTTTTTTTGTACTGTCCAACATATAATTATGATTCACCAAAATACTTTTCCCAAATTGAAAAACAAGACAGAATTAGTTCAGCACTTGAACAACCACACAAAGCTAACGTACAATGAAGCACCATTACAAATGTAAGGGATTTTATGTGCAATGTACAGCATGCTTTCACATATTAATAATTAAGCTTTTTACTATTTAGATGTCTATTTTCAATTTATATTACTCCATTTGTAATTCGGCTTATAATGCACTTGCTCCATATTGTAACATACTTCTCAGAATAATGCATACAGTTCTTGTCATTCTGCTTTATTTGTATTATATTGTGTTTGTAACTGCTCTTATGAGCTTAATGGACCATTGCAGATTTGAAAAAAAAAACATTGTGAATTATTTTGTGCATCCTCAGCAATGCATGCTGTCTCGGGCTGAATGGGTGTGCCCCCGCACATGCTCTGAAGCAGGCTGTTGCATTCCTGATTGCGAATACAATTTTCCCACATTATATCCACCCACTTCATGCACTGAAAACACATAAGCAAGTTAGACTCCAAACACTAGTATAGCTACCAAATTAAGTAAGTCATTCGAAGGCCCCTATTCAATTGAGCAATTGTTAGTTACTGGAGCCTGTAATGTAGCCTGTAAACTAATTTGCTATTCAATTGGCGTCTTTTAGCGAGCCGCAAACGATTTGCGGGTTACAGGCTGAAAACCCTGTGGTTGTCAAAATCGTAACTCAGACCCAGCTAAGCCTTTGATTTTTCAAGCCCGTAAATGTTACAATTGCAAATCACTATTCAATTGCTACAATTCCTCCTGCCCGCAATTGTTTTCACACCCGTAAATGGCAAATGTAGAAGAAAATCCTACGAGTACCAGATAGAACATGCAAGGGGATTATACACCTGATCCTAGCACTGTATATGCAAATAAAAAAATCATCACTGCACTTTAGAAGATGGGGAAAGTGATGAAAGACATTAGAATTAATTGCACAACAGTCTCAAGCTCACAAATCTGCAATACATTTTTTTTCTTTATGTTTCATTTCTGTGTTATATCAGTCTCGGTAATCAAGCAGTTAATACATATCAGGCCTCCCACTTGGACTAGAACTGTATCATCATTCATTTTTAATATTTTGTACATTTCGGGATTGCGAGTCTGATTGCTTATCGAACTTCTAAACTCTAATTGATTGACATTTAACCTCCATGTTTTACTAACGTCATGATGACGGTCTCATTTACTATTGGCTGTTTCTAAATCAGTAGTTACAGCCTTGCTTAATTGATCATGATCATGCTCTGAAATGCTACTGACGGGTGCAAGGTTTACGGTTTTGGCTTTCGGCCAGGTAGCTGTGGGATTGATTGATTAAATCGCTCTATAACTGTTGCAAATTGAATAGGGGCCCAAGTCTAGTCAGCCAGATTACACTCTGGTTTGAGCATGCTCAGTCTTTTCATTTGATATTGCTTACAATAAAACCAATACATTCTGAGTCTGAGGGGATCGTTAGACATTATTGGCCGTAATCATTGTTTGATTGGTGGGTGGATCAGAAAGGCTGATTGACAGCTAGAAATAGCAAACTTTAAACTTTACTTTAAATGTACTTGTTGTTTAAAAACATCCAATAGATTTAAATGATACCATATGTTGAACCCCCTGGTGTCTCTTGTATCGTAGGGTGAAAACCAACAAGCACATGCCTTAAAGGTTATATTAAGAGATAATTTACAATAGATAATATTATGGCTTCACTATGAAATTTCTTTATCATACACTATATTCTGTGACATATTTTTTAATGAACACAATCAAATCTGTTCTACATAGTAGAAAAAGATGTATAAACATTAAGACAGAAACACAAAGACATATGCTGTACAGATACACCATATGCACACAAGTATATAGTATAGTTAAGTAACATCCAATAATTGGTAAAAAGCTGCTTAAAATACAGTACAAAATCTGCTAATACTTTTATGGATGAGCACAGACACTGAGATCATGTGTACCATCTGCACTCCACAAGGAATAAGCGGACAGGAAAAATTATATTTTTTAACTGATATAAAAAAATTAAACAATATAGCCAGTTTTAATTGTGATATATAGATATATTAAAGGGACAGCACCAGAAGTGATAAATGTAGATCTATATTAAAACAAAAAACTTTCAGTTTTACATCTATATATGCTTTAAACAGGTGTGATACTACCTTATAAACATGATAATTTCAATGTGTATATTTTTGGCAACTGATTTTAATTCATATGTCTTACTTGATTCAATAAGCATCACTAAGGTTAAGAAAGAGGTACAATTTTTTTTTCGTTTTAAGCATCTCAACCTTTCAGTATTTTCTAAGTTATACTCCACATTCCGTTCTTAAGATTTTATAAGTGCTAGCAGCCTTATTAAATTGCAATTCGGCAAATTGAAAAGGGCTCTATTTAAGCACACAGCATATTTTTTTACAGAAGTTTTTAGTTAGTCAAGACCTTGTTTTTGGAAAGAAATTCACTAACTAAAAACTTCTGTAAAAAAATTGTGCTTTGTGCTTATAGAGAGCCCTTTTCAATTTGCCGGATCGCAATTTAATAAGGCTGTAGATGTGCAGTGCCTTGTTAAGCACTAGCCTGAGCCAGTTTATAGTATTCACTAAATAGCTGTGAGTTTTGGATATGGCTGCAAGCCTGCTATAAAGCTTCACAAACACAATGATGATGATTAAATAAATGCCTATTATCGTAACTAAAGTAAGGGGTAAACTATTTTATCTCTCCCTTGCTATATGACAACTATAATGTAAGTTACAACTATGAACCAAGGCAAATATAATGTGGTCAAACATGAAATGACAAGATTAAACATTGATATCTTGGAAATTAGTGAACTCAAATGAACTGGGATGGTACATGACATATCAAACAACCACCAGATCTTCTACTGTGGCCAAGAATCCAGCAAAGAAATGGAGCTCTTATAATCAATCAAAGGATGGCCAAAATGGTGCTCGGTTACAACCAAATAAATGACAGAATGATTTCAATTTTAATTCAATGCAAGACATTTAACATCACAGTGATCCAACTCCGTGCCCCAACCATGGATGCTGAAGAGGCTGAAATTGTCTAATTCTTTGACGATATGCAACGCCAACTAGACATAACACCAAGAAAAAATGTTACTCTAATCTTAGGAAATTGGAATGCTAAAGTATGGAACCAAAAGATACCTGGAATGACTTGAAAGTTGGTCTTGCACAATGAAGCAGGTCAAAGATTAGAAGAAATTGTCTGGCCATAGTAAACACCCTCTTCCAACAACCTCAGAGACAACTCTACACATAGACATATCCAGATGGACAATATAGAAATCAGATTGACTCTATACATTGTAGCCAAATATGAAGGAGCTCATTACAGTCAGCAAAAACAAGACCTGGGGCTGACTGAGGCTCAGACCATGGGTTTCTTATTGCAAAGTTCAGAATTAAACTGAATAAAAGAGGAAAAATCATAAAACCAAGTAGATACAAAATAAATAATGTCCTGTGAATATGCAGTGGGAGTTAATAAAAGGTTTTAGAACTAGATGTCGAAGATAAAAAGCTTGAAGAATTGTGAGCAGATGTTTGTGACATTGTCCAGAAAACAGCAACAACAAATATGCCTAAAAGAAAGAAAACTAAGAAGGCAGACTGGATGTCTGATGAGGCTTTGAAAGTAGCCCAGGAAAGAAGGAAAGTAAAAGGTATTGGATATAGGAAAACGTAAATGCAGAATTCCAGAAGATAGCAAAAAGAGACAAGGAGACATTTTATAATGACCGATGTAAAGAGATAAAAGAAGATTAAAAAATAGAAATTTAAATGATCTCTTCAAGAAAACTGGAATATCAAAGGAATCCTTCATGCTAAAGTGGGTGTGAAAAAAGACAAACATTGTGGGAAACTTAAACAGTGGCCAGTAGACTGGAAAAGGTCAGTCTATATACCAATCCCAAAAAATAGCAGAGCCAATGAGTGCTCCAATAATGAAACAATAGTACATATTTTATTTGCCAGCAAGGAATTGCTGAAGACCCTGCAAGCTTGGTTCCAACAATATGTGGACCGAGAACTACCAGGTGAGCAAGCAGGGTTTCTCAGAGGCAGAGGCCCAAGAAATCAAATTGAGGATATCTGCTGGATAATAGAGAAAGCAAAAGAGTTACAGAAAAGCATTTACCTCTGCTTCACAATCTATTCTAAAGCCTTTGACTGTGTGGATCACAATAAAATATTGCACTTTATTAAATAGATGTGTTTGCCAGATCATCTCATCCCCCTCATGAGAATTTTGTACTGTAGGTAAACTAGAAGCCATAGTCAGAACCAAACATGGAACAACTGAATGGTTCAAGATCAGGAAAGTATTGCAACAAGGTTGTATATTATCAGCTTATTTATTCAACTTATATGGGGAATATATCAGGCGTAGCGCCGGACTGGAAGTAATATTGCAGGTAGAAATATCAACAAGCTTAGATACACAGATGATACTACTCTGATGGCTGAAAGCAAGGAAGAACTATTGGTGAGGGTGAAAGAAAAGAGTGCAAAGGCTGGCCTGCTGCTCAACTTTAAAAATACAATGATGATTGCAAATAGCAATGTCAGTGCCCTAGCAAATAGATGGGGAAGAAGTGGAGTCATTGACAAGTTATATTTTCCAGGACTTTACAGTCTCTTCAGATGGTGCGGTCATGATATTTAAAAAACATTTGCTTCTAGGGAGAAAAATGATGGTAAGTCTGGACAAGCTATTAAAAAGTAAAGGTATATCACAATCAAAAAAGGTCAGCATAAGTTAAAACTATGTTCTTCACAGTACTACATATTGATATGAGAGCAATATTGATAAAGAAGACTGAGAGCCTTTAAATTGTGGTGTTAGAGAAAACAACTTAGAGTCCCTTGGACTGTAAGAATATCTAATAAATAAGTACTACAGGAAATTAAGCCAAAATGTTCACTGGAAGGCTAAAACTCAAATATGTTGGCCATGTCATGAGCAGACAGGATTCCCAAGGGAAGACTGGGGAAAGATTCAAGCCACACGAAGAATAGGACAGCAGATGAGGAGATAGATAGATGAGTTCAATGAAGTAATAAACATGAGCTTGTGGAAGCTCAGAGAGGCAGTGGATGACAGATGTGCCTGGCGTGCAGCAGTCCATAGGTTAACAGTGAGCCTGACATGATTGATCGACTAAACAACAATAATGTATTGTTAGTAATTTACATTATAATACAAGAAAATACAGAAGTGAGGTTGTTAATCAATTTCTGCACATTTACAATTGCACAGTTTGGAGCCATGCAAAGCACATGCTGATTTTCAAGCAGCATTACCCATTCACAGAGCAGAAGAAAGGGAGTGGGTTGAGAGTTAGAGAGAGCTTTGAGGCTCTTCTCTTACTTCATTAGAATAAGTGAATATGGTGAAATTAGGTTGCCTGGGATAACAAGAAGAAACAAGAGAATTTACAAGATAATAATGTGATTTTAGTTTACAGATGCTAAATTGGAAAAGCACAGCATACCTTAAAGGAAAAGCTGACATCCAGTATAAAGTTAATCTTAAATTCAGGCTTTGCTTTGTATCTATTTGAGGACTTCCTTGTTTGCTTAATATGTATGAATATTATCATAGTTTCTTTTTCTAAAGGCTTTGAACTTGTCGATCAACCAATGCAACTTCAACCAAGTCAATTTGTGACATGAATCACTTACCACTTGGGAGACTTCAACCTGTGTTTAACTCTCTATTATATGGACACTTTTATAATAAAAAAAAAAATTTAGCCTGGTATTTTAATATGAGACAACTGATATACAGCATTATGGGAAGAGTAGTCCTACATCATTGCATTGCTGAAAAGCAAAACTACCAACTTGATTCAAGATAGTATCTTAAATTTAAAAAAATATATGTTTTTTTTCTGATATTCATAGCTGCTGACCCTTTGTGGCTGTAGAGTAAGCAAATGAGGGCCAGAAATAACTGTTTTAGTACTGTATAAGTTGTAAATTTGTTTTAGTGACTACCATTAAAATACATAAAACATGGTAAAATGGCAGACATTTAAAACAAGGGTATACACAAACAGGAAGGGTGGTGACAAATTCTCTCTGTTGGACAGTGTTATGAATAGTTATATAGATAAACTTGCTAAGTTACAGCAAAGCTTTCCAACTGGCAGCCCAGGGGCCACATTCCTATTCAATGTATATTACAGCTTCCTTCTAATGATTGGCTATCTATTTCATAGTTATGTTTGCTATTTCTGCTATATGTCCAACAGAGGCGGTGTATCTATTATATGGCCCAGTGAAAAAAAAATGTCTAACACTTTAGTCAATCATCCCACAGATAACTGCAAAATTAATTAAATCTCAATAAAAGCAGAATATACCACAACCACGCTCCATTCATAGTGAAAATACTTACTTGGAACGGATTACTCATTTTAGTATTTTTTTCCTATGAAATAACACATCTTTAATTCCAAATTTTCTAATACTGGATTCGAATAAAATGGCAGCCATGGTTGCCAAGATTGTAAAAAATATTTCCAGGGATAACTTTCATATAAGGCCAAAGAATAATAACCACTAGACCACCAATCTGTCAAAAGTTTTTAGCAATCAATTTTATGCTATTGACCACAAAGGAATATTTGTAGCCACAGTACTGTAGCGAGTTATTGTTTAAAGAGACAATTTATTCACAATTTATACAAGGCTTAAAAGCAATACTGTACTGGAATAATATGTTTCTTCTAGATTATTAATTACTAGCGTCTGAGTTGTTTTTGAAAAAAAAATACTTTTTTCTAACAAATTAATTCTATATAAGATTGGATAGCAAAATGGAGTAGGAATTTAGGTAGGTCACTAGAGTATAGAATTCCAAATATAATATTGAAAAGGTAACAGATTTTGTTGTTATGTCAGTAAAATCAAAGGTGTTAAATGGATGTCATTTTTAAAAAATTGGCTTCCAGATTGCCTAAGCATTTTGGAAATGAAATGATCTGCACAGACACAGATAAATGTGTATATCTTAATAATTATTTGCAACAGGAGACAATGAATATTACATCATATAGATCCTTTGAATGATCTTTAAAATAATATTAAAACAAACTGAGGTGATCGTGTTCTTTTAAAGGGCCAAACTTCAGGATTAATAAGCAAAACAAATATTGTAATGATTGTATTAAGCTTGCTAAACACAAACAGGGGAGGGAGTAGGGGGGAAAGAGACAAAGGAGAGGGAGAAGAGGGCAGGAAGGGACACAGTGGAGGGGGGAAAGACACAAGGGAGTGGGAAAGACACGGGAGAAAGGAGGGGGTGAAGACACTAAGGGAGGGGGAGAGAGACACAGGGCAAGGGGAAAGAAGCACAGTGGAGGGGGAAAGAGACACAGGGGATGGAGAGATGGAGAGGAGGTGAAACGGAGACACAAGACAGAGAGAGGGGGAGAAGGAGACAAAGGGGAGGGAGAGGGGGAAACGAGACACAAGGGGGAAAAGGGATAGTGGGAAAGGAGACACATGGGGACAGGGGGAAAGAGGAACAGGAGAGGGAGAATGGGAGAAAAGAGACAGAGGGGAGGGTTGAGGGGGGAAATGAGATACAGGCAAGGGTGTGGGGGAAAGGAGAAACAGAAGAGGGAGAGAGAGGGAAAGGAGACACAGGGGAGGGAGATGGGGAAAAAGGAGACACAGGTAAGGGAGATGGGGAAAGGAGACACAGGGGAGGGAGAGGGGGAAAGGAGGTACAGGAGAGGGAGAGGAGGGGAAAGGAGACACAGGGGAGGGAGAGGGGTAAAGGGAGAGGGGGAAAGAGGCACAGGTGAGGGAGAGGGGAAAAGGAGACTCAGGGGAGAGAGGTCCGGGAAGGAGACACAGGGGAGAGGGGAAGGGGGAAGGAGACACACGGGGGGAGGAGGAGACACAGACAGGGGAGGGAGAGGTGGGGAAAACATATTCCCGTCATTTTTGACGCCCAATGTGTGGCAAGCAGCATTGTCTGCCTTACAATTTTAAACCCGTCATAGTTGATGGGAAAGTTACTAGTATATATAACATATACAAATATATAAATACTGAAAGTTAATGGTTAGTAAGTAGTGTAACTGTGTGCACCTAAAAAAAATACTGGTAACGCAAGGGACCACTATCACTGTGACAGCATTTTCATCCTTTTTGATTCTATTGGGATACATTAATTGGAGTTATAATATTGGATGCGTGTGCCTATCTAGATACTATCTAGATAAGGCTTGATAGGACAGCTTTGCAATGGATCATTAGGTTCATGTAGGAGTTAGCCTTTGAGTTTCCTAGGGAGAACATTAATTTATAGCTGTACGTCCTCTGCTATAGCTATATTGATAGAGATGATGGTGGACACTCGCATTATCAGTTTATCTGTTTTTTAGGAGCTAACCATTACATTATTTACTAACCATTGAGTTCCAACATTTTTTATATATGTACATGGCACCTCTATTTTTTTTGTCTTTTCTCTCATCTATAATGTAATTTATAGTTTGGCTACTCTTTAATGTATATCAGTAAATTATAATTTTATTATGGTTGTATGACTTTTAACTTAATGTTATTATGTTGGTTGTTAGATAGTTACATAGTAATTGAGAAAAAAGACTATCAGTCCATCAAGTTCAACCTTTTTAGATCTCCTCTGGTCTGCAATATGCGTACTAGTTGCCAACTGATCCAGAGGAAAGCAAACGAAAACACACTTTTTGGAACTTCCAGAATATTTGGAATAAACTTGTTGCAGTTAAAATGTTTACACTATAATAACTGGTAGTGAATGTTTTATTTAATTTAGTGCTTTAATTCAGCCTCGGCCTAGCAATGTCACCTTAAGAAAAACAATTGCAAATCCTTCAATATACTGTAGTGCACTGCGGTTCTTGAGATATACATTGTTGTGTGCACATTGTTTTGGTCTCATATTGCATGACCATACAATAACTCCCTATCGCCTAGAGGTTTCTAACAGTTGTCAACCTATATCATAGTTTGAATACCTTAAATTAAAGAGCAGAGTAGTGTACTACTGGTTAAATGAATGGACTGCTCTAATGTGGCATATCAGTGCAAATATTTTTCATCACAGATTTTGAAACACAAAATGTATTTTAAAAATACATTTGTCAAGCATGAGTACATTCATAGTTTATATAAGATATTTTTTCTTATTACATTTTAGTTGAAAAGTCAATTTTTCTCTTTTTTCTCATTCTTTTGACAGTGTTCAATGTTTCCCAAATGCTCACCCATATCCATCCTTTCTGATATTGGTTTCAGAAAGAACTGATTTGTGAATATACATAGAAACAATGTATTAATGGAAATGTACTTGAGAACCAAATCATCATTTTATTCTGTCAATGAACCACAACATAAGTGTCCATGCAACTGTGAATATGGCATACATTTACTGCAAAAAGGAGAATATAAGAAGAAGAAACAAAGCACTATCAGCCACATTAAATTCCCCCTTCATGTAAAAACGCAGCTCATAACGTAGCTTGCAACGTTACAGCTATTAAATTGGCTTCTTAAATCAGCCCGCTGACGACTTTCGGGGTAGGAGCGAGAAAACCCTATGGGACGTGATAATTTGACTTGCGAGCTCACAAATCCTTTGATCTGTCAAGCCCGTAACTGCTACGTTCCAAATGCGCTATTAAATTGCATCCAAATCCCTGGCGTTCAAACTCATAACTCGTAAATGGAGCCAAGAAGCCAACGAGTGCTAGAGAGGACCCGCAAGGGGGGTAAAGTCCAATCCGTAGCACTTTAAATGCAAATGCACACACACTACTGTAAATATAATAACAGGGAAAGTCATGTTAGGTCTTAGAATTAATAACACACCATTCTCAAGCTCGCAAATTGGCCAAACAAAATACTTTATTTCATGTTTATTTTCCATGTTTTCTCAATCCCGGCAATAATGGAACTCGCATGTGATAGAATATCATATTTACGGCTTTATCAATATTGCAAAACATCTGTAATGTGGGTCCAATCATAACTTGTAATTAAACCCCGTAAGACTTTGAAATCCCACCTCCATTTTTCAGTGACGTAATTCTGACGATCTCTGTTTCTATTGGCTCCATCGAAACTCATAACTGCGAGTTTCACTAATTGATCCCGGTTACAGCCGCATTTCCAACGAGCGAAAATGGTTTACGGGTTTGACTCTCAAGCCCGTAACTCGCAGCATGTTCTAATTTAATAGCACCGTAAATCCGCACACTTTCAAGCTTGCAGCTGTTGCGGGTCTCACGTTGCACATACGAGCTTCGAATTTAATGTGGGTATATATTGGGTGAAGACATAAAACATTAAATAATTTCAGGAAGCACTGATCGTACTTATTTTAAACACAAAATGTCATGGTTTGAAAATGGGGCCCTAATATTCATAATTCTGATAACAGACATATCACTTAGATGTTTTAATGCTGAAATGAACCAATTGCTTGTTCCTAACAAAATCTATCATGTTTTGGATATGGAAAGGATAACAAACTCTACATTAAATGTTATTTTTTTATTAAGGAGTATTGGTTAGGTTATTTTCACATAATCTGTGTATAAATGTTAGACAATATAAATAAACAAAAATGTACGTCTATTCTGCAATCATTATGTTTAATATTGGCCCAGTTAATGGATACTTGCCCCACTTTGTTGTTGTTGTAGTTTAGTCGTTCAGTCGCATACAACTCTCCGTGACCCTATGGACCTCAGCACGCCAAGTACATCTTTCAGTCACTGCCCCTCTTAGCTCCATCAAGTTCATGTTCATTGCACCACTTTACTCTTGACCAAAACTTAAATTGCAAATGGTTCAGATTTGTATTTCCCTGTCCTAAAAAAAATAATATACCGGTAATTCACAAGGCAGGCCTTTAAGACTAAATCTAAATATAGTATTCTTCTCATTCATGCTAAGACACAAAATATACTTACTGCCTGTTTTACGCCACATAGGACCATTATATATGATCATAGTGAAATAACTGAATAGAGAATATAATTACATTGGAATAATAGGTCATTTGATTGCTTGGCAAATGTATTGAGTATCTGGGAATCCGTTACATTGTAGCAAATTGTAGCAATTTGTATCCCATTGTTTTAGGGTATCAACCACAAATTCATTTAGCATTATGGTGGGCAAACAAGTGAGAGAATCCCTCCATTGTACAAAGTACAACTAAAGCAAATGGAAATTTCCATGTTTAAAAATAAGTTAATAAACATTTCCTGTCAGAAGAAATATAGTGTTTGCACTGAACTATTGTACACTTGTTGGTGGCATGCAAATGAGCCCACAATGTAATTTCACTCTTTAATCCAAAGCTATTTTAAACATGGTCACTATACAGAACATGCCTGCTATTATAATACGGCTTTTGAGCACAACACAGGGTCGATTTGCATGAGTCACGATACCTACCTACAGACAGACTGGTTTGATCGTTTGGATTCATCAGTGTGAGACTGTTTTTTATTGTTTTAAAGTAAACTTTAATAAATTTAGTGAGAAAATATGTTTAGTATTAGCATGTATATGCCCACATTGTTTACTGTTCAGGGAATTGGTGGTAGGTTTTTTGGGTCCGTTATGTTTAATTGTTTCATTTCAGTAAATACTTATTCAGTATTTTTTACATTTAAAACAATATTTTCCCTTATCCCCAGATTATAGAAAATTTAAATGCTACCTAGGGAACAAATATTAGTGAACAGGAAATGCATAACTAAAACAAATGAACACGAGATACAACTTAGCTTGGAGTAAAGTATTTGAACCCCCTTAATAGACAAACAAAATGTAGAGTCTTTAGACATTAGATAGATTAAAGCCATTGTGGTTCTTAGTGTAACCTGGTTGTGAAAATGTTTCTTAGTTCTTACCATAGATGTATAGATTGTGTTCCCTTTCTAGGTCGCTACCTTGTCATGGTGACGGTGCTTGTGTACTTCAATGAAGTTGTGAGCCATATCATGTAGAGTCACCCAAGATGGGCAGGTCATATCAGAGAGGTCAGATAACTCATGGTCCACAGGAGAAGGAACTGTCAACCGGCCCCAGAACCTTTGCCATAAAAACCTTATGGATAGGCATGACCCCTTGCTCACTGTGCCTTAGGGAGTTCAGCTACACCTCATTGATGTGGCCCAATGAAGGCGAATCATACATCTGGGGTTTGCTGTTTCTCCTGTTCAGGGTACAATTGCCTGGTATTTCGGGGCTGGACCACACTAGTGAGTGAGACCAGACTGATATACTACAGGATATCCCACACTGTGAAGTTAACAAGTGAGCTAAAAGTGGTAGCTCTCAGAGTGGGTTATCATGTCCATAGAACTAACCTATTAAGGTTAGTTCAATCTCTGATTGAGCACCTCTAACTCTTTTTTTTTTTTGTTCGACCAGAAACTCAGACAATTTTGCCTTGCGTCATGAGAGTAGGACACGACTGAAGAACTGAACAACAACAACATAGATTATGCTCTATGCTGCCCATTTAGATGTGTGCTCTCCCAAGCACCAGTCACTATTTCTCCTTTCCCCTAGCTGTGTAAGTATCCTTATAGCCCTATTAAATTCCCTCCACGTTGAAAACCGTAGCCCGTAACGTTGGCCACATGACTTGCAGCTATTAAATTGGCCCGGCAAAGCAACCCGTCAACGACTTGCGGAGTAAGGGCGAGAAAAGGCTACGGGATGTGGACATTTGAACTGTGCATCTGAAAATCCTTTGATCTGTCAAGCCTGTAAATGTTACGTTTCCAATTACGCTGTTAAATTGCAACTAATTCACTGGCATTCAAGCCAATAACACGCAAATGGAGCCAAAAAGCCAATGGGTACCAGAGAGGACCCGCTAGTGGGTTAAAGTCCTATTCGTAGCACTGTAAATGCAAATATGCACACACTACTGTACTTAAATGTAAAGGGAAAGTGATGTCAGGTATTGAAAAAAATATCACAACATCCTGAAGCTCGCAAATCGGCAATATAAAATACTTTATTTTCATTTTAATTTCCGTGTTATAGCGATCCCGGCAATCACTGTATTAATACATAAAATGGAACTCGCATGGACTAAAATATCATATTTACGGATTTATCAATATTGCATTATTGTGGGTCTGATCGAAACTCGTAATTGAAGCCCGTAAGACTTTGAAATCCAACCTCCATTTTTAGTGACGCAATGTCATTGGCTCCATCTAAACCCATTACTACGGGTTTGACTAATTGATCATGTTCATGGCTGCACATCCAACGTGCGAGAAATGGTATACGGGTTTGCGTCTACGGCCTGTAACTCACAGCATGGTCTATTTTAACAGCTCTGTAAGGCAGCCGATGCTGCTACGGGCTTTGAATTTAATAGGACTGATAAATCACCAAACAAATATTCTGTATATATAAAAAATGTATGCTCATATGCATATGCAATCAGGCATATACTGTATATAAAGACAGAAAAACCACTGCATGTAAGCATGTATGTGCATGTGCACACACTATTCCAAAGCAGACTTCTGCCACTCGAAATATGCTGCCAATAATTTCGGAGGTCACTGTTTGTTAAAGATTAGGGGCCTCATTCTATTAGCGGCCGTAAATCGGCTCTAAGGCTGCGATTCCTTGCGGGGGTTCAGTTAACTCGCGATTCTATTATACGGCCCCGCAAGGATCTCCTCTTACGGCCGGCCGCATATCTTGGAACCGGCCGTAATCTCAGAAATATAAAAACTCAAAAATAAATTCAAGCCTGCACTGTACAGCTCTGTAAATGCTAGGGATCATATTGGGGGACATGAGGATTAAAAGGAACCCACTCTCAAGCTTGCACATCTGCCCAAACCCGAGTTCAAATTAACTGTTTATTTTCCGGCTGCGGCGTGGGCGTGTCTGAGGTGCTCCAAGCACTCTGGACTTTTTACATGGATATTTTACGGATATTAAAAATAAAATATTTTACGGATTTGAGTACAGGATAATTATGTGCTATTTTTTCTAACACCTAAAATCCCTTTATAGTCTTCGCAAAGTGCAGGATGGCTTTATTTGAGCTATTTTATGTGCTTAATTGGTGCTAGCGAGACCTTTTTCCTGCAAGTAACTGCGGCTCGCTTTTAGCCTTGCAGAGAGGTTTCCCGGAGGAATTGAATTGCAAAACTCTTGCGGCCGTTTTAGATCAAAGGCTTTCCTCTGGCGCGAGCGGCCGCAAGAGATAGCAAGGCACCGGCCGCAAGCCTGCCGGAGCCTCCGGCCGTAAGGGAATAGAATAGCAGAATAGCTTGCGGCCGGTCCTTGCGGCCCCGCAACGGCTGCGGCCGCTAATAGAATGAGGCCCATGATCTGGATCAGGTACATTTTAGGTCACAAATATTTAAGTTCTATATCAGTTAATCGTTTCTCCTTGGTTCCTTTTTAAGAACCCTTTGTGCACTATTCTGCTATGGAATTTTGTGCAATATTAGAAAATAAAATAATTTTAAAGTTCTTATTTAAATGTAGTAAACTTTCATTGAAATTTCCATTTGTTTCCTTCTGATCCACACACTAATGGGCCAGCAGTTGCCAATTACACCCGGTGACTCAGAATTTATTGTGCTAAGTCTAAAGCCAAATGAAAATACTGAAAATACCCATGGTTTTCGGTCTAGAAAACCATGGGTTTTCTAGACCGAATAGACTATATGCCCCCAGAGACCGAAAACAATGCATTGTGAGTTTTAGTGAGTAATTGAGAAATATTGGCCTATTAGAAAAAGATACGACTGCACATAGTAGAAGACCCATTAGAAAGTGATATTACTCTATTCTTAGTGCATCAGGAAAACTGAATGGTAAAAATTGCAAGAGTTAATGTAAGTTTACTGTAAGACAATTCCATATTTAAATATCATTCAAACGATAACGCATATGCTATTACCTAGAGCTGTAAATTATACTATATTTGGAATCTCTGTTGTGCCCCATAATAGTAGTTTTCACATCTCACCACATTACAAACTGTCAAAGTAGCTGTTTAATACTACATCAGCCATCATGAGAAAATACAGAATGCAGACCTTTCCTGTTTTCTGCCCCTCAGCAGTGGCGGCCTTCCGCAACTTGGTGTTGCGGCTTCGATTTTTGTCAATTTCTTAGGGTTAGATTTAGGGGTTAGGATTAGGGTTAGATTTAGGGTTTAGGATTAGAGCTAGGGATTAGGGTTAGGGTTAGATTTAGGGGTTAGGATTAGGGTTAGATTTATGGGTTAGGGTCTAGGCTTAGGGTAGTGGCAGATGATAAGCTTTACACTAACAAGAAATTGACTAAAATCTCAGCCTCTGACCACCACTGATAGTGGGCAGAAAACAGGAAATATTCACATTCTGTGGGGCAATATGGAAGTTCACATAGTAACACATTTCCAAGTATTATTGTGCATTTTATGGGACTTTTGCTAGAACTTTTAAAATCGTTAGTTCTGTGCAGGAGTGAAATGTTAAGTTTGTTTAACAGTATCTTTGTCCGGTGCTTGTCTGCATGGTTTTCATCTATTAGAGTGTGTGTCATTTTCACAAGATCGGTGTGTGGTCTGCATGTTTTGCTGAAGTTTCTTTCATCAGACAGGGCTAACATAAGATTACAGGAAGATTATCTTAACATAGGTCTTTCATCTCCCAGTAGTTTCTTCCATATGTCCCATAACAGAATAGGTGTATCCAATAGTTATGTGTTCATTTTCTATAGTACTTACACTGGTGGTATAACATATTCCTTTATGAGGAGTCAGTGAAACTTTTATTTTAAAAGCATGGTAAGAAAGATATATAGTCTAAACCAAACTTTTCCATCGAGACCTCCCAGGTATTTCTATGTCTCAGAGAATTTGAGCAAGTTGAATAGTAATTTGATTAGGGGTCAGGTTGTTTAGTCCAAAATTTACCAAAGTAATTCAGCCCTGGAGCCCCTTTCAACTCTAACAGTTCTGACAGAACCCATTGACATAAGAATTCTCACTAGGAACCTACATCTCATGGGCAACCAAACCCCTATGCAAAATCCCCTAGAGACCAAACATACATCTCCTTTAGGCAACAATTCACCCCAGGGTGCCCCAACAAGGCACTACCTTCCAGCAAGTTTTCACCAAGTGATCAGTGAGAAATATTTTTTTGTTGCCTCCAAATGACACTCCAGGTTCAATGGAGTACAGCTTTGGAAATCCATAGTTTAGTCTACAGTAACTCTAGGCGGCTCCAGAAATGTATCCAATGTTTGAAAATAGGGAAATTGTATTTATTTTGTCATAAAGTAAGAAATAACAATAAAGACATGTAAATGTATAAACTATACTGCTTGTGCTGGTTTATGAATCATAATTTTAACAAAACACACGCTTCGGTACAACTAACTGGTTCTATAAACACAAATGTACATGGACATTTCTGCTGCATGTGGCAAGAAGTCTCTTTTTAGTTGTTAAATGATTCCACGGCCAAATCAACATTTCCCCATGGAAATCCCCACTAAGACTTGTTTCACTATGATTATATTGCCATTCACTTATTGCAGCTGTGTCTAATCATCTGAACTGGCTGGCAGTTAACTCTTACTTGAACATGTCGCCTGTGCCTAGCTGAAACTTCTGTCATATGAAAGATGAGAGAAACATTTGGAAGGTTATACAAAAATCAGGTTTACTTGTGATTTAACAACAATATAATTTCAATTTAAAACAATGTACTGTTGCAGTGCTCTAGCAGTTGCTATTTTCACAATTGTATGGTTTTATATCATTCTATGATAGCTTTTGTGTGTAGGAGTGAGAGTAGAATGCATGCAAAATGTGCAAATAAAATATATTCTATAAAAAAAATACATGCAATGGTTATCATATGGGCAATAACATGTATTTTCCATATTTGTAAGTAGGGTAACCATACATGTCCAAAGTATAGCCCATGGGAAACACATGCTTGCCCATAGGAAATGCATGATTACCCATAGTATACTCAAAACTGCCAATTGGTAAAATATATGCCCATAGTGAAAGCATACATGCCCGCAGAAAAGGCATGGTTGTACAACTGGAAAAGCATGACCGCCCATAAGAAAAACATAATTTTCCATAGGAAATGTATGCTTTGATGTTCGACTCTCCGTGACTCTATGGACCTCAGCCTGCCAGGTTGCATCTCTCAGTCACTGCCCCTCTGAGCTCCATCAAGTTCATGTTCATTGCTTCAGTGACCTCATCTATCCATCTCCACCTCTGTCGTCCCCTTCTTCTTGTGCCTTCAATCTTTCCCAGCATCAGAGTCTTTTCTAGGGAATCCTGCCGTCTCATGATATGGTCAAAATATTTGAGCTTCACCCTCTTGATCATACCATCTAGTGAACAGTTAGTCTAGATTTCCTGAAGTATTGATTTATTGGATCTTCTTAAAGTCCAAGGAACTCTAAGCAGTCTTCTCCAACACCGCAATTCAAAGGTGTCTATACGACGGCGCTCACACTTTCCTTTTTGGTCCAGCTCCCACATCATTATGTTACTACTGGGAATACCATAGTTTGAACTATGCAGACCTTCGTTGATAGTTTAATATCTTTACTTTTTACTAGCTTGTCCAAGCTTGCCATAGCTTTCCTCCCCAGTAGCAATCGTCTTTAATTTCAGGACTCCAGTCACCATCTTGGATCCAAGGAAAATAAAATCTGTCACTTTCTCTGCTGCTTCTATTTGCTAGGAAATGGGATTGCCATTTGCCATGATCTTCGTCCTTTTAACATTGAGCAGCAGGCCAACTTTTGCACTCCCTTCTTTTACCCTCATCAATAAGTCCTTTAGCGCCTCCTCACTTTTAGCCATCAGAGTAGTATCACCGGCGTATCTGAGGTTGTTGATATTCCTACCAGCAATATTTGGTTTCATTCAGTCCAGCCTTACGCATGATGTATTCTGTTTTTAAGTTGAATAAATAAGGTGACAATATACAGCCTTGTCGCACTCCTTTTCCAATCTTGGACCATTCTGTTGTCCCATGTTCGGTTCTGACCGTGGCTTCTTGGTCGACATACATATTCTTTAGGAGGAGGATGGGATGATCTGGTACTCCCATCTCTTTAAGGACATGCCACATTTTGTTGTGAACCACACAGTCAAAGGCTTTAGAATAGTCTATGAAGCAGAAGTAAATGTTTTTTTGGAACTCTCTTGCTTTCTCTATTATCCAGTGGACATTGGCGATTTGATCTTTTGTGCCTCGTCCTTTGTGGAACCCGGCTTGTACATCTGGTAGTTCCTGGTCCATATATTGTTGGAGTCGAGCTTGTAGAATCTTAAGCATTACCTTGCTGGCATGTGAAATGAGTGCAATTGTTCGATAATTGGAGCACCCTTTGGCACTGCATTTTGTGGATTGGGATGTAGACTGACATTTTACAGTCTATTGGCCATTGTCGAGTTTTCCAAATTTGTTGGCATAAGGCAAGCAACACGTTCACAGCATCATCCTGTAGAATTTTAAATAGTTTAATTGGGATTCCATCACCTCCTGCAGCCTTATTATCAGCAAGACATCCTAGGGCCCATCTCACTTAGCTCTCCAAGATGACTGATTCCAGTTCATTGGACAAACTATTGAAGTCATCACTGCTGTTAAGATCCTTCCTGAATAGATCTTCAGTGTATTCCTCTCACCTCTTCTTTAGCTGAACTTCTTTTGTTAAATCGTACCATTTTTGTCTTTTATCACGGCCACTTTGGCATGAAAGGTGCCTTTTAGGTTTCCAATTTTCTTGAAGAGATCTTTTGATTTACCCATTTGGTTATCTTCTTCAATCTCTCTACATCGTTCATTGTAGAATGTCTCCTTTTCTCTTCTTGCTATCCTCTGAAATTCAGAATTTCAGTACATTAGGAAAGCATTGCTACCTATAAGAAATGTGTTTGCCAATAGAAAACCAATGTTTCCCATGGGAAAAGTTTGCTTGCACCCAGGAAAGGTAATACCTGCCCATAGGAATCACATGGAAATGGAAAGCACATCGTTTAACCAAACTTGCTCATATGGAAAGCATACCTGCCCATCAGAGAACCATGCCTGCAAATAGTATAACCATGCCTGTCATGAATTAAGCAGTCTGCACTTAAGGAAACTATTTCTATGGGCAATTATATATTTCCTATAGACATTTATGCATTTTCCATGGGCAAGAGTACTTTTCCTTTGAACAATCATGCTATTTCTGTGAATAGATATGGTTATACTTTGGCAGATATGCTTCCCTATGGGTGGGTATGGTATCACTATGGTAACTGGGCAAACATGCTTCTGCTATGGGCAGTCATGCTTTTCCCATGGGCAGCGATGTGTTTGTTTTCTATGCTTAGGTTTGGTTTACCTATGGGCAAAGATGCTATTCCTATGGGCAGTCATGGATACTCTATATAATGATATGCTTTCTCTATGGGCTTGCATAGATTTGCTACGGCCATGTAATGGTTTCCAATGGGTGGGCATGCTTTCCAATGAGTGAGCATGCATTTCTTATGGGCAGCTATTTTTCTTAGGGCCAGATATGGGTTTACTATGGACATTCATGTGTCTTTATGGGCAGGTATTGTTATCCTGTGGGCACATATGCTTATCATGTTTGATGATCCTATGGGCAGTTAGTGTAATTTAGCTTAGTATGCTCCAATATAATTTAGCATTTGGCTGATATTTAAAAATCTGTGTAAGCCTTATACTATTTTAGATTTTCCCTATAATCCAAGGGACTATACCCCACTCTTTCTTCAGTGTACTAGGTTTGATGATAATATAAGACTAAGTATAGCTGAAAGACTATTTTTATAGAACTTTCTCTAAGAATATATCCTTAAAGGAAGTTCAGCACTAACTAGTGAGTGTTAGAAGATGTAATTTTGAAACTACTGTAGGCACTGCAGTACCCATATAGACAAACCTCAAATTTTTAGAAAGACATACAAAAACATTTCTTAAATACCTTTATAATATAAATAAGACACATTTATATTTTATTCTATGGAACGTATTCGGGAAAAGTGTCTAATATATCACATTTGTTGGTGAATAGACTTCACTTGTAAAACTGTCAGAAATGTTATACTATGATCATGAATCAAATGTTCCAAATTTGCATAAAAAGCATTTGCATAGTAGCACTGTCATACATAGAACGTAACACATTTTATTTAGAATATAACAAGAATAAACCATAGTTCATAATCAACCATGCCAAATTGCCACACTCATTTTTTCCAAACACAACCATTTATTTTTGAACCCCAAAACATTTACTAACTTTTTATAATTAATCACTTGCATTGGCAGTAATAGCATGTCCTCCTTAACACCATGCATGACTGGTACATGCATGGTAGCAGTGAATTTAGGCCAGGTCAGAGAGCAAGGATGTCAACAAACACTGTTATTGGTATACTTGGCTTAGTGACCACAGCCTGGCCTAAGCCACTGCAAGATGAGTGTGTATACCACTAATCATACAACACCAAACTCAATCGTGCTCACAAAAAATACACTCGTACTCATATGGACTGTATCACATAGTAATGACTCTGTAACTTGGCTACAATCTAAGGCCCCTATTCAATTGAGCAATTTTTAGTTACTGAAGCCCGTAATGTAGCCGTAAAGTAATTTGCTATTCAATTGGTGTTTTTTTAGCTACCCGCAAATGATTTGAGGGTTACAGGCTGAAAATCCCTGCGGTTGTCAAAATCGTAAATCCAACCCATCTAAGCCTTTGATCTTTCAAGCCTGTAAATGTTACAATCGCAAATCATTATTCAATTGCTACAATTCCTGAAGCCCACAATTGTCTTCACACCCGTAAATGGCAAATGTAGAAGATAATCCTACGAATACCAGATAGGACTCGCAAGGGGGTTAAATACCTGACTGTAGCTCTGTAAATGCAAACAAAAACACAATACTGCACTTTAAAAGACGGGGAAAGCGATGAAAGACATTAGAATGAATTGCACAATAGTCTCATGCTCACAAATCTGCAATATATTTTCCTTTTACATCTATTTTCCGTGTTATATCAATCTCAGTAATTAAGGCCACCCACATGGACTACAACAGTATCGTCATTCATATGCATATCGGACTTCTAAACACTAATTGATTGACGATGAACCTCCATTTTTTACTGACACTGATGGTCTCATTTACTATTGGCTTTTTCTAAATAAGTAGTTACGGCCTTGCTTAATTGATCATGTTCATGCTTTGAAATGCTACTTAGGTGAGGGCTTGATCAACTGAATCGCTCTGTAACTGTAGCAAATTTCAGGCTTGCAGACTTATGGCCGGTATGAAGGAAACTGCAAATTAATGGAGGTCAAAATTTCCAACATACAATGTAGCTGAAATACAAACTAAAATGTGTGATGTCATATTGAAAGTAATATATATTAAAAACAGGTAAAATCTGCATACTGAGGCACATTCATAGTACGTCATGTTCTGATTAAATTACCTTGCACAACTTCGTGTCATCAGCAAAAATGGAGACACTACTTTCCAATCCTACTGAGGAACCCCACATACCACATTAGTCCAATCCGAGTATGATCCATTTACAACAACCCTTTGTTTCCTGTCTTTTAGCAAGCTCTCAATCCACGTGCATATATTTACTGCAATTTCTGTATCCCTTAGTTTGCACAGTCTCCCTTGTGGCAATAGTCTCCCTTGTGGCACTGTATCAAAAGCCTTTGTAAAATCTAAAAAGACTACATGCACTGAGTTGCCTTGATCCAGGTTCCTACTAACCTCCTCATAGAAACAAATTAGGTTTGTTTGACATGACCATAAATCCATGTTGGCTCCTACTTACAATGCTGTTTGAATAGACATACTCTTGTATATTATCCCTTATTAACCCCTCTGAAAGCTTTCCCACTACAGAAGTGAGGCTTATAGGTCTATAATTCCCCGGATTTGCTCTTGCCCCCTTCTTAAATATAGTTATCACCTCCGCTTTTCTCTAGTCATCTGGTAGTGACCCAGTGTTGAGTTAATCTTGAAAAATTATATATATTGGTTTGGCTATTACAGAACCCAGTTCCCTCAGTACCATTGGATGTATTCCATCAGGACCTGGGGCTTTATTTACATTTATTTTTTCCAACCTCTTTTGGATTTTTTCCTGCGTTAACCAATTATTTGGTGAAGGTAGTGTAGCCCCATTATGGTGCAGTGACCCAACCACTGGTACCTCTCTTGTATATACAGAAGAAAAGAACCTATTTAGCTCATCTTACTTCTCCTGGTCACTAATTGTCAGACAGCCTGTTTCACATTGTAATGCTCCTATAGCTTCCATCCTGGCCCTCTTCCCATTTATATACTTACAAAATATTTTAGGGTTAGTCTTACTCTCTTTTGCAACTCATTTTTCATTTTCTATTTTAGCCAGTCTGATAGCCCTTTTGCAAGCCTTGTTGATTTCCTTGTACTCCCGTAAAGCAGTCACTGTCCCTTGACCTAACAGATTCTTCTACTCATCATGCTGGACATTCTCTTGACCTTATCTTCACCAATCTCAGCACAACCTCCAACCCAGTCCACTCCCTCTATATGACCACCACTTCCTTACCTTCAACCTCACCACATCACCCTCTCTCCACCCCTCTCCAACTCCTGCCACCATCACGAACAGAAACCTGCGAGCACTTGACCCTACTCAGCTCTCCACTATTATCCAACCCCTTCTCAGTCCCATCACCAAGCTCAACTGCCCTGACACTGCCACCTCAGTCTACAACTCTACTCTCTCTTCCACCCTTGACACTCTGGCCCCCATATCCACATGCAGATGCCCTCGCTCTCATCCACAACCATGGCACACTACACAAACACGATACATCCAGAGGTGCTCCAGCACTGCTGAATGACTATGGAGGAAATCACGCATTTCAGCAGATTTCCTCCACTACAAATTTATGTTATGCTCCTATTCCTCTGCCCTTAACCTTGCCAAACAGCAGTACTTTACAACACTAATATCAACTCTGTCCTCTAACCCAAGCGTCTGTTTGCCACTTTCAATACTCTCCTCCGCCCACCACCTTCTCCCATCCCTTCCTCTATCATAGCTGAAGACTTTGCCAACCATTTTATTCATAAAATTCAAAACATCCGCAATGGACTCTTATCTCATAGTGGTTTACACACTCCACCCTCTCAACTAACCAACAACACCCAGTCTTCTCCCTTAACCAATCCCACTGCCACCTTGAACTGTTTTGATCCGGCTACAGAGGATGAAGTCTCCAAACTGCTATCATCCACTCGCCTCACTACCTGTCCTCAGGATCCTATTCCATCTCAGCTCATATCTCCCCTCTCTACCACACTAATCCCAGCTCTCACACATATTTTCAACCTCTCCCTTACTACTGGCATGTTTCCGTCTTCTCTAAAACATGCCATAGTTATAACCACCCTCAAAAAACCCTCATCTGACTCTGACGTTGCATCTAACAACCGCCCTATCTCTCTGCTTCCCCTGACTTCCAAACTGTTGGAGCGGCTCGTCTATAACCACCTTACCAAGCTTATTTCCTCTAACTCACTTCTTGACACCTTCCAATCCAGCTTTCGGCCCCAGCACTCCACTGAGACAGCTCTCACAAAAGTCACGAATGACCTGTTTAATGCCAAGTCAAAAGTTCACTTTTCAATACTTCTTCTTCTAGATCTCTCTGATGCCTTTGACACTGTTGACCATCCACTTCTACTCCATATTCCTCTTCTCCTTCGGTATTCGAGACACTGCTCTCTCGTGGTTCTCATCATACTTACAAAATCGATCATTCAGTATCTCCTTCTCTGACAATTCTTCTTCTCCTCACCCCCGTCTGTTGGTGTACCCCAAGAATCTGTCCTTGGCCCCTCCTCTTCTCCATCTACACTTCGTCACTTGGTACCCTCATAAACTCTTTTGGGCTTCATTATCATCTCTATGCCGATGACACCCCAATCTTCCTCTCCGCACCAGAGCATTCCATAGCTGTGTCATACTATTTTTCAAATACACTAGCTGTGTGTAGGTGAATATGAATCCATACTTATTGGTAATAGTCATTCTGGTGTACTGACCAGATATAACATATATGTAAGAGATATGCATTTTCTAGCTTTAGGGTTTGTAATACATGTTTATGTCAGCTTCATGCCCCCCTGGGATCAGTTTGCACTGCACTGGTTATATTTCTGCAAGGTCTTCTTACTTTGTTGACTGTGCTTCTTGTAAAATTGATTATTCTTGACCATACTTTTAAAACCGATTTACTGTGTCTGCCTCTATATTTTATAATGAGTAATTGTTATGTGCACATACACTAGACACATGGTGATGAGGTTTGTTCTATGATTGTTGCCAACAGTCCTGGATGGCATTATGTTTCTGTTTGTGTATTTGGGATCTCTTTGATTGAGGCCAGTTGCATAATTGTATAATATTCATTATAGTCATGCTCCTTGTATTATATGGTAGGGGATACACATTGGATGCTCTGACAGAATTATTGTTGAGGGGGTTGTAAATGTATTTTTGGAGAAGGTGGGTAAGTTTTGGGCTTGGGAATCTGTTTTAATCAGATGTGACAGTATTAGATGGTTGTTGTCATGAATCAGCCAGTGGCCATATTGGATTTGGTGTGAACTATGCTGCGTTCCTTTAAAAAATATAGAGACTGTGTCAGAGCCTAGAAGGGATGGTAAAGTCAGCTTGGGACCAAATCACCAGCTCCAAGAGCCAGAGACCCAGGGAAATGTTCCCTGGGTGGGGTCAGATAACCCATGTTTGTCCCCTGATACCCCAAGAGACTTAATCCCAGAGGAAATGCTAGCAGAGCACAGTTTCTCCAAACAGGTCTCACCTGAGGACTACCTTCCAGCACAAATCCTGGGAGAAACCCCAGTAACTGCTCAACAGGTAGGGCCAGATGAACTAAGTCTGCCCTCAGAAGTTCTAGGCAATGTGTATGGGCCAGAACTGCTAATGGAGCCAGGGGCTCAGGATAGCCACCCAAGAGACTGTGGGGAGGGCTATGTAATGCACTCTGGGGAAAAGGCCGTAGAGGTCAGGTTGGGTGGGAAGGATAAGATTCCCCAGCCTACAACAGATAACCAAAATCTGTACTCTGACACCCCAGGAGAGTTGCTACAAAAGGTGCTAGGGAAGCACAGAGCCCAGGTGGGCTATGTAATGGACTGTGGAGAGGGAAAGGAACTGGTTCTTAGCTACAGGGAACCAGGCCTCACACAGCAAGAGTGCCAGGGGCACCAAGAGAGTGCCAGGGGCACCAAGAGCCCGACAGGGGCAGCAAGCTTGCCAGCCATGGCAAAGGAGCCGTGGGTGCAGTGTGGCACCATAGTAGAGGGTGAACCAAGTGGGGAGATACCCTGGATAACCAATGTCCAGAGGCCCACTGGAACAGACACCGCTCCAAAGGCCCAGTTAAACCTGGAGGACTGGGATAAGGGTACCAAGCAAAAGGCCATAGAAGAAGAGGGTCAGCTGAGGGCCCCAAAGAACCAGCTGGGTGGGAATTGCGAGACTCCCCAGCCTACATCAGAGAGCCAAAGCACAGTCATTCAACCAAAGGCAATAGAGGAGGTAAAGGATGAGTGTAAGCACAGCCTGGGTGGGAACAGCGTAGTTCTCCAGGCTGCAACACAGACAGACCAAGGGGAAGAAAACCAGGAGGGTCTGTCCAAAGATACAGATCTCCAGGAGCCAGAGCAAACAGAGCATCCAAGTCCGGACTCCATCAGGGACGCTGGAGTCAAGCGCAGTATGTACTTTACTGCAGTTATTGTGTTATTGGGCTACCAACAATAATGATTTTGCTGAGGGAAGTACTGGACTGCCCCCTTGCAATCCCATAGGCCCAGAGACTGTTTTAGAGACCCCAGCCCAGCTGTGGGGACTGGCTGGAGGGAAAGGGGTTGCTATGGGACAGGGGTTGTTTTATGGGGCTCCCAAAAATAAGGTTTTGCCTCAGAAGAATGTATGGGTGCAACCCACTGTGTCCCCAGAGACTTCCATGTTGCTGCCAAAAACAGAGAGATGGGATCCTGGACTGTTTTGGGTGGGGGTGCAGGGCAAGAGCAATTTGCTCTATACAGTGGGAGCAAGGCCAAGGGCTGGGGGAGGTCTTTACTCTGCACCTTGGGACTGTGTGCGCACCGACATGAACTTGCCTAGCATGCAGCGGGCCTGGCCAGCAGATTCATGACTATCAGCGTAGCTGGGAAAATCTTGGATGTTCTCCGCCCGCTTGGGGAGGGGTTGTCATGAATCAGCCAGTGGCCATATTGGAGTTGGTGTGAACTATGCTGGGGCCATTTTGTGACTGGCAGCGGTGGCCATTTTGGGCTGGGTGGTCTTCCACATGCTGTTGCCATGGGGAGGAACAAAAGGTTTGGGGCCCAATTGTTATGGATATATTGTTGTGTTGTGGTCTAGGGGATAAAGTATTATAAGTTTACCCCTTAGCATATCCCCATCCCTTCCATGTTTAGGCTCATTGTAATGGGTGTCATGTGAGGGAGCTGGTGGGATGTGTTGGTTCTATGTGTGTGAAACATTGTGTGTTGTATTTGTAAATATGAATGTATGGTATTATATTAGTATGTCATTATATTGTAGAGGGGAAGCCATTGAATACAGCCATGCCTCCTTTGTTCCCAAAGGCCTGTTAATCCCATTAGCTAAGTATCCAGCATAGAACTAACAATGGGAAGCTCACAGCTGGAGAGCAGACAGGCAGGCACCCAGAAACAATGGGATGGCCTGAAGGCTTCTCAGCTTCATAGCGTGGGCACAGGAGAACCAAGGTGCTTTCCCCTGGACATTCAAAGCCCAAATTAATTAGTTGGCCTAGCCTAGTGGGCGGACCTGGGAGGGGACTATTGGTTCACGCACAGTTCCCCTTCATGATTGGCCAGACGTCATTTGGGGCTGGCTAACGGTAGCCACTTCCCCCATTCTTGTGTGATGTGGTTAAATATGCTGTTCTAAAATAAAACCTGGTTCATAATTTTCATCAAGACTTTGTGTGCAGGTGTATTATTGACCCAAGGGCATATGCTGGCAGAGGAGATTGTTTCTAACTTCCTTCCAGGGTTCCCAGCGCACACTACCTTAAGCTGGGACTTATGCTCTTGCATCTGCAAAGAAGGTCCATTGGTCTGAGTCACCCAAATCTTAGGTCTAAAACCTACATGAGATAAGAGAACTAGGATCCTCTATACTCCATCATCATTGTAGGTTGTGACAGTTGTCATTGTTTAATTGTGTGACTAGGTATTTCTTATAGATAGTGTGACTGTTTTTTTAGTATAGGTATAGTTTCTTGTAAATGGCACTCACAGCTCCTTAAGTGTTCTCATAAGAATTTTATACATAAGGAATTGTCTCCCTGCAAACACTCACAGACTTACAAGAACACTTAAGATAACACAAAATGACACATCACCAAAAGAATACAAGCTCTACTCTAGCATGTTTTTAGTTATATTATACTATTAGAATGTTGATGATTGGAGGGAAAAGGGAAAAATGGATGGAATAAAGAACAAAAGTGTCCTTGAGGAAGACCTGCTGCCCTCTGTTGAACCTGGGCTGTAAGCTCACATTTCATAATGACAACAATGCAAATAAACCTGAACCTAAATCCTAAAACCTAAATCCATTGAAAATGGGTGGTAGTCATCATAACAATTTGGAATCTGTTCTATAGATAAGCTGAATATATTTGAGCCTACACTACTTAAGGCCATACATGTACTATGGTGATTTTTCAATATAATTCTCTTCAATATTAACTACAGTATTCAAGGCAGGCTTACCTGAGGCAATTACCAGATTAACAGTCTTTAAACAGTCATAGGTCATGAGCAGGCAGTGTATATTTGTTGTTGTGGAAAAAATCAGGAGC
Source organism: Discoglossus pictus (assembly GCA_027410445.1). Taxonomy (NCBI): domain Eukaryota; kingdom Metazoa; phylum Chordata; class Amphibia; order Anura; family Alytidae; genus Discoglossus; species Discoglossus pictus. The sequence goes on from CM050163.1 coordinate 486,319,792, forward strand.
TAAGACGGCATTAAACAAAAGAAAAGCCGTAGTCACCAGCAAGGGCCACAGGTTAAGACAACACCAGATTAACACCAGATATCAATCCCAATAGACAAACTATAGTCAGAGGATAAACAAAGGCCACTGCAATTAGGCTTCACCTGAGAGTCATATTTAGACCACTGGTGTAGCGAAGCCTGGAGAGAGAGAACCTAATGCAGACAGAGGGCCAGTGCAGACAAACACCCAGTGCAGACGGAGGACCAGTGCAGACAGAGGATCAGTGCGGCTGAGAACCAGAGCAGCTGAGAACCAGTGGAGACTGATAGATGAGTTTGTGAACAAACCTCCAAGCAGTAACTAAGAGGAGCTGATTCAGCGCTAGGTATCAGAATTTTATTAAACATAAACCTTAGGGAAACGACTGTGTGATTGGAATTTATATGCAATAAACAAGAACTGCAAAAGTAAGGGTCTATGGGGTGGACATTTGAAGTGAAGGGTGGGCCAGTGCTCCGCCAGCTTCTATTGCTACAAGCAGAGAGAAGGGATTCACAAGTAAAGATTCCTATAAGAAACAGAAATGGTATTTATTCATGCTGTGTTTTCCCCATGTGACAGACAAGCTGAACAGGTTAATAGAGGGTGTTCCAGATGTCAATCAGCTTGTATATATATGTTTATTTTCCTTATTGCATTTCTTGTTATCCTGTTTTATTAAAATAATTGCCAAAACTTTACTTGGCCTTTGGACTGTTTCTTTGACAAGAGAGCTTTGAAGGGTCACCTTGTCATATTATTAATAGTTCAGGACTTGAAAAAATATAGGAGCCAAGAAATGATAGGAGATAATAAAAATGAGCATTATAAATATATATTTTTTTTTTCCAATTTGTATTCTCAATTCTAAGCTTCGTCAAAAGTGTTACAATCTAATGTACAAGTGATGAAGATTGCAATATGTATAATAAATATATGATGTCCTTTTGAGGCCTCTTTCTGAAAAACACAAATTAGTAACACGAAGCAATGTAATATGGCTGCTAGACATGTACACACACACACACGTTCTAGTCACTGCTAACTCCCATACTGTAGCCACAGTATGCCAATTTAGTTAGCACGCCTTCCTTAGTGCTCCACTCCAGTCACAATACTTCATCCACAGGCAGGAGAGATCTGGCGCTTATACAGCCTAGGGGCATGATTGAAAAATAATAAATACCCAGTAAAAGTTTATTTTATTTATCATTTATCATCTTATCAAGTTCAACCTAAGTATTTTTTAGAGAGTCCTTTAAAAGAACGTTAAAGTGATCCTTTAATGTGAAGAATTTCTGTTTCTAGGTTATTGTGCTGACCACTCACAGTTCTTTTGCTAAACTTAACAGTTTATTTTTTTATTCCCTATTCTTGCTAGGTATGTGAGATGGAGTAAAAGATAAAGGCAGAAGTGGTGAGGTTACTTTGTCATAAAATCTGTGGTTGCAGAGTTCTTGAGTGAAAGTCACAGGAATCTCGATCTCTAATGTAGAAAATCTCAAGGTTACCTGACTGTTTAGTTGTAAGGCTTTATTTTATAATTTGGAAAGGATCTAATTTCTCAGATGGTAACAAAACATTTGAGACATGATCCATGCAATGGTTTGAAGTTTCAACCCTTGTATTGTTCTTACCAATGTAACCATTCAAGGCTATAAAGTATAATAAAATAATGTTCCAGTTGTTGCCACATACATGTAAGAATTGCTTGTCTTGATTCTAAAAAGTTTCTGAAATGTCCTATAAAAAATGTTAATATTGTTATCAGCTTGTTTCTTAAACCAACCAAGCGATAGCATAAAAATTAGCTTTTTTTTTTTACTTTGCCCACTGTCACCAAGAATAAAATATTATGTGGACACCAGAATCTTCAAAACAGAATAAAAAAAATCTAAAGAATGCTGATTTAATAAGTTGTATGGCTTTTAGAATGAAAAAAATGTATGCCGGACAAATCTAAAACAAATATTATTTATTGAAGACTATTAAAAGAAGGTGACCTAGATAAATATCCTGATAATAAAAAGAGCGCTAACATACAAAGGTATAATTACTTACATTCAATAAATCTTCACTGAAAAAAAACAACTCTTTAGAGTCCACGCCATAATGTTAACGGGTGGTAGCTTTGTGGAAGGTACCCATATCCAAGAAGGATCAGTCCCAAAACTCCTAGGAATTCACTTATGTACAATTTGGATTTAAACTGTCTCACATGCCTAACATGCTCAGTATAACTCAAGCACTGACATTTTCCTTTATGTAGTACATGCTTAGAATTCAATCATATTTGAGATTAAGGATTTTCTTTAGTCCTTCCGTTCCAATACAGTATAACACCATTGGTGACCTACAGTCATGAAAAATCCTAGACATATTTGTAATGTTCCTGCTCTCCAATAAGAAAAAAATTAATGTTCCAAACAAAAAAAATAATGTCACAATGCTTGTTTCCAAAGAGCACAGAAATCTTGAAGCCACGTAAAAACATAACTGTCACTGACCCTAACAAGACATTCCTTCCCCACCTTCAGCCTCTTACATAAAAGACAAATTCCTATCTTTTACTACATACCCCATATCTGTGATAATTTATATTTTTTTATTCAATCATTAGGAATTTATCTTAGATTATTAAAGGACCCCTGTGGCTGTTTTTTTTTCATATGTTCGTGTGAATAATTAACAGCCCTATTAAATTGCAATTCGGCCAATTGAATAGGGCTCTATATAAACACAGACCATATTGTTTTTACAGAAGTTTTCACTTTGCGATCTTCTATCCAAAAGCAAGGTCTTCACTAACTAAAAACTTCTGTAAAAAAAATATGCTTTGTGCTTATATAGAGCCCTTTTCAATTTGCAGAATCACAATTTATTAAGGCTTTATATTTGTAAATGCATAAAATATTTGTAGAAAATAGAATTAACACAACCTTTATATTTTTTTACTTTTCATGCAACTATTCTGTACGGGATCACACCACTTTCTTTTCTCAGTTGATTCTGTCTACTACTTGTGCTCTTCTAAACAAATAAGCTTTCCAGTAGTCCTTATGAATATAATGGCTGATTTAAATGCCAAAATCCCCTTTCTGTAAATTGCAACTTCCTGAGAATTCACAGTCTCCTTCTTCCTCAGGATATATGTAGATCAGCAGAAACCAAATAAATTGATAGATTCTACAGCAGAATAATTTAGTATAAAAGTTAATACTGCGTTATTTTTGTTTTTCCTAAAAAAACATTTTGTGTGTTTTCACATATAACTTTTTAAAAATAATATATTTTAAATATAGGATTACAGGGGATGTTTAATGAAGATGGTTTAAGTCTATTTTACCATTGGCAACCAATGATAGATTGCATCTTGCTCACTGCTACTGAAACACGTGATTGTAACTCTTTCTATATCACATACGCAAATGTAGAAAAAAGTAGGGTTTTTCCGGGTTAATATTTTAATACAGAAAACATTTTTTATCAAAGCTGTAAGCTGCCCCATTCAGACACACTTTGGGAGGTTGTTTTATGCTTTAGAAAGTGAACTGATGGATTGCTTGAGAGCAAACACATAATTTTTTGAAGTATGATGAAAACATGAGGGTTTTGTTATGATGTATGTAACAATACAGAACCTGTTCCCACATTGCAGGCCTGTGAAAAGAAATTCCTGTATAATTATTAAATAATAACACTTACTTATTCAGTACTCAGCTTTAAAATCTTGTATAAGAAAAGCTCACAGTAAGAGAGGCACTTATGTTGTTTCCTTGGATACTAGATGATGCCAATCAGGCCTATGTTTTTATCTCAAAGTGGTGCCCCTGCCGGGAAACAAGGCTTGGAGAGTAGTTGTTTATACATAAGAAGTAAATAGGAACTTTGTTTATTTTACAAAGGGTTTCTGACCCAGATTATCCTCTGTGCCCCACTCAGAGGCTCAGTAATGAGTACAAGATGGCACCATGGGCAATTTGTTTGAAACTATGACACAATTAACTAAGTGGTGGCTAAATCTGGTTTGCTTGATTATTTAATGTTAATATGGTTAGGTGAGTATCAAGAATTAATTTTATCTGGCACGTGCATATTTTTGCTAACACCATCTTTTATCTTTTTCTTGAGAAAAATGTCTGCTGTTCTATCAGAAAAAGTAGGGAATTAATTATAAATAACTGTATTTAATCATACCAGTATTACAGTATTGAAACCAACACAGACATACAACCACCATATTTCCTAAAGGAGTCTTAGTGCTGCTACATACACAAAGCTCAGTCTCTCAACACGACATAGTTTCTAAATTTGGGACTATGATTAATAACTCTTTTCAGAGATGTTTTACACTCTTCTAATTTCACTTTGAATAAGAGAGAACAAAGGGGTCATGTGCAATCATAAGAGCCAAAACGGTTACAGTATATGTGTTTAATAATCCAAGTTAGAGTCGGATTTCTGTGCTATTAGAAGGCCCCAATCATAATTATTAATACAAAACATGTTTTGTTCAATTATTTTGCTTGGAAAAGCAATCAATGGAGCAGTGTGAAACATGGAAGCATGTCTTATATTTGAAAGCATTTTTTTCTGTAAAGATTGGGTAAAGCTATGCTTTTTATATTTTCCATGCTAACTTATGGCATGTGTTTGGGGGACCTTAATCTTGTGTTCTTATGCCAACGCTGACAAAGGTCTGGCTGTCAGTGATACCTTTTACAGCTAAATTTATACTAGACTGACAGGAGCAGGTGCTTGTGGGCCTGCCAGACACTTGTGCACGAGAATCTCGCTTCCTACAGGTCAACAGCTAAAGGGGAAAAAGCTCCTGTCTTCATTCTAGCAGGAGAGTGAGGCAAGCGCAACCCGGACTGGGGGGTTTCTGTTCAAAGCCAGCTGGTCTGGCTTTATTGTACAGGAATTTTTTTACCTGTCAGAGTTTGATCAACGAAACCCTCAGCAGGTGCTGTAGGGCGCAACTTCCTGGAGAAGCAGGGCACTGGTAAGTTTTTTATATTTGATAAAATTATCAAAATCTTTATTCCAAGGCTGGTGGTCATAGTACTTATAACTCTGATGAGGCCATATTCTGTGTAAACCATTATCAAAATGAATTATGTAAAATGATGTTGAAGCATATGTGTCCTAATTAGAATTTCTTTTGTATTTTGCAAACCTCTTGTTGCTACTTTTATAGTAACTTTTAATGATGGCTTAAAGACCACTACTATTTGTTTAGCTATATGACAAAGAATACATTTAGATATTTTTGCAGTCATTATTTTTCAAGCTGTGTAAAATGTGTTCTCTAATCATTAAATGTCTGTATATTTTACTGCGCCATGTCTGTAAATAATGTTTAATGTTATTTCCTAACAGTGTAAGACTGGCTGTGCTTTCTACAGTATGGAGTGGTTAGGATGCTAAAGACATACTAAATAAGAATGACTGTTTTACATCCAAGGTTTTTATTTCCTTTTATAATGTTATTTCTGAACTTGAATTTCTTGGAACAATTGGATTTTAATTGTTGTACAAACAACAAACTATGATATGCCACATGTAAAAAAAATATATATTTTTTTTTATTCCAAGAATGAATTCTTTTAACTTTGCAGAATGCTTGTAAAAATATGGATTCAATTAAAAGCATTTATTGAAAAGTATTTACTGAACTAATACAGAAAGAAAACAAGCAATGCTAAAAGCATTAGTCATCAAAAGTAGGCCAGCTTGTTAAGTAGTCTCCAGCAACAGAAAATATTATATATCAAATTTAGTACGTTTTACAGTGCTCTGTGGCAAGTTGATCTGATTAACAAGAAAACTATACTGTGGCAGAGCAATTTGTCATTTGATGCTTTTAAATACGTGTATAAATATGGGTATAATACAGAGGTGTTTGTCATATGAAAGCTGTATGTTTACTGTGAAATCATGTAATGTGTTAAACTTCATAAAAGTACACTCCTACAAATTAACCGGATATATAGACAGGCAGACAGATAGACAGATAGATAGATAGATAGATAGATAGATAGATAGATAGATAGATAGATAGACAGACAGATAGATAGATAGATAGATAGATAGATAGATAGATAGATAGATAGATAGATAGATAGATAGATAGATAGACAAATAGACAGATAGATAGATAGATAGATAGATAGATAGATAGATAGATAGATAGATAATTCAACATTTTCAGCCAGATGTACTAAAGTTACTAAAAAGTTATTTGTGACACCTTTGCCCAAAATGTCTTTCTATGCTTATATGTTACAGTAAGTTTCATTTTTGGAAAACTGAAAATTGTGAGTTTTACAGTCGATGCAAACCATTAAAATAAAATATTCAAGTTTGAAAGACTTTTTGCTCAAAGGAAATAGTAAAACAGTGGTAATACTATTAATATAAGGGTGTCTTTTCTTCATATTCTCTTAAAGTTGGCATATTTCAGGAAACCTGCCCAATAAGTACAAAATGTTAATATGTTATGGTTTTTTTTTTAGATTAAGCTTCCAAGCATGGTACAGCTAATGCAAAAAAAAAAACGTTATCAAGAGATTGTTTGAATAAGATTGCTTATCACCAAGAAAACTTCTTATAAAATAAAAAATATAACTAGTTTAATTAGAAATCCTTGTGTATGTATTTTTATATATATATATATATATATATATATATATATATATATATATATATATATATATATATATTATAAAACTAAGCATCAACTGATAATACAGCTTCTTCAAAATTCTTTTGATATACTATTTATAAATTGATAAAAACTGTATTCTATGAATTCCTAATCAGTTTGTAATTTTTAATTAGATAAGAACATGAAATTTGACAGACAATAAGAACTGTCTGCTCATTCTCCTATCTTTATTAAACCTTGAAACAATTTTTGGGATCTTGACCTAAATTCAGTGTAGCCTTCAAGCATGTTTCAATTGCCTGAGTAAACTGCTACCTCTTCAGTGGGGGGGTCCATTTACCCATATTTTTTCAATAAATTGTTGCTTTCTCTTATTTCTTGTATAGATAATTTAGCTTACAGAAACAAAACCATAAGGTTTATATTATGAATTTATTAAAAAAAAAAAAAAAACAGATACGAGAGTGTGCTAAATCTATCTAAAGCATTTTTTCTTTGAGCTGACATTTGTGTTTTTAAAGCAGTTTATAGTGGAATACTATAAGCAAGTGTAACAAAATGTGTGCCCAAGAGTATTCTAAATCCTTTTTGTGCAGCTGCTGCACATAGCAAGATATGAAAGATAATACATAGACGCACACCAATGTAATATATCCCTCTTCTGACCCATGATTTACTGACTCCTAAATGTCAGTACTTGCTTCTCCATGCAGACAGTCTTATATTATTCTTTTGTATTCACTTTTTATGTTTTTTATACATTTTATTAAACATTAACAGTTCAAAAATATTTGTGGTTTTTTAAATGATTTTCTCGTTTCGATTTTTCTGATAATACTAATTGGCATAAAATACTTAGGGTCATATTTAATTGAGCTTTCAGGAGATCCGGGAACCCGTAAGCGACGTCGCAAGCTAATTTGCTATTCAATTGGCTCTGATTGCTTCCGAGTTACGGGCTTGAGAAAATGGAGATGGTTAAACTCGCAACTTACAGCTTCCAGAAGCCTTTGATCTTTCACTTTCGCAAGACTAAATTCGCAAATCGCTATTCAATTGCTCAATTTCCCCAGGCCTGACAATGTTTTCACATCGTAAACGACAAATGGAGAAGGAAATCCAACGAGTGCTAGAGAGGACCCACAAGGGGGTTAAACACCTATTTGTAGCACTGTAAATGGAAAATAAAAAATCACTACTGCACTGTAAATTAAGGGGAAAGCGATTAAAGACATTAGAATTAATTGCACAACAGGCTCAAGCGCACAAATTGGCAAGATCTTAGATATTTTTTTATGTTCAATGTCGGGATTAAATTGATCTCGGGTGTCAATGAGTTAATATATATCAGGCCACCCGTATGGACTAGAACAGTATTGGCATTCACTTTCATAATTCTTGCTAGTTTCTTCATAAAACTTGCTAGTTTTGCGAGTCCGATCACATATCGGACCCCCAAACCTAATTGATTGACATGTAACCTCCATGTTTTACTGCCGTAATAATGACATTTTATTTTGGCTAATTCCAAATCAGAGGTTACGGGCTTGCTTAATTGATCATGCTCCCGCCCTGAACTGCTCCGAACCAGTGCATGGTTTACGGTTTTGGCTTTGGGCCTTGAGCAATTGAATAGCATCCTGGAGATGAACAGGAGCCCGCAACACAATTGCAGACATTCGGCTGTCTGAGATCGAGTTGCGGGCTTCTAATTGAATATGTGCCTTATTCTGCAGAAAAGCAAAAAAACATTTAAAAAAATGATGAGATTTCATGAGGATAAAATTACATATTAAATAGCACTGTTATAGGTGTCTGCAATATACTAGATTCACAAGGTTTTATTGACCATGAAAGGGTTGCGTAGTCTGGTTTTGTCTTCTTATATTGTATGTAGACCACTAGCAATGATCTCCACGGTATTCAATAAGCATTTTTTTCTTCTCAATACAGTGAACCTGCTTAACAATGTTGCTATTGTCATGTTTAAGTACCCCAGCAATTGTATTCAACTCTATTCTCCACTAATAATACAAATCATCCACAAATTCATAACATTTCATAGTATTCTGTGTTTGTATTATAATAGAAGATGACAGGTGCAGATATTTTTCACCTTGTGGCTTCTAATATCTAAAATACATGGTGCATGGTGAATATGGTTAGATTATTTCCATTTTTTTAATTATAATATTTAGCAAATAATCAGGTATGATTTAAACAGTGCAAAACACTACTCTATGCAATTCCACTTTTATAGTTACCTTCCTCGGCCATTTGCTGGGAATACAAATTTGCCGTTATATTTTCTATCTGTTTCCCATGGATCCTTATTTACATGCTAGTGTAGAATCAGAGAAAACATTCTCTCAATGGACCTTATTAAAATAAGGAAATCAATTAGTGAATGCAGTGAAGCTCTTATAGCAATTCACAACTTAGGGACTCTAGCCCAATGCATGTATATATTTATCGAAATATCTTTATAAAACAGTTTAAAATGTGTGGGGGATTTGATGTAGGTTTCCAAAATGTATTGCTACCTGACTAGAGAACTGAGTTTTATGAACATGAAATCATGGAACATGGGAATTTAGAGACTTCCATTCAAATTAGTTTTGTAAAAGCATTTTTTGATGGGTAATACATGGCAAATTGAAAGAGCTTCATGAATATGCCTTTATTCTTGTTTGATTACAATATTCAATACTCAATATTAAAACAAAAAAATAACCACATTAAGTGAAATTTTCCCTTCTGTGCTTTTTTTAAAAAGCATTATATTCTGCCAGTCATTTTTACAAAATAATTATTGAGCTGTATAGCCCTTGCTTAAGCAATACAGTATGCTAATTTGCAGCGTTATTTTCTCATAAACCACACAGCATGCTTTTTATGTGATATTTTGTTTCTGAAACCTAAAATTTAGACCCCTAGGATACTAATTAGCAGAAAGGGTACCTAATAACAAATAGTGCCACTGAGAGAAAAAGAGTGTATATTTATTTTTATTAATTTAGAAACAATGGCTAGGGCAATATATACCACTTTTTAATATAGCTATTCATAAAGAATACAGAATCCTCAGAAGTAACATTTTTATTTTTATTTTATTTATTTTTTAAATTTTTGAGTGTTTTAAATTTAAGCTGAATCTCATGTGTGAGAAATACTGGGAAAAATAGATTTTCAGTTGCAGTCTCACCAGCAGGTACAGACTTTTTTCAAGTGCCAGCATTGAAAAACATGTTAACATTAAATTAACATCATAGGTTTTAAAAGCAGTATTTCAATTTTGTAATAATATATTTAAGTTAGTATAAGCTTTTACACAGGCAAATATTTTTACAATTCCAAGCTGACCATTATTATACTTTTGTATAGATTTAGTAAACTGTTACTAGATTTTGACCACATTTAAATTATATAAAAAAATATATGGCATCTCTGACTTGTACGGCATTTATATCTGTTTTCTACAATGGAATTACTGCAAGTTTTCTTAAATCTGGTGAAAACACAAATCGTGTTGCAAAGAAAGTTGAGTTTCAACTTTAGAGTGAAAGTGTGGTCAAAAATAGAATACACTCGGTTTTTTAAATTCTCTTTCACCCGTTTCAATATGAATATTGTGATACTTAAATAATTTACTCACTGTATGCAGTAAATCATATAGCATAACATAAATGTTTTTAAGATGAATTTAAATTAGAATTACCTTGTGACAGCGAAAACCACCATGAACTCTTCTCACACTATACAATTATTGAATTGTATAAGAAAGTTTTGTGAAATGAAATTGACTGACACAATTTTGAGATTTAAATTAAGTTATTCTGCCTAGTAAAATGGAAATATAGATATATTTGTTCAATTAGTTTATGCATATTCTGATTTAATTTTCTCATAAAAACAGGTTGTATACAAAGATGTAAAATGTCTAGTGAGTTAATTTTGGTTCACAAAAAACTTCACTCTAGTGTGGTATTGATTGTTTGTATCTTTCGGCTATCCTAGGAATGGCACACATTGACAGCCCATGCTCTTGCACCATTCCTATAGTGGCACAATAACAATTTGTAAAGCATTGCTAACAGATTCCCACCACCATTGAGGACATAATACTATGGGACAAGGCCATGTCATTGCTATATTAATTTTCAGTTGACCCTGCTTTCCAAAACATTTATGGACCCTTGGTGCCTCAGACATTCCATTGCTCAAAGGGTAAAAGTATCCTAAGTACAAAACTCAACCAGTATTAATGATGTAATGTCTCTTACTTTATTAAAAGATGAAATGTAATTAAAAGAGAGAGAACAAGTTGATGTTTATTTTTAGTAAAGAATCTCATCTTGCTCTTAGTTGTATCGAGAGAGGCTACCTACTACATGTGAAAATGTTCTTGAAATTTAACTAGTATTATCAATGCTGAAGGTCAGTATGAGGCACGACAGCCGAGAATGGATACAATAACTGATAACCAAACAGAGATACACGTTGTCTTGTGAATTGAAACACTGGTTCTCTTTTAACATGATTTAATACATGTATTATTTTATTTTTTGTCAGCTCGAGTACTTGTCCTGACCTTCAGGCCTGATATAACTATATAGATTTACAAAGATTAATACTTTTATTTATTGCTGTTTTCAAGCTTTACAATTTATTTTATGCGTTCCCAACCTATAAAAGAGAAGACAACACTGAGTATAATTCATTATGAAATCTGTATAACAACATGTGCTCCTATATACACCTATATACAAATTGCAGGCATCAAAATACTAATACACAATTTGGATGTACTTTGAAAGCTTAAATTGGGTTCTTTATTTGTTAAATAGTATGCTGTTTTTATATTACATTTTACTTTAACTTGTCTGATAAATAGCATTTACACATCTGCAAAAACCTAGCTAATAAGATAAATAGTCACATAAATTTCATTGTACATTTACTTATGATCTAGCATCACAGAAATAACAGGAAAAATAATCATAGTTAGATAATTTAATAATCCATTAATGCTTCAAGGAAAGAAGTCACAAAGAGCATGCAACATGACTACAATAAGCACCGCCAAACTTCTGTAATTATTACACTTACACATACTGTTGATATTGTGAATTTATATTAATGTGGTTACTGTTAAAAGCAATGACTAAATTAAAAAGGAAATTTAACATTTTTTTTTAATTGATGGGCCCCTGTTAGTATAATGGAAATTAAGTAATTCATTTGTCTTTTCAATTATACCAGTTAATTTAGAAATTGCTTGAAATGTCATTTCATAGAGTGGTGCAGTGCTTAGTATTAAGTTATTGAACGCCTCTGTAAGAATAAAAATCCTAGATCAAGTTTTATTGTATTGAACCAGTGAACATTGCTGTACCTCATTATCATACTGATTCTGTACTCTGCAAACTGAACACCTCTTCAGACATGCTCAGAAAAATAATATATATATATATACAAGCTAAAAAAACTTGTTTCCTGCTCAGAATTCCAAGAAATGCATTTATTACACTGCATTCTGGGATCCTGGGTAGGGACATGCAAATGTGCCCACAGAGGCTTTGCTCTTTAATCCAAATACTATTTCAAACATGGCTGCATTAAAGAATATGCCTGTTGTATTACACAGCTTTATGCAAAGCCATGGATAGATTAACAACAAGCCAGGAAACCTACCCACAGACAGCATTGTTTCGTGTTTACTGCCTCTCATCAGTGCGGGGCCAGTTTCTAGCTTGTTTAGTAGATGTTGTGGGGAGGTAGTTTACCACAACAATCATTTAGTTTATGGTGGACAAAAGAGCGATAGAAGCCCTCCGCCGTACAGTAGTACAGTAAATAAATAGTACATCTGTGTTCACATTTGAATGTCTAAAACACGTTAAAAATATTGTTTCCTGGTCAGAATTTCAAAAAATATAGTTATTACACTACATTATGGGAACCTTGGGAGGGACATGCAAATTAATACAAATACCATTTCAAACATGGCTCCTTAAATTATCTGAAAATGCTATGCTGAGCCATGTAAAAAGAAAAAATTATATGTATTTAAAAAAAAATATATATATATATATATATATATATATATAAGATAAAAATAAAACATGAACTGAACAAGAACTAAAGCCAGTTTGGCTCAAAAACAGTTTAAGAAAAAGATAAAATAAAATAAATAAATAGATAAAATAGTAAAATAAGTAACAAAATGAATATAATAAAGTTATAAATACCAATTCTTAATGTACGCTTAATATGTTATATATTGTATTTTGTTCAGCTGTGAAACAATTTATTGAAAGAACTAAAATGGTAAACTTTAAAACAAAATAAATCACGTAAATATATTAAAAAATACAGTTTTAACTATACAAAATTTGAGGCTCTAACAAAATAAAAGAACCATATTAAAGTAATTAAAACAAACTGAAAATTAATTATTTTATTTGTCTCATAAAGTGGAGGGAATATTCCGAAGGTTTTGCAATTAAGAGACATTCAGACATCACCCTTCAATACTTTTTTTTCTGAGAATTTTAATACCAAGTGCATCAATGGAACATTCTAAATAACTGTTGTGGCATTTGAGTGGGCTGACAGATTCAGCAGATCCTGGGCAGCTGCTTGAGCTGAGCTGTTCTGTGTACGAGGGCTGAGTATGTAGCACCTGTTGTGGTGAAAAAAGACAGAGTCTAAGGATGGTGGTATGATGTATGTTACAGAAAAATACATTCAAATGAGTGTCCACACAGGTGTGACTTATTATTAGGATGCAGTGAAGCACACAGCAAACAAAGGGCCCGATACGATTGCCCAATTCGTAATTTTATAGACACTTAAAATCACTCTTAATATTGCTACATATTCGGCAAATATTACTTATTGGCACTAATGAATTCTTAACTCAATAGAATGCATATAAACATTTATTTTTAAAAAAACACCCGAGTGCAAGTAGCTTATTGAATATGGCCCCTAGTGTACAAGGATATTTTACCCCTCTTAATTTGCAGGTTTTGTCATCTTAGTTACATTTTGGATTGTAGCTCATTGCTTCTCTTCATGGTGGAAACTCTTTAATCAAAGCTATCAAGGTGCAAACTCTTCTCTATATTTTTTAAATCCAACGACAAATTGACAAAGAGTCTGGCAAATGAAGCAATGGGTGAGGTTATGACTAATTCATTTAAAAATGTCTAATATTTGTAATTGATATTTTGATTGTCATTATTCCAAAATTGACTTGACATGACATGATAAGTCCCTTGAATTAAACCATTAAACCAGAATGGGACACCCAGGCACGGATTTTAAGTTTCCATACTCTGGCTGAACTTCGTGACACATGTTCATCTCTTGTTATAATCAACTAATTTTAACAACAGTGGCACATGTCCATCCCTGTTATATTTTTTAGTCTAAAGTTTTTATTCTGTTGATATACAAGAATGTCAGCCTTCAATAAACCATGGGAACCATTTCCCATTTCTTTTTTTGCCTTACTTTCCACTTTTCCTTTCACAACCAATTCCTAGTTTTTTGTTCATTACAGTTTATTGTTTATTTTAAAGAGTCATGGAACTCAAATGTGTGTCTACCGTGAGCACGTTTAAAGGTTTCATATGTTTTTCTTTTGTATGAAAATGCACAGTACAAAGATTAAATGTTATTTTTTCTACAGGCAATGCCAGTCAGATCTGCAAATGGCATCTATAAATATAATTAACTATATGTAAATATAAATACTACTCCTGATTTTCTACTGTACGTCTTCTCATCCAAACAATATTAATAACACTTTAGTAGGAGAAGTAGTAATAGCAGACATAGCAATAGTAGTAGAATCAAAGTGAAATTGTGGCAAGTCTTATTTTCAGCATTTTGCAGCCTTTCATTCTTTCTCTTTTCTTGAGAGTGCCTTTCTTTGTTTTCTTTTAGCTCACACTTCAGCTGGGATTCCTTTGGAAGTTGAGCAGTCATGTTTTTTTCCTTTCTCCTAACTGACCTCTAGTTTAAAAAAAAAAGATTTGGGGCTAAATAATCCTAACACTTTTTTTTTTTTCTCCCTCTCCCTTTTCTTACCCATTCTCTTTCTCTGAAAACATTTTTTTTCAATACTTTAATAATAATGGTGGTCTTCCATACTCCTGTGAAGAATATTACTTACTGTATAACTATGTTTTGATGTAATGTTTTAAATCTATTAATAAAAATCAAAAAAATTAATTAATATTACACGTCATAATATAGTCAGTTGATTTGACTTACAAAGATGGTATAATTTTAAACAAAAGGTACTTTATTATTTAATGTAATTTAATAATGCATTTCCAATAGTAAACTATTGAAGATTGCCATTTTGTCAGTTCGCCTATAGGATCCACATAGGTTGAAAACTGGTCTCTTTTTGTGCAGCTGACAATGGGCCATGTTCTATTAGCTGCTCGCAAATGTCTCACACGCAAAAATGTTTAGATGTAATCTATTGACTCCAGCTCGCAAATTGTGTCCTCAAGGCTGAACTCATAAACCCTGCCTTTTTAAGTCAGATTTCATGGGGCATGATCATATGACAATATTAAAGCAAGCCCGTAATTTACTTCTTAAACACTCGTAATACTTCTTAGACACAGCCAATAGTAAATCATCATAAGATCATCATCATGACGTCAGTAAAACATGGAGTTTAAACTTCACTTAGATACTATGAATTAATTAGTGTCTAGAAGTAAATTTAGCGATCAGACTCGCAATCCAGCAATGTAGAGATAAAAAAAATCATTAAAGCAACTAATCTAGTCCATGCGTGTTCCATGATATGTATTAAACCCATAAGTCCTGTGATCCATCGCACATAAAAAAACATATTGCTGCGAGTCTAATAGAATATCGATTTTGTGTAACCTTAATTGATCAGCACTTGAGCTGTGCTAAAACCAATGGAGTTCTAATGGTGGTTTTGCAGCTCTGGCTGGCCCGTAGTGGTTGTGGGCAGGTAACTCATAACTGGAATGCGAGTAGCTATTAGAATCTGTGGCAATTTTCAGAGTGGTTTTATGTGTGTATAATTTTACGCAATGGCAATATGGCCCAAAGTAGCCAATACCTTAGGGGCTAATCAAAAATTAAATGTAATGATTTGTCACTAACAAATATAGAAATCTTGGTTTGTAGGTGTATCAGAAAGGTTATGAATAGCTCATTTTGCAAGCTAAAGTGACATGTTACTGTACAAAAATATATATTTTAATAACATTAATGTGCTGTAAATATCTTCAATTTTTTTGAGATTTTCAGTGTTGCAGTATCTTACATGTAAATTGGGATACATAGGGAGGCTTTCACTTAGCTACTGATGAAGCTGATATAAAGTTAGTATATGGATACAGATGTATTCTGAAATTCATAGTTTAAGGAATACAAAAAAAAATGTCAATGGGAATACTGATATCAGGAAAGAGTAATAAAACTATATGCAGACACTCAAATATCTGAATAAATTAGACTATGTTGTAGTGGAAGGGTTTACTTGGCAGTTCGGGGCAGGTAGGAGAATGACTGGACTACAAGTCTGGCCTGGGTAGTGGCAAAGCAACTTCATATGGGAACTCTTTGTAAGGAAAGAAATATTTAGTAATACTTTGAATCACAAATCTCTGATCTACCAGTAATCCTAATCTAAAATCTTAATCTAAAATCAGATACTATTCCACTACTATTCACTCTAAAATACTCCACTGGAGACAGATACAGTAGTTTAAACAATGTGACGCCCATCAGATGATGTCAGTTAGATTCTATCAGCCTTATTAGATTGCGAGATTTGGCAATTTGAACTTCTATCCAAAAGCAAGGTCTTCACTAACTAACAAATTCTGTAAAAAAATATGCTATGTGCTTATATAGAGTCCTATTCAATTGGCAGAATCACAATTTAATAAGGCTGTTACTATCCAATGACTGCAAGAATCCCTATTCTCTTGTGCATTATTAGACACAACAGCACTGGACACTATGGCCCTCATTCAATTGCGATTTGGCCAATTGAATAGGGCTCTAAATAAGCACATAACATATTTTTTTCAAATAAGTTTTTAGTTAGTGAAAACCTTGCTTTTGGATAGATGCTTACTAACTTAAAACTTATTTCAAAAAAATATGTTATGTGCTTATTTAGACCCCTATTCAATTGGCCAAATTGCAATTGAATGAGGGCCTATTACTTTAGTAAAAAGAAGATTATTTAACACCCTTTTTGGTAATACCTTGTGGGTGATGATTATTTATGAGAAAACCTGCACAATGCATATAAACAGGCCTGGTAAAACTGAAATATCAAATCCAGGTTGGGACAGATTTTAACAAAGCAGAATCATTGTATCCCATGTTCCTAATGAGATAGTATATAATTGCACTTTATAGATAAAAATAAGGATATTTCCAGTAAGCTTGAAGCCATTAGACCTCAAACCACTTCTTAAAAATCCTACTGGTCCATGCTGCAAGGGAAGTCTACTGAGAAGGTAATACTGTCAATGTACACCATTTATGTCCTATTCCATGAATAATTTAGGAAACTGCATATTAGAGAAAGGGCACTGATTGATCTGCTGATGACAAGTGTTTCTGTCTGATACCTCACAGTACACCATGAGATACTAATAGGCTGGTGGGCAGAATGACGTAACCTTTAAATCAATATTATCTGATAGAACTACAAATTACAAATATATTTGGGGGTAATTTGCTCTATAGCTGTTACATGGGATCCATCACATAATCAACTTTGTTTGTGATTCAAAGCCACTTAAGGGGACACGGAAAGCCTCGGGATTCCACTATGAATATAATAGGTCTATGTATCTATTTACTTTTATGTAGTTTATTAGTACCGTATTGGTCCGAATACAAGCCGCACCTTTTTTCGGATTTTTTAGCTTGCGAGTTACGGGTGCGGCTTATATTCGCGACCGTAAAAAAATCATTGCCGATTTGCGAACTTTGCTTGTTCCGTGTGCGGCATCTATTCGCAAACGCAAAATTTCTGCCGATTTGCGCGATTGCGAGTTAAGGGTGCCGTTTTTCGTGCTTTAGTCTGCGGTATTGAATAGCGATTTACGGTTTTAGTGATTCTAATGTCATGTAAAGCCTGTAACCTGCAAAAAAAAAAAGCTACAGTGCTAATTAGAAAGCCTGTTTCTTGCAATGGCTGATCACTTTGAGAGTCTTTTTCTCTCCAATTTTACGGGTGCGGCTTATATTTGAGTGCTATCTTTTTTCTATTTTTTCCCCATGAACTTTACGGGTGCGGCTTATATGCAGGTGCGGCTTATATTCGGACCAATATGGTATATATCAGGAATAAAAACTCTGTTTTTCTCTGCCTAAAAACATACCATTTGTACCTGTTTGAGTCTGCTCTCTGCAACTCATGAAGCTACATACACAGACTGTGAACTGCACACCCTGTACTAAAAGTACACTGTATTCATGAGTACCAGTTAGAAACTACTTGTAGGATTTTAGGCAGAAAAAACAGAGCTTCTAAGCACTTCTTAAGAGAATAAAGTACACAAAAGTAAAGAGATGCATCAGTATATTATATTTGTATCAAAATCCATGACCCTTTAATAGTCAACACTGCCAATTCTATATTGTTGGCACACTGCATTACATTTTAAACAAACTGTTAGCAACATAGAATGAATACTTAATGACTGTTTATCAAATAGACTCTATATGATAGTTGTCTAGATCAGTTTTATTTAAGTGCTGGCCCTAGGTCTGGTGCCAGTCCATAGCACATTGTTTGGCAGTCCTCTGAGAGAAATGGAAATGTGGGGTAGGACTAGCTAAAGATATTAATGGGTAGTGATAAAGATTTAGAATAATGAAAGAGTGACCCATGTCACTGGCAGAGTAGGAACTTGATCACTGAAGAACTTGCATGTGGATAATGGTGATGATCATCTGGTGATGGCTGAAGTTGAACCCTAATAAAACATGGGCCGCTTTATGTTCACTAAAAGACTACAACAAATCGGAAATCTTAGGGGTACAGGAAAATATAGAACTCAGTACACTTGCAAATTCTTGATGGGGAGCTTGATTATGAATTATTACTTAAAAGATCATCAGCCTTATTAAATTGTGATTCGGCAAATCTGAAGGGCTCTATATAAGCACAGAGCATATGTTTTTTACAGAAGTTTTTAGTTAGTGAAGATCTTGCTTTTGCATAGAAGTTCAATAACTAAAAACTTCTGTAAAAAAATATGCTATGTGCTTATATAGAGCCCCTCAGATTTGCCAAATTGCAATTTAATAAGGCTGCAAGTATTTCAGCCCAATCAAAACCTATTTTTACTTGTGAATTTGAGCCATACTGAAGCACTCAGTGCCCTGTAGTGCCTTGCCATTTGCAGAGAACTATTGCTATGACTTCCAGAGTAACTCCTACACTACCATTAGATGATGCTGCATAATATATATTTGGGTACTAATCAACCAGTTGTGTTTTTGTCACAGTTCTCCTCATTTCTCAGCACTGTTTCTTAAAAATATAGAATATATTCAAAGATTCTCTTGCTGACTTTCAACGCTCTACATATTCAATGAAGATCCCAACTACAGTAGGCGTTCTTGGCTGCTCTTGCATGCTCTTAATGATTATTGAGATCAATATAACTAAATGTATCAAAAGTGAATTTAGTGCATACCACTGTTGAACTCCTCCTCCCCCCCCCCAAAACTGAACATATGTATGAAAAAATAAAAAAAAACATCTGTTTAATCCTTTGACTGACGCATGTGCATCAGTCAGACACTGATGCATATAATACTAAATTTCCAATACAATTTGCTTATGATTTACTCTCAAGTATGGAGTGTATTGGGTCCCATTATTATTAGTGTAAAGTAGTGATGTCCCGAACAGTTCGCTGGAGAACTATTCGCGGCGATTTTCGCGTGTTCGCGTCAGCTGCGAACGGCGAACACATGCGCTTTTTGGTTCGCCCCCTATACTTTATCATTGAGGAAACTTTGAACATCATTTATTTTTTTTTTATTATTTTTTTTTCTGTAATCTATGCCTGCCTGCCAGCGTGTGTGTGTGACAGGCTAACACCTAACAGTTTATATTGTGCTTATTTTCACTACTCATACCTGGTGGTGTAACATACATTGAAAACAACCATTTTTTTTTTCCTGTAATCTAATTTCAGTTGCCTGCCTGTGTCAGGCTCACAGCTTATATTGTGCTCAGTGACATAAAACACTTTTTTGACTGTAATAGATTGAATAGCAGTTGCCTGCCTACAGGCGTGTGTGTGAAGCCTATTGCATCTACTCTGCCAACTCTTGCCAGTGCACAGTGACACTCATATCTGGTGGCACCTTTGATTGCACGCGCAGTGCCCCAAATTTGAAGTGGGAGGACCGACCAAGCATCTTTTTCCATCTCCTGCATCCAAAAATCCATGCCATATACACGTCCCCTGATAGTGGACGTAACAGGGATTAAACCGATAGGAATAGTACTACTTAACAGTACACACCTTATAATAACGCAGACAGAGGCAACGCGTATAATCTTCCATGATGGGCAGTGGAAGCCCCCAGACTCTGATCTGTGTATAATCTTCCATGCTGTGCAGTGGAAGCCCCCAGACTCTGACCTGTGTATAATCTTCCATGCTGTGCAGTGGAAGCCCCCAGACTCTGACCTGTGTATAATCTTCCATGCTGTGCAGTGGAAGCCCCCAGACTCTGACCTGTGTATAATATTCCATGCTGGGCAGTGGAAGCCCCCAGACACTGGGAGTCTGAAGAAGAAGAGTCAGAGGAGGAAGGTGGCTTTGAGGAGGTGGAAGCCCAAACACAGCAGGCGTCCCAGGGGGCTTGTTGTCACCTTTCGGGGACCCTTGGTGGCTGGGTGGAGGAAGAGACCTTCAATGACATCAGTGAGGACAAGGAACGGGACATGGCTAGCTTGGTATCCAACCTTGTGCAAATGGGGAGTTTGCGGTTGTGCAAAGGGACTGTTTGCAGTTGTTTGCGGTGCATTAAACGGGGAGATTGGTCTGTTACTGTGAAGCGGGTGTAACCCTTACACTACCTAATCGATACAACATCATACCTGATGTTTTAAAGCATGTTATTACAAACAATTTAGGAATGTTAGGTGATTTTGCCCTTTATGGCTTAAAACCAGACTCTGCATCAACTATGTAATTTTCCGTGGGAGTTTTGCCATGGATCCCCCTCCGGCATGCCACTGTCCAGGTGTTAGTCCCCTTGAAACAACTTTCCCATCACTATTGTGGCCAGAAAGAGTCCCTGTGGGTTTTGAAATTCGTCTGCCCATTGAAGTCTATGGGGTTTGCCGATGTTCGCCCGTTCGCGAACATTTGATGGAATCACTAGTGTAAAGGCATCACTAGTGTAAAGGCTTGTGCATTTATAACATAAACAAGTGAGTTGAAGTATTATACCTATGTTATTCTACAAATAGTGACTATTAATCATTGTTATTTTTCTTAAATACATAAATATAAAATATTATCTGGAAATTGATGGGCAGATTAAATGTTTTTAAGACGTATGGCAGTGGATATGCAGGTATGTAAGGTTTAATTGGTGCTAAGGAGATAAGAACACATTGTTTTAAAGCAGTCATTGATAGACACCAGGAAAGCCACTTGTTTAGATGACTCAGTGTCTTCATCTGGGCTTGCAGTGCAGCACAGCTCAACTGAAACAACAACTGACTACGTAACCATCTGTCCTTTCCTTTAGACAAAACTAATAACCAAGAGGTACCAGCTGTGCAGAAAATGGTACAAATACATTATCACATTAGATTATTTTATGATTAGCTGAGAGATATTGTCTGAAATATGTTAAAGAATGCTGATTGAAAATTGTAATGTATTACATTTTTTTCTGGCACTTTACTGTTGCCATAAATGTTTCCAATTAGTTGTGTTAAGTGATGTACTTTGCAATATGAACTTTCTCCTAAAATGGCATTGTAGCTTGAATAAATCTAGCATAAAACACAAATAACTAAGCTGCACTGTGATGAGAATTTTATTAGTGGTTAGTAAACTATTCTAATTTATTTGTTTTCCTGTTTTTGTCTTGGGTAAATGATTAAATTATATTGGCAATTCACAACAGAGAAGTTTTACATATGGGTGATAATATGGAAAAATAATCACTTCTTAACAGAATACATTATATTTTGCTGTTAAAAATGTATCCATTGGGAAAATAAACTCAATCATGAGCAATTGCTTTAAAACAAATTATAATCACCGTAATGCATTATCAGCCTTATTAAATTGCGATTCGGCCAATTGAATAGGGCTCTATTTAAGCACATAGCATATTTTTTTTACAGAAGTTTTTAGTTAGTGAAGACCTTGATTTTAGATAGAAGTTCACTAACTAAAAACTTCTGTAAAAAATACGCTATGTGCTTAAATAGAGCCCTATTCAATTGGCTGAATTGCAATTTAATAAGGCTGTATATGTCCTGAACTTTATATCTCAAGCCCTCTTTGTAGTTCTTTTCACTACTGAACTAGCATATTTTATTTATGTAGACAAAAACATCTAAAACATAAAAACCCCGCTTCATCTATTTGCCTAAACCTATGTTTTATAACTAAACTTGCATACAGGAGATATCATTGGGGTTATTTTGCTTTATATCCCACTTCTCTCTTCTTTCTCACATTTGCTTTTCTTCTGGTTTTCTCATATATGGTCTTTCTCTCTCTCCTTGTACAGTCTTTCTGTTTTATTTGTCTTTTTTTACCTTTTTCTATCTCCCTCACTTTCTCTTTGTCCCTTTTTGTATATTGCTCATTGATTAAGTTTTCCTGTGTTTCAGGATTAGGACATATTGTGTTAGGACAGGGTGCCACTGAGGAGGAAAGAAGCTCCTCTAATCAGCATAGTTCAGGAGGTAGTGGAATTAAAGTACCATGGTAGTTCAAGAAAAAAGACACGTGTGGTCAAGTATATACCAAACTAACAACATTAGCTTATGTGTAAGTCATTGATATAAAGATTTATGGGAAAAAAATCAGAATTTTTGAAGATTCAACGTTGTCTATGTTATTCACATCCTGATAGCTGGAGGTGTGTTTCTCCTAGCTTACAGTGGATGAAGAAAGGGTTGGAGGGGGAACAGAGAGAAGTCCAGAGCCTTTATTAGATACATGGATATAAATGAGATTTATACCAAATCCCTCCCCCTCACAGGCCCAGGAAAAAGGAAGTTGCAGAAATAGATGCAACCACAGTTCTCCAAAAATGTAGACACCTCTCTCACCTATGCATCATTAATTATTTCATTGTCCAGCAGAGGCATCACATTTTTTCCCTTTAAAACTAGCTTTATGACTTTTTACTCATTAATTATTTTTTTAGTCAGACTCAGAGTTTTCAAACATACATTTTTTTAATCATACACTAGTCCTTTAGGACAGATCACCAGTACTTCTAGAACACATTCCCATTCCCATCCATTACTATACCCACCCCCATCCATGCTGACCAAACTCTGTAGAAGCAGGGTGAGAGAGAGGAAAGGATATAAGGAGCCCACTGATTAGTCAGAGATGGTGAAGGGAGAGACAAAGCATTATGAAATAATTAAATGGAAATTGAGACTATGAGTTAGTAGGAACCAGGGAAAAACTGGACTGTCAACATTTGATAATTGTTTTGTCCCTTGGAGTTACCAGCACCTAATGTTAGTGCTATTTATCTGTGGTTTTTAATATAAACTTAAGTTAATCATCTTGCAGGTACTGTCATCCACATTATGACAATTGTTCATTCTTGTGGGTTAAGTGGTTAATCTCTGCCATGGCCAACGAGTTCCAGTCCTGGGGTAGCATATTTTCAAGATCCTCAAATTTGCTGGTGTAGTGTAATGAAATAGTGTGTACATATGCAGAGAAAACGTCTATAAGCAGTTATTTCCGTCAATATATCTGATATCTTCTTGCATATTTGTATATATGCATAAATAAACATGCACTTATGTGTGTGTAATAAAAGTAACACTGGAACATAGAGAGGAGAAAGGATGAATGGTAACTGGGGTTTAGGTCAGCATAAAATCTAAATATGCCTCTGGATAGAGTTTAAGTAGATTGTAGATAAACATCAGGTTTATACCAGGAATAAACAATGATTTTTTTACATTACCAAAAATGTGATATATTTTATCCACAGCTTGTTCATTAAAGCTTATGCTTTATACCTTATTCATAAAACAAACACTTCAGTTTGCATTTTCGAGTTCACTGACCAAAGAACATTACTGTTATTACTGAATATTCTTTAAATGTCAAGCTAGCGGTTTGCTTGAATGGTGAGCTATTGGTGGTCTAAGTACATTGGCGTACCTACTGTATAAATTTAATTCACCTAGAAAATACTTGCATAAAATCAGTAAATAAAAATAGAAAGAGGATAATGAGATATTGTTCCAACATAAAATAAGACAGAATAAAAAAATTATATATAATATATCAATTAAGTCAACTTCAGGAAATTGCTAACTATTATAACAATAAACAGTATAAAAATAATGTAATAGTCCTGGAAAAAAAAGGTAGAGAAATTCAGTTTATATAGTCTTTCACTTAGCCAGTCTACAAAGAGTGTTTACGTCGTTCAGATGTGTCTGACTCTCTGTGATCTCAACACACCATGCTGATCCACTTGGTATTCATAGTAGAAATCCTGGAGTGGTTTGCCAGTTCCTTCTCCAGTGGGCCACGACATACAGCTCCTGGTATTTCTAGGTGGTCTACCATCCAAGCACTGACCAGGTCCAACCCTTCAGGGTGATGTGACCTCTTGGTTCCCTGACTGGAAATTAAGCCAGGTCCACCAGGGAACCCTCTACAAAGAATACAACTAGTTTATTGAGTTCCAATAGCTAACATAACAAATGTGGCAATGTGACAATGCAATGGGTCACTCACTAAAGTGATATGCCTTGGCCTCACCGTTTTCGTAAAACACTTCAAGAAGAGACTGGAACACACAACTATATAATTAGTTATATTTTAGTATTAAAAGTACAAAAGTATTTATACTGTAAATAACTTCACTAGCATTTCGTATTTTATATGTTTAGATTCCCAGTCCTCACTTACAAAACATGTAGCAATCTCCAAAGTGCACTTTCGAGAAGTTCAGCTCTGAATTACAATGTATTTAAAAATATGTTTTCCAGTATGGTTAATATTAATAAAAGAATGGTAAATCAGTGTGTGATGTTCCTTGCAGGTACATGTAAACTGTTAGCTTGCTAGGGTTGCATGCTGTGAGCTGTGCTGTTAAAATTATTACAAATACAGTACTTATACAGAAATGTGTTAATGTATAAAATTATTTTTCTTTGTTGGGTTTCATAAAAAAAATACTTATGTGAAGCACTGAAATTAGTTAGGGTTTAGCTACTTGACAGGTAGCATACAGCAAATTATTGTGTACTGCGGCCTGGTACTAAAATGTCACAAAATGTATTCGTAGACATAGTTTTTCCACAAAGGCTAACATGGAGCCTCATTCAATTTGGGTCCGTAACTCGATCGCAGACAACTGATTTTCTGCATTTGAGTTGCGTGTGCAAGTAGTCCAACTTGTACTCTGCTATTCAATTGGCCGTGGTCGCAAGATAGGGGCCGATAGCGCAAATTGGAAACCATTCCCGTTGGAAGTAGCATTTGGGGGCTTGAACAGCAAGCCTGTAACTCCCGATGCAGTAACAGCACATGGAAACAGATATTGTTATTGACCAACCTCCAAGTCCGTAACTCAAAAGTGAAGGTCATAGGACTTTGAAATCCAACCTCCATTTGTTCCAAGTTGTATGGGCTTCAACCTCCAAGCCCGTAGGACTTTGAAAATATTGAGGTTGGATTTTGAGTGCCGTGATTGATAATCAAATGAAAATTGAACATGAAATACAGTATTGGAGAATGTTGGGCTATTAATTCTAAGACGTAACATCTTTTTCACTCTTCATACAAGTACAGGATTGCTTTTTTATTTGCTTTAAAGTGCTCGGATTTGGAAGTAAGCCTTTTGCGAGACCTTCTTGGTCCTAGTAATCTGTGGTTCGATTTTCGGGCTTGACGGAGTAGTTAGTGAGGGGGAATCGGAGCAGTTGAATAGCGATTTGCGATTTTAGCCTTGCGTTTTTGAAAGATCAAAGGCTTGGAGGGCAGGAACTTGCATTTTAAAGAATAACTATGAATCGCAGCTCATAGCCAGTAACTCGATCGGAGCGCGCATGAAGTTGCGCATTGAACAGCAAAATAACTTGCGAGGCCGGATCTCCAAAAGGGAGCAATTGAATGATATCTATGAAGGTTGTAGCCACACAATTAGGTTTTTGGTGCATATGTAATAAAATGATCCTCTCACAAATAGCATCAAAATTATTAAACTGTAATTCAGGTCTTGAAGAGAAGTTCCCAAAGTTTTATCCACCGCCCTCTAATAATCCATGAGCTTCATTCAGGTGCTCCACAGAACTGCTATTTAAAGACCACTAATATTTGTAGATTGTTTTTTTTTAATAACTTGCCTTTGTAATGAACAAAATATGTTTACACAGTTAAAAATAAATTATTACAGCATTTAATATTTAACTATTGTATTTAGTTTTATTTTAGTGACCATGCTCATTTTGCCTTTGTTTATAAAAAAAATAGAAACCTAGGAGGAATGGGAGGAACAGTTAAGATTATGTGCTTCTATCACAAAAGTTAATTTTCAAATAGCCCTTGACAGTAGCAAAGGCAGACTAAGGTCTCCATTCAATTGAGCAAATTGTAGTCACTGGAGCCTGTAATGGAGCCCGTAAAATAATTTGCTATTCAATTGGCGTCTTTTAGCTACCCGCTACCGCAGGTTAGAATCTCATAATCCATGCGGTTGTCAAAATCGTAAGTCCGACCTATCTAAGCCTTTGATCTTTCAAGCCCGTAAATGTTACTTTTCGCAAATCAGTATTCAATTGCTACAATTCCTTAAGCCCGCAATTGCCTTCAAACCCATAAATGGGAAATGCAGAAGAAAATCCTACAAGTACCAGATAGGACTCACAAGGGGGGTAAATACTTGTTATCTGAAATGCTTTTATGTCCCTTTCTTGCATACCTGCTGATGTTGTTATTTTATTACACACTTAAGAAGCATGTGTAGTTTTTACCAACCTAGGGTGGTCCTTGCAGTCAATGGTGACGGATGCACTGTAGCCCAAAGATTTGTGACTGATAACATACTTGATTGCAGTAGATGTGTTTGTTTTATAGTGCACCTAAAGATGCTGTTTCTGTCCTTGTATCACACTCTGAGCCAGGCACATATAGAGGATGGAAGGGTACAGAAGGACAAAATAAGTTACCCATAGAGGCTAGCATTTTGCTTTGAAATTTATAATAAAATAAGGTTAATAAACTGATATTAGCTAGTAAATGCTAAGATATGTTTACAATTCACACTTTGGGGAGAATTTACTAAGTCTTCACAGAGGCTGTGATGAGGAGGGAGATTTACTAAAGGATCATGGTGGATGTAAGTGTGTATGACGTATCATGTGATAGCAATTCTGCACCAGGGAAGGACATGACAGCCACTGCAATGCTTAATACATTTCATTTCTCTTCACAGCCTTTGTGAAGATGTAGTAAATACCCCCTTTATTTGTACATAGCAAAAATGTAATTTTGAGATTGGAAAAGTTTTTATTACAGTAGACTCTCAGTAGGAACTCAAGCAACCAGAAAATAAATTAAATTCTGTACTTTAAATTAAAATTAAAATTTACAGGGCTCATCAAATGGCAGGAGCCAGGTTGTTGTGCCACAAAGGTTGTGGATATAATTACAAATACAGCTGTAGATACTTGATTTAAGATTTACTATTTACACACGCTCATACTAATTAGCTTGTGCTATTGATCTATAAAGAAAATTTGTGTTTTATCACTGTTTCCTCTTGTTTTCTTTTGAATAATATGCCATCTAGCTTCTTTATTCCTTTCTCATACTTGTACTCTGAATCCAAAGTCTTCATTCTGTTTATGATTTAAAATTGTAAAAAATAAAATGTTAAAACATGTATTGTTGTTCAGTCATATGTGAATCTCCATGACCCTATGGACCACAACATGCCAGGCACATCTGTCAACCACTGCCTTTCTGACCTCCCTCAAACTCATGTTCATTGAACTCATCAACCCATCTCTGCCTCTGCCATCCACTTCTTCTTGTGTCTTCAATTTTTCCCAGCATCAGAGTCTTTTCTATGGAATCCTGTATTTTCATGATACGGCCAAAATAATTGGAAATAACCTTGTGATCAAAACCTTCCAGTGAACACTAAGGCTTGATTTCCTATAGTACTTACTGAATCGATCTTCTTGCAGTCCAGGGGATTCTGATCATTTTTCTCCAGTATCATCATTTTATTTGTATGTTTCAATATCTTTATTAAGGACATAGAAATAGAAATTCACAACAATTAATGGAAAAATTCAATGTATAACTTTCTATGAAAACATTTATGAAAATATGTGATAAAGAATAAAAGAAAATGGAAGAGAGGAAAAAAAAGGGGGGGTGGGATAAAGGAATTAATAAAATTTTGTGAATTAAGTTGTAATTTAGTGATTAGATAAAATCCTAAAATCCTTAAATATTTTTTTATTTTTTTTTTCTGTGAAAATGTATACCCTAAAACATAGTATGATCAGGATATGTTATAGTATGGTTTAGTTATTTGTTTAAAATGTTTGTAATATTTAAGTTGTAATGGTTTTAAATTAAGGGTGTTTTAGAGTATCTAAAGATAAAAAGGCCCTCATTCAATTGCTATTTGGCCAATTGAATAGGGCTCTAAATAAGCACATAACATATATTTTTTAAAGAAGTTTTTAGTTAGTAAACCTCTATCCAAAAGCAAGGTTTTCACTAACTAAAAACTTCTTTAAAGAAATTTATGTTACGTGCTTATTTACAGCCCTGTTCAATTGGCAAAATTGCAATTGAATTAGGGCCAATGTATTTTAATAAGATAATACATTTCTCTATTAGTTGATAAGTTTAAAGAAATATATTGATCAAGTTTTATTTGTTCAAATCTGATGACTTAAGAAGCAACCAGATCAGGGGATCTAAAAAAAAAAAAGAAAAAATAATATAATATAAATAGATGTTTAAATAATGAACAAAATGGGGAGTGGGGGTAAAGTTGGGAAGTTCCATGGTGGTTAATTCTCCTTCCTACATCATCAGCAGTTGGTCTATTATATGGTGAAATAAGTTGATGTTTGTCCAAAAATCTCGGTTTTATTTCAATGTCATTTAAGTAGTTAATTTTATTGATCACAATTTAAAGGCATTAAAATGACTGCACCTAACCTTCCTTATGGTCCAGCGCTGTACTGTATGTAGACTGACCAAATGTTTCACCTATTTATTATTCCACTCTCTTTCTATCTAAACCTATGTGACCTCTACATGGAGATTATTCCTTGAATCCAACATAAAGTATTCTCATTTTGTCATCAAAGAAATACTGAAGTAAATTTTTAGTACAATTTTTATAATATCTTGATTTGATTTGCAATTTGTTTTTAGAAAGTAAAATTATAAATGCAGAGTTTATTTAATTAATTGTTATATGTATTTGTGCCTTACAGTGGACAGCTGCTATTCTTTTTTTTATAACCTTCTTTCTCACCTGGGAAGGACCTTGGATGCAGATAAACTCCAACCATCAGAGGGGCTGTAAAGCATTTTTCTCAGAGATGCAATGCCTTTTTCCTGCAGGACAATTGCCATTGCACCCCTTGGCCCTCATTCAATTGCGATTTGGCCAATTGAATAGTGCTCTAAATAAGCACATAGCATATTTTTTTTAAATACGTTTTTAGTTAGTGAAAACCTTGCTTTTGGATAGATGTTTACTAACTAAAAACTTCTTTAAAAAATATGTTATGTGCTTTTTTAGACCCCTATTCAATTGGCCAAATCGCAATGGAATGAGAGCCCTTGAGAGCATTTCTCAGCTCCAAGGTTAGCAACTGGGGACATAAATTATCAGTTATCAAAATTAAAAAATAGTGTATACTTCCTTGAAATGTATCATCATTTCTCCACATTAGTTTTTTTCTTTATTGTTATGATATTGTTTTTTTTTATTCTTTACTTAATCTTATTTTTTGTTATTTTCATTGCCAATACCATATACATCTAACACAGAGAGACAAATTAGACTAAGCAAATCAGCAGCACTGCAGAGCTTCCTCTATAACTCCACAGTTCAGAATATTTTACAGCATGTCATTTAGGAAATTATCACAATATCAGCATTCAGTGATCTGCTTTAGCTCAGTTATATTTGTGGAAATCCTCTCATTAGTTATTTGAAATAGGCTGAAACTGAAATCTCTGGATGATGACAGCTGGTGCTGGTAAAAGATATGCCTTTAGCACTGCTACTAATTCATCACTGGTTGGTAAGACAGGCACAACCTGAAAGCACATGATTGTGATGGTATAAACCACATAAATTAAAGGGTCACTGTAGTGTCCCAGCTTTCAGAACTTTTAAGAAGGAGATTTCAATTGTCTTTTCCCTTCATATTCAGGTCGGAGCTCATCTCATCAACACATACACTGTGCCATAAAGACTTGCAATTAAGCAGCTCCAGTAAGGAATTACACTTTAAAAGTGTGCAATGCATAGATATTTAGAGTATCTCAGCCTAGCCCACACCATAAAGATGAGTGCTAAGTTGTAACTCTCCACCCGCCCTGGCCTCAAGAAGTGAGTGCTAACAGTCTTAAAGGGGTGATTACTGTTTCTATTCTACCAGACACCCTTCTTTAGTGGTCCTACTTATGCTTCCAAACCAATTCTAAAATGAAGCAATATGAACCCCAAGTTCCAGTACTGCTAATGTCCACAAAACCATACATATGCTCTGTGCAAAGAAGGCCATCCAAATAAATGTGGCGCCGATTAAAATGTGGATCATTCTACAGTCCACAGCCTAGTACTTGGTAAACACCAACAAAAACATTAGGAGGTCCATCAATTCCCTCAGCAATATTTGGTTAGTTTTTTGTAAGTGTTCCTTCAAATGAGAATTGGAAACCGCTGTCCCTGCCTTATGTATAAAGTTTAGTTTTTTGGGGGCCACTGTTACATCAAGTACAATAATGTTTATCAAGAAGGAAAACATGAGCGGACTAAGATGATTATGCTGTTCTTACCTTCAAATTCTGTGTTCTGGGGTAATATTATTGCCCTGTAACACTCCAAGAGCAGACAATATGCAAATATATGAGATGAGATGGCCAGGGGCAACCAAGAAGAATACATTTACTGTGTTAACTAGTTCACTTTGTAGAGCACTTAATTCATTATCTCTGAAGTAGCCTGAGATTGACCTATCATGTTACAGTTAGCGTTGAAATTACATTAATTAAATAATGAGGCTTTATTTGCAATGTATATGATAATAACATTAATTAATTTTTGTAATTTTGACATCCATGGCATATCTGAGTTAAAATTAACTGTGTGTCCATCTTACATCATAATCATTTCTAATATGACAAACAAATGTTAAGTTCCTACATTCTGTCAACTACCATGTTATTATTTCAGTCTCTGCCTTTAAAATAATAATAATACAAAATGTACTATATTAAACTATAAGTATACTGGAACCACTTGGGAATGCATTTCAATAAAAGTCTGTGCTATAATCTCTCAAAACCGTCTGCATCCCCATAATTTATCTAATTTATTAAAGGGATATTATTAAAATGAGAACCTACACACATGTCTAGGTTAAGCATGCACTGAAATCCTGATCACCCTTTAGAAGAAACTTGGGGCTATATGTAGGGACTGCACCCATAGAAGAGGGTGAGGGGTAAGAAACCTATAGCATCGAAAACCATCCTAAAGGATTTGGAGGCTAAAAGCATGTAATAATGTAATAATAAAATAAATCCTGTATATATAAAAAAATGACAGGTCTCCGTTCCCACACATCCAAATGACAATCTCAAATCCTTTCAGAGGGATTCCCGTTGCTGATTGACTAAAACATCCCATTATTTTTATGAATATATGACCCCAAAAATAATTGGTAATTATTTGTAGTTATGGTAGGAACTATTTCACATCAATGGGCTGAAGTGCGCAATATTTAATAGCAGAATCCCAGCTAGTTTAGATCCCAATTTTGATAATTTAAAGTTCGCCTTGCGTTTTTAGTTTTGGCCATCCCCCCAACATACAACATTGAAATCCTTACTAAATATACATACTTATCACCATAAACCATGTGGCAATAAAAGTAAAAGGAGTAAATCACATCCAACATGGCTTAACAATAATTTAAAGATCAAGATAAAGAGGAAAAAAACTGGACAGAGACTGCTTTACAGGAATACAAGGAAATAAACAAGGCTTGCAAAAGGGCTATTAGACTGGCTAAAATCGAAAATGTAAAATTAGTTGCAAAAGAGAGTAAGACTAACTCTAAAATATTTTTTAAACATATTAATGGGAAGAAGGCGAGGAAGGAAGCTGTAGGCACATTACAATGTGACACAGGCTGTCTGACAATTAGTGACCAGGAAAAGGCAGATGAGCTAAATAGGTTCTTTTCTTCGGTATACACAAGGGAGGTACCAGTGGTTGGGACACTGCAACATAATGGAGCTACACTACCTACACCAAATAACTGGTTAATGCAAGAAGAAATCCAAAAGAGGTTGGAAAAAATAAATGTTAATAAAGCTCCAGGTCCTATTGGAATCCATCCAAGGGTACTGAGGGAACCGGGATTCGTAATAGCCAAACCATTATATTTAATTTTTCAAGATTCACCCAACACAGGGTCGCTACCAGATGACTGGCGAAAAGCAGAGGTGAAACCTATATTCAAGGTGGGAGCAAGAGCAAATGTGGGGAATTATAGACCAGTGAGCCTCACTTCTGTAGTTGGAAAGCTTTTAATGGGGTTAATAAGGGATAATATACAAGAATATGTCTATTTGAACAGGATTATAAGTAGGAGTCAACATGGATTTATGAGGGATAGGTCATGTCAAACAAATCTAATTATTTTTTTATGAGGAGGTTAGTAGGACCCTGGATCAAGGCAACTCAGTAAATGTAGTCTTTTTGGATTTTGCAAAGGTTTTTGATACAATGCCATATGGAAGACTATTGTGCAAACTAAGGGATACAGGAATTGAAGTAAATATCTGCTCATAGATCGAGAGCTGGCTAAAAGACAGGAAGCAAAGGGTTGTGGTAAATGGAACATACTCCAATTAGACTAATGTGGCAAGTGGGGTTCCTCAGGGGACAGTAGGTCCTCTGCTTTTTAACATATTTATTAATGACATAGAAGTGTGACTGGAAAGTAGTGTCTCCATTTCTGCTGATAACACAAAGTTGTGCAAGGTAATTAAATCAGATAATGATGTACTTATGTACATTATTAACTGATTTAATGCCCATTGCCTCTAATTTATGTATAAATTAGATGAATGGGCATCTAAATGGCAGATGAGATTTAATATGAATAAATGTAAAGTTATGCATCTGGGAAGCCATGCAATTTATAATCTTAATGGAGCAAATCTAGGGGTATATGTTATTGAAAGGGATTTGGGAGTGCTTGTGGACAACCACCTAGGTAACAGTGCTCAATGCCAAGCAGCAGCTGCAAAGGCAACAAAAATATTAGCATGTATTAGGAAGGGTATCGGAGCAAGGGAAGCAGATATAATTCTGCCACTATACAAAGCCCTAGTACGCCCTCATTTGGAATATGGAGTACAATTTTGAGCACCACTTCATAAAAAAGACATTTTAGAGCTGGAAAAAAGTACAGAGAAGGGCTACAAAACTAATAAGGGGAATGGAGGGGCTAAGTTATGAAGAAAGACTAACAAAATTAAACGTATTTTCTCTAGAAAAAAGGCATCTAACAGGAGATATGATTACATTATATAAATACATCCAGGGTCAGTATAAAGATTTGTCAAGGGAGCTTTTTGTGTCAAGAGGTTTTCAACTGACAAGAGGACATCCTTTGAGATTAGAACTAAAAAGATTGCACCTTAAAGAAAGAAAAGGTTTCTTCACTGTTTTTTTCTTCTGTTTGCCTTCCTCTGGGTCAATTAACAACTAATTTGCATATTGCAGATCAGAGGAGATCTTAAAAGGTTGAACTTTTTTGCCTAAAAGTTGTTTTTCAACTTCAATTACTATGTGACTATGTAACTATGTAACACATCCACAAAATGCCCATAAGACTTAGAACATGTTGGCTTGCAATGTGCAGTTTTGGTCTTTATTATTAGAAAACAAACTTTAAGACAGCAGTGCCCTGTGATATTATTCTTGTTATGAGAATACTTTATCCCAGTAATGTACTTCTTATTTTGTGTTGCATAATGGCAAAAAGTACAGAAACAAATATGCAAAGTTAACCTTGTTGTATACACTAAAATTATTTTTAGAAAACCGGTACATAGATTTTTTTTATTGTGTGGATTACGACAAAATATGACAGGTTCTTAAGGAGATGGGGATACCAGATCCTCTCATTTCCTCCTGAGGAATCTGTATGTGCACCAGGAACCCACAGTCAGAACCTAACAGAATGATTCAAGATTGGGAAAGGAGTGCGACAGGGTTGTATATTGTCACCAGATTTATTCAACTTATACTTGGGGTACATCATGCGTAAGGCTGGACTGGATGAATCCAAAATCAATTTTGCTGGACCAAGATCTCTTCAGATGGTGACTGCAGACATGAAGTTAAAAGATGCTTGCTTCTGGTGAGGAAAGCTATGGCAGGCTTGGACAAGCTAGTGAAAAGTAAAGATATTACAGTATTGATAAAGGCCCACATAGTTAGAACTATGGTTTTCCCAGTAGTAGCATATGGATGTGATAACTGAACCATAAAGAAGGCTGAACACTGTAAAAATGGCACATTTGAATTGTGGCATTGGAGAAAACTGCTTAGAGTCCCTCTAATGCAAGAAGATCCAATAAATCAGTACTACAGGAAATCAAGACAAACTATTCACTGGAAGGTATGATAGTGAGACTGAAGATCAAATATTTTGGCCATAACATGAGAAGACAGGATTCCCTAGAGAAGACACTAGGAAATACTGAAGGGGGTGGCAGAGGCCATTTAAGCAATGAACATGAGCTGGATGGAGCATGGCATGTACTACTGAACGACTAAACAACAAGGTTTTAAATGTTTCATCGATAAATAAATGCAATAGTTTTTATGTGTCGATATTTAAATATTTTAAATTTAAAAAATATTAAAATGTTAGATACATGAAATGTATGTCATTATAGTATATGGCAGGGTAGTCAATAGGTGGACCATGTATGTGTTCAAGACTTCTCCATCATTATCACTGGTATATGGAATATGTTTCAGAACTACTAATGTTATTATGTATATTTTGAAGGCATACCTTGTGGAACTGTATAGTGAGGATGAGAAGAATCTCTGGGCAATTTAATAATTTTCCAATAGACAAATTCAGGGACATTGAACTTTCCATCCTACCCTATCCTAGTGAGTCACTGTGATTATGTTAAAGGATGGGAAGAATTCATGAAATTTCCATTTGTTAACATTTAGTATCCTCTTCACATGAAAAGATAACCAACCTGATGTGCCACCCTTGCTGGAAATGACTTACAAATATGCTATTATTAAGTGAATTTATATATATATATATATATATATATATATATATATATATATATATATATATATTATTCTATACCTGTTTTTTTAGCAAACAGTATAAAACAGAATTTTTTTTTAGAGTCTCTATAAAATAACCAGGCATGTAATTATGTAACACCACTTTCCAATGTCATTCCTAACACCTTTTGATAAATGACTTTTGATATATTACTTTCCTATAGTTAATAAAAGTCAAACTTGTTGTGAGCCTAGGGAAAGCCATTCACTCAACCACTAAATACCCTCTCTCTTACCTCTTGCTACTGTCTACTCTAATTACTAATTTCAAATACACTGCATATGGCTTATGACTATGATTGCAGTGAAGTGACGAGTCTCACCAACACAGTCCAGACACCAACACACATATACATTGTATTTACTAAACAGTGACTACATACAAATATGTGTAAGAAGTAGTAATCTTGTTAGCTTATTTTAAGTGCCTCATGAAAAAATAGTAGACCATATAAAAAAATAAGTTATAATGCTGATTTAATGCAGATATCCCAAATCCATGGGTAATTGGATCTGTAATTTATATGATATGAGAAGCCACAAGCTAATATTGTTTCTTAAATTTGCAATGTGGCCATATTCATGCATGTTTACATGTAAAAGCAACAATCCCTGTCTCTTTATTCAGTAAACAATGCACCAAGCCAGGCAACTTTACTATGCTATTAACATCCAAGGGCCTAATTCAATTGCGATTTGGCTAATTGAATAGGGCTCTATATAAGCACAGAGCATATATATTTTTACAGAAGTTTTTAGTTAGTGAACTTCTATCCAAAAGCAAAGTCTTCACTAACCAAAAACTTCTGTAAAAAAAAAATGCTATGTGCTTATTTAGAGACCTATTCAATTGGCCAAATCGCAATTGAATGAGGCCCTAGTAACATACCACTAATATTCACTGGCAGCCAAAGGACCACCTCCATTCAACAAGTATGTGGCAGGCTATGTGCCATATTCTATTAGCTACTTTTTGTATAAATGTTTATATGCATTCTATTGACTTAAGAATTCATTAGTGCCAATAAGTAATATTTGCCGAATCTGTAGCAATTTTAGAAGTGATTTTAAGTCTGCATACATTTACAAATTGGGCAATTGAATAGGGCCCCTATACGTCTATGCAAACCAGCAATTAGATCAAACCATTTAAGACCCACCCATTCCAAGTTATTTTAACATCCTCCTAGACCAGAAACTAATTTTAGCCAATTAAACCATACCAGAAATAAATTTAAGCCTCAAAACAATAAATATATTATAATTATTACAATGATGACCTTGTAGGACAGCAATTTACACCAATGCTGACTCCAAATAATCTTGCGTGCACATATCATATTTGGGCCTGTACGTATATAAATTACTATAGACATCCAAGTTAATGTTTGTTTCACAAGCTCCACGATGACTTTGCTGTTATGCAATCAGACATTATCTGCTAATAAATCAACATATTCAGTGTATGATCCATCACAAGGTTTAAAAACAAGTAATAATTATGACAAATATCTACATTTTCTGTAATAAGATGATGGTAGAAAAAAACACTTATGCATGAATTTACACGCATCAATCAGAACTCACACATCTCTTTACCTCTGTCCTAAGGGCGATAAGGTTGGCAAACCCTTTTGACAGACTGAGTTACCTAGTAACTATATTTTGCTTTATAACACAGGGCCAGCAGCTTCCTATACACATAAATCTTGTGTTTGTTAGCACTGAACAAAATACATTTAGGCAGTAGGTATTAAAGGGGAACTACAATTCCAGTCACGGAACCAAGATGTCATACCACCCTGAAGCCATGCAGGGTTCGGCCTGGTCAATACTTGCTTGGGAGACCACCTAGAAATACCAGGAGCTGATTGCTGTGGCCCACTGGAAAATGAACTGGTAACTCATTCCAGTACCAATGCCATGAATACTAAGTGGATGAGCATGGTGTGTTGTGGTCCATGAGGTCACAGAGAGTCAGACATGACTGAGCAACACAAACACAATAATAAATCAAGTAATTATGCTTTAGAAGTATAAGTTGAATGTAGCATAAGGAAAGCCCAATTATACACTTGGGAATTATTACTTTTTGAATTATCATCTACGTACCTCTAGGTGGCTGCCATGTTGGCCTCTCTCCCTATTCCCTATTTCAGTTCATGATGTGAGTGGGCAGCAAGCTGTAAATCTCTTACAAAAACTAACACCAAAATCTGCTGGTCATACTGTGTGCACTAGAAGCTGCAATATGGAGATTAACAGCTACCTGCCATTGGCAAACTCTTAGGGATGAAAGGAAGTAGGGAGACTAGAATAACAACCCCCTTATACAATTGATTAATAATAAGGCTTTAATTACCGTATGCTGTATGCAACATATACTTTTAAAAGGCAAAACTTGTCTTATTACTTCAGTATCCTTTTAAAGTAAATTATATTAACAAATATTCACTAACTTGCATACAGGTAATTATTGGACAGAAGTACGCAGAAAGCACCATATATATGGTGGGTTCTTTCATTCCCCTAAATCTTGTATCAAATGGTGTTATTTGTCTGCCGAAGAAATACACACTTCCAGGGCATGCAAGTCCCACCATGCATGTCATTCCCATGGGTCAACAAATTCAGTGGGAATACAGAACAGAGTGTGGGAATAATTCTGATACAGAAGCGTTGTAATATTTAGCATCATCGGAAAGTATGGTATACAGGTCTGAGTGATGCTCACATTCAATTAGTGAACAGTAATTAGTTAAAGGTATGTTATCGATTTGCATTTTCCCTGTGGTTTGAACAGGTTATAACATATATGATGGGTGAGTTCCATTCTTCCCACCCACTTATAAAATTTCCCATGCCTGTCTTCCGGGCAAGATCTACACTTGAGGACAATTCTATGCCCCTTCCTGACCCTTTCCCAGGCATTTCTCTTGACTTCCTGATTCTTTCCCAGACATTTCATCTGACACTGTTCTCTGTAAAAGATTTGTATTTAATCTCTGCAATCTTCAATCTTTTCTCAGGAGTGCTCTCGTTTTTCTTTTCCATTGCCATCCTTAAACCTTTACCCTTGTCAACAGCCTATGTATCATAATGGCGTTAAAAAACCTTGGAGCTGTGAAAGCAGCCACTGTATGTAGTGTGATCAGCACACTAGCTGGAATGTGTTTACAGAGCTTCTTCAAGGCAGCACGGTTTGTTAAGAAATAACAGCATACACATATAGATATGTATTACATATCAGAATCTACGTTGTAACATAATAGAAAATATAGTTAAAGGGATATGGAAAGTTTCTGGATTTTACTGCGATTGTAATATACCTTGTATCTTTCTACTTTTATTACTTTATTTTATTAAGACGTGCTTATAAGCTCTATTTTCACAGCCTAAAATAAAATAGTCCCTGTTTGGGTCTGCCCACTGCATTGTATGGAGAAAGGCTCTGTAGGGCTGGATGTTCAGTGTACGTCCTAGCCTATCAGGGGCCATGTCTCAGCAGCCCAATGAAGAATGTTGATGAAAGATGGTCGCATAATTGTAATCATAATTAACATTTCTGAATAAAAAAAAAATATTACACTTAAACTGGCTTAACGCACAGATCATACAGCTGTATGTTATATTACTAGTTGAAACTAATGGATCATCGAGTTCTACTGCGGATCTTGATCTGCCAAGGACACACTACCCTAATGTATCAAAAACTGTTTATTCAACAGTGAAACCCGAATTTGTAAAAAAATAAAAATCATTACGCAACTGCTGTAATATAAATTTATTCAGATGCAAGAAAGAAAAAGTAATGTATGACCCCTTAAAAGCATAATTTGTTGATTCCATATTGCTCAAAAAACATATATACAGGAGGAATTCGTCCAGCCCAATACAATTGCTCTTAAAGCAGAATTCATAGACCGAAAATTATATCTCCAGTTCATTCTCTTGCTATAATCAGCATTTTTTTCACGTAAAAGCAAAAAAATATGCTCATGTAATGGATAAATAGGCGTTAAATTATTTTTCTGGTATAAATGAAAAAACTTACTCTGAATGCTTGAATAACAAGGTATTCTTGTGTATAAATTACAGTTGTATTATTATCTTTTACATTTCCATGACCATCTGTTTTCTTTTTTAAAGGTGCCGGAAAAAAAACCAAGAAACTGTGAAGTAACTTCAATGCAAATGCCAACAAAGTTTAGATTGATGAATCTGAAAACTGAGGGGTAAGAGGTAGGTCTGTACTTAGTATTTATTATTTTTAATAAATGAAAACGGAAGGGACACTCCTGAATGAAATCAGTCTGGAGTAACTTGCAGGATTGTCATCAGAAATCTTGTGATCCAGCAGACTTTAACAGACAGGTCCAAACCCCTCAAGGACACATATACTTGTGGGAATCGCCTTTGACTCTTTCTGAGATTCTAGAGCCGCAAGGACTCTCTTGTTTATCTGGCCTATTACAGAAGTGGAGCACACTGATGGCAATCCTGGAAGTATATAATCTTACACTAGGGACTAACAATTAGTCTGAATGGGTTGTGCTACCATGGGCCAGGAATAGAACAACAATAAGGGAACAATTGTTTCTTCTAAAAGAAAGGAACTTAAAGAGGAGAGAAGAGAAGGGTGGCATTAAATAGCTAGGATATGGGGGAAGGAGAAAATAAAGAAGGGAATATGGGTGATATATGAATAAACAGCCAAAAAAGAAGAGATGGGAGGGTGAAAGGTGGGAGGACTTAGACATTGGAAATTAGGAAAAGAGGAGTAAAATAAAGATTACAAAGGATAAGGAGTGAAAGGCTGAGTGTAGAACACACAAAAGAAGAGACAACACAAAAGAAGACTACGGAGGGTTGAAGTTATGGAGATATGTATAAGAGCAAGGACAAGACAGGAAGGAAAGTCACACTGGAAATCAAGATTGTATGTAACAATATGAAGTCCCATTGCTGACTGTCCCTTTGTTTTCTTTCACTTAGGACCACTCTAGGCCTTATTCACCTATTCAGAATTCCAGCTCTTCAAAATAAAATTAAAATATCAAAATCATATTTAAAAATGACCTTTTCAGTCTAATGTGTGATATTTTTCTAAGCTATTAAGGACTACCACATTGCTTTGGAAAGGAGATTTTTGACAAATCTTTTGAAAAATTTTACTTTTTTGGTTAATTGCTTTGGATAACACTATCAAGTTCACCTAAAATACTATTTGCAGAATTTAATGAACAGCTATTTAATAATAAAACAAATATATATATATATATATATATATATATATATATATATATAGTTCTGATTCACTTGTATCTCAGCCCACAAAATACTATGTAATTCTGCAGATTATGCTTACATTATTATGTTAACATGTTAGTTTTTCACAAAAATAAACAGCTGTCCAATGAAATGTAAGTATTTTAAGCTCAATGAAATAAACAGAGTCTAGTGAGCACTTCAACCTTTCAAAATTATTAGGATTTATAACAAACAAAAGGAAAATATGTGATATCATTGCACTGTATCAGTAAATGTTATTTATCTGTTCTTTTTGTGAAGAGAAACTAAAAAAACTGAGTCAAAGGACTAATGTGATTTGGGAAAAGTGTCACATGTTTATCAAGTATGTCACAAACTAATAATATTAGCGGTTATATAAGTCATGAGCAAAAACACATTTTTATAGAAAATATTACATTTAGCTCCATCTGCTTGTATTGTAGTGGATTGCACCCCTGACTGCCACTTTGCCTGTAGCTTGTGGGGGAGGATAACTCACTCATCTATTTAGTTGTATTTTCAATTGACATGAGACCTAAAATAGATCCTATCCAGTCCACAGATATATAAATGTTTTTATGAAAAATAAATTGATATTATTCATATTTATATGACATTTTAATAGTATTTTAATATAATAACAAAACTAAATAAATGACAAAATTATAAAGGCTCAGCTAAAAATATGATCAGAACCACAGTACCTTGTGATACACTTTTGGTAATTAAGAAATCTGAAATTTGTTAATGTACAGTTGTTAGCACATTCAGTCCCTTGCATGATTTTCCACTCCATTTCCAAAGCTCTTCACTATAATAATTTCATCTATGAAGATCACTTATGTCACTCCCCTGAGAATCGTCATTTCTTGAAACAAATCTGAACAATTTATGTTAACATAAATAAAATGTTTTTATTTTCTTGGAATTTTTATCCTGCTAATTCTAATTATCTATAGTCTATATAGGGATAGTCTCAATACATTTTTCAACGGCTGCAAAGGTGTTATCTCAAGCTGTATTAGCTCCATTCTAGGCAATAGTGAACAGGGAAATGCCATTGCAAAGATATGACTTACAGTAGCATTTGATAATTGTATTACAACTTTCCAAATGAGTCAGATAATAATACAAAATAGTGAAATAATTTGAATGAAACAGCCATATTGATCTACATTTAGTAAGGGGTGATGAGGGGGTTGAGTGTTGTGGGGCTCATTTCCCATGGATCCATAGTGATTCCTGTATTCACTGTTTCCATTATAACGAGGGTCGTAAAAAGGCAACAAACATCATTAAAACATTGTTTTAATCCCAGTTAAGTGACTGTACCCTTAATATTAGCACATTTTAAGCAAATGATTATACAATAAATTGTGAGAGAAATTATTGTTTTATTAGTTTATAAAATATAAACAGGAGTTGAGGAAACAAAACACAAAAGTCCCCTGGTGAATAAACACTGGTAAGATAATTTACAAGATAAACATGACAGCTAAAAGGTATAAAAAATGGGGCTACAACTTTAAATAGTATAATTAAAAATTAATAAACCACGTCCATTAAAAGGCCCAGACTCTTGGGGAAGTTTCCCACTCCAGAAAAAATGTACAAGGATAAATCTACATGAAAACAGGTACCAAATACATAATCCAGCAAAATCAAAAAAAATAAAGCACAATACTAAAAAAGTGAATAAATATAAGGTGCCAATCTTAAATATTATAAATATAACAAATATATATATATACTACCAATACCAAATATTAGGTTTAGTAGGCAACATGCTAGAGTTAAAGTGCTAATAATCAGATAAATAAAGTGCTAATAAAGCCCAAGTACAAATAATGCTAAGGTATAAGGTGCTAATGTATAAAGGCTGCATAGGCGTTCAATACTATGAAAAAGCCTTTAATGGCAAAACTGGTTCCAGTCAGGCCATCAGGTTATCTGATTATTAGGACTTTAACTTTAGCCTTTTGCTTACTAAACCTAATATTTGGTTTAGGTAGTATATATATTTTTTGTATTTATGATATTTAAGACTGTCACCTTATACTATTATATATTAGCACCTTATCCCTTAGCATTATCTATATTTGGGTTTTATTAGCGCTTTATTTATCTGATTATTAGCACTTTAACTCTAGCATTATGCCTACTAAACCTAATATTTGGTATAGGTAGTATATATGTATTT
Source organism: Discoglossus pictus (assembly GCA_027410445.1). NCBI lineage: Eukaryota > Metazoa > Chordata > Amphibia > Anura > Alytidae > Discoglossus > Discoglossus pictus. Next base: position 486,362,883 of record CM050163.1, read on the forward strand.
GTTGTATTTATAATGTTTAAGATTGGCACCTTATAATTATTCCCTTTTTTTGTATTGTGCTTTAATTTTTTTGATTTTGCTGGATTATGTATTTGGTACCTGTTTTCATGTAGATTTATCCTTGTACATTTTTTTGGAATGGGATACTCCCCCAAGAGTGAGGGGCCTTTTTATTGATGTGGTTTATTAATTTTTAATTATACTATTTAAAGTTGTAGTCCCATTTTTTGTATACTTTTTAGCTAACATGTTTATCCTGTAAATTTCATTAGTTTATACAATATTTATCCGGTAATTTCTATTATAATAAAAAAGAGTTATTAAATCTCAGCTTCTATTATTATAGAAAACATATGGTGTAACTAATATAAACATAGGAAATACATGTTTTCCCTGTGATTTATGTTATAATGCATTGATAAAAACAAGTTATCTATTCGGGACTAGGATCTTCATTACCAACAAGATTGGGAAGCTTCTTGGCTTCTTTGCTGTTATTTCACTGTTTAGTGAATACAGTGGTGGACTACACTGGTACTGTTATACTGTTTGGATACATTTAGCAACTCGCATCCCAACATTTAGCAACTCGCATCCCAACTGCGAGTTACAGGCTCAAAAGCACACTGCGGTTGTCAAAAACGTAACTCCGTCCTATCTTCTCCATTGATTTTTCAAGCCCGCAAATGGTAACCATGCTAAAGACACAAAAGCAATATTCATTTACAACAATTCAACAAGCCCACAATTGCCTTCAAACACATACATCGCAAATGTATCAAGTACTAGAGCACTAGATAGGACTCACAAGTGGGTTAATCACCTGTTCATATAATTGCAGAAGCAAATAAACACACATTATTGTCTCATTTACTGTAGGCTGTTTCTTAGAAGTATTGCAAGTGTTTAAGAAGTCAATTACAAGCTTGCTTAAATATTGTCAGATCATATGATCATGCCCCCTGAAATCCTACTTACGAGTGCATGGTTTGCGTGTGGAGGCTGTGAGAGGGCAGTTGCAAGTTAGAGGCAATTGAATATATTTAAAAGTTTCTTTAAAAAATGTGACCCGCAGCCAAAATGTTGGGTTACAGGAAATTACGGGCTTGCAATTGAATGAGGCTCCAAGTGTGGCTAGTTAAGTGCAAAGGTGAATCTTCCATTATCCAAATACTTGATGAGATGTCATAGATAAAGAGTCAAAAATGATTTTGGAAAGAGATAAGCATTCGAACCTCCAGATCACATACTTTTCTTTGCACAAATACATTTTTTAAATTTAACATATACTTTTCTAAATGCACAGGGAAAGATTCAAACTTTAATTTATCTTTAATATCACTTAGAGGAGTGAAATGAGTGTGTGATGTGAAACCTTCATGTATACTAAAGGATTAAATACAGATAAAGAGGAAGGTATTTTGCAGAAGTGTTTCTTCGCTGAAGTGGTTGCTGAAAGGTGGTACAGTTATCTAGAGGAAATTGTAGGGAAAATATAAAAGATTATCTGGGATTTGAAATAGTCTATACAAAGGATTGGGTTCCCTGGTGGTCCAGTGGTTAGGATGCCGTGCTTTCACCACTGCGACCTGGGTTAAATTCCTGTCAGGGAACCAAGACATCACACCACCCTGAAGTCAAGCAGGGCTCGGCCTCGTCAGTACTTGGATGGGAAACCACCTAGGATTAACTGGAGCTGCATGCTGGGGCTCACTGCAGAAGGAACTGGCAACCCACTCCAGTATCTCTGCCATGAAAACCAAAAGGATCAGCATAAAGATGTGCCTGTGAGGTCACAGAGAGTCGCAAATGGCACAAAAAATAATACTAATGAATGAATTAAGCATATGTAAATAGGTGAATGTGCAGACAAGATATATCTGAATCCCTATGTGCAAAATAAATAAATTACATATAGCTTTTACACCTTACATTTTGTTAAGTGTTAGCATGTTAGCATTCCAGGATTAGAAAGCTAGGTTAGTAGGAACTTGTGTTTTGGGATTTTTGGAAAGACTTTTGATACCGGGCCACAAGGGAGACTATTGTGTAAACTAATGGATACAGGAATTGCAGTAAATATCTGCTCATGGATTGAGAGCTGGCTAAAAGACAGTAAGCAAAGGGTTTTGATAAATGGAACATACTCGGATTGGACTAATGTGGTAAGTGGGGTTCCTCAGGGCTCAGTATTCGGTCCTCTCCTTTTAACATATTTATGACCTAGAAGTAAGATTTAAAAGTATTGTCTCCATTTTTGCTGATGACACTAAGTTGTGCAAGGTGATTAAATCCGATAAATTAGAGAAATGGGTGACTAAATGCCAGATGAGATTTAATATAAATAAATGTAAAGTTATGCACCTGTTTTTTTTTTTTCTGTTAACAATTAATCTGCATATTGCAGATCAGAGGAGATCTAAAAAGATTGAACTTGATGGTCTAAATGTTTTTTTTCAACCTCAATTACTATGTAACTACTGTATGTAACATATTAGATGTCATGGGTGGAAAAGGATCTATCCAGGAAGCTGTCCAATTTTTTTTTCTGACAGCCTATGTTTCCCTCTACTGGTTAGTGTATGTGCCCCAATCCTATCCTGATAGAGGTTCTTATCTACAGTAACGAAGTTAAAGACTCCTATCAAAACTGGACACCTGCTGAAATCTTAATCATTAAAGTGTAATAGTAAGATTTAATAGCTGAGATTTTTGTAATAATTATGTTATTTCAAATAATGTATTAACTAAACAAATTAAACACCTATGTGTCACAATCTGCTTCTTCAAGGGGGCTTGATATGAACCTAGTTCAAACCTACCCCAGCAGAATCGTGTAGTTCTTGTTCTCTGTGGCATAAAATATGGCTTCTGAAGAGGGCAAGGCCCAAAGTAACAGGAAGAGAATACTGGATACAGGTTACTAGTGGCCTATGGCAAGACCACTCCCCAAGTCAGGATACAAAACACAGAAATAGTCTCACACTGTGGATATGTGAAAACTATAACTGAACCTTTATTGAATGATCAAAACAACATATTTATTCTCTCCAATACCACACCCTTGTGTACATTTGTGTATGTGTGATGTCAGCGCATCTGGCTTGCAGCCTTGGGCTATTAAAGCTCTTGAGATCAAATTCAACAGATATCTATAGCTGGCTAGTGAAAAGACATTGATGTTAAACTCAAGTGTTTGCTTAGGACTACTTGAAGTAAATACATCTGTCTTGACCCAAGGTCTTTATGTGTGAGGGTGCAATGATCTGCAGCTAACTTCTATTCAGAGCATTTTTACCAATTCCATGTATGTTCTATATAACATTATCCCTCTAATAATATATAACTAGGATACATAATAACCTTGTACAGGCAACATATAACCACACAATAATACATAATCCCAATGTAACAATGTCATGCTCCCTTGGCCACAGCCACAATTACTGGCAATATCAATCCTTAAACACTGAAATAATGACACTATATATGATAACTTCAGCATTTTGTAAGCTTCATAGGGGATGTAAAGTTGTTAGTTGAGGCTGCGGCTCTGTGAAGCTTAGTGAATATGTGTGTTATTCTTCTATTTATATATGTGATAGATATTTCAGTAGTATATCTAATTAGCTCAGATGCTGATTTTTTATTAATAAAAATACTTTAATGAGTACAATATTAACCCAGTGAAAACAGTACCAGAACCACTCAGCACTGAGCCTAACCATCTCGGCCAGAATGAAGCTGTCTGTAAGTCCTCGTCTCCTCCTCGGGTTTGTGACAGATTGAAGTACATACACAATACAATTTGAATGCAGACATACTCAAAACACGTTTTATAGCATCTTAATTGCTTAATACTAGTCTCTTAAGATTTTATTGCTTTAGGTTAGATGACAACAGATATCTTTTGGACTGTCTGAACAACAAAATCCTGTTGGTGAACAATCACAAAGATACATTACTCTATAGCCTTGATTCATCTCTGGGTGGGTTGCTTTGGCAACCACCCCAGCTCCCTTTAAAATAATTTTTTAAAGCGCATTTCAAGAGCTACACCCAGCATGAGCCCAGGTTAAGAGCAAGCAGGAGCAGGAAAAAAGACCTCAGTTCACTGCTTTGCTATTATTACTGTGGGATGATGGATGAGGGTGGGGGCAGACTTTTCAAAGCAACATAGAAAATTGTTACCTGTGTGAAAGAGCGGAAATGAACATTTTTTTTTCTCTAAGTTTAAGGCAGGTTGAGTGTTTTATTTTCATATGAAATATCTCGAAAACAGTTGTTTCTTAACCTTTGTGAAGCAGAATAAGCTTATAATGAGTTTTAATACAGATAGACTATACAAAGTACAAAAGTAATGTTCTGTATCAAGTGCTTTATTTTGCCATGCTGATGCAGAACTGCACTTTCCACATGGTCAGGACCCTGATAAATGGATATATTCATAAAAGTGAGTTTCTAGCTAATTCAAGACCATTACAATGACAAATAATATAGTATGCTCTTATGAAGGACTTAATAATGAGCAGAATGTCTTAATAAATATAAAATAAACAAATATTGTACATTTAAAGTTTAACTATTGTATTCAATTTGGCAACATTTTCCTGGTCCTAATAGACAAGAGGAATGGGAAGAACTGTGGATTCAGATAACATCTCTATCCAGTTTTGTTGAAAGACTAACACTTTCATTTGCCATTTGATATTATAATAATCCTCCTATCAGGCTACACGCAGACTATTTATTTAAGGTGAAAGCACCTATGACACAGAAAACTTTCCCAAATCTAAGATTTTCTCTAGAAATGCATTTAAGCTCATTGCTTACAGTGTGGCTAATGTTGGTAATTTGTTACATACATCACAAAGATGTCAAGATTTTCCCAGACTCTAGAACTCCTCTATTTAAAATTTAAAGTGGTGTTTCCAATTTGGAAAAAGACTCCACTGATAAGTTACCACTGGGTACATTAAAAAACAAAATGACTGCAGCTACACATTAAAAATCACCTTTAGCATGGCATTGTAAAATGTACAGTGATCTGTACAGTGAGGTAAGCATTATTATTATTATTATTAACTTTTATTTGTAATGCTCAAACATATTCCGCAGCGCTATACAGGGGATAAGAACAATGAATAATACAATGTTAACACACTGAAGAAATTCGAGAGTGAGGTAAGCATAATACATTTTGATGGGTCCCAATAAGTAAGCTTGTCTGATTTCCAACAGTTCAAAGAAGTTCACTGCAGTTCAATAGTTTTGCAAGTGAGTTAAATCTATAGATGTTGATAACTTTGTGGTGTGGATAAATAATAACAATTAATGTGAATCAATTACCATTGTGTTTGTCCTTATTCTGTGAGCAAGCCTAATGGTGAATTAGCAATAAAAAGTCATGGTCTCACTGCATTAATGTTACCGTTGTAGTGCTGTTGTGGTTGTTTACTAGTTCTAAACAGATCTAGCATTTTGTGGACAAAGCCCTCAGTAACAATAAAAAGAGTTTATTACATACATTGTTATGTGACACAATTATTAACCAACGTTCAGTATCAGTGACCTCACAATCCCATTATAGCCTACTCATAATATACTTTCTTTAGAACTGTAAATTAGATTCACGCTTCCACCTCAGGACACTGAAGATAGAACACACATAAATATAAATATATATATATATATATATATATATATATATACATACAAACATATATTCAGTGTACAGTATATCTCTAAAAGGGATTATATTCTAATGATTTATCTACACTGTAAGTTGTCACTACATGTGACCCATGCCTCTATATCAATGGTGGACAACAGGTGGGTACTTCCCATGTGGCTGCCAACTGGTTCCCTGGAGTGGGACAACATGCCCCTCTTCAACTATAGATAATCTATGATATCTCTCTAAAACTAGCAAAGTAAACCCAGTTGTATTCCTAAATACTTGTCCTCATTATTTATAAGTCAATTACCAATTAAAGGACCACTGCAGTTCAAGAAAAAATACACTTATTTGTCAAATATGTACCAAATTGACAATATTAGCAGCTGTGGACATAAACAAATGTTTGGGAAAATCTTATTTTTTTTAAGGCTTTTTGTACAGGAATACGTTTTGTGCTTGCTACATTATTTACTTAGAGCTGACTGGTGAGGGGCTTGTTTTGGCTATTAGTGAAGAGAGGGTGGGAATGAGGGAACAGAGAGCCATTGTAAAGATAATTTGATAAGACTGAAATACACACAAAGCCCATTCCCTCTGACTGACCCAGAAGCAGACCCCTTGCATCATTCACTGCAACAATAAACACTCTCTCACACACACAACTTACTCCAGTGCATCATCAATCTCTCCAGTGCCATGCAGAAGCATCACAATGTAAGAACTATAAATGGGAATTTTTCCTGCTTAATTATGCTCTGAGTCAGACTTAACGTTTTCAAACATATTTTTTTATCATTGTGCAGTGGTCCTTTAATTAATTTTACAACAATTTTACTATTTAGCTTTGGGTAAAATAAAAAGATTTATAGCACTGTGAACCCCTTTAAGGACTCAGAGGCTGAATATGAAATTGGTTGCCTATTCCTGCTATATATGGTCACAAGATCTACTAGTGATATGTATCTCCTAGTAGTATATAATTGCTAATATCCTGAAGCAATAGAATGACAAAAATGTGAAAAGATGTTTTTTCATAAAAAACTGATGCTATTTTTTTCATTTCGGTGACCTTATATAATGAGACCTTACTAGACATATTCACACTTCTTGTCAAGGTATTTACTTTTTACCTTTATCTCACAATTTTACACACTATAAAAATGTCGCTGTAGGCTAAAAAGACTTTATATTTGTAGCATTTTAAACTTTTTGCTAAATTAATAAAATATAATAATACATTTTGTTGTGAAGAGGTGGTTAATCACATTACAAAATTAAGTTATTGCAGAAAAGACTGATGAGGATTTTCCCTTGCTAATTGCGTCTATAATGTCAGGAGCTTATTGATCTGTAAATTATATCTTTCCCAATCCATTTTAGTAGACATAGGGGTTATAAAGGCATGCAACTAATAGGTTAATAATGCTGTATGTCTGTCTATGTATTGATCTATCAATATCTTGCTTAGGGGAAGTATGCCAAACAAATCTAATTGATTTTTTTGGCTGGGTGTCTGAGGTAACAGACACAGACATATGTCTTATCAAGTTCATTTTAATAAGACCTTTAACACTGTCCTATGTAGAAGAATTATAAATTAGTTGCAATGCTTCAGATTTATTTTTTAACAGTTCAAAGGATTGTTGTGTGCATCTTGGGAACATCTGAGGGGTCATCTAATTATGATTAAACCACAATAACAAAAAATATATAAAGGGTCATAATACTGTGCTTTAGAAAATGTATACTTCCGACTGTCCCTCATTGGAATAATCAGTTCCTCTTTCAAGAAATAGTTTGTCTGTCTCTCTTAGTATTCAAATGTCTCTTTTCAAGAGTCAGTATCATATTTAAAGGTATATGGAATGTTTCTGGATTTTACTAGGTATATAATGGGGGCTAAAACTAGCACATGATAGTACTAGTACATGATATTGGACACTTTTTCATTTCACTATATCTGTTGAAAGGTATTTCCCATTCGACTGTGTCAGTATTAATGTATAAGGACTTATTCCTACCAGCACCTATATGCTCTTTGCTGTCCAATACATTATATAACACTAGCGACTTGCCCGTCAAAAATGATGGCGCAATAACATTTGAAGCCATGGGAATGCTGTTTGAGACATAATTGAAACTGTTTTGTACTGTGAGGACCTTCGGCGCTCATTGCGAGGCTTGCGCTTAGCACCTTCGGCGCTCATCACATGCCTCACAATGAGCGCCTTCAACGCTTATTGCGAGCCTCAGGACCTTCGGCGCTCATTGCGAGCCTTTCCTGTTGTGTACTTTTGGTCCTCTAAAAGAGATATATATTTCTATTTATATTTAGTTAAGTAATAATTATTAATCTATTCAATTAATTAAGAATTTATTATTTATTCAATAAATTACTATACTTTAATTATTTAGAATTGATATATGCAGCGAGCAATAGTCTGAAGAGCTACCAATCTGTTTGTATTTTGCGTCTGCATAGAATATACATTGTGAGTGTTGGTGCCCTGCTTATAAAGTGTAATGAATGTTTGAAGTGTGCATTCTAAATAGGCTGCATGCGCGAGGTAAAGCCGTTGGTTTATTGTGTAAAGTGGCATTGTATAGTCGTAATGTTATTAATGTGGTACGCGTCTCGTGAGCATTTTACGGCTTTTGTAATAGTGTATCTTGTAGGTCGTAGTATGCTGTGTAAGGTGCTACGCATTTTGCCGTGTTTTGCGCGATCCGAGGGCGTGTAGCCTCGTTTTCATTTTTTTCTTTGGCCATTTTTTCCTTGCTTACGCGATTTTGGTGTGGCAAGGGGGTTAAACACCTATTCGTAGCACTGTAAATGCAAATAAAAAATCAATACTGCACTGTAAATGACGGTGAAAGACATTATAATTAATTGCACAACAGTCTCAAGCTCCCATTTCGGGATTATATCGATCTTGGCATTCAATGAGTTAATACATATCAGGCCACCCACATGGACTAGAACAGTATTAGAATTCATTTTTATTATTATGTAATCGCATATTGGACCCCCAAACACTTATTTTCTAAAATCTAGAAGCCTTCCATATCCCTTTAAAATTCCATTGCTGTTTGGGAAAAACTTCATACACTGATTGACAATCTATATTGGCCAACACTTTAATGTCATTAAACAACAATACTCAAAAGGCTTTCCGAAGGTAAATTCTTAACTTTTATTAAGAAAAAAGATTTGGGAATTGCTGTTGTTGTAGAGGTAAGATAATATAATGGAATTGTACAGATACATTAAATGTCTAAAAAAAAGGCAGTAGAGACTATGTTTTTCAGAGAAACTAATTGTCTACAACTGTATGACTTCAGAAAAGCAGGAAATAAGCAGAAATTACTTGAACATGAGTGTTTTCCACAGTATGTTTAAGGAAAAGGCTGACTGTCATTCACACACAGAAACATGTATTTTTTCTTCAGACTCAAGTTATAAGGAGTTAAAATAAATCATAGTACCTTCATCCCTCTGAGTAATGTTTTATTTATCCTTCACACCACAAATACTGTAGATATTAGAAAGATTTTATAAAAAAACAATTACTTTAAATGTCCTAGATTAGTTTGTGTTATAGTGTGTGTCTTAACCCAGTGTCATAAGGACTGATATAGCACTGTGTGTGGCCCCCAAATCTCTAGTTAGTGGTAATATGTTGCTGGTATCAGTAATCTCTTATCAAGCAAGATAAGAGAATAGTTTTTATAGTCTTAACTAAAATAGTCTTACAAAATAATCTAAATAATTGATTAAAAGGACATACAATTGTCTAATTTAAAACTGTAGTTTACAACAAGTAAGTCAATCAAATGTTCTTTAAAATTATTTTTTCGACAGTTAACTAACACTGATGTTTTACATTTTGAGCTGGGTCTATTGGGTCCACTCTCTTGAGTTCAGTCACCTCCACACAAAAAAAAGCATGCTATTTGGAAGTGAGCATGACTAATCTTTTTTTGTGCAGATGACTTGAACTCAAGACAATGAACCCAATGCCTCAAGGCCTGATGGTAATGATCTTTCATTAGGAAAAAAAGCGCTAATCTGTCTGTGAATGGATGAGAAATTCTGACAACTTAAAATAGCAGACTTTAATTTTAGTTTACCTTGTTGTTGTTTAGTCGTTGCCGACTCTCCATGACTCTATGGACCGCAGCACGCCAGGTACATCTCTCAGTCACTGCCCCTCTGAGCTCCATCAAGTTCATGTGCATTGCTTCAGTGACCTCATCTATCCATCTACATCTTTGTCTTCTATCTCTCCCAGCATCAGAGTATTCTCTATAGGCAATCCTGCCGTCTCATGATATGGCCAAAAAATTTGAGCTCCAGCCTCATGATCATACCTTCTAGTGAACTGTTTGTCTTGATTTCCTGAAGTATTGTTTTATTGGATCTTCTTGCAGTCTCTGAGTAGTTTTCGCCAACACCACAATTCAAAGGTGTCAATTTTACGGCGCTCAGACTTCTTTATCGTCCAGCTCTCACATCCGTATGTTACTACTGGGAATGCCATAGTTCGAACTATGCATACCTTTGTTGATAGTTTAATATCTTTAATTTTTAGTAGCTTGTCCAAGCTTGCCATAGCTTTCCTCCCCAGAAGCAAATGTCTTTTAATTTCATGACTACAGTCACCATCTGCAGAGATCTTGGATCCCAGGAAAATAAAAATCTGTCACTGCTTCCACATCTACCCTGTTTACATTAGGAAAATGCAATTTTTTAACATTCAGTTAATAAAGTACTTGTTATTACATGTCATAGTATGGCTGAATTGAACAACTTTATTCAAATAACTCAATGAATTAATTTAATTTTTTCTTTTAATATTAAATTTTTTGTAAGGTGTGCATGAGTCAATGGTAAATTCCATCTATGTATCACATAATGTATATTGCACACCATTTTTATAATCTGAGTACAGAATATATAGAGAAAATGGTGGAAAAGAGTCACAAAGGAGGGGAGAGTCGACAAATGAGTGCTTCTTAAAGGACCTCTAAAAAATGCATTGTTTGTTATGGAAAATAATGACTAATCTGGACCCATTGTGAAGCCTAGTAAATGTTGGCCAATGTACCTTCTTTTAGTATACTGGACCTATGAAAGTTAAAACAATGTTTTAGGGTTTGTTAAATCTTTGTTCATCGAGTCCTAAAAGGGAATCCGCCTAAGACACTTAAAAATCTCTTTAAAAAAAAGAAAATATTGCTTCGGCAAAGAAGACTTTTATTTTTAAGTGTGAAAATCCTTAGTACTTTACAAATATTATTGTAAATAATGTTTGTACAAAACATTCTTACCAAAGCGTATGACTTTAATGTTAAAGTGATCTAAATTTAATAGCAGGCCGGCATATGGGTTGATCTCAGTTTGCATCCAACATGCACCCTGGGGGATATGATACAGTAGTTATCAGTTGGAAATAATGACACTCTTTAAACAAAGTTGGTTGTGGAAATGATGCTTTGGAAAAGTGGAACAAACAAATGCCTTGTAATCAGATCTAGTTACGATAATGATATGGTAGTGTTAGGCCTGATACATTTGGTCTAGCCCTTCTTTATCTAAACACCAGGACTGTTTTTTTAAGGAAGCTGTTTATTTGCATAGAGCAAAACTGTACCATCAGAGCCGACTGTTATCTGCTAACATTTCTGCTTCCTGTCTTGACACAGTTCAGAGACAGTGAAGATGCCCTGTTAAAGTGTGATGCACATAGTGTAGGCCTTGACACAGTCCAGTCATGCACATCCACAACAAAAGCTTTAACACAAATTGTGTTTATTCCATTTCATTTTATATTAATGTTTGTCAAACCCGTACAGAGCTTTTTTTTCTATTTTTAAACATATTAAAATATATTTTAATATGGTCTTCTGTATAACTTGACCTGAAACTTTAAAAATATACTTTAAGGAAATAAAAAATAATAAATCAGCCTTTAATATATTAGCTTGTTGTTGTTCAGTCATGTCCAACTCTCCGTGACCATATGTCCCCGTCACGCCAGGCACATCTTGTGTCTGGTTGCACTCATCCATAAGGTTTTCTTGGCAAAGATAATGGAGTGGGTTACCAGTCATTTCTCCAGTGGACCTCTCTGCTATGACCTCCCCATCTTGGGCGACCGTACATGGTATAGCTCACAGCTTCATTAAAGTACAAAAGTCCTTTTGCCATGAGAAGATAGCGATCCAAAAATAGAATAAGTTAGCTACTATATTCAATTATGCTTTACTGCAGGCAGATATTTCCCTAGATTTAGCAATTCTCTAGAATCTACCACAATGTTTTTTTCCTCACCTGGTTTATGATCATGGATGCAGAATTATAGTATATTCAGGCTGTATAAATATACATTTTTTACTTTCTAAAAAGATTAGTTTTCCATGTCAATTTTGGACTTTAGTGGAAATTTTAAATGAATTATATAAAATATTCCCCTTCTGTATCGCTCCCTTGTCATGGTGAAGGAGCTTGTGTACTTTAATTAAGCCTGTGAGCTATACCATGCAGGGTCATTCAAGGTGGGCAGGTCATGGCAGAGAGATCAGACAAATTATGGTCCACGGTAGAAGGAACTGGCAACCCACTCCAGTATTTTTGCCAAGAAAATGTATGGATAAGCATGACCAGAGACATAATGAAATATGTTCTTGGTGTGCTGCCGGTCATACGATCATGTAGAGTCGGACCTGACTGAACAATACCAATAATATATAAAATATTATGATTTATTCTTTTGGAGAAATACAACATTTGGTTTACATGATGATGATGATACAAATAGTCAAAATCGGTGGGTATTTGCTGTCAATTATTCCCATTCTAGCTACTTGCCTGTCAAAATGACGGGATTAAAATAGTAAAGCTGGCAATGCTGTTTGCCACACAATGTGAGGCTTTTGCTCCTCTGGCACCTTCGGCGCTCATTGCGAGCCTCTCCCCGTGTACTTAAACGTTCCTGTTTTGCGCTGATCACCTTCGGCGCTCATCGTGGGGCTCACAATGAGCACCTTTGGCGCTCATTGCAAGCCTCTCCCGCTCACGGCGCTCATAATGAACATATATGCCTTTGGCGCTCATCTCGTGGCTTGCAATGAGCTCATTTTGAGCTTTTTCTCCCACCTACTGTACGGGCCGATCATTGCAGGTTTCGTTAACTTGCAAGTTTTGTGCTTGGGAATGCCATGCGTCTCTTTCCACCATCCCCCCCTGTCCCTTCCCTGTGTGTTTTTCCTCTGTGTGTCTGCTGAATGTTTGTGTGGCGCACGGTGACTGCCGTTGGTCCCGTTGGTCCCGCGTGACTGGCGTTTTTCGTGTAAGTGTTACTGTCTTTGCCGTCTTGAATTTGGCTTTGTTCATCTTCATTTTCATCCAGTTTCAGACTTTTTTATGTCTTTCGTCTGCCATTTTTTTCCTTGATTACCGATTTTGGATTGACGAAAACCCCAAATATGGCTGAAAATTGCTTGTAACCCCACTCCCAGGCTTCATAGCTCTCCACCTGTGCTGTCTTTGAGTGTGTTATTATATTTGTCAATGTTTTGTTTTTGTTTTAAGGGCTTTTCGACTTATTTGCTTGGCTTGCAGTTGCGGCCCTCACTGCACCACTGGCTGCAATGAGCACCTTGGGTGCACATTGCAGCGTAAGTACTGTGTGGCCACTTCAACTCGCATCGCAAGGCTCGCACGTGTGACAGCACCACTGGCTGCAATGTGCGCCTTCAGGGCTCATTGCAGCCTAAGTGCTGCATGGCTGCTTCGCCTCGCTTCGTGAGGCTTCCATGTGTGACGGTGCTGCTGGCTCGCCTCGCTTTGCAAGGCTCGCAGTTGCGACCTCACTTTGCGTTACCACCATCGCAAACACTACGAACAACTGACAACTATATATGTGATGTAGCAGACATATCAACCTTCAATGATAAGCTGCACAGCTTCTGCAAAGCTTAGTGAATCTGGAGAAGTGTGTGATATATATTCTGTAGTGAAATATGATAGAAACTAACCACCACAGACTTCAGTGAACCGTTGAGTAGCCCCTGCAAAGCTTAGTGAATGTTGCCCAACATATGACACGTGGCTGTTTTTCCTAGGTGAAATCTTTAAATGTGAAGAAGCTGCTTTTTCTTTTCTTTGCCACATGTTTAGTTATAAATTATTTCCTTTTGTTGGCAAAAATATGTATGCATTGTGGCTGAACTCCAAATGTGTGCAAAATTCTTTAAATCTTCAAAAAAAACTTGCAGTAATTCTGCAAAGCAAGACAAATAAGCTTGGAAAGATAAAATGAGAGATAAAAAAAAAAACATATACTTTCTTGTTGATAAATCTTATAACATAATTTCCTTTCTTTGCATTTGGGAAAATGTGAGGCTGCAGCGGCCTTAGTCTGAATCATATACCCCCCAAATTTAGATCACAACCTCTTGTTCTTGTATTCCCTTTTAATTAAAATGTATTCCTTCCTGAATTTGATATATTCTTCATATATACTTGATATTATTTGTCAAATCATCCCCTATACATTTCCTGCTCAAATATATATTAAGATCATGAAATATTACTTTATAAATGGTGTGCTAGGCACAACTTTAGTGTACTTCCTGTGAATGGTCCATCATTTATTTATTTATAATTTGAATACAGTATATTGAATATAGCACTAGGCTTCTAAAAAATAACCCTTGTCCTCTCTGATAGTAAATATGTATACTTATATATATGATACTATTTTTACCTTGTGTTCATCCTATCTTTGGCACTGTGGAATATGTTGGCGCATTATAAATATAAGAGAATAATAATAATAATAATATAAATAAATAGATAGATAGATAGATAGATAGATAGATAGATAGACAGGCCGACAGACAGATAGATAGATAGATAGATAGATAGATAGATAGATAGATAGATAGATAGATAGACAGGCCGACAGACAGACAGATAGATAGATAGACAGATAGATAGATAGACAGATAGATAGATATATAGATAGATAGATAGATAGATAGATAGATAGATAGATAGATAGATAGATAGATAGATAGATAGATAGACAGGCCGACAGATAAATAGATAGATAGATAGACAGATAGATAGACAGACAGATAGATAGATAGATAGATAGATAGATAGATAGATAGATAGATAGATAGATAGATAGACAGACAGATAGATAGACAGACAGACAGACAGACAGACAGATAGAGAGAGAGAGAGAGAGAGAGATAGATAGATAGATAGATAGATAGATAGATAGATAGATAGATAGATAGATAGATAGATAGATAGATAGATGGATAGACAGGCCGACAGATAGATAGATAGATAGATAGATAGATAGATAGATAGATAGATAGATAGATAGATGGATGGATGGATGGATGGATGGATAGATAGATAGATAGATAGATAGATAGATAGATAGATAGATAGATAGATAGATAGATAGATAGATAGATAGATAGATGGATGGATGGATGGATGGATGGATAGATAGATAGATAGATAGATAGATAGATAGATAGATAGATAGATAGATAGATAGATAGATAGATAGATAGATAGATAGATTATAAACTACATATATAAATGTTTAAAAAAATGACATATTTGTATTTCCAAACTTTTTTGCATTCAAATATGTTATGGAAAGCTGACAATGGGCCCACTTTACTAAGCTTTGCTGAGCCTGTGATGTATTGTTTTTTCATATAAACACTGTAGAACACCTGTGATGGATAGGGGGATATTTACTAAGCTGTTGCAGGGGCTGCAATGGTAAGTTTTCCTATATGAATTAGAGTGCATCAAACACGATGATTCACATTGGAGTCCCAGTGATGCTTAGTAAATACCCCCCTTATTGATTTATGGCAAATATGGGCATTCATATGGTTTCAAGCCTTTCGGATGGAAAGGGTTAACATATGCCGAATGTGTGTTTGCAAGACAAATACATGCATTTACTTGTAATTATTAACATGCAGCAAGTGCCATCTGTCTAACTTTGTTTAGCATTAAAAACATGTTTGGATATTTTCATGCATGTTATAAATACTATAAAATAATGGCTCTTAGTGAAATAGAGCTGGTGCACTGTGCATTGATGTCTCTGTGGATCTGATAAGTAAAGCATTAACCATCTAGTGAGACTATTGATTCCTCTGTCTTATGCCTTATCAGATGATCACCTCTGCCTCCCACAAGTAACCAGAATAAAACAGGTATTACAGATCTTTAGTCTTTTTGCATGAAAAAAAAAAAAAAAAAGGGGAGAATTGTCATTAGGACTTCGCCTGGCATAGCATTACCACTGCAAAACTAAAATTAGCAAAATGTCAGAAATGAAAAGATTGATTCACCCAGACGCAATTATCATTTAAAAGTGCTTGATTGAGGTGCTGCAGTTGGGTGATTTATTCTGCATACCATATACATAATTAAAGTAGTGGAGCGGAGTAATTTATCAATCTAGTTGAGACTGGAGGTGAGAAAGCTGTATATGTTTGTTTTAATAAAATGCTCAGGCTGCTGGGAGACGCCTCCTGTTTCTCTTTACCAAGAGTGAAAGTGATTATTTCTCCAGGAGGAGAGTCACTGGGATTGTGGGATAGAGAGAGTGTTAAAGTGAGAGAGATAGAGACATGCTGATAAAAAACACATAAATGTATTTAGAGGGGAGGTGAGGAATGAGATAAAAATAGGAAGGTTTATACCCAGAAGAGGAGAAAGTAGAAAAACAGAGGGGAGTGCAAAAGAGAAGGGGAGTGAACAAGGGAGGAAAGAAGAGAGAGGGAGGGAGAGGAAGAAAGAAGAGAGGGAGGGGGAGAGAGCTGTAGAGGGGGAGGTAAGAAAACGACACCTCGCCAGGCACTCAGTTTTAAATCCACTGCCTTTTTCCTCCCCTCCATGTTACAAAGCCTGAGAGCTCTCTTTTCCCATTCGCCTCCTGTCACTTCCTTCCTGAACGCTCTCAGGACGAGTCCGGTTACTTTTCATCCTGCCAGCAGAGCTACTTTCCTGCCGGTGACTGCACAGCAGACATCTCCTGCTACTATTGGATTGAGTTTGTGCTTCATTGCTGATGCACACACAGCCAAGTGGAGAAATACAGTGCCCAAGGTTGACACGTAAAATCATCCTCGTGTTGTCCTGTTATTGTCCTAATGAGAGGGGGATACTTGGAGGAATAGCAACATCAGCTGATGCCTTATGTAAGTACACTTTCTGTGCAGGAGGAGAACTGTTTTATTTTATTTTTTTGGTTGTTGTTTGGAACACATATAAATAATTTTATACATGGCATAGATGGCGAATGTATATACCCATCCCTTATGCATTCATGTTATCCCCAGTTTATAGTTGAGTTATTACCAGTCGATGCTATGACCTTGTGGCACTTGTATCCAGTTTATCATTTTTCAAGCCATATCATGTTGCATAAGTATATTGTAGCAATATTACACGCACTTCCTACAGGATAGGAACACTGCCTGACATTCTCTGAGGAATGTGGAGAATAAGATACAATAATGGAAACTAATACATTCTTCTACAGTTTGCCTCAGTATTGTGTTTCAAAATATAACATTAGAAATTAATCAAGTGAAATAAACTGATACCATTCCGCTAATATAGTTGCAGTTATTTCAGAATATATCTATTTATACATGTAAATAGTCTGTGTTTATCTAACAGACTTCCCTTCCTTCTAAATGTAATCCTTGCAAGAATTAACCTCATTCTTAACCTTAAAACACCAGAGATGTTAAATAATATATAATGATGACAGTGAAACTTTAGTTTGAATGATTTATACCCTTAAAGGACTCTGTCATGTTTTGTTTCAGGCTTTCTGCCTTGACATTTCCACACTACAGCTGTTCACTTGGATTCTTTAAATACCTGGACACATAGATTTAAAAGATATGAGGCTGGGAGATTATTTGATGTCCCCCAAAAAGTTTTCCAGAGGCATTGAAACATACTTCTTCCACTTAAATGATGAGCTTTACAAATGTGTCATATACAATTTTCTTTAACTGGAGCAGGATGGTGCTGTTTGTCATCAGTGCTATTACTTGGTCCAGAAAAGTGACTAGAAGTGTTTTCCCTGGCACTTAAAAAAACTTTGCTAATAGCAAGATGCTCATTGTGGTTGTCGATTTAAGATGTTTATATAGAACATAATGACTATAATCGCCTAAACCTTGGCAGGGCATGACAATATAACCACCTGTGAAGCACCGCATCATAAAACCATTTTTATTTGGTATTTTAGGCTTTAAAATTAGTACTATTCTTGCATGAAGTAAATACTACTTCACATAGCACACAAGTATAAACACACATACTGTACTGGCTATGAAAGATAGTATTGGTACTAGAATCATTTGTTTAAGTTTCACAACCTATAGAAAATATATATTTTTATATGTATTTTTTTACGTATATAACTTAACTAATATGAATAATAGAAACTGGCACTTTACGCAACAATATACATGTTTATTTACAAGGCCACTGTTCATTTTTTTTCCTCAAAGTGTTATTTAGATATAAATAGACAAAATATGTCAGAGAATATGAAATGAGTGCCCTAGCCATACCAACGCAAAATGTGTTAATTTCATAAATTTTTGCTCTCACATCAGTGGTGAGTAAAAAAAAATAGATCTAATATCTATCACTGATGCCATGTTTTAATAGATACAGATAGAATATGGAATTGCACGCCAGATAAAAAAATTATACACAGTCATAAAATTGTTATAAATTTTATAGATTATTTTTTTTTTTTTAATTTTAGAAACAATTACAGCGTACTTGTGTTTTTATGAGAAACAAGTTTACATTTTTTTTACATGATGTAAAGCATGTACAAAATTTTAGAGAAAATTTTAGAAAAAAGTGCCATTTTCGGAACCAAACCAAGCTCATCCATCTGGTAAGATATAAACTAAAATTGTAATGTAAGAACTATACTCATTTTAGTTGACTTATTGTTATTTTAAAAGCAGATTTTTGGAGCATTCTATTTGATATTTTTTGGATTAACTCCTTTAAAGTTGGAGTGTTCGTAAAAAGTTATCGAGGAGATTTTTCTGCAAAAAGTTACCAACAAATACTACTTCAGTCAGGCAAGTCAACAAAAACAGAAATGTAAGAAGTTGTACTAAAACTAAAAATTGCTTATACATTTTTTAACCAATACACTCCAATGCATAGATATATTAAAGTATATGTTGTGTGTATTTTAGGGTGGGTACGATCTTTGCCCTTTTAATTATGAGCTGTTAATTCTATTTGCATCCTAAGAAGGCTCAATATAATCTTCAGAGGACTACCAGTGACAGCATTGCATGAGCACAGATAATAAATATTTAGCCGGTTCAGTTGGGTACCTTCATCTCTCAATTGTATTGCCTGCAGTACAATAGACTTTGGCTTTTCACTTGGTTCTGTCATCTCTGTGAAATCAAATCAGCTTTGTTGATCCTCAAGTAGAGTGAACAGGGGTAACATAGTGTTATATGCCGGATAAAGGAAGGATTAAGCATTTCACTTGTCATCTTGATCGGCCACAGATAAAATCTTATAGCAGTGGCACATGGAAAGCACACTCCTAGGTTATTTGATTATAGATTAAAGAAGACATATCTGATGCTTAGTCACAGGTTAATACTTCTATAGCCAACAATTAAACATACACATTGTTGTAGGAAAATTTGCAACAGAAGAATTCCATTCTGTAAAATATAATTTATGCATACGTTTAATCAAGCATAATTAAGACACTTTTATCAGATACTCTATACTTAATATGTGAATATATATATAATGTACTTAACAAAAAATATGTAATGGACTTGTATACTATCTATTCTTTGCTAGTGAAGTGTTAAAAGTATTCATTTATAATTCAACAGTAAATTGAAAAGTTGGTAGCAATGCTTACCAGACAGCAACTTTTTTAGTATTTAAGTGATTATCTCTAAGAATCACTATGGTCAGCTCTGGTAGAAAGTACAAATATTTTTGATTATATGTAGTATTTAGGTATAATTTAACATGTGCATTTTTTCGAAATTAGTGTCGGTCAGTCTTTGATATTTATCAGATATATGAATTTTAGACAAGATTCACATATTACAGTTGGTGTACTCACTTTCGTAGCTGCAAATTTTGCATGTGTGCCTAAGCATTTATATATTTTTTAAAAAAGAGGATGATTATTAAGTGAAAATTTAATTAAAAATGCTATTTCTCTCTGGTCGATACTACCTAGGTTTTAAATTAAATGAAGGATTTAAATAGTAAATACATGGTTATATTATAATATTATATTATAATATTTTTTATCTAGAAACTTTTGCGTAATACGCCATAACATATAATTATTTTACATATATTATTTCTGTATAGGATAAAGCAGGTGAGGACAGCACCTTTAGTGAGCTAAATTATATATATATATATATATATATATATATATATATATATATATATATATATATATATATATAATTGCTAATAAGTGATATAGTGTAAGTACAATAAACAATAATCAATCTAATATTTTTTTTGATTAGTATCTGTTCTTTTTGAGACTTTTTGAAACTTTTTCTATTGATTATTAATACGATGGGCCTTATTATACTTCAAATATTGTAGACTCACCTTTTCAAAAAGTTGTAAAAGTTTTGGTGACATAGGGCCCTTTTCTATTGTCCAATTTGTAAATTTATACACACTTAAAATCACTCTTAATATTGTTCCATATTCGGTAAATATTACTTACTGGCACTAATGAATTCTCAAGCCAATAGAATGCATATAAACATTTATAAAAAAAAAACACCCAAAGCCTAATTTATGAGTTCAAGGCATTTGCAAGTAGCTAATATAATATGGCCCATAGTCTCTAGGCCAATGTATTATTACAGAGAAATCAGAAACATTGATGCATTTCAGTAAAATCCTATTAACTTTGTAGACATCTAACTTATTCATATATGCAACCCGTGCTTTATTTTTGGTTTAGAACAATGTGATTGGTGAATGTAGTAAACATTTAGAAAATCCTAAACTTTAACACTCAACAAGGAGAAGAATAAAAAAACAAAATTATAAAAGAAAAAGTCTCTGAATATCACAATATTTTTAATTAGTGACAAAGTTCACCTAATTTCCAGTGTTACACATTCTTCTATCCTCAGACTTACGTGTGACTTGTTACTTAATTCTAGTACTCTGGCATATTTAATATTGTATTGACATTTTGTTAAATTACATCAATGTCACAATCAGTGTAGTTGCCATCTTATTATATGCATATTTATTAATGTCGCAGTCTTCATACAATATATGACACTATTCAAAGCTAGCACTCCATTCTAAATGACATTGTGAGCTGCTGTGGGTTGCAGTATTTTTCCAGACATTCACCTTTAAAGATGATGCTATAATAGTTTATTGCATATTCATTTCCTATATCCAGTTTGTAGTTGACTGATTTAGAGGGTTTTTGGTTGACACATTAAGAATAATACATATGTAAACACTGTACTGGTGACACACAGTTGATTCTTTTAATGTTTTTGGAAGTTAGTGCTATTTAATCCTTGACCTTTGGATATGTTGGATAAGAAAGAGAACAAATAAATTCTATATTAAGAATAGTTTTTGATCTGCTAATATAGTTTCATCACCTACAGATCAGGCAGTGTCCAGCGTTTACATCTTTCATACTAAGGAAATACAAGTTTATATCTACTGGTGCAAAGTGTTTCAGATGAATTTCCCAGTTGACCAAAACAGGAATTTCTGCTAAAATAAAACTTGGCAAACACAGTTTCCTAGAGTTCATCAAAATGCGTATACACCATTTGTGATGCTTGATATTGTATACAATTTTTGAATACACAATATAAAAATAGAAAGTATTAGGGTTAAATCTCATGTACTGACAATCACATTGTATTCAAGTAACAGTTCCTAAATCCACTAGCTTTATAATGGCTCATATGCTTGACCATAATTGTTTTGAGTTGCAGGCAAACATACATACACTATTAAAGAGTGGAGCTATTGTTTGCAACAATTCTTCATTTCATATGGGATTGCATGAAATCTAAACACTTGTACAGGTCTAAATACAGCAATTAAAGCAGGTTTTATTTAATTGTAGTACACTAATGTCATAATTTCATATGCATATCAAAGTGAAGTGGTTTAGCTGGCTGCCTGCTATACTAGTTTATTTAATAAATAATAGTGTGGGGGTCTAGTAAAGGGGAAGGGAGGTTCTAAGTGGAGTCAGTAGAGGCGCCACTTGTGTATTCTTCACAGGACACTAGTTTATTCGAGTGTGGATCTGTTGATGCCTATTTGATTCATGACCAATATACAATGAGAAATGTTTGTGTATATATATATATATATATATATATATATATATATATATATATATATATATATATATATATATAAATATATATATATATATATATGCATGTACATACATATATATATATATATATATATATATATGTATGTTTATATATATATATATATATATATATATATATATATATATACATATGTATTCAGCTCACTAAAGGTAAGCATTTGAGTGCACATACGATTGTCGATCAATCAAAATAATAGGCTACGAATTTAAGACAGAGTACAATTTAGAATTTCACTGTCTCTGACTTAATATATATATATATACCCCAGTGTGTCTTTTTGGAGTGCCTATGTCAGTCAATATATTACAGTACTTCCTTTCAGCTAGACCCTCCGGTAGATTTACTTTCATATTGAGTCTGATTTGTTGGAAGAAAAGGCATTGAAGACACCCTCTATGCACATAGGGAAATCAAATTAAAAATGAATTGGATTACATTTCCACTATTCAAGTCTTATATAAACACATTATATTGCCAATGACTTCAATAAGTAAATACTTGTAACCGAAAGAATCTATTCATGTATATTATATACATTTTAATAATGGGTACTTCTTATTTCAGCTCTTATTTGCAAAAGGTGTATGAACAGCATTAAATAGCAGAACAGACAGTTCCCTCTCTCTCTCTCTCTCTCTTTCTCTCTTTCTCTCTCTCACTCTCTCTTTCTCTCTCCACAAACAGGGGTGGAAAATTCCTGGCGGTTAGGGGATCTAAAATATGTACTGCTGGCTACTAGATATTTTTCCAAAGTATAATGCATTATCTATGAAGCATCTCTTATTGTAGTTTATTGTCTTGAAAGCACCTATTGTATTTATAAGTGATAAAGTGATCAAACAAGTTCAAACACTTTCAGAAGTAGTGATCCGACTATGAAAAATAAGAAGAAATAACAAGTTCTATTGATATTTTCATTGCCCTATGAATTATTTAGAAATATATACCCAGTTATTCTGAGCTTTTAAAAGATGCTGAAATGTCCCATGAGATATCCAATTTGCTGCTACAAGAGCAAGGTCACCATCCGATAATCTCAAGGGTGACTGTTATATTTGCTATGGTACAAGTCAGAGGTGAATAGGATAACTACACATCTGGTTGTCAGTGATCAATTATAACTGGAGATGTAGTTTTGAGCTCAGTGGAAATCAGTTTTTGAGATGTAAGAAAGACAAAGAAAACGTAAGCATCTTTTATTCTATTTTGTTATTTATTAGTAAATTGATGGAATTGTTTTATATCAGGATTTTGACGTTTTAAGGAGTTTTAACTGATCTCGGTTTAATATAGTGCAAAATCCATTTCAATAATTCATACACATGGACTAAGACCTATATGCACATTCATATACAAAGTTTACTTAATTAATCAAGTCAAGTTATGTAACTGGAACTGGTTGTAGACATGGTTTGAAATATAGAAATAAAGATTTAGATGTAAAAAATAACATATGTGTTGGTCCTTGATCTTCTTTTATTTTTTGAATCTTCTTATTCCTCTTATACGCATGTTTGAATTAACTTACCCCAATTTAATCAAAGATGTAAACCAATTCCCCATATAATGGGGTTTCATCACTAAATGGGCATCTATAGAACCAGTCTTTGATAAACCAGTGTCTTGTGATGCCTCTTCTTTTAACCTCCCATTTCTAAACATTTCTGCTAATGCACTTTTCCTAGATCATCCATCATTTCTAGAAAAGTAGTATATTTTCATGTTATCTCAAAGACTTCCGACTTCTAACTTCAAAATATGACTTTGTTATTTTGAAATGTTTTTCTCTGCATTATTTAATTATTTTAGACTTGTATTTGTCATGTAGGTTGCAGACCATGTAGGATTTTGCTAGCATTATCCCATACTATAATATAGAACTAGAGTGAACCAAGTCTCTCAAGTTGCACGTTATAATATGGGGGGGAATTAGGCACAATATACTGGAGAAGGAACTGGTAACCCACTCCAGTATCTCTGCCATGAATTCCAAGTGGATCAGCATGAACGTGGACATAAAGATGTCCTGGTGTGTTACAGTCCATAAGGTCACGGAGAGTCAGAAACGGCTGAACGACGCATAGAAAAAAAGGCACACTTTAGTATATCTGTCAACTGTTTCCGCATAGTAGCTTTGATGGCAACTTACACATGAAATAGAATTACTACCTCTCCATTTATGTGGTATATAGCTTGCTCTGTAGGACCTCGCTTCCTGCTGGAGTTCCCACTGTTGTGCTACATTGCTTCCTTATCTTTATGTCATCTTAAATAATGACTCCCAGGTCCCTTTCCTCTGCAACTACCAGCTTATCACGTAATGAAAAAGAGCAATGTTTGTTTCTGTGATTAACTGACAATTTAGTACATACAGAATAACAACAGGCTAAATAGCTATTCAACCTAAATTTGGATTTTAGTGTTCGTCTAGCAAGAGGTAGACATTTTATTCTGAGCCAAGTTAGAATATACATAGCACTATTTTATCCATTTTAATTCAAATATGCAAAAAAAAAACATGCAAACAAATATAGAATTTGTATAAAGTTCTCATTGTTACTCGAACAAAACATGCATTAATGTTTTTTAATCAACAAGTTCAGATAGCTATTAAATAATCCCATCGCATTAGGTATTGCACACCTGTTGTACATGAAGTGCCTGGCGTGCACCATGGAAGGATAAAATAAGCTACTATTAAATTGCTTATTGTTAAAATAACCTAAACATGATACAGAGAAGACTGTATGTATGAAGCATCTAAGCACAGCTGGAATGGCAGTCTCCTGCTATACTATAGAAAAATACACATGTGCCATTAGTTTGCTCTAATTAATGCAAGGAATGCTTCAACCTGCATCTTATTTATTAGCATATGTAAATGACAGACCCACTTTTTTCACTGTCAATTAGACTATATTCAGTGTCCTAATTTACAATAGATGTAGCATGGATCACACTGGGTAAATGTTTTCAGGTGAGAACAATGAATAACTATGGGATCCCATGCAGATAGGATATTTGTTTCTATCTATCTATGTATGTATTTATCTATCTTTTTACCTATCTATCTATCTATCTATCTATCTATCTATCTATCTATCTATCTATCTATCTATCTATCTATCTATCTATCTGTCTGTCTGTCTGTCTGTCTATCTATCTATCTATCTATCTATCTATCTACCTACCTATCTATCTATCTTTCTATCTATCTATCTATCTATCTATCTATCTATCTATTTACCTATCTATCTATCTATCTATCCATCTATCTATCTATCGATCGATCTATCTATCTATCTATCTATTTACCTACCTTTCTATATATCTATTTACCTATCTATCTATCTATCTATCTATCTATCTATCTATCTATCTATCTATCTATCTATCTATCTATCTCTCTAACTATCTATATTTCTTTCTTTCTTTCTTTCTATCTATCTATCTATCTATCTATCTATCTATCTATATATATAGCTATCGATCTATCAATCTATCTATATATTAATCTATAGATTTATCTATCTATCTTTCTATCTATCTATCTATATTTTTAAATATAGCAGTCAAAAATAAATTTAGTTCCCAGTGAAATAGTCGGTTCATATAAATTCAATATACATCAGAAAATATTTAGGACCTAGCATTAACATTTATGAAGTCTGCTTAGTATTCTTCACTAAGGACCATGGTAGATAATACAACCATACTTGGTATATATTGCTCATCCAACTGGGCTGTAGTGTGTACATGACCACCATGGAGAAAAGTTGCACGTCGCATACTATTATGGGTATTTTAAATGATGCGTCCCTGTGCATCACAATCTCATCTTTCACAAGCATCGGAAAAATCTGCCTGGTCTGACATAGTGTGAATTCACTTGGTTATATGAGCCTGATATGAGCAGCTCCTATGTGCTTGGATGCAGAAACAAACAGAATGTGGGGTAAAAGAAACCTGGTTTTACCATCATTTTTTTCGCACATAAATATATAAACATATATAAAAATATAAACATATCTCATGCTTATTATTTACTTGTTATCATTATTATACATTGGCAGTGACCAACCCCATATTGAAATTAAAGGTCTGTTTTGTTTTTCAGCTATCTGTCCTAGGCAGCAATAGGGATTTACAAAGCAATATCCAATTGGGTATAATGGGTCAATTCACCAAACCTTTGTAGGGGCCATAATGGGCCATGAAGGGCTATGATGCTTATTGACCAATAGTCAACAATCAACAAAGGGTATTAACAGCTCTAGTAAATAAATTTCTAGCTGGGCCTTCATGTTGTAAATTGGAGAAAGTTGATGGGATGGGGTTTCTATGTTTATGCAATGAAAAATCAGATATCAAATGCCCTCTGCCTTTGGCAGAGTGCGAGAAACAAGATAGAAAAGAATAATGAAAGGAACAACATTTTACCATTAATGTGTAGAACTATTTTAGTTATAAAATCAACAAAATTATTTAATGTTGAGTAGTTAAAAGAAAAGTAAGGGGTTTCATACATTCAGGGTATCGAGATTTCTTCTTCAGGCAGAACATTACAAAGAAAGCTGGGATTGCATGTCATGTATGTACAGTTACATTCAAAAACATCTATTCAGACAGTAACATTGCAATTCAACAAGAATGGTGGTGTAGGGAACAGTAATTGTGAATTTTGATGGGGAGCCATTAAAGGGATTTCATACGGAGAGCACCAGAGACAGACCTAAAAGACAGTGAGATGATAGTATAGCAGCAGCATTTTAATGGATGGCAAGGTATAGAGTATGAAGACAGATAATGAGGACATCCATGAGCATATGAGCTATAGAAAAAAAAAAAAAAAAATTCACAGTATTGTGTCTTGCTGAACTTGCAGGTATTTTTTCTTCATTTTTAATAGTACAAACGAAAAATAAAAACAACAAAAAGTGCTAACGTATATATGTTAAATACTTGTACAAAATATATTTTTTAGAAGTTATCAAGACAAACTACTGAAGAACCATAAGGTATATTTATCAGGTAAATTTAGGAGTAAAAAAGTGAGGATATACAACGTTAAGTTAATAACTAATTTTCTATATTTTTATATGGTACATAGATTAGGTCATAGAAAATTAATTATCAATAACATAACTGCTAATAAGCATTGTCTTCCTGAATGTAATTAGCATGTATTACTGCTAGCCCATATATACCTATGGACATTTCTTTTTGCACAACATCAAAAAAATTACAAAATTATGTAACAATAAGGTGGTTAAATGAAAATTAAGAGGTAGCATATATTTAGGACATCGAGATTTCTTCTTCAGGTAGAATATTACAAGGAAGGCTGGGATTGCATGTCATGCATGTACAGTTACATTCAAAAACATCTAATCATTCAGTATTACTTCAATTCAATAAGAGTGGTATAGAGCACAGTAACTGTGAATTCTGATGGTGAGACATTAAAGGGATTTCATATGAAGAGCACCAGAGAGCAGCAGCATTTTAATAGAAGGCAGGGTATAGAGTGTGAAGACAGATAATGAGGACATCCATGAGAATATGAATTACTATTAAAATTGAACTGCAGTGAACTTTGTTGAACTACTCAGTGTTATGATGGAGATTTAATGCATTCAGGCAACTTTTCTATGTGATACTTACATTTCTGACCACAGAAAGTTGCCATTGCATTAATTCTTAAATCTGTACAACTCTACTATTGATTAATTTTATTAATGTAAATATATGTTAACATACTTGGTAGATTTAATGATTCTAACGTAATTCAAAAGCGGGAGTGGGTTGGGATTCTTCAGATTTTTACAGATATTTTTGTAACCAAATAAAGATTGCAAACATCTGGTATACAGTCTGGGAAGACATGTATGTTCAAAGCTAAAGGGGTTTTTTTCTGCAGAAAAGAGAACATTATTATCTTAATTTGTAATAATGTTTCTACAATGATGAAAAAAATTGTTTGGAAAAAAGGGGCAAATAAAAAGTATTTACATTTACAACTAGACTTTACCATGTCCAAATTGGCATAATCTACTGTGAAATGTAATTTGTTTAACTTCTGTTATTTTACAATATTAAAATAAAATTGTGTTAATGGCATTCTCCACACACTTCCATGAGAGCATATTATACATTTATTAAAATATATATTTAGTGGGATGGTATCCTGTGCTTGGTGCTTCTAAACTATCACCAGAAACCTCATATTTATACCTCTCGGTCATAATTAGGTGAAAATTGGGTGAATCTAAAGGATCGTCCCTTTGACTCAGAAATTCCATTAGGTGGAGAAGACAGAGGCAAGTGCCCACTTTTGAATTTGGCTGACCTTTTCCAGACAGCCCATACACACTGAGCAGAAAAAAAGGAAAATTGGAAATATTTTGTTGCTATCGTTATTGGAGCCTTAATTGCTTCAATAAGGCTCAAAAATCTTTTTTTATTAAAATATATCCACTTACAACCAGAGGTTCCTTTCAGTCCTTAAAATAGTATTGGACTAAAAGGAATACAATACAATTTTTTTTGGGTTATGGCATATATTTTATCATCTTGTGTACCTATCTATATTACAGAAGTTCTGCATTTAAATTAACCTATTTGTAATGAAACCTACAATTATTATTTGCCTAACCTTTACCATCTTCTAACTAACATAACTGGAGGCAAAAAGTAATTAAACGGTTCCCTCTGTCTATCCACATTTCAAAAGAGCCCTTGTAAAGTGTCTTTAGGCAGCTTTATGTATCTCTTACTTATTAATAACCTATGAATAGGTAGGGTTTTATGGACCTCATACAATTATTTATATTAGTAATCAGATACCACTTGCAATAAACCACTGACTTTAGTAATGCCAGATGTAAACATTTTCTTTGGACTAAAAGGAAAGCAAATAAGCCCTAATCTCAGGTGAAAGCTAATATTATTGAAGTATAGAAAAAATTAGAAGGTCATGACTTTTTCTGAAGACTGCTTATTCCCCTCTTGAACACACCCTTTCACTAAACATCTTCGAAAGGGAAAAAGCAAATTATGAAATGTGTTTGCATAAGGCAATTTATGTGGTGTGGTTGAGGAATTTGTGTCACTTAATAAGCCATTGTAAGTCTTCTGTTGACCCTAGGAGGGTTAGTGCTACATTACACGTCAATATCCTGTTATCAATTAGGAGAGATCAGTTACATTTGTAAAAGCAGATAGTTCACATATTAAAATGAGCTATATTCAAAGGTTCCTGCATGTATGTAATTGGTTTTAAAGGGACACTATCATCACAGTACATAAGGTCTTAAAAGCAACATTATATCCCACTGCTAATAATGTTACAGGTATGATCTAGAATGGGATAGAATCATATTTTCTACAGACATGTTAGAATTCATTGTCTCTGCAAGGGAGAGACCAGAATACACTCTACTGACATGTAGCAAAAAGGTAACCAATCCCCCAAAATCTTGAAAGAGCATATGCGACTCCTGTGGTGTCAATGAAAACTAGTGCCCAAACACGACGCAGCAAAAGGCAAATTACACAGCATCTAATACACCCATCCAAAAATACCATTGGTAACGGTTTATTAGTTTGAATGTACGAGCTGTAGACATAATTAAGACTTTTTCCCAATAAATACATTTTATTTATAGGGACATGGGAAATAGTTAGCTAGAGTATATATAAAAAGAGCATGTTGAAACCATGACTATTTTACAATACAAAAGGAGAGCTGTCAGTAGGAGGTATTAAAGGGACATGGAGGAAGGTATTTGATAACGTGTCACAGTGTGTTTTCTTTTTTTCAAATAAAGGTCTGACAGCACAAAATTATATTCAGATTTTCAACTGTTCTTGGGGGCTTGCCCAGTGCCAGCCAATGAGATCTACTGGCTAAAGTATGCTCTCTGCATTCCCCATTAGTTTCAATACTTTTACTTTCCAAGATGCTTTTTTCAAATGCTTGGACTGTTGTGTTCCATATCCCTTTAAGATTGTTACAAGTGTAATCTGCAGAGAAATTAATAGTTCATTTTAAACTTAAAAATCATAAAGAATGAGTTTTAGGTGATATTCCTATTTTCTCATAACACATTTGAAAAGTTTACTTCCTAATTAATAAATAATAAACTACAGACTGATAACCAACCCAGGTATTTGCTATGCAGTGATTGTTTTACGGTTATTTATTTACTTTAGTTCTGTAACGATATTTACATTATTAGCAGTCCCTGCTTTCCTCTTCTTATTACTTATTTTATCACATAATAGAGGTGTTAATTTACAGCCTTATTAAATTGCGATTCGGACAATTTAATAGGGCTCTATATAAGCACAGAGCATATTTTTTTACAGAAGTTTTTAGTTAGTGAAGACCTTGCTTTTGGATAGAAGTTCACTAACTAGAGCCATATTCAATTAGCCGAATCGCAATTTAATAAGGCTGATAATGTCTAAATTTGCACAGATATTTTCACAGGGGTATGATGGGGTGCTCTGAGGCCTCTCCCTTCTTCCATCCCTCTAGTGCTGCCCTCAGAGTATCAGATCAGACAGTAGTGAAGTTCCATATTTTAGTTTTTAGTGCACACAATAACCAGTGGTTTAAGCAGTCACACTGGGGCTGTGCTAGGTCATGCACTTGAAAGTGCAATATGGAGTTTCATTGTTGGCTTCCATTACTTGTTTTAGCACAGTAGCAACCCATTATACAAATAACAATGCCCTGAAATAAATACAATTATTTAAACATACTGCTTTTAGCTCTTCTTTTTTATATTGTACATATTTTCATATAATATTCGAAATATATCACAAAGTTTCAAATAAACCAGAGCCAAAGCTACATCACAGGTGAAAACAGTATTATAAATACCAGAACACTAAATTAGAAAAAAGATGATAGTGTATATTTTGAGTGTCAGTAGTACACAAGACTGAACTGTTTGCAAACTAGTAAAGTTTTAAAGGATTCTCACTCTCTGGGTATTAATTATTCTTCATTAGTTATGTGTTCTGCCAAGGTATACATGTGCATTTTTTCTGTGTCATCTGGCCCATTCCCAGCAGATGCACACAATCTGTTCTGCTGTCACTAACAGGGTTGAGTTTGTGAAAGGAATGTGTCAGAACACGCTGCTTCAGTCACTTTTTACAGATTTTCTTCCAGAGTGTGTGTGTGTCTTGCCCTACTTTTTATGCTTGCATTCTCATCCTTAGGAAGATTTCCAAGAAAAAAGCTATAATGTATATATACTGAATGCCTGTCCATATGTTTGCTTTTCTCTGTATGGTCTTTTTTAAATTCAGGTCACGTGA
This sequence comes from Discoglossus pictus, assembly GCA_027410445.1. NCBI lineage: Eukaryota > Metazoa > Chordata > Amphibia > Anura > Alytidae > Discoglossus > Discoglossus pictus. The sequence goes on from CM050163.1 coordinate 486,394,408, forward strand.
TCCACGTTTAATCCTGTGTAATTGAACGCTTAAGTAATTGAACGGCTCATTGTTAGATTATTGTCCATGAGATTTAAAAATCAAATCACCATAGCATTGGCTTCAGTTTTTTTAAGATCTTATTTCCTGTGACTGGAATATACGTAGCAATGTATGGGCACGGGTATTTGTAATTTTCCATAAAGTGCTTAGCTCATCTAAGCATATCCAAAGATAAGTAGCAATATCAAACTTTCTATATTTTATGATGGGACCTTATTGTCAGAAAGCATCTTCTAGATACCAGATAACAACCAATGGAATTTCAAATAATTGGCAATGTTTAATTCATAGCCTTTGGCTCCTGTTTATGAGAGGTAGAGATACTCTTGATCATCTCTGCTCATATTCTGAATGAAGCGTCATCATTATAAGGCAGAATTCAGTATTTGTGTTAGGCAATGATGGCATTAGTCCAGTTGAGTCTTCGGTGCCATATGGGTCAATTGCCCTTACTCCACATGGCCTATTTATCTGGCTACGAGATCAATTACTCTTTAGCAGTACATCATAATGGAAATGGATCAGTATGGCGAAATATAATACAATTAATTAATCTTATTAAAAGAAAACTGACAATAGAAATTGTATTTTTTTATCTGCCACTTAACACATGTGTATCATCGAAAGCTTTGATTTTGAGAAAATATCTTTAATGAAAATGACCCGTTTTGTGTTACCGCACTACAGTGAAACATGACTACATTTCATTTTCGACGGTTTCATCAATTTGTTATTTACTAAGAAATATCATCCTCAATTCCAAGGTACAAATAAAATGCATTAAGGAACAAACAGGCCTTCTGACAGAACTATAAATGTATAAACTATATCAAAATCACCAGGCATACCGGTACTTGGTTAATTGACCCCGATAATAATCAGAAAGCTAAACTTTAATATAATTTTTTTACATGTTCAAAAACACAAAGCTGCTGGAAACTATAACAATGGAAGCTTGAATTCAAGATAAATGTTATATTAGGTGTCAACTTTCATTTAATAAAAAAAAAAATGTTTTTTTTTAACTTTTAGAAATAATTGTATTTCACTAGAAAAAAAAAAAGCAAAAATCTTTATGCTTACATGGCAAAGCCTGTTTCACAGATGTTTTATTTTCAACCCTGCTTTAAGTAAAGTGAGCTAATCAATATGCATACACAGCTAATTATGTACGACTGTGCCAGGAACAGTTTAGAAGCAGAACATGCTAAGGCTGAATAGGAAGGGAAATGTTATTTGGCAGAGTGTTGCTCGAAATTGCCCATAAACAGTAAAAAAAAAAGTAGTTATTAAATAAATAATTGCTTTCTTTTTCGACAAAAAGAAATACATTTTGAGAAAAGCAGACCCAAGCAGATCATCAAAATCTAAAACGTGAATGAGCCAAGATGTATTTAAAACCCCACTAAATGTTTCTGGACATCACGTGAATACTTTTCTACAAAGTTTGTAATGTTTATAGAGCAGACCCTTTGAAGAATTATTTTATATGTTAAAGAATATCCAAACCAGATTTAACATCCTGATTATGGACTAGCAAAATGTCCTGCATGTGTGAGTACTGTAATATATTGTATGGATCCATTGGATTTTTGAGTTTAATATTCCCACAAAAGGTAAAATAAGAAGAAAATGATAGAAATAAGTTTCTTCATAGACCATATAAAAAATTGTAGAACACAGCACTGCTACTTCTATGTAGATTTTTTCTGTAAAGAACATACAATTGAGCAAAATATAAAAATAAATCAAGATAAAAAATATAAAAATATTTGTTTTAACTAACTATAGATCCATAAAATAATTTAGTAATGTTCTTAGAGATTTTCCATGCAGTCACTATTTCTGGAGTGGAAAAAAACAGTCCATTTTGTCCCCTCACTGTCACATTACTTTCTCATACCTCACAACATTTCAAGCGGCCAGAGGGGCAAAAAGTTTATTTTTATGATTGCATATGCTAAATTTTAGAGATACATGCACTTAATAGGCAAGCCGCTCTATGCGCACAAAGGTGGAGACTTCCCAGCTATCCTAGACTCCTAAAATGTGTACTGCTGGCTCCTAGATCTTTTACCAAAGTATAATTAATCTCCATAAAGGACTTCCATTCAGGCTCCTATAAAACAGCCTGTCTCACTCCAAACAATCTTCCTTGCTCCTTAGTTTTTGTTTTAGATATTTTCGCTTTGTGTATGCACCCATATAAACTATTCTGAAGGAAAATAGATTGAGTTTACTAAGAAATAGAGCAGGATATGCTTAATCCTAAAAGTATTAACCTGAAAAAATGCCTCATCCCTTCAAAAAAGGTAAATTCTAAACACAAGGGGAGAAAAAAGGATTTTGTCTTACAAAATAGGGATTGTTCTTCAAAAACAGGGACTGTGGAGAGATATGCTCCAGCTTGCCCCAAAAATGCTTCTCCATACTATGGGCCTCATTCAATTGCAATTTGGCCAATTGAATAGGGGTCTAAATAAGCACATAACATATTTAGTTAAGAAGTTTTTAGTTAGTAAACATCTATCCAAAAGCAAGGTTTTTACTAACTAAAAACTTCTTTAAAAAAATAATGCTATGTGCTTATTTAGAGCCCTATTCAATTGGCATAATTGCAATTGAATGAGGCCCTATGTATTCATCTATCCCTCTAAAATCTGCTTATATGTCCTTCCAAAAATAAATTTAAACATTTATGCTATGTCTACAAATAAAAGATTAACTGTATTATCCGACCCCAATGAAGACTCTACGGCCGCTTATTTTGCCTATCACTGCCATGAAAGCAGCAGTTAAACATTTCATTCTTTCACACATATAATTGCACAGAAGCCTTCCACTCCTTCACACAATTGCAATAGCATTAATACATTTATTTTTAGTAGACGATGAACTGCTGTGCTAACCTATATGCAAATGCATGTCAATTTGTTATATATGTATATTTGTGAATGATTAATTGTTCTGACTATTCTAACTGCCTTTTTTGCAGATGCAATTTTAAATTAATCACTATTTTTATGTTTATTAACATCTTCTGAGTGTATTCATTCTTTTAAAAAAAAATATAAAAAAATACCAGACTAAGATAGACTAAAAGGCCTATGGATCAATTAGTTGATCTGATGATTTTACAGGAACCTATACATCAAATGCTTATATTTTGTGGTCTAATTATCTCAGGTCTTGGCTAGCTTTAGTTGATGCATTTTGAAACAGACCTAATGACATAGCTTTCTAATATAGGCCACTGTAGACAGTTGGTGATCATATCTAAAACCACAGTATTCAATATTATTGAAGGTAGGTCTCTGCTTGTGCAACCCTTTAAGGAACTCTGCTGTCTCTGAAGACATACAGGAGATATACACCTTTTGACGCTACTTCAGATCTATGAATCCTTTACTGTCAAACATAATTTGAGGAAAAAACTCTAAGCATCACTCCACTAGAAATCATCTGCCGTAAAATGGCACATTTCTATCTGACATTACAACAATAGCTAAATGTCTTTTTTTCCGAGAAGTTTCTGTCAATTAAATCATCTATACAATTCTGAAATGGCTATTGTTCAAGTGGTTTCACCATTTGAAATTTAAAAGAATATATGAATCATAAACTTTAAATGAATACTTTTTTGTGTTAAGGTATCATATGTTAAATCCCGGTAGTATTTTTAGAACCGGTCTAAATGCTGGCTGCTGTATGTAATGCATAGTTCTTTTTTGATGTCATGTAATACCCCCAGCCTCATATTACTGAAAGACTGTTGATGACACTTGAAAATTAGCCTATGTTTTCTTGCCTTTCTTTTGGTTGACCTTCATTGGCCTTAGTTTCTATAGACTAAAACATGTATTAACAAGTATATGTAAAGCATGCTAACTAATTTTTATCATATAGACTTAAAAAAACATTTGATTTGTTAAAATATTTATTAATATTGGCCAAGAAAAGGGCTTTAATGTAGAGCACTATATGAGCTATATCCACTTCTGGATCGTTACCTTGTCATGGTGAAGGGGCTTGTGTACCTAACTGAAGCTGTGAGCTATACCATGTAGGGTCACCCAAGATGGACAAGTCATAGCAGAGCAGACACGCGGCCTACTGGAGAACTAGCAACCGACTCAAGTATTTTTTCCAAGAAAACCATATCACAAGCACAACCAGGAACACAGACAGACGTGCCTGGCATGCTGTGTCTATTTGGTCACAGAGAGTCGGATACAACTAAAGGACTGAACAACAACAACTATATGAACAACCAGCCACATTTACCCATGTACAATAGACTTCTAAAATAATCAAGAGTTAAGTAGTAGGAAAAGCCTATAGGTGGTTTCATGTGTCACTTTAATGACTATTTCTTGCTATATATCTATTAAAATGTAAAATATTATAAAGAAAATACCAATTAGCTATAACCCAAGCTGCTAAAAATGTGTGTAGTCTCCAGGTTTTTCAATTTCTCTTTCTTGGATTTTGAAAAAGAAAGCTAGAAGTGAGTAAACCATGTTAATATATTTGATCATATCAGAACATGTGTATTTAATTTAAAGTGGAAGGAATGAATCAGCAATCCACTTACGATTTAGATTCTGCTAATGTCAAAATTAGATTTTAACCATGAGGTCACATGAAATATTTCATTTTGTTTCCTAAAGTAAAAGTCTACTGATTTTGATTCCTTGTACAAACTGATGTATATGCCATATAAGGATTAAGGAAACTTGATAAGATATTACTTTACAGGTCATTTGGTGACCTGTATCCACAACATACCATAGAATGGAATATATTCTACAACAGGAGTTAGCACTGTATACAGATAGTATTAAATACTGCAATGAAAAAGAAGCATATAATGTCAGATACATTTAAAAAAATGAATCTTATGTGTATATGTGCATAATGGTGCTAGTAAACTGTTATTGAATAGTCGTTTAGTCGTGTCTGACTCTCCATGACCCTATGGACAGCAGCACGCCAGGCACATCAAGTGTTTGGTTGTGCTTATCTATAAGGCTTACATGGAAAAGATACTGGAGTGGGTTGCCAGTTCCTTCTCCAAAGGACTAGGATTTGTCTGACCTCTCTGTTATGACCTGCCCTTTATTGTATAGCTCACAGCTTTATTGAGGTACACAAGCCCTTCACCACGACAAGGTAGGGATCGAAAAGCAGAGTAAACAGTAGAACTGTAGAAAAAAACTACAACTTCAATCTGAGGAGGCTTGATGGAATAACAAAGAAACTAAGATGGTCTCACCTCACTAGTTAGAAAGTTCCCATAATTAACATAATCCACTGTGATAATGGTCCTCACCTGTTAGGATTGTCAGGGTCTTTTTACCCCTCATACAACATGAATACGTTTTATTTTTAGCTTTGTTTTCAGAAGGGTGTGGGATGTTTTTTACGTTGGTTCTATTTTTAGTCACATAAACAATGGCAATATATTGTTTAAACTGAAGATAGCTTTGTAATAGTGGTTTACTTGATTATTTGATATCATATGAGGTAATATTAGTAGCACTTCCTGAGCTCCACCTATTTGCACAAAAGATATTACAATACACCATAACAATCTCAAGGAATGAGAAAAAGTAGATGTTTTTTTTTTCTATCTTTTTGGTTTGCAGTTCAAATTATCAGAATATTTGATGATGGTATAATTAGTGGTGTAATTGAATACAGATTTAATATTTACCTAAAATGAAAAATCTATGTGTCAATTATGTAGTGGTGACCACAAATAATAAACTACTGGCAGTGTGAGCAAAATACTAACTGCTTGGCACCCAGAGGAGTTGCATATACACTAACACTGTAAGACTATGTACAAATAAAGTAGACTCTCAGTTATCCAGCACCCACGGGATTGGTAGAGTCGTTTCTGGTTGCTTGTGAGCTACTATTAAAAGAGGCCTAGATTAGCTGCACATAGGATGTTCTGCTAAGTATAATTTTCAGTGAGGGCTGTTCTAGCAGCAGCAGCTTTCACTCCTCACTTACACACAGGTACATACGGCTGGAGGGTGCGGTGCTGAACGCCAAGACTGCACTGGCTCCGTCAGTCTGCTTCCAGGTAACACTGAATTGCAGAGACGTATAGTGGATGAAATCTAGGTGCCTGTAAGTATTTTGTGGCACGACAACCTGGCTCCTGGCATTGGTTGAGCCCTGTAAATTTTTATTTTTATTTAAAGTACAATATTCAGGTTATTTTCTGGTTGTTTGAGAGTTCTGGTTGCTTGAGTTCCGGTTAACTGAGTGGCTACTGTAATGTATCATAACATATCCCCCTCTGGATCGCTACCTTACAGTGTTGAAGGGGCTTGTGTATGTCAATGAGGCTGTGAGCTATACCATGTAGGGTCACCCCACATGGGCAGGTCATAGAAAAGAGGTCAGACAAATCATGATGCACTGAAGAAGGAACTGGCAACCCCCTCCAGTATCGTTGCCAAGAAAACCACATGGATAAGCACAACCAGAAACACAGACAGATGTGCCTGGCATGCTGTGCTGTCACCGAGAGTCGAACACAACTGAAGGACTGAACAACAACAACATTATGACATATACTGGCTAATATTTTCTGTGCTTTAAAAATAGGAATAGGTCAACACTCTCCTGGCAAGGGTTGTGGTGTCCTTAGAAACATCATAGTTGGGAAAGTGAAGGATTAAGAGAAGTTTAGGAGTGCTGCTGCAATCGGTCTCATAGGCAGAGCTAAGTGCTTTGTATTTAAGAACATATCTACTAGTTGAGTCATTGCGACACATTTATCAGACAATTATAAATCACAGAAACAAGTTACAATGCCAAAATAAAGGTATAGTACATGTATTTAAAAACACTTTATCTGTAAACCTTTGTTATAGAGGTGTACGAGACAGCCAAACAGTGAAGCTCCTTTAAAATGCTAATGCATTTAAAAAAATAACATTACTATGCCTTTTGCCACATTTTTTTAAATTAATTTAACACATTTGTTGTTTTTGATAATTGTATCTACAGTTCACAGGAGCATATTGTAAATAAGTTGTATCCCATATTGTTTTCTTAGTCTCATATATGTTTAGTTCAACCTTGCTTTGAAGCATATAGCTACGTCTTCTGAGGAAACAACATAGCTAAGGCAGGGGTGACATTAGTTCAGTAGATTTGCAGGAACTATATATTTGATGATCCTTTATATGATATGGATTGCACGAACAAAAACACCTTATCGCTGACGGGAAATGTTAAATAGTCTCACTCTGGGTCGAGTAAATGTTGGCGTTTAGTAACAGTTGGTCTAAACTCAGCCTTGGAAAGATTTGCCCTTGAATGTGCTGTAAATAGAACAGCCTGCTGAGCAGGACATTAGAGCTTAAGATCCGAGCTCCATCTTTGGTTTTTGTACTGCATGGGAACTATCAAGAGTTTCACTCTTCAGCGAAGCAGTATGCAAAGATTCATTTCAGTTGTGGTCAAAGCATCAAACACATTATATGCAGTTTATTTGTTCAAGTTTAAGTTCCAATTTGTCTTTTTTTTAATTCACACGAGTGATCAGAAAAAAAAAAAACAGTTTATAAAGCAACTAATATTGTACGGACGTGCAAAGTGCATTCATTTTATATTGTGTGTTACCCAGTAAATCAGAAAACATGGTAGGATTAAGGTAATCTTATTTTTTATTTTTAAAGATCCTTGAAAAATTCATCCATTACCCCAGCTGGGAGGATGCAGTTAGAAAGATTGAGCTGAAGCAGAGGGAAGGTGGAAAAGCAAGAGGAGGACAACAGATGTTTGGGAAGCAAATAACTACCCCAATGAATTACACGTGCCTACTTAGATTTAGGGAGGGATGCATAGATCTCAAAATATTCATTTTTTTTAACCAAAGTTTATCTTGGTATTGATTGTATCTATGTGATTTCTAAATATTGCATATACAGGCAGACCCCGCTTAACACTACCCTGATGCTTGTGTATCATCCAAAATAACAAGGGCCATGGAAGGAATTTTAAAATCGAGTTTGTCTGTGACTTATTATATTTTAAAATTGACCCCTTTAACACTGTTTTGTTTAGCACGTGGTCTTCTAGGAGTGCATCTACAGTGTTAAAAGGGGTATGCCTGTGTTTATATACAGGTATGTCCTGCCTAACACTAACCCTTTTAGCGCTGTTTTGCTATAACGCTATTTTGACCCGTAATTTCCTAACGCACTGCCTCACTATAACGCTGTTTTTGCCTGACAAATCGCTTTTAATGATTCTGATTCTCATAAAAATACTCAGAATCCAAGAAGCTTCAACATCACCAATTTAAAGTTTATATTTCTGCTAATGTTCAGTTGATGTTAGTGTTAAGTTTCAATATCAATTGCAATTATTTATTTATTTTCCTGAGTTCCCATCTCCCTATCTTCCCTATGATAAACTGCCCCGTTTAGAGCTGTTTCGCTTAACACTCCTATTGCCTGGAACCTATCTACAGTGATAAACGAGGTATAGCTATATGTTATTAGTTGCTGTTTTGCTTGTGTTGTGGTCTAAATGTTAAGGAATGTGTCTTGTGAGAGGAAGCATGTAATGTTATGGAGAATGGTCATGCTGCCATTGCCCAGGGGCCAGATTGCAGGGCATACAGGAGGCCTCATGCCTTTTAGCTAACACTCTGAGTATGTTGCAAACGCCAGTTATTGTCCTTGTAAAAAATAAGTCTCTAGTTCGTATCTCCTTGGAAGTCACAAAGGACAGCGAGACACGCTAGGTTACCCTACTTCTCAAACACATATACAATGGAAGAAAAGAAAGTGTATGAGGGCACTATGGAAAAATTTCCAAAATGTAAACACACAGATTAATCTTTTATGACCCTGTAATTTACAGGTATAGTTTATGTTATCTCTCTATACTGTGTTTTAATGATATGTGCAGGTTCCATTTTGTTTAAATTATACATTATTTTTGTTTTCACAATAATTTACATAATAGCATGATATTACTTTGCTTTTACTCCTAATAATATTTAAATCTTGTAGAAGAAAAAAAATCCATGGACATTATTTAGCATACCGGTGCAGCTAGAAATAAAAATGGTAGTAGCTACATGTTAGGGTGTCCAAAAATATGGGACAGGCTGGAGACCAAATTACACAGAGAAAGGGGCAAGGATAAAACAAGCTTAGATTAAAATGTTGAATATTATTTTTTAAAGTATCATAGACACATAATGGAAAAGATCATTTTTGGCCTTCTCCTGCAAGGATCACTGAAAGTATTGGGATTCAGTATCAGTTTTAAATCGTAGACACTGCTGAACATTAAGGCAGTATTACAGTTCTTGGCAAATTACATTTTTCTATCCCATTCATTGAATCTCAATATCAAAAACACAGATGCTATAGGACAGTAACGCTATGTAGACCATGCCAAAATTCCTCAGCTACCTCCCTCCAATATACACACAGTGGATATTTTGTTCAGCTTTTCCATTATGTTGTCCATGTGCTTAGACTTCAGTACTTGCCACAATGTGTTAATTCTGCAGAGATAAGGACTTTCTGTGTTGTTTAGAGAGATGGCTTGACAACAGAGTGCATCCCCGAAGGCCACTTCATGCACAATGAAGGTCTGTATTTGATAGTAGTATTAGAACAAAATAACAGCCATTCCTTGGCAGGATCCATCCTTAACTATTTCTAGCCAAGATCCAAGCATGCATTTATTCAGAGTCTGTTATCCTGAGTCCTGAAGTTTAATAACTTTCGGATGTAGTATGATATTCAGAGTAGCAGTTGCAGGTAGGTGCTGCCATGCTGTAGGTATTCTCCTTTTCTTTGACCCTCTTTAGGATAATACACACAAATTCAGTACAGTGTATTGGATGCAGATACATAAATCACCATGAGTTATGGAACCGGTGCGACTATTACTCTTTTACCCCTTGTAGTCAATAATTATGCATTTAAAGACCCCCCACTTTTTACAAAAAAAGGTCATGTTTGTGAGGTATATAATAAACTAACAACATTAGCAGCTATATAAGCTGTGAACATACAACCATTTTAAGAGAGGATATTCATTTTTGAAGATTAATGGTGTAAGTTTCCATCTTGTCTGGTTTGATCACTTCCTGATAGTATAAAGCCTGATGGAATATGGAGTACAATTTTGGGCACCACTACATAAAAAGGACATTTTAGAGCTGGAAAAAGTACAGAGAAGGGCAGCAAAGCTAATAAGGGGAATGGAGGGCTAAGTTATGAAGAAAGACTAACCAAATTAAACTTATTTACTCTAGAAAAAAGGCGTCTAAGAGGGGTTATGATTACCTTATATAAATATATCCAGGGTCAATTTAAGGCTTTGCCAAGTGAACTGACAAGGGGACATCCTTTGAGGTCAGAAGTAAAAAAAATCCACCTTAATGAAAGAAAAGGTTGCTTCACAGTAATGGTGGATCATCTGTGGAATTATCTACCAAATGAGGTGGTGACAGTGGATTCGATAGATAACTTTTAAAAAGGGATTGAATATATTTTTGAATAAAAGGGGCATTAAGGGCTATCCTGGATAAATAGAGAGGGAGTATTGATCCAGGGATAAATCGGATCGCCAGTATCTGGGGTCAGGAAGGAATTTTATATTTTTTTCCCTGTTGAGACAAATTCACTGTTTTTTTTTTTCTGTTTGCCTTCCTCTGGATCAATTAACAATAAATCCGTGTTTTACATATCAGAGGAGATCTAAAAAGGTTGAACTTGATGGACTAAAGTCTTTTTTCAACCTATGTAACTATATAACTATATATACTGATTTACTGAAAGTGGAGGGAGGGATGGGGTAGGTTTAGAGCGTGGGGTCGACTTGTTAAATTATTGATTTTTTTTTTATTTGACACCTGCCCCTTCCCCACACATGCTCTGTATCAAGCAACTTTAATAACCAAATACAGGTTATGCCCTCTAGAAATATTAATGACCCTCTAATACATGAAGCTATCACCAATGTAAAATAGATGACTAAAGTAACCAGCAGAGGATTCAACATTTATTTATTTTTTTATTAAAATTTTGCTTTATTTCATGTGCCTATTAATGCATTTCACCCGGCTCAATTTCCAACATATACATTTTCCCATCACATGGAAGTACTTTAACTACTTTACTATCCGCTAAGTAAACGTGCCAAACAGTTTCACCAGCCTTTAATGATTAAAAGGGGTTAAAAAATGTTACCACAATCATTTAACAGAGCATTCAGAGATTTCAGTTTCATCTGTGCAGTTTTCATTTTCGGCAGCTGCATCCAGTATTTAATCACATATTATCTGCGCAAAGCCCTTTTCTAACATTTGTTAATTGGCTGTTTTCTGTGACAAATTATGAGCTTTTACTTTGATGAGGTTCAACTGTAATCTTGTTGGAATCAAGTATGTAGAGTTTCCAGTCCCTGCTGGCTCCTCAAACCACTACAAACATCTGCACGTCACTGCACTGCTGAGTAATGGCAGGATTTGGGCTGGACTCATTTTTCTACAGATTTTTTTTTTCCACAGGATATTTTGAGCTCTCTGTACTAAATCCGTTACAGAGCTTGCCCTTTTTAGCAGAAGACCGCTCTAAAATTAACAAGTCTTGTGTGAAATTACCAGCACACAGCAAAGAATGCATTAAAGTTAGCATCTGTTTCATAGCTAGTGTTGGCCTGGATATCACAAGCAGACAGTAACTCCTTTTATGTTCTGAATATATCGTATAGCTAATTAGAAAGTAAAAGGGTTTGTTTCAATGCATGCTGCATGTTTAAATGTATTCAATACAGAATATTTTCTATAAATTATTCTTGAAACAAAGCTATTTAATTGTGCAATATAAAAACCTCATTAATATTTTCTGAGCATATTTTGCCCAATTTCATATTTATAGGGGTATGTGTCTTTTACAAGTGAAATCAAATGTATTTTTCTATATTTTATAGATTTATACTACTTTAAAAAAAATGTTTTGTAGAATTTATTAGAAATGCATGCCAGAGGCTTGTGAGATTGGAAACTCTCACTAACAGAACCCTGCACTACTTCTGTGTCAGAGTATACTTATGGCATGTTTATGTTTTATTTATCATGTATTTAATGTAATACTTTGCACAGAGCTATACTTTATACAGTACAATATAAATAATATAATAATTTATTTATGTATAATTCAGTATATTATAATATAATAATCATATATATATGTTCATACATATAGTGTGGTTGTTCTTATCATTTGGATCAAACATAAACCCTTGGAAGATCTAGTGAATCTTGGCCAGTGGTGGGCAAATGGAGGACAGATGGCCATGTGTGGCTCTCAAACACTCAGGGAATTGCATCTAAGAACAAGCCTGGCCTCTTCAATGTTATACAGTTAATTTTATCTCTTTATATCTAGTAATTCCCCCTTTTTTGCACTCATCAATACTCCCTTTATTATCTACTAGTGACTTGCCAGTCAAAAATGACAGCATTATATAGTGTCATTGTGTTTCTGTATGTTTATGTACTATCTCTTTGTGTACCCTGCGTGTCTCTTTCTTTCCACCCTCTCCCTTCCCTGTGTCTCTCTCACTTCTCCTGTGTCTCTTTCCCCCACTCTGTCTTTTCCCACCTCTCCCTCCCCCTATTTCTCTCCCCCTCTCGCCCTGTCTCTCTTCCACCCCTATCCCTCCCATGTCTCTTCCCCCTCCCCTGTGTCTCTCCCCCGCCCCCGTGTCTCTTCCCCACTCTCCCTCCCCTATGTCTCTTCCTCCCCTCTACCTTCCCCTGTGTCTCTTCTCCCTCCCCTGTATCTCTCCCCCCTCCCATGTGTCTCTTCCCTCCTCTCGCTTCCCTGTGTATCTTCCCCCTCTCCCTCCCCTGTGTCTCCTTTCCCCTGTCCTTCCATTGTGCCTCCTTTACCCCTATGCTGTGCCTCCTTTCCCCCTCTCCTTTTCCCCACTCTCCCTCCCCTGTGTCTCTTTCCCCCTCTACCTCCCCTGTGCCTCTGTTCCCCCTCTCCTTTTCCCCCATCTGCCTCTCCCTCTCTGTGTCTCCTTTCCCCCTCTCCCTCTGCACAATGTGAATGCGTGGATCATGCCGCACATTAAGCATGCGCGACCCTCTATGCACAATGCGCATGGGCAGTCTGCATTGCATATGTGCGCCTCCTCTGCTCAACCTCGAGATTACAACAGCTATTATAGGTGATACCTCCTTTACCAACGAATCCACCTCCTTCATGAAGACATTGCATGGTTCATGAAGAGCTGTGATGTCATTTTTACCCCAATGGAAAGAGGAAACTCCCTCATTGTGCAGCTCTCTTAAAGGGCAATTTAAGGCATTTTTTGTCTTTGTTGCATCTGAAAGAGGGCATTTTCTTTTTAATAAACAAGATGTTATATGCGGGTGTGTTTAGATTCCACACAAGCGCCATTAAAGGTGCAATATTGTCTGGCAACGATCCAGTGGTTGCTATTATGTGATGAATGACATATAATAACAACAAACCAGCTAAATTATAACATATCCATGCACTGTTATCCTCACTGCATATTAAAATCTTTGGTTTATAATGTAAGTCTGGCAACCATGTCATAAATTATTCAAAAGTAAAATTAATAAAAAAAACTTTGAATGTACTATGTTAATGACTAAATATTGCAGATATGTAAAAGCAAGATTTGTGTTTAGTACATTTTGAGAACTTGGGTCATCATGTTACGGAGCCCATATCACGCCCATACCATGCCTTTACACACCCACTGAATACTCATGATAACTCATGATAAGCCATGTATGGCTAGCTCTTACACTTGGTAAATCGCTCAATGACTTGAGATGCTGGATGGCAGGTTCCCTTTGGCTATGACACTTGCATATGCACTGATGATGTGAATTCCCCCAGAGTGAATAGAGGGAGAGTTTCTATTTAGTTCAGATTTAGTCTTAAATAATTTGCATTATTGATTTAAACATCAAAAAAGAACTATGGCAATAAAAAATGGCAGCACGTTTTTACTAGATCTTTGTTATATGCTCTGTAGACATCATGATAATTTTGTCACTTGAAGGAATAAGTTATGAGCTTCTGAAAAAATATTGGTTTTGAGGCGGCATTTAAAAATGAGGAACTTGAGGAAGAGCCTGACTGTGCCTCGAACTTCTCAGATTGGGGCAGCTCAGAAGTCATTTGTGGGTGAAGGAGATAGATAATGTATCTTACCAATTTCTTGGTGCTTGCTCAGAACATTTAAAGGGACAATTAAGTCATGATGTGCACTTTGGAAAAGTAGTTTAAATGTTTTAAATTGAACAAGAATCAATTTAGATATTGTAATTTTTAGTTATTGCCTGTATAACCCCTGAAGCCCTTGCACAAGAATTTGCATAGATAAAAAAATCCGGCTTTAACTGCCACACTGATTAAATTTGAGCTTTATTGATTTCAATACAGTTTGCTTAAAAGACAGAGATGTGGGGTAGCAGGGAAACACCTCTATCTTTAGAACTATAGTTTGTAGGTTTGAAACCCCTTCCACCCTAATCTTTATTTAGATTTTAAAAAATATATAATAATTACAAATAATTACAACTCCATTAGTTCCACCACCAAACACTGTTCAGTATTTATTCTGAGAATGCAAGGGTAGGTTGTCTTGTGTTTCTCCATGACCTCATGGACCGCAGGCTAATCCACTTGGTATTCATGGCAGAGATACTGGAGTGGGTTGCAATTCCTTCTCCAGTGGGCCAGAGCATACAGCTTCTGTGAACTCCCATCCAAGTACTGACCAGGCCCAAACCTACATGGCTTCAGGGTGGTGTGACCTCTTGGTTCCTTAACTGGAATCAAACCCAGATTGCAGTGGTGAAAGCACCAAATCCTAACCACTGGACCACTAGTGAACCCAAGGGTAGGTTAGAAGCAACTAAAAACCTCTAACTTAAAAAATAATTAATTTATTTTATCAGTAACTTTCAAAAGGAAGGCACATTTCCTATGCCTTTTTCCTATACATGATGGTACATGGCACATACTGTATAATGACATCAGAGTCCCTTTAGTTGAGATTATCTTTACTTGACTATATATACAGTTTAAAATAGTAATGTATTATTTTCTTTAAATTATATTTTCCGATTGCACTTATTATTTACTTATTGTACTACTTATATTTTAAACCCTTTTACAAACGTAGTAAAATTTTTCACATCATAGCATATTTATTATTTATTCATAATGAAATGTTTAAATTAAATTAATAATTAGTTTTATAACTTGGGTAAATAATGCCACATTAATATAATTTGCCAAACCATTTTTAAGACTTCTTCATATACATCTTCAGTGAACAAAATTATTGTATTTATTTGCAGTTGTAGTTTGTTACATCAGCATTTGACTATGCCATGTTATATTTTGGCCACTGGTTTAAAACCCTTTTTCTCAAAGGAAATAATGGTTTGACCATGTTAAAATATCAAGAATTCTGTAACACTAGATGTAGAAGACATGAATAGAGAAGGGATTTGGGTTATTTTGTGAGGTCAACATATTGCATTGTGGTTTTTCTCTTTAAAATGACCACTTCAGTTTATTTTTACAGCTAAAATCCCCTGTTGCATACAGATGCACACGGTTCCATTGTCTGAATCGGTTTTGTACTTAATCTACTATAAATTACCATCACTGTAATGAAATGCATGTAAAACAAACAAGAGGGAGTAGTTTCTAAAAAGTTCATATTTGTTTTCAAATTATTTTTATACATATGTTGAATCCAATTCTTTGCAGATCTAAGACTGTATTTTCTTTTTTTAAGAAATAAAATGGTCTAGGAATTATATGAGCCCTTTACAAATGGCGTCCTCTATGCCTCTTGTTCGTTTTTACATTTTGTGTTCTCTGGCATTCTTAGGCATTGAATGCCACTACCTTTCAATAGCACTTCAGCAACTGATTGTACGAAATGCTACATTGGTTGATATTTTTTAACCTTTTCATTTTTCAGGACGCTGCTGGGTTAGGTGAATAGACCTTGCCTGTGTGACCAGACTCCACAAAGTTTCTTTTCTTGAATTAAGAAAACTATTCTTTGCCCTTGGATTATAGTTGAAGTTGCATAATGCTTCCAGTTCTGCCATAAACAAAATAGCTAGGCAGACACCCAAATCGTTTTTTCCTTAATTATATTCTAAGAACTGGTTCAAAAAAAGTACACAGAACGTATATTATATATGGACTTCATGCATAGCAACATCTTTTAGAATACTTCAGGTATAAACTAACCTTTGTGTTAAAGAGACAAAGAAAATTCCCATTTATTGAATAAATGAAAAGTACATATACAAATAAACTAATTGATATTGGTTGTAATTACGATTCTAAATGGAAACACCTTAAAATTAATATAGAAATTATAGTTATTTTACCTATCAAACAAATGAAAGATCCAACCTTTGATGTAATGGCCTTAACAACAACAGTTAATTAGGATTAGCAATAGGGGCTAATGGTGAAGATAAACATGCCCAATAGAAAACATGTTTTGGTGACAGAAACAGTCAACAATTTCAATCAGTTGTTTGATTGCTAAATGTCTTTATCAATATTATTGATTTTACTGGGCATGCACCTCTTCTTTGCTACCACCCACTGCTAATCATAATTAAAGGGGATATTTAAAGCATTTGTTGCTTGATTGCATCTTAAAGAGGGTATTTTTTAATGTACCACTGTATTATTTTTTTTGAAAATATTGATTGAAATGTTTAACTGGGGACTTGCCCCTGTGAGCCAATGAGCAGTAATAAAGATGGACGAGTCTGCCTATGAACTCTACAGATGTGCGTATGCAATGTGCACTTTCAATAAAGTTTAAAATATTTTTTTTATGCAAAACATAACTTTGGCAATGTTTAAAGCATGCTCTTTTAAATAGGTTACAAATAAGGGATAATGATTAAAATAACAATAATAATTATAATAAATGCATAAAAAATAATTGTGTTCCATTTCCCTTTAATTATTAATAATGCCTTTATCTCAGACAGTGGATCTTTACATATAAAATAAGTTTAACTTCTATATCAATTTTAAGAATTTTTAATTGTGTTTATTTTATCTGTACATTTAATTTCTGCAACAAATAATACTTTTCCTATGTCACTTAAGTCAATAGCATTCTGCAGTTTTGGATCCACAAAGCATTTCTATACAATTGCAGACTGTTTCAGTATTAAAGGGGTTACATCTTATGCATGTAGTTGCAAATGAAAATAGCCATATGGGGAATACTAACTCAAGAAGCTGTTCTGCTTTATCCTCAAGAGACTGTTCTTAATTCAACAATTTCTCTAATGCAGCACACAATAAGCTTTAAATCCTTAGGCTACCTGCATTAATGATGTAAAAGCACATGAACACGATGCCACAGCTCAACACTCAACATATGTTAATAAATTAGTGTATAAATGAAGGTTAAAAAGATCACCTTTAATGTTACACTGAGATATTACAGTCTATTTAAGCTACATATGTGAATTCTAAGAACTCAATTACAAATGCATGGGAATTATAATTCGCCCACTAATTGCAACATGGATCTCATCATACAAAATATACAAGAATAAATCATCACATTTTATCATTATTTAATATTAAATGTTTATATATAAGGATACTTGCTCTGATATATTGCTTAATGAATGATATTTGTGATTTTTTTTCGATAGTTTAAAAATCACTTTAAATACTCTGAACAATGAGCAAAATGTTTTTCGTACAGAAACAAAACTATTAGTGGAATCTACCATTTTGTTTTTGCTGATCTGGTTTTAAAGGTGGAAGGAGAATGAATTACATTAATTACAGTGATAATGTGGCAATTTAAAATGCCAGTGCTTTCAATAGGTCTAACGGAAGCCTCATTCGTTACAAGGATGAGAAATCAGCTCAGAACCACACACATCTCAAAATAGAAGCACACAGAAAAAGAATAATTTTACGCCCAAAAAATTATATTTAAAAACATTTGGCACATTATCACGTTTATTTTTTTCAGAATAACGTATCATAAAATTGTAACTGTGGTCCTTTAATACACTAATTATGTTTTTATCATTATCATTAGTGTGTGCTGTAGCCTGATATTTATTTGATTAAAATGAATGTGAGACAAGTGGTCAGAATGAACAAATGTGATGATGCCTAATGGTCTCTGCATCAAATCAAACTTCAAATTTAGAAACTGATGCTTAATTGGCCTTTAAATAAAAAGTCAAAGTAAAGAAAGAATCACAAGTGATAGAGAGGATGTGAAACTTTCAGATTTATTGAGGCCCATTCTCGATGTGCTGTAATTGGGGCCGGTTGGGATCATTTCATAATTGCTGTCACAAGATCACATTTAATTCTTCTTTTAAAGACACCACTGTGGGATAGCACCTTGCAAATTGTCATCAGAGGTTTTGATTGAACAAAGCTTTAATTAGGTTGATTAGGATGCAAAAGTAGTTGAAGAAAAGGAGTTCAAATGACAAATTGGCTCACTGTGTCTTGTTTGACAGCACTATCAAACATCTTTATTTTTCTTCTCTTTAGATAGCTGTCCTCACCACGGCTGGTCAAATTGGAACGTCCTCTGAATAGACAACACAATTAAAATATCCAGTGTATCTGGGATATGCCAAAATAAATATATACAGTGTTACTTAAGAGATTGTTACTTTACATTTTATTAAGTAATTAAAGGACTGCAATATTTCTGTAAAAAAAAAAATACAATCTGTTGTAGTTTACATTAAAAAAAAAAACTTTGTAGTATATTTTATATGAATACAATGGGCCTCATTCAATTGCAATGTGGCCAATTGAAAATGGCTCTATATAAGCACAGAGCATATTTTTTTACAGAAGTTTTTAGTTAGTGAAGACCTTTCTTTTGGGTAGAAGTTAATTAACTAAAAACTTCTGTAAAAATAATATGCTCTGTGCTTAAATAGAGCCATATTCAATTGGAAAAATCTCAATTGAATGAGGCCCAATGTAATTTTTAGTTTTTTGGACATTTTCGTTTTAAGAGCTTTTACTCTTCCCCCAAAATATAAGGGTTTTCTCAGAGTGCATATATGATGGCATAATACAAAAATGGGATTTCCATCAATTCGAAGATTACTAGACTGATTTTATCTTTCAGTATTAGTATTATCACATTTATAGGGGCAAGAAAAAAAGCTGTTGACAAAATATCCATTCAGTTTACACCAGTTTTTTTAGGACACCCAGATATTATATGTACCGTATTGGTCTGAATATAAGCCGCACCCGCGTATAAGCCGCTCCTGTAAAGTTCAAGGGGAAAAAATAGAAAAAAGATAGTACTCAAATATAAGCCGCACCCGTAAAATTGGAGAGAAAAAGACTCTCAAAGTGATCAGCCATTGCAAGAAATTGGATTTCTAATTAGCACTGTAACTTTTTTTGCAGGTTACAGGCTTTACAGGATGTTAGAATCACTAAAACCGTAAATCGCTATTCAATACCGCAGTCTAAAGCACGAAAATCGGCACCCTTAACTCGCAATCATGCAAATCGGCAGTAATTTTGCATTTGTGAATAGAAGTCGCACGCGTTACAAGCAAAGTTCGCAAATCGGCAATGATTTTTTGACGGTCGAGAATATAAGCCGCATCCGTAACTCGCAAGCTCAAAAATCGGAAAAAAGGTGCGGCTTATATTCAGACCAATACGGTATATAATATAAAATAGATACTAATCTGCATGGGGATGGGGTAAAAGTTCTTATATAAAGTAGAAAATGCAATTTTCAGGTAAGATTTCCTTAAGAAATGTGCACGTTTTGTAAATTGCTTAAATCACAGAGGTGTTCATTTTACTGTGGACTCCACCATTTTGTGGACTGTTGTAATACTATAGTGACTCTTTAAGGCAGTTTACAAATAAAAATATGTCTCCTACTAATTGAATAGTTATGTCCGTAATGTACTTAGATTTTAGGTAGAGTTTTGCTGATGTCTTAAAAATGTCTGCAAATATTAATTTGAGCAGTTGGCATGCAAACAATGATGAAATAAATAAAATAGGCCACAATGACCCAATGCAATTTTTTTCCTCATAACATGGAGGGGTTGATGTTTCATATCCTCTTTTACAACCTGCCTGGTGTACAAATGAATAAGTAATGTAGGTCTTTCTAGAGTTAGATATCCCCTCAAGTTGGGGGTTGTTATTCAGAATCTGATGCCTGTGTCATTTTGCAGGGTAAGTCAGTAATCATCATCAGCCCCATGCTGGCTGCTTACTGAGGCGGGGGCTCTATAGTCATTGCATGTGATCCATACAGTTCTCTTGCTTGTCATTTATCTTGATGCTATAGATATGATTACACATGAAATAATTGATGCTCAGCATTGTAATTACTGTACAACACTATTTTCCTGAGAACAGTTTGTCTTAGACAACTGAGTAATATATTCCAATTCAAATGCATGCACTTCAAATCACAGGATTATATATATATATATATATATATATATATATATATATATATATAAATCTACATTTATATATATATATATATATATATATATATATATATATATTCAGTAAACTCCCCGTTATCCAGCACCTATGGGGACTCCCTATTGCCAGATAAGTGTAGTTACCGCTTAATCATGAGTCCCCGAATGTAAGGGTCTAAACTACCCTTAAACACCACCAAAACCCTCAAAATGCATTTAAAAGGGTATTAGCACCTAAACTGGGCCATTTAGGCCTAGAAAAAAATAATTAGGAAAAAAGTTAGGAAATAATCCAGGAGTTTACTGTGTGTATATATATATATATATATATATATATATATATATATATATATATATATATATATACTGAAGCGTGAGGTAGCCGTGAATGTCCAGTAATCCAGATGAATAATCAGAGTATTGCAGTATATAGTGATACCTTTTTTATTGGACAAACATATTCATAGGTTTCATGACAAGCTTTTGAGAGCGTTCCTCTCTTTGTTGAGTCAGAGTCAATACTCAAGTATAGACTCTGACTCTGACAATACTTGAGTATTGACTCTGACTCGACACAGAGAGGAATGCTCTTAAATGCTCGTCCTGAAATCTATGAATATGTTTGTCCAATAAAAAGGTATCCCTATATACTGCAATACTTTGATTATTCATCGATATATATATACTGTATATATATAAGTGGAGGAAGTTTCCATTTATTTTTCCAAACTACAATGCATCTCTATAAAGGCTTCCATCCTCTCTGACTGTTCTTGTAAAATAAATAGATGGTGTCTTCTTACTTTTTGATATTAATAAATATCGCCTAAAGCAAAATGTTAAGAATCTTTACAGCATGCTATCTTGACTTAGACAGGGCAAAAACTTTTAGGAAATAGTATTTGATGTTGGTTTTGACACCTCCAATGGGAACTTGTTTAAAGAAAAAATGTTCATTCAGTTCATGCAAATTTACAACAAAACTTATTGTAACCTTATCCGCATCTAAAGTCCCCTAACTAGGTGGAACAAATCAGACAGGCTGCCTCCAGTAAAGCATAGTTGCATGTGATGGTTATTAAAATAAAGTATTTTCTGTTTAACAACATTTTGTACATTTTTTATTTGTGTATTTTTTAAAAAGAACATACTTTATATTTAGGACATAAGTGCTTTACAGTCCAACTTTTTCCATATTTCTTCAAAGTCTTCCACAACATTTTTAGTCCAGTGTATTGATTTGAAGCCTTCTGTGGTAGAATTGTATGTAAGATGCTCAACATGACAGGCGATATTGAGGCAAATATTTGTTTTTGAAATTCATAATACCCAGACCGATTATTTTAAATAATAAAGATAAGCATATGTTACCTGTTCTGGATAACAATTTCAGTGTTTGTGCTATAATTATTGATTGTGCTGTTTGCTTGCACAAAAAAAAAAAGTTTATGGAGCTCAACTTAATCAACCCTCAGAGAGAAGACTGGAAACTAAATCCCCTGAGATACCGTAGGTGGGAGTAGTAGGGTCATGGCTCATTGCACAAAACACTACATGTGTGAAAATAAGACTGAAAGTCAGAAGATAGTTTGCAGAGACAATCTGGTTCAGATAGCAAGCTGTACTTTCAGTCTACACGGTGTGTACCTATCATTATCAGGGATAGATATCATTTCTTCAACATAAGAGATCATTTGTCATTGGGGTTTCCTTGTCTACACTGTTATTCTAAGGTTACTGAGACTCTTCCCTCAACTGTTCTGGATTAGGATGTTGTATGTCTAATAATGGTAATTTGGATATAATATTATTATTATTATTATCGTTTATTTATAACACGCCGACATATTCCGTGGCGCTGTACATAAGATAAGTTCCAGGAAAGGTAAATACAAATCAAAACATAACAAAGCAAGGAGGGCCCTGTCTTTGAGCCTCAAATCCAGTGTCCTTGGTGCTTTCCCCAAAGCACCCTGCTGGATTGAAATTCGCAGACTTACAACCTAAAGGTATTGTGTGTGGTAAAGGAGGGAGAGAGAGGTGATACGCTTCTTCAAAGAGATGCATTTTGAGTGAGGTTTTGAATGTTTTGAGGCAGGAGGACAAACTAGTGGAGCGAGGCAAGGAGTTGCAGAGAATAGGGGCAGCACAAAAAAAGTCCTGAATGCGAGAGTGAGAGGTGGTGACAAGAGTTGTAGAAAGAAAAAAGGTCATTAGCAGAACGAAGAGGGCGGTTGGGGGAATATTTGGAGATGAGAGCAGAGATGTAAAGGGGCGCACTATTGTTGAGAGCAATTGTATAGTAAGATATGTTGATGCTTTAGTAAACCATACCTTACACCAGTTCAAACAGCGACACAAATTCTTGAAAAATTATGCTCTTTTAGATAGTTTTGCCTATTATTTGCATGATATTATTATTATTTTTATTATATTTTGTTATTATATTTTGTACGTATATTTGAAAACAGTATAAATAAGCCCAGCAGACACATTTGCACATGCACACAGGTACATGTGGAGATGAGCGACTGAGAGCTTACAATCTAACATAAACTGGGTATATATAGAGGAACTAGTGGAAATGGGACAAGATCAGGTCTAGTGGGATTTACTAGTATCCCAATTGGCTAAGATGTGCATCCTTTGATTTACTGTGCACTATTTCTTATGGGGACAATTAAAATCACTGTCCTTCTCACCTCATCCGAGTCACGTGCTTAGTAGATTCTCCGAGGGTTTATTACCTTAAGTGTTAGACTTTCCCTCACAAAGGGTACATTTGGGATTTTAAGAGGGACAGGGGGTTTTCTCCTGAAAAGAAGGTACAGTCCCTCCAAAAAGAGACAGTTGAGAGTTATGGTGAAGATAACCATATAAGGTATACAGGGGCTTCTGCAGTGAAAATAGGCCAGGCTCGGTAGGTGGGTTTTGATATCAGATGAGTTTTCATAATTGTTTTCTGTGGTTTTGTCCTTACCTTTGTGGTAAACACTTACTGTGCGAGCAGACACTTGTCTCAACAAGTCTTTAAGAGAAAACAGTGTGAAGTGGCAATTATGTGAATCATTACAATAACAGGGCCACATGATAAAATAGAGCCTCATTCAGTACAAAACACTGTATTATAGATGTATACTGACCAGAGATAAATAAGTTTAATTTACAGCCCTGTGGTTTACTTTGAATCCCTTTCTGTGCGACATACAAAAGCGCCGTTTCCTATAAATGCAGAGTAATCGCAGGCATTCCTTTTTGTAGAAATCATGTT
Source organism: Discoglossus pictus (assembly GCA_027410445.1). NCBI lineage: Eukaryota > Metazoa > Chordata > Amphibia > Anura > Alytidae > Discoglossus > Discoglossus pictus. Next base: position 486,418,299 of record CM050163.1, read on the forward strand.
GCGCAATAGGGTCCATAGCATTGAAAGTGTTGCGGTGCTTTAAAAAAAAACAGATGTTGCTTTAATCCAGAGAGATAACACATTGCTTCATATTTACACTCTCAGAAGTGTTACAGTGATGCTGAACATTTAAAGGGACGATGTGGATACAGATTTCTGCCAAGCGCATAGCTTAGACATTATAATAGTTTTTTTTTTTTTTTTTTTTTATGAACAATGGGATAGGGAAGGCTCATCCAATATTATTCTAGGCAACATTTTCATAATATCTTCTTTGAATAAATGCGGATATGCTGTAAAAAAAAGTTTTTGGACAAGCCTGGGTAGATTCACTTTACCCTTGCCTTTGTTGGAGCCATGAAGGGCTGTGATGGCAGTTTACCTAATAGAAACTAGCCTTGCAGCCTTTGATTTACAAACAATGCAAAACTTAGTGAAAGTAGGAGAGCACTTACATTAAAGTAGCACAGAAAATGTTACAGAGGAAAATATTCGTTCCCCCTCCTCTAGCTTAAGTAAGAACTCTTGTCAGTGTTGGTAAATTACAGCCTTATTAAATTGTGATTCGGACAATTGAATAGGGCTCTATATAAGCATATTTTTAGTTAGTGAACTTCTATCCAAAAGCAAGGTCTTCACTAACTAAAAACTTCTGTAAAAAAATATGCTCTGTGCTTATATAGAGGCCTATTCAATTGGCCGAATTGCAATTTAATAAGGCTGTTAATTAGCTGAGTTAGAATGCATCCGCTCACTTTGCATTTTTAACAGATCTGTGCAACTCCCCCTGCCTCTTCATTTATAATTGTCTAAATCATAAACATTACATTCTTCAAAATAACATTTTATGAAGTTAAAACGTGTTTTGTCTATATACATTATAAATATTTTTGGTTTCAGCGTCCCTTTAAGTCCATGTAAATGTGTGTGGGCCAAGTAAAGAAACCTATGTAACAAATTGCAGGTGTTCTTTATGTGTGTTTTTTTTCCTTGGCCTTTCTAGATATTTGACATACATTTTATCTCCTTTGTCCTTGGAAAAAAGTAGCAGTGGAAATATTAGAGCAAACTTTTCAGCTGTCGTGGACTCTAGGGAAGATTGATATGTTCTCCAAGCCATTTTTGCATATTGTGCCTGAGTCTATCTCCAGGCAGCAAGAGGTAACCCTTTGCTGCCAGAGAGATGTTTTCAATAATTTCCTCTGTAATATATTGCAGGGCCCTCTGGCAGCAAAGGGATTTTTGAGATAGTGTCACTGCTGTACAATCTATAAGATTTTTTTTTTTATCCAAACAGCAGAGAAAAGATTCAAAATAAAAAACTGCAATCCACCTGTTCAGACTGCACACTTTTTTTTTACTTATATACTTGTTATATCTGTTTTGTAAATGTCTTTGGAGAGATACCAAGTGACAATTCCACTGGATTTATGGATCATTTATTATTTTTTGTCTACATGCACAAACGATAAGGTAATGATAACTATAAAATTATAGCGAGTATTGACTATGAATATCTATGATTATACTAAACTGTGTAACAATCCATAGTGATGCAGTAATTAATTTGATGTATGTTAACGAGCAAAGATTTTGACGTAATGTTCAATAGCCATTACATGGGTGTAGAGGCCATGGTGGGTAATGGGGCAGCATGGGAGAAGTGGAACAGAGGAGCTACTGAGAGATGGGGGGCGTTGAAGGTCATGGGAGAGGAGATTGTGGGGGTGGTTTGTGGTAAGGGTAGAACTATAATGGGGAAGTTCTTCACAGGAGAGGTTTGCATTCTGGTAAAGCCACAGAGCAGCAGTTTGTACCACAGAGCCCAAAATGACCATTGAAAAACACTGAACTTTGCTTTATATTTTCCTGTTTTTGTAGCAGACTCTTTAAAACATAGTGTAATATTTGAGAGTTTCCACAATAAGAGCCATAAATGGAAGGAACTGAAGGATCATCACCACAAGTACTAATTCCAAATATTATATTAGAGTCAGAAAAGGCACTTGTGAGCACCAATATGGCGGCTACTTCTTTCCAGTGGTGATTAAAGTATGGATTCGTAGGATATAGGTAAATTCACTAAGCTTTAGATACTTCACTAAGGCTGCCATGGCATTTTCACCATAGGAAGTAGACATGGCAACCTTCAGCAATCTGCTTTGCAAACTTAGTAAATCTGGAGTATTATGACATCAGCAGAGTTTTTTGTATGTGCCTTTTCTGGCTCTACTTATGATGTCAGAATACTGTGGAATAATCATTAGGATATTCATATCTAGGTCCTATACAGGGGTTGTGCAAATGAAGTCCAAGATAAATAGTCAACAGAGGTACCGGTTGAAATGCAAGAGCTCCATTACGGTAACAGTCTCCTAAATGTTTGTCTCCACACACATACATACAATATAGTTACATTTACTGTTGCCTGTTCCTTTTACATAATATTACATACCACTGATTTAATATTGGTGCCACTTTAAATACTGGTTACCCTTAAGCTATTAAGTAATATTACTGTGTGTGGAATCCAATAATATCAAGGATGCACCGTCTAATATTATAAAATGAGATTATAAATTGCACACACAGAAACATTATTTGTATTGGAGTGAATGTATTCTCACTCAGCTGTTACTGTGTTATCACACATTTGTTCCTCTAAATGCAGTGCAAAGCCTTGAATGTTTTGCTATGCACAGCCTGCTTATCAGTTGTATTAAAGGCAAGTTTTACCAGTAAAATACAAAAATATTAAATACAAAAAAACGAATTTATTAGCATGTATTACAGTGATTTAATAACAATTGGCAGTACTGTTTCTATTAAAATAGCTCAGTGACTAGTCTACTATATATGCATTTTTCATTAGCTCATTGGTAGCATTTGCTGTCTTGCAAACACATTTTATAATGCAAAAATGTGACTTCTGTAGTGTCAAATGTATCAAGCATTACATTAGAAAAATCACTGATAAATACAACTGAACTACGACATAAATCTTCAGATGTACAGTCTGTCGCAAACCATATAGATACAATAAAAACAATGTCGGTCCACATGTCTTTAATAGATAATACTAGTTTGTACACATGTAAAACTAATCAGTTTATATCTTAAATTTTGAGAAAATCCTCTTATACTAGGATTTATTTTGATATTTTTAATGGTTTTGTTTTCTTTTTCATTGGCTTTCTTCGTCCATGTCGCATGATGTGCTCGGTGTTCAGGGTACTGCTTCAGGGCAAATTCAGACATCTCTGTACAGAGAAGGAAGTATCAAGTTTTGGTTCCCATTTTGTACTTCTGGAACAGTTTAGGGAAGGAAGCACCTTTACACCTTTTATTGTTCGTGGTTGCTGACATCACATCCTTCCGTGACCACTTAGTGTGTGTTTCCTGCCATTCTGTTAAGATTCTTTTAAATTACAGAAGACAGTATATAGACATTCAGAAAACATTCATTTCTGGGCAGATGATCAGCTTCTGTCCATCTGATTTTTTTTTCTTAGCAGAGGCTTAAATCACTCTTCCTTCTGCTCTGTGCTCTCGCCACAACATACGGTGAACAGAAGCCTGCTGCTAAACTTTAGTTCCTTATTTTAGCGAGCAGTCTGATTTTTATGTTTGCCTTGCAAAATGCAAAATGTTGCAGATTTTCACTGCTTCACTATTCTCTGCTTTTGGGCTTTTTGTTACCAGTTGTTTACATTTCACTTCTTAGCAGATATCTCCCCAGTGCACAAATTGCAACATTGCGTCCATTTTTTTTACGGATAATTACAAACATTTGCCAAAGGCATAATGGAAATAAAGTAATAATTTCCAAAATTTGCATTAGTTAAGTGATTGTTGAGATGAGGAAAATTTACATGTGTGTGTTTGTTGTCTTAAATACATACTATATTTTTATATTTTCAGCCTCCAGGCCTTGAATAAAGTAGTGTATGTAAATATACTGAATTTTCCCATTTTCTAACACTTTCACATGCAAGCCCGCCCCCCAAAAAAACAACAAACATATAATAAGTAAAAAGGACAACACTGATAGCTATTCTTGGGAATCAGAGTTGGAGATTCATTCCTCTGCTTCCTGAAGCGCTATCCCACAATGCTTTGCTAGTAAGTGAGGCATTATGGTGAGCCATTTCAAACATGGTGACTGACTAATATATTTCTGAGGTATCTCCACTGTAGCTGTAGCCTGTCAGCTCCAAAAGCCATCTTCATTTCTCAGCCTCTTAACTTGTCCCAGGCAAGTGCGCTGGTGCATTTTTGTTGGCTTTTCTCTCAATCTCTTTTTTTCTATTTTAATATCTCTCTCTCTCTCTCTGTCTCTCTCTATTTCTGTCACACTCTCATTATCTCAATATTTCTCTGACAGTGTTTTTAAAGGTAATGTTAGTAGACCAACCTCCATATACAATATAGCCATTTTTAACTTGTCTGAGCAATATATAACTACCCCAGATTGCTTTCAATTTTAAGCCATAGGTTTAATAAAGCACCGAAGACATAAGAAAGCATGAAGGCATATTTCAACTAAATGAAGTAATGTTTTATAAGATGGCTGGCTCTCTCAGGACATCCCAAGGAACTACAGAACCATTCAGGCCAAAATGTTTACAATGTTTTGTATCTATTTAAAGCCTTGAAATATACTGTTTTATAGGGTTCTATGTTAGAACCAAAGTGATCCAATTATTTGGATCTAAATATCATACATTTTACAGTCATCAACACAATGCACAGAAGTCAGTTGAATCATATGAAGATCTATAGATTCACTTGAATTGCTTCTGCCACCTTTATCCGTTGAAAACCAGTGAAAATCGCACGCACAGGAAGGAAGTTTGCATACTGAAAGATCCCCAGAAACTAAATTAATAGTTTATTTAAGGATATGGAAACCTTAGGAAGCATATACAGTCAGTCTAATGAGGCAATGGAGGTCCGGAAGAAAGGAACTAGAGGTCAAGATTCAGAGTATGTTTGCATTAACGGGACACCGAAAAGGTTCCAGTTGTGTTATTAATGTAAACTATGTGTTTTTGTAAGAGATTGTTATTAAAAAAAAACTGATTAAATGACATGCAACATACATGCAATGTAGTATTTTGCAGTAAATATTTGTACAGTTCCTCCCCCATACAGTTACAGTCAGTGGGCCTCATGCATGCTCATTTCTGCCATAAAATATCAGCTACCAAGTGTGCACAAGATGCTGGTCTATATACTGGTATGAAACAGTATTTGAGCCCTAGGACCCCACCAGACATGCTGATTTAGAGCTATCACCAGGGAGAGATAACATGAAGAGGCAGGAGGTTAGTTTTAGCGAAAATGCACAAAAATCCCCCCTTGCATGGGAATTTTATGCTACGCAATTTCTTAACCGCAAATGAATAATACAACTGGGACAATTTATGTATTTGTTTGTGAAAATTCTGCACAAAAATATATATCTAATTCTTCCAAATGTGTCTCTAACATTCCTCTCCATTCATCTCTCTGGAAAAATAAGTATGGTGATATTTCTTTCTGTCAGTTTCCAGCAATAATGGCCAAAGAGGTTCATGCAAATGAGATGTCAAACCGTGCTCTTGTGTGCGTTGATAATTTTAAAAAATGGAAAAAAACATCATGTTTTTATTGTGTTAAGTTACGTGCGGTTCTTAGGTGATTTTGCAATGACTGTGTGTGAGTTTTAAGAATAGGCTCCACAGTCTATTAAATATTATAAATTATTGGAAAACCTTTAGACTGGCATGTGATCATGGAAAGAAAGTTAAAATGTGAACTGTTCAGTCGCTTTCTTGCTGCCTGAGCGAAGATTGCAAATGATAGCTCACTTAAAGCTTGTTCAAGGGAGTTTAAATCACAATTGATTTACTCCCTGACTGAGCTGCCAATGGAATAATTGCTAATGGTTTCACAAATTAGGTGGGATGGAAGGTAGCAAATAAGTTTTAAACACAGGAGGTTGATTGGCAACAGAAGCATAAACCTGCAGCATTATATATTTATATCCTTGGAAGAGGTTAGTGACAACTTTCTCTGGGGCCTATTGCAAGAAAAGTGTGACTTGAAAAATGACTAGGAGCAGTCGCCTTCAGTAAACCTAAACATTTGTCAAGAAAGTGTTTAACTTTTTTTTTCTTCTGTATATTGTTTTTAATAAGGGGGGAGGCACTATTACAACTACATCCAACAGTAATTGGTGCATCTGAAAAGTAGTAAATATAATTTAGAAACCAAGAAAGCGTTTAATGATTTTCTAAATAAATATCGGTGTCAGTCAAAATGTCCTTCTACCTAATATTTTGTATTAGTAAACAAATGGGTAGATTCAGACCTTTCCTGTTATCTACCCGCCAGCAGTGGCTGCCGGTAACCACTTGGTGGTCCTGCTGAAAATGTTCTAGGGTTAGGATTAGGGATAGATATATGGGTTAGAGGCTTAGCGATAGGGTAGTGAAGGATGATAAGCTTTACATAGTAAAACAGGAAAGATCCGTAGATTGACGTTTAGCAAGGGCTGTGAAGTGCTTCGCTCAAGCTGCACTGCCAAATTTCCCCATAGGAAATTCCATAGCCTTCAGTAAACTGCTTATCAGCCCATGTGAAGTTTAGTTCATCTGGGGATGTATGCTTGCATGTCCATACAAAATAAAACACAAATGCACTTACAGAAGAAGTGGAATAATAGCAGTATATTAAAAGAAAAAGAGTTAATTACATTATCATGTAGAAAAAAGTTTATTTGAAAAATATACATACACAGGGATATACTGAAGCACAGTATTATTACTTTACAATTTTTTCACGTGGTGATGATGTGAAGCTGATTACAGCATTTATCTGCAAGTTGGGCAGGTTTGCAGTGTAACAAATACCATTTTTGTAGTGGCTTTATGTATTTGATGTCTAGCCATTCATTGGGTAGAATTTACTAAGCACTTTATCTCCTGAAATGAGCT